>CM060904.1:731151577-732401577 GCA_030737815.1 Allium fistulosum | reverse complement strand
GTGTCGAAACTCGTAAAGAAGAAGTCGCCTCGACAACAGGGGAAATAGCCTTTGGAATGTCATCCTTAAATAACTCCTGGGAGGTTACCATCAAATCACTCAACCCTTCGAAGATATCATCGCCAAT
The DNA here is from genome assembly GCA_030737815.1 of Allium fistulosum. Taxonomy (NCBI): domain Eukaryota; kingdom Viridiplantae; phylum Streptophyta; class Magnoliopsida; order Asparagales; family Amaryllidaceae; genus Allium; species Allium fistulosum. The sequence goes on along the minus strand of CM060904.1, from coordinate 732,401,450 downwards.
ATGTCCGGCGGGACCTTTCCCTTCAATTCGCACATCGACTGCCTTTCCGGAATGTTGAGAAGCCTCATCTTCTTGGATGACCGGGGAAAGTGTCAATTTGCCTGACGACCCCACAATGTCAGTAGATGCGGAGCATTTTATCAGAGCAGCCTCTACAATAGGTCCTTCCAATGCAACTTCTTCTGCAGAAGCTGGGGCATTTGATATCTCTGCTCGAGAGCCCGAGGCAGCTAATGTTTCTGTATCAGAACTAGAGATTTCACGAATCTGAGTCGATCTGGAGGAGTGCAAAAGTCCGAACTGGTGCAGAAACTCATCTTTCAGCAAAAATTTGGCACTCCTCTCTTCAGCATCCACAGCACTCAAAGTATCTAAGGTCTACTTAAGGCTGGGATCTCGAAGTGGAGGAGGAAGTGCTGCAAAAAGTAAAGAACGAAGTTAAGCATTTGACAATTCGAATTCAGAAAAGTTCAGAAAATGAAGAGACCGGAGAAAGGCAATCTTACTTCCGACTCTCCAGACGGCATAAAATCCCGGAGGACAGCGGACAAAGAAGAATTGACTTAAGAATCCATGGGCACTTTCGGGCAAGTCCAGAATCAATTTACGGTTCCGAGCACTTCTCACAAGTGTGATAGAAGGGTGATCTTTGTTTTTAGCAAAAGTGCACAAGTAACAAATCTCTTCGAAGCTCGGAAAACGATTAAGCGTCCTCCTGAACAATACACACAATCCCATTAAGATGGCATGGCCATTAGGGTGCAGCTGAAAGGGGGAGATAGTTAATCGAAGAAGAAGCTGTCGAAGGAAATCATTAAAAGGCAGAATGGCTCCGATTAGGCACATCTGACGATTCACTGCGATAAAACCAAGAGGTGGTCTGTCGGCAGTGTCGTTTGCTCCAGGAAATAAAGCATCTGCTTCGGCAATACCGAACTGGATGCACAGTTGTCTGAAGATTTTGTGGCTCAAGCTGGTCGGAGTTCTTTCTGGAGGGTCGATCAATGGGTTGGCAATCGGAAAAGCTTCTCCAGCCGGTCCTGTGTCCTCTTGTTGAGATGTCATTCTACACAATCAACTGGATATTCAAATTTGAAGGTGCACGTTTCCTAAAAAAGTGTGAAGTGTTGTGCAAAACTAAAACGATAACAAGCAAGTATAACAGAAATTGAAATAGTTGACATTTGTCGACTATAAAGTTTCGAGACTTGTCATTTTAAGTTCAAATACAATGTTGTGTTGATGCAAACAAATCAGCGTAGGCTGATTATTTCAGCTTTGCTTTAATACTTCTTTTGAATTTATCGTTTCACAACATTTCATTCACAAAATTCATGTAAGTTAATTGTTCTTTGTCAACTAATCTATCATGCGACGTGGGCAGTCAATGGCAGTATATTTGTCCCGTTTTCTCTGCAAATGTTGTATTTAAACAGGTTATTAGCATTAAAGTCAAGACAATCTGAAAAGAAATGCAACACAGTCCAAATTCAAAGCTCAGTCAACTTCTGGCCAAACTTCTAAGTCCTAGGTCGTCCAGCGACATATCATAGGTCGAGGCATAGTTAGGTCGTGCAGTGCAAGTTAAGATGTTCAGAGCAACGCAGAGTTTGTTCAAGTCTTAGGTCGTTCAGCGACCTATCATAGGTCGAGGCTATTTTAGGTCGCACTGCAAAGCAAATAATTCGAGGCAATGCAAATTTCCTTAAGTCCAAATGGCTGATGTCCTAAGTCGCTCACGACCTAACGTAGGTCGGAAACCACTTAGGTCGCAAAAGGATTGTTCGGATTCACGTAGGATGGTCGGGTTTCTTAAGTCATAAGGCTTAGGTCGTGCAATTCTCAACGCGACCTAACTTTTAGGCCGTCCAGATCTGATAGCTCGCTGACTTCCTCTCCACGCAACAACCTATTAGACCCGATAACCCAATAGCGCCACTACGAAGAATTCCATCACCCTCTTCATGAATTTCATTCATCTCCACGAACCACCCGAAAAATTGATTCCAAATCCCTCTGATCCATTGTGAATGATACCGTGCCTTCGTGAATCGCAACATCATGACAAACGACGACCAAGAATCAGTTGTAATGATCATTTGAAACGAAACACGACACGTGAAGCTGGATTCGGGTCGAAAAATATGGATTCACAATCGAGCAGCGTTTATGATGGAATGGAGATCGAATTTACTTACGAATTATGTTGGTGAGGAAGAATCGACAACTGAATGGATTGAATTTGTCTTTGGAAGCTCGGAAAATCGTCAATGGCGATGGAAGCTCAAAACAGTAAGGTGGGGAGGAGGGAGCGACCTAACTAATTTATATGAGGATGAGAAAGGGAGGCGAACAGGCATGCAAGTTAACACAAGTTTTAGGTCGATCGCGACCTAGCAAGGTTAAGTCGAAGCGCACGACCTATGACCTAGGCCCGCACTTCGAGGGGCAAATGTTAACTCCTATTTCCAAGCGACTTAAAATTGTACGACCTAAAATGCAAACGACCTAAAAAATCTGCGACCTAACTACTGAAGGTAGCTTGCGACCTAACTACTGAAGGTAGCTTGCGACCTAACTACTGAAGGTAGCTTGCGACCTAACTACTGAAGGGTATCTACGACTTAACTTCTCTCACGACCTAAAAAACCAAACGACCTAAAGAAGATAGCAACTTAACGACCTAAAGACATCACGGGCTAACAACCTAAAGATGTTTACGACCTAACTCTTGAATTAGTCCAATGACTTAACAACCTGGCGAGCTAAAAATGAAGAAAGGAGCACGACCTACCCTAGATCGTTTACGACCTACCACTTGTTCAGATGAAACCAGGAGCAACTCCATCAGGCTGCACTCCCTATGTCGCGTATGGACCGCGACCTATCTTAGGTCGCTCGCGACCTACGACCTAACTTAGGTCGTACGCGAACTAAGACTTGGGGCAATATTTCTGTCCAGAATCACTCCTATAAATACCCCACTACCTTCAACATAGAGGGGACTTTTTGGCCGATCATTTCTTGAAGCGTCATTACTCTACCGAATTCTCAACTCATCCAACATTTGAAGAACTCCAATCACTCAAGACATTACAATAAGCTTTGAGAGAAATCTACCGCATTCAACACGAATTCGAAGAGATCTTCGACATCGAAGCTTGAGCTAATAGTCGAAAGTGTTTAGGAATTGAAATATATCGTATTTCACAAGTGTATTGTATCATTTTGTAACCAAATTCAGTAATAAAGAGATTCAAAGTGGACGTAGGCTCGACCTCAAGCCGAACCACTATAAACTGCTGTCTTTTACTGTTTTTTTTCATTGTTTTACTGCTTAATTCCTGTTCCCGTCACGCGGGTGGTGCTTTCACAACTCTATTACACACACCGGGTGTTAGCGTTCAATTTTTAGCGTTAACACATATAAATGTTAAATTAGTTAACATATATTAATCAATTAAATCAAGAAAATAAAATAAAATATGATTGTATTTAAACTAATTAGATATGATCTAGTATAACCGTTAGACTTCATAGGCCCACAAAGATTCAATCAGGGAATTTATTCTGAAATTCATTCATTTCATCCGCTGTTGACCGCTGGGTTCCAACATAACATGTGTCATTTGTACTATTTGTTATGCCTTTTCACACATACAATGCATGTTTGTAGTTTGCACTATTTATTCTGATTTTTACGTGGAAGCATTTATTATTTGTCTAGTCATTTGCCTTGCCCATGCTATTAGATCTCGCATAAATTATAATTTTGGTAAAAGTAGAGGATTGTTAAAGAATCTCCAGTTTTGGATAAAGAAATATAATTTTATAGAGACTTCAACTAAAATAAAATTATTACGGAAGGAACATGATAAGGGATTCAAATCAAGCAATTCATTTCAAAGCAAATTTGCCAACACCCTGTTGAAACTAAAAGGAATAATGATGGATGGTCGTCGTGAATAAAAAAACGATGGTGGTATATCGAAAAAATCATTAGTGTGCTATGTTAGATAGAGCTGCATTAAAAAATTACAATGATAACTTAATACAGAAGATAATCATAAAACTAAATCTGATGGGTTTGATCGAAAATGAAATCATAAAACGGTGATGATCCACTGAAAAAGTTGCATAAAAATAGCATGGAATTATCTTTTGAACCTTAGATCATTTCAACTATGCCAATGAGAGCATAGTCTGTGAATGGATACTTGAGAAATCCGAAATCTGCTCCGTGTTCGAAAATGATAAATATTTGATATCCGATAAAAGGATACCGGTGCGGATGTGAAGACATCCGCATTAAAAAATTATCTATCTAGTTTTTATCGAGATTATAATTTATATTATGTATGTTTTAGAATAATGAATGATATTCATTTATTGTTTTATTAATTTAACAGTTTAAATTATGTCCTTTTGATGCATAGTAGCTGCTTAAATACTAATTGTTATATTTGTTTATTTTTCGTATTTTCACAATCAAAATTACTTAATTTTTTTACGTTAAATCAAAATCTTATATTTTTATTTTTATATTTATTTATCAACCATCAACAAGTATGAGAAATATATTATATTCGTTTGTATACGTGGATACATATATTCTGTATTCGAAAATGATTTCGAAGGCAGATGTGAATATAATATTGTACGCATTCAAAATTATTCTTTGATAGGCCTAATGACACGTGGACAATAGTGTAATTGTATTCAAATTATTACGGAGGTCTTAAATTTTCAGCAATGAAGCTACTCTACCCGAAATCCTTTTGTCAAAATATGAGGTTGCAATCCTAGCTTTAAATTGTTTACCCCTCCCTGGTATCCACCTGTTCCTTCCATTCCCTACATCATGTATCCTCATTTTCTTTATTAGACTAGGGCATCGTTTATTTAAAATGCTTAATGCTTAATGTTGAATACTGATTGCTGAATAATTAGAAATTTGTTTTGTGAACATAAATTACCACTTTGACAATATTACCCTCGGTTGTAAAATTAATTATTATTTGGTGCAACTACGTTTTGAAATAAGTTGTTATAAAAGTATCACATGGTTTTGTCATCCCTTTTGTAGTTATTTAATATATCGATGTTTTTGCATATGTATTGCAATTTCGTTTTACTTTCATTTCAACTTTAAATAATCGAAATTGTTTAGCTTGTCAAAAAAATTTATTCATAATTTTTAAATCTACATCACATTTATTTGTTTTTGGACCAAAAATACATCATTAAAAAAGTATTTATTTCATTTTCATTCTTATAAATCAATTTATAAATTATCATTATTTAACTTCAAATTGTGTTCAAATGTTACAATATGTTGTCATCATTTTTTCAATTTCAATAGTTTTTTAGTATATTTGTTTCCAATGAGTAAATCAACATATTATAAAACTAAAATGAGAACAAATCGAAAAAGTTCACTTTAGTGTTAGATGAGACCGAATTGAAAACAAAATCGATGTCATATTTGACATTTTTTAATTGTTTGATATCATAAAAAAAATTTATGAAATAAGTGAATTATGACTGAAACATTAAAATTTTATGTTATATTTAGGTATAACTGCAAAACGTAGTATAATAAGTGAACAACACTCCTAATAAACATTAAATTTTTGCTTATTTATTTGGTTTTACTAATGAAAGCGCTCATTATTGTTATTCAGCCTTACGCATTTTCTATTAGGACAAAAATAACCCAACATTCTCTATTAGAACCTTGAATGCTGAATGATCACTTACTTGTTTGTTTGCATTCAGCATTCAGAACAAAAAAACAACATTCACGGCGCTTACTCAAAGTTCTAAATTATTTTGTAACAAAAAAAAAACAAATAAGATATAAAGTTTGAATTTTAAATCAGAACCAGTTTAGCATTTTATTAAAAACAAATGCATCCTAATTTGATCATTTTCTCCTCATGCTATCGTTATCCATTTCCCATTTACAGATTACCTCCGGAGCAAATATTTTTGGGCGCTAATTAATTGGATTGGAAATATGGTTCCACCACCTTAGTCAAAAGTAAAGTACTTAATTCTTGAATTTTAATTTTCGTAATCTGATTATCTGTATTTTGATTGTTATTTGAAAGTCAGTTAATTTTGGTATTTATGGTGCCTGTGAAGTTAGGGTTGAAATGAGTTATGCTGTGAGTAACCAGTCCATATAGTCAGTTAGGAGGGTAATTGTAATTCCTGATACATGCGATAGTTACATTTTCGAGTTTGTATGATACTAATAGTGTCCTTACATTTATTAATCAAATGAATTAATGAAAGTGATGGATATTTAGAGTGTAAAATTGGTTTGAAAGTGGGGTTTAAGCGAATTATTGTACTTTCTTGTGATATCTAAAGCTAAGATGTAGATTGTTACTTTGTTTATGACCTTTTTCTGGGAATTGGTACCTCAGTCCATCCTTCAGTTTGACGATACATAAAACAAAAACCGTTTCAAGATGCTATCTACATAGGGAAAGCTTGAAGATGGCAGTGTATGAGTTGTAGAGTTTGTAGTATGTATTAGAATCACGAGTGTTGAGATTGACTGTGTAGGGAGTGTATGTATGCTACTACTATCTACTATATGTAGCTAGATCTTTAGCTTATTGTTTTCCCACATTTTGAGCAAAAATCAAAATTAATTTTTTTTTGGGTCCATTTTTTTCCCTCGTTTTCTGTACATCTTAAGTACATTTGTTTAAGAGCATGTTTAGCAACTCCTTATAAATTATCAAAACTACTTATAAGTAACTTATTTCACTTTTAGCGTTTTGGAATTTCTTATAAATAGTTTGCAAAAGCAGCTAATAAGTAGAAATTCAGGAAGCAATACTTATGACATATGAAGCAAATTCATAAGCAATTTTGATCAAACATTTCTACTTAAAAATCAAAATACACCCAAACACTTCTATTCATATGTTGTTGTTTACTATTTAAAACTCATTTTAAGGAGTTTCAAAGTAAGCTGTTACCAAACTAGCTAAAGCTGCACAATGACGTTTCATTTTTGGAGGTACAAATTTTGAAAATTGAGTGATTAGTTTTTTTAATGCCTAAACTTAGGAGTTTTAGAACATAATAAAAATAAGAGTGTGGTTTGTTTATCCGGCTATCCAAAAACAAACAGTATTCAGAACCAATTACATGATTGTGATGTGTGGTTTGTTTGTTTTTTTTTGGGTAGGATTCAAGCTTTGAGTTTTGATGATGGTGTGAATTTGCTATTGCCTAAAATAACATAGCGCTTAGTAAATATTTGTGTACAGAATTGCATGCCATGTTTTCAATATTGATTGATTTGATCATATTCGGTTTATTACTTTTTCAGTGTCTACTTCTTTCAAGTTGTGTTATTATGTGCTATACTGTTGATGTTCAAAATCCAGTATGCAGAAGAAATGCTGTATGTCATCTTGCTTGCTAGAACCAACTATTCACCTTCATATGCACATGTATAGATGATCATCTACAAGCTGCACCCTTGAGGGTTTACCTATAAACAAAGAGTCGTCATGTGCAATGACAATGAACCTAGAGACTCTATCGTTGGTGGATAACCATTAATTGGTTTTGACAAAGGCCAAACCACTTTTAATTTACAATGTAAGTAATCCACGATATATTTAGTGATTTTTTCTTTTTTTGACTAATCTACGTTTATTATTGTTTTGTAGGAACGCACATAAGTCTACTTCTTGAGTGATCATATAGCTATGGAGAAAATCTTCAATGGCCCTTTGTATTTGTGGAGCCGGACACCACATGGAGGTACCAATGAAGGTGTTCGTGACTTCTTTAGCTACTTTAAAAAGTTTGCATATATTCAGAAATTATGATCAAACGCTCTAATTCATATCAGCATATATTTAACCAAGCGTACAAATTCCATTTCAAATGTATATCATATGTGATCAACGAGTAGAAGCAAAAGTATAGGAATAATTTGCAAGAAGGCGATAAAAGCGTCAACAGCTTACTGGTGCATATATATAAGCTAAGAAGAAGAACAAGTGAGAACATATTGAACATGTCAGTATATACATTGATGGATGCTATCAACGTAACTATGCGCAAGTATGGCATTTAGGAAACCGTGAGGAGTTTATGTAGGAAAATTGTGTAATGCTGAACCTGATGCTAGAACCGCCCAAGATTACTACACACTCTGATGGTTCTTCTATCTTCAGCATAAAAAAAAGACAGAATTTTGAGCTAAATAAATACATATCAATTTTTTTTTTAAAGATTAATTTATCTTATTTGATAGTTTCCCTGGATAATAAGGTGGAGTACAGAAGATGTACTTAACCCGAGTTAACTGAACTTAGGTATTAATATAAGAATTAATTAATATACAGGACTACAATCCAGTGGAAAAATGCCAACTTTGGTCATTGGGTTTGTCTCTTAGTAATTAAAAGGAAAAAATCTACTTATGTTTAATACAACGTACCCAGAAGATACTTAAATTAATATTAATGATCTTTGATTTTTCAAAGTTTTTTCTATATGTGGGAAAATTGTATTATTATTTGTTTCCTGCAAATGGAAGTTTAATGTTGATCAAAGAATACATCAAACAGAACTTAACTAAGCATATGTGTAAAACTGAAGTACATTTGTTGCTACGCATTATTGATAGGTAAGAACTTTTTGTATGGTTGTGTTTGATAGCTAAGCATATGTTTTTCTTGAATTTCATGCCGTATGTGCACTTAGTTTCATTATTAATATGTTTTTCTTGAATTTCATGCCGGGTGTGCACTTGATTTCATTATTAACATGTTTTGTATGTATGCACCGTATTATGATTTTTTTTCCCTTTCTTCCACTTGCTTCGTTTGACCTTGCAAACTTGAGTCCACTAAATCATGAAGTCCTAGAGCTCATAATACTTTCTATAATTTACCTAAGCTAAGTTCCATATACCCTGAAAAGTTTCTCCATAGAAATGGTTAATTACTCCAACAACAAAATATCAACTCCTTTCACCAGTCACATGTTCTTCTTCATCATTTTCACATTCCTCAAAATGCCCCTTGCCTCCTCCACGTGTTCCATGGGACCCACCATTCGCACTACCCCGCTCCTCTCCTTCCTCATCCTCCTACAATCAGAAGCCTTACATTCTTTGGGCCCCACCAACTTCGACCCTAAACTGTACGTCGATCTTCCACTGACATATAACCTGTCCTTTGTCAAAACCAAATTCGAAAGACTCCCTCGTGACTGTGACGGACGCGTACCCGTTAATGCCTTAAATAACTTCATCAAAGAGTGCTTTGGGGAAGCCGGGTCGGACTTGGTTGGTCATGACCCGAATGACTTTAAACCCGATCCCAAGGGTTTTTTGGGAAACGTAAAAAATAAAGAGGTTAAGAAATGGGCATTGGATGTGCATGGATTGTGGAAGAACCTGAGTAGGCGGGTTTCGGATGCGGTTCTGGATGACCCAGATTCGCATACCTTGTTGCCTTTGGTCGAGCCTGTTGTTATACCTGGTTCCAGGTTTAGAGAGGTTTATTATTGGGATACTTATTGGATTATCAGGTATACAATTTGTTTTTTTGCATTCAAGGTTGAACGGTGCAATGTATTGGTTTCTAAAGGTCTAATATTTTCATATTGAGTTTTGTACAGTTATATTTGGTGCTTGCATATGTTATTCGGTATTTTTGTTTAGTGCAGGGGGCTACTAGTTAGTAATATGCCTGAGACTGCAAAAGCCATGGTAAGGAATCTGATATCACTGATTGATGTTTATGGATTTGTTTTAAATGGTGCAAGGGCCTACTATACTAATCGTAGGTAATGTTTTGGTGGATTTCATTATTATTTTTATTGTTATTTTGATTAGTGTTAGTTTTATAGTTATATTAGTTGCCATATCAGTTGAATGCTATGTTGTCCAGATTGGCTTAATTATTATCAACGTTTAAATGTAATATTTCCTTTTAAAAATATATCTATGGTTAATTAACCTCCTTGCTCCCAATTTTTTAAGTCGAAACTAGCGTATTCCAGAAAAATGAGTAAGCAGGTTTTAATACACTGATATCGGTTACTGAGCACAGTCTGTACACTTCACAGTAGTTGGTACATTCAACTGTTTGTTGGGCATGTAATATTTGTTAAAACAATAATACTAGAAATAAATTGTAAGAAGGTGGAAATACCGTCAAAACATACTCAGCTGAAAATTTTCCAGCTTTAAATTATTGTGTTGCCAGATGTATTGATGTACACCCTGTATCATACATTTTCTTCTGTCACGCAAAACTAAAGTGGCATAAGATTTCAGTACCAAATATGCAATGAAAAAAAAATCTTCTAAAACTCATCTTAGGGTATCATATTTTCTAATAGATGTACTAATTAAGAGGCATGAAGTTACATTTACTAATACAAAAATATAGTGATCATATGACAGGAAACCTTCAAATTTTACTTCTTTTAAGCACACGTGTGTGTATACCTTATGATTCAACTTTGTACTAGGCAAGAAATTAGTTTTATTGCAAGAGATTCTAAACTTCTGCTAGATTATATTCATATTCAGCTGATGCTTGCTTTTGCTGTTTTGTTATTTGATAGCCAACCTCCTTTATTAAGTGCAATGGTAATGGAAATATACTCAAAAACTGACGACTTATCATTTGTGAATAAGTCACTTCCTTCATTGCTCAAAGAACACAGCTTCTGGAATTCAGGTATTTTTCTCTGATTGCTTCGCCACTGGACTTTTGTTTTGATTTTAAACAACTTAATTATGAATCTTGCAGGTTTTCATAATGTAGTGATAAAGGACCTTAAGGATAAGAAACACTCAGTTAGTCGTTTTTATGCAAAGTGGGACAAACCTAGGCCTGAAAGTGCAACAATTGTATGCTCATTTTATAACTTCTATCCAAGTACGTGTATACGTACATATTTCAGATAACTTGCATATATAATGGTTAATCTATATAGGATGAGGAATCAGCTTCAAATCTGTCAAGTAAAGCTGAAAGGAAAAGATTTTTTCGTAATGTTGCTTCAACTGCAGAAAGTGGATGGGACTTTAGCTCTCGCTGGATGAGGTTTATATTCTCCTGCTGTACAGTAGATTTTACACCACAACACCATGTAATTTATAATATTTTTAATTTAAACCTCAGCGGTAAGCATGACTCCTTGTAGCACATTGTTTATTGGATAATTGTCTGATAACATAACTTTGTGAATTATGAAAGTACTATATTTATTTCCCTAAATTCCATTAATTTGAAATAAAAATGGTATAACTTAAATACAACCATAATTGTACCTAATTAGAAAGAAAATTAGATAATATAATTTTATCACTCACCTTGATCGATGCAATTATTATTGAGCACAAAAAGCGTAATTTACTATTTTATTGGCATGAGAATAGTTACTTTGTGAGGCATATTAGATTATTTTAGCATATATACATGTATTTTGTTTATCCATTATTTTCGAAAACTAAGGGCATTTGGCTTAAGTTTAATGTTTTCAGTATGAGAGTGGATGAGGAGGCGGAAAATAGTCAAGCTTGTTAAATTTTGTGACACTATATGATGGAGAATCGAAGGGGATGAATGTAGCTTGGTGTCGGAGAAGACGGTTCGCAAATCGGAGTCCGGAGGAAGAAGATAGGAGAGAAGGTGCTGGTGTTGCTGCTGTAGGTCAGATGTCTGGCTGAGAGGGCCAGACGTCTGACGAGGTTCAGGCTGCGTCCTGAAAAGTCCTGCAGACGTCTGGTCCCTCTGGCCAGACGTCTGGTCCTGTCTGGTTCTGTCATCCCGAACCTGGCCTCAGACGTATGAGGTCAGAGGCGGCGTTTTTCCTGTTTTTCTGGGCCGAGTTTCTGAGCTGTTTTGTGATTTGTTGAAGGGCAAAGTGGTCTTTCGCCAGGGTTTTCTCTATTAGTATAAATACTCTCTTCGGGTTTGAAAGGGCAGAAAATTCATCATCTCTAATCAAGGGTTTAGTTCTCCATTAATTAGGGTTTTAGGCAAAACTCTATTTCTTTAATTCTAATCTTCTCAAACATATATTCTTATTGAATAGATCATTGTAATCAATCTCTTGTACTCTTCTCATTTGGTGATAATAAAAGATCTCTCTCAAAGTGGATGTACACTAACGCGACGTTAGTGGAACCACTATAAATCGGTGTGTGATTTATTGTTTCGTTATTGCTTATTATTCTCTATTGCTTGTGGTGTTATTGTGATCGTGTTCGGATTTGGTTTTATTGAATTCTTCGAGTGATTGGTTGTTTTGCACTATCTATCACGATCTAGCTTTTCCGCGTGTGTTTGGGGATTTTAGTTTGAGCGGTCTCGATTGAAATCCACCATAACATTTGGTATCAGAGCTTTGGAGTTGGTAGGTGGTTGTTGAAATGCCGGAAAAAGATACCTCTGAAAATTCAATGGTTAGTCCAAGTAGTATAGCGCCGTATGTACGTGGGTCGTATGTGGCGTCGGGATCGCAATTGGTTATCGACAAGTGGAATGGCGATAATGATTTTGAAAAATGGCAATGGAAGATGAAAGCGGTTCTAAGGATATTTGTTGCCGGCGGACATCTTGGATGGAGAGAGAGAAGAAATGGAAGAGTGGGCATTTACTACACTTCAACTTGCTATGGGAGAGAATGTGATCTTCGAAATTAGTGGTGAGACCACCGCTAAGGGAATTTGGGACAAGTTGAAAGAATTGTATATGAAGAAGTCTCTAACTAATCGTTTGATCTTGTTGCGAACGTTTTTCACCTATAGGATGAAAGAAAGAACTTCGCTAAAGGCACATTTTAATGTGTTTGATGATTTGCTTATGAAGATGAAGGCAGTAGATTTGAAGATCGAGGAAGAGCAAAAGACGATGATATTGTTATGTTTGTTGCCGGACCGTTATACGGGTTTCTCAAATAGTTTGATCTATAGCCGGGATACATTGACGTTAGATGATGTCAAGACGGGTCTTCTTAGTGAGGAATTGAGAGATCAAATGAAGGAGTTGAGTGTTGGTGGTAGTAGTGCTGGTAATGGTCAAAGTTTGTTTGTGGAGAAGGAAATATATGTGAAGAAGGACAACCGGGGGCGTTCTAAATCAAGGAATCATTGTTGGAGAGGAAAATCAAAGGAAAGGAAAGGCAAGTGCTATATTTGTAAGAAACATGGTCATTGGAGAAATGAATGTCCGGACAAGGAGAAAGGTAAAAGGGAAGTAGCATCTTCATCTGTAGCGGTGGAGAGAGGAGTTGGTGAGGAAGACGTAGATGTGTTGACGGCGGTAGCATCGGATGTTTCCGGTAGTGAGTGGGTGTTCGACTCGGGGGCGTCGTATCATATGACGCCTAATAGGAATTGTTTTTCTTCTCTTGTTGCTAAAGAGGGAAATTCAATTATTATGAGAAATGGTGCTATGTGTAGGTCTCAAGGCATTGGTTCCGTGCAAATTTGAATGTTTGACGGAGTGGTTCGTACTCTCACTAATGTACGCTATGTTCCGGGACTTCGGAAGTCTCTTATCTCTTTGGGACAATTGGATTCTCTTGGATGTAAGATCACTATTGAGAGTGATTGTTTACGGGTTTCAAAAGGGGCACTTGTGGTCATGAAAGGTGCTAGGGCTCATGGTATTTATTTGCTTCGTGGAGAGACCGTAGAAGGTGAAACTTGTGTGGGTGTTGATAGTTCTCGTGGCTTGGATGACACAAGGTTGTGGCATTTGAGGTTGGGTCATAGCTCGGAGAGGAGTTTGGAGATTCTTTGGAAGTGGGAGATGATCAATGGTGAAAGTTTCAACAAATTGGAGTTTTGCGAAGAGTGTGTCTTGGGGAAGCAAACAAAAGTATCATTCGGTGAAGGAAAACATGATTCAAGAAATGTTCTTGAGTATGTGCACACGGATGTATGGGGACCGGCACCGGTAGCTTCTTTGGGAGGAGCAAAGTATTATATTTCCTTTATAGATGATTTTTCTCGTAAAGTTTGGGTGTATGTAATAAAGGCTAAGTCGGAGGCATTTGCAAAGTTCAAAGCATGGAAGGCTCTTGTTGAGAATGAGAGTGGTAAGTCTTTGAAGGTTCTTAGATCCGACAATGGCGGGGAGTATGTTTCCGGAGAATTCTTAGAGTTTTGCAAGCATCATGGGATTCGGAGACATTTTACTACACCGGGAGATCCGCAATCAAATGGAGTTGCGGAGAGGATGAATCGTACTCTACTAGAGAAAGCTCGATGCTTGAGATTGACATCGGGTTTGTCTAAGGGATTTTGGGCCGAAGCCTTGTCAACCGCGGTGCATATCATTAATCGAATTCCGTGCTCGGCTATTGATAACAAAATTCCGAAGGAAGTGTGGAAGGGAAAGAGTATTGACTTGAGCTATCTTCGTGTCTTTGGAAGTCCGGTTTATGTGCATGGTCCGGGTAATGATAAGCTTGAACCTAGAGCTTTCAAGGGGATTTTTCTTGGCTATACGGATGGAGTGAAAGGCTATCAGATTTGGAATCCGGAAACGAAGAAGGTGACAAACTCTCGTCATGTTACTTTTGATGAATCGGCATTGTTCAAGGAGAATGAGAGCTCATCGGATATTCTGGTCTTGGTTCGTGATGAATCGAAGGAGAAGGAAATTATTCCACCATTTCGTCCCAGTAGTAGAGGAGGTAGAGTAGTTGAAAATGCTTGTGAGAAAAATGCGGTTGATGTTACATCACAAAGTCCACATGGTGCCTCTAGTAGTGTTGGTGATGTACACGAGCCTGGAGAAGTTTCGGTTCAAGATGGAGCCGAAAGGAGTTTGAGTGAAAATATTGCTACTCGGGTTGGGCGTCGTCCCATAAGACCACCCGAAAGATATGGTGATTGGAACTATCTTAGCTTTTGTGATAAGTTGGACTATGCGCTTCATGTAGTCCAAGATGAGCCAATGGACCTTGATGACGTCATGAATTCGAGTGATAGCTCGAAGTGGATTTGTACCATGGAGGAAGAGATGCAATCATTGATGAAGAATCGAACTTGGAATTTGGTTCCGCTTCCTAAAGGAAACCGTGCTATAGGGTGCAAATGGATATACAAGGTGAAGGACGATGGAAGATACAAAGCTAGGCTAATGGCTAAGGGGTTTGCACAAAGGAAGGAAATGGAGTATGATAAGATATTCGCACCGGTTGTGCGTCATACTTCTATCCGGATATTACTTGCTATAGTTGATGTTCATGACTTGGAGTTGGATCAACTTAATGTGAAGACCGCCTTCTTGCATGGTGACTTGGATGAAGACATTTATATGGAGCAACCGCAAGGTTTTGTTGTAAATGGTAAGTCAAATATGGTGTGCAAGTTGAAGAAATCACTATATGGGTTGAAGCAATCACCTAGACAATGGTACAAGAGATTTGATCATTTTATGCTTGAAAACGGTTTCAATAGAAGCGTCAAGGATGCTTGTGTGTATTTCAAGAAGTTGGGAAATGATTGTTGGGTGTATTTACTCTTGTATGTGGACGACATGCTCATTGCTTCGAAGGACAAGAATGAAATCAACAAGTTGAAATTGCAATTAAAGTCGGAATTCGAAATGAAGAACCTTGGAGAAGCAAAGAGGATATTGGGCATGAAAATAGAAAGGGGTCGAAAGCGTTTTGAGTTGAAATTGACTCAAAAGGAGTACATTAAGAAAGTGCTTTGCCGGTTTAGCATGGAGAATGCAAAGGCGTCAAATACACCTTTACCTTTGCATGTGAAGCTTTCGAGTAAAGGATCACCTATCTTGGAGAAAGACAAAGCTTATATGGCAAAGGTGCCATATGCAAGTGCGGTTGGAAGCTTGATGTACGCTATGGTGTGTACAAGGTCCGATATAGCAAATGTCGTCGGGGTGGTTAGTCGTTTCACGTCTAATCCGGGAAAATCGCATTGGGAAGCTGTGAAGCTCATATTGAGATACCTTAGAGGTACGTCATCTCATGGTCTTGTTTTTTGCGGTAGTGGGAAAAGAAGTTGCAACTTAGTTGGTTATTGTGATTCGGACTACGCCGGTGATAGAGATAAGAGAAAGTCAACTTCCGGTTATGTCTTCACACTTGGTAGTACGACCATAAGTTGAAGATCTAGATTGCAGACCGTAGTAGCTTTATCTACTACGGAGGCGGAGTTGATAGCTGCGGTAGAGACGGCAAAGGAAGCACTTTATTTGAAGCGATTGTTGTGTGACTTGGGTATTGAACACGATAGCATCGATGTTCAGTGTGATAGCCAAAGTGTTATTCACTTGGCGGAGAATTTGGCGTTTAGCTCACGGACGAAGCATATAGAAGTGAGGGAGTCATTCTTGGTAGCCATGGATGAGGATAAGCAAGTATATCTTCGAAAGGTGCACACAAAGGAAAACGCGGCGGATATGTTCACTAAGGCATTGCCGGTTGGGAAGTTCGAGTATTGCTCGGACTTGATTCGCTTGGAGAAGTGCTAGGTGCCACGGGATGGCACGTTTGAGAGAGATACTTGTGTAGATGAGGAAGAGTATTGGTATGAGATTGTAGTTCTACCTTCTTGGTGTAGTGCTAGTGTACACTCTTAGTGCTCTTGTCTTTGGTGAGACGGTGTTTGGATGTTTTCAACATTTCATTGGTGGGTGGGGGCTTTGTGCCTGAACTCGTTGATGGAGTGCAATGGGGGGTGGCTGTGCCGGAACCCGTTGGGGAAACATTCATGTTTGGTTGAAGGTAGAAGTGTTGGTAGTTGGAGCTATCGGTTGTTGATGGTATGGTACCATTGGTGTTGGAGATGGATATAGTGTCAAGGTGAGGTGTTAAATTTTGTGACACTATATGATGGAGAATTGAAGGGGATGAATGTAGCTTGGTGTCGGAGAAGACGGTTCGCAAATCGGAGTTCGGATGAAGAAGATAGGAGAGAAGATGCTGGTGTTGCTGCTGTAGGTCAGATGTCTGGCTGAGAGGGCCAGACGTCTGACGAGGTTCAGGCTGCGTCCTGAAAAGTCCTGCAGACGTCTGGTCCCTCTGGCCAGACGTCTGGTCCTGTCTGGTTCTGTCATCCCGAACCTGGCCTCAGACGTCTGAGGTCAGAGGCGGCGTTTTTCCTGTTTTTCAGGGCCGAATTTCTGAGCTGTTTTGTGATTTGTTGAAGGGCAAAGTGGTCTTTCGCCAGGGTTTTCTCTATTAGTATAAATACTCTCTTCGGGTTTGAAAGGGCAGAAAATTCATCATCTCTAATCAAGGGTTTAGTTCTCCATTAATTAGGGTTTTAGGCAAAACTCTATTTCTTCAATTCTAATCTCCTCAAACATATATTCTTATTGAATAGATCATTGTAATCAATCTCTTGTACTCTTTTCATTTGGTGATAATAAAAGATTCCTCTCAAAGTGGATGTACACTAACACGACGTTAGTGGAACCACTATAAATCGGTGTGTGATTTATTGTTTCGTTATTGTTTATTATTCTCTATTGCTTGTGGTGTTATTGTGATCGTGTTCGGATTTGGTTTTATTGAATTCTTCGAGTGATTGGTTGTTTTTTACTATCTATCACGATCTAGCTTTTCCGCGTGCGTTTGGAGATTTTAGTTTGAGCGGTCTCGATTGAAATCCACCAAAGCTAAAATGATTTTAACATATAAAATTGAAAGCAACATTTTAAAAGAAAAAAGATCTTTGAAAATATATCTTCTCTTCCTCTTCTTCTTTCTTTTCTCACTTTCATTGCAATGACTGTGATTTTTCATCCCATTCTTCTCCCCCATGCATTTTAACATGCATATTGAAAACGCAAAAATGTAAAACTCAAATTTCTAGCCAAACAGCCCTAAATTCCTAATTATTTATTGCTTGCTTTCATACTAGTCTGTCTTCCATTTATTTTTAATTTGCTGCAGAAATTCCTCGGATTTTACAACCCTGTCTACGACTTCAATAATACCTGTAGACTTGAATGTTTACATATACAAGGTATATTAATAACTCTGGATTACTCTACTTTTCAAATTTCTTTTCTTTTGTTAGCAAAACATGCAGATGCTCTTGTTTAATAGATAAACATTATTGCAATAAGTTGTTGGTCAGTTTATTTCTCTTTTGAATTGTACATTTATCATAATTCCATGTCTACTCTTTGAAGTATAGATAGCAATTTTATGTATTCTTTTGTCTGCTACAGATGGAACAACATATA
Organism: Allium fistulosum; assembly: GCA_030737815.1. NCBI lineage: Eukaryota > Viridiplantae > Streptophyta > Magnoliopsida > Asparagales > Amaryllidaceae > Allium > Allium fistulosum. The sequence continues at coordinate 732,383,208 of CM060904.1, read as the reverse complement.
TCATATTTTGCCAAAATTACCGGGGATGAATGCATATCAAAAAAGTTTCTAAAGGCTGCAAAAGCAAGACTAAGGGCAATTAAAACAATATTTTGGAGCAATGAGATGGAGCAATGGCATGATTACTGGTTAAATAACACGCAAAGTTGTAAGGTGATACATGTATAATTTAAAACTTTTTTCTAGAATTTGTTTCAAATTTCAGGTTAACTTTCATTGTTGATTTTAACTCATTCTATTTCAGGAAGTCCATCATTTTGACGTACGGAACCAAAACCATGAGATTTATGTTTCAAATTTCATCCCATTGTGGATTCCGGAGATTTATTCAGGTTAGAACATATAGATATACATGTTTTTAATTAAAAACTTGCCCTAGCATCATGGAAATATTTTCTGTGTTTATATTAATTTTTCGGTCAGTATTCAACTATATACAGAAAGCCGGAGGTAAAAAATCTTAAAATCGGCATATTGTAATTTATGGTGTCTAAAATGATTCCTATGTAACATATCCAGTACACGTTAGGGTCTTTTTTATCATCTAAATGTCAATTGCCTACTATATATAGTATTATTTCAACTGGAAGAACATATCCAATATACGTTAAGGTCCTTGTTTATTTATTTTTGATGTTGAGCCTTTTGCTCTTAATGAGCGCATGACTAGCTATAAGTGGTGATGCTTTAGTGGAGCACTTGATGGACTCATCTACTTGGATGTGAAGGTGGACCAACCGTCTTATATGAGAGACTTGAGCTCTCTAGAGCACTCATGAGTTTCCAAGGTAGGTGGATGACCATTAAAAATGCATATTTATAGCGGACTTTGTAGAAATTGGAAGTGTAGTATGTGTTGTGAGATCTCAACCAAAATCTTTGTAGTTATAAAGAAATTCACTAATTAGACTAAGGTGATCAAACCAAATCTTTGTCGTTCAAGAATAAATTCACTACTTAGATTAAGTTTTAAACTCACTTCCTTATGTATCAATTCAATCGGAAGACATTGATACTTATGTATGAAGCTTTCTTCGTGTCCATATTATTTTCATTCATCTTCTTTCATTTTTGTTTTAATTAGTGGGGGATTGTCGGATAATTATAATAAAAATCAAAGCCTTTTCATTACTTGGCCTTTTGCTTTTTTTGTTAATGAGAAAACGTTTCTATTTATGGAATACTAATTTACTGTGATTGATGTACTCAAGTGAGAGAACATTTTTTACGTTTGTTTATACTCTTTCGTTTCTCTCTTCTTTGAAATACAAAACTTACAATAAACAAAATTATCTTTCTTTTTTCTCTGTACAATTTCACCTCAAATAAAATCTATCTTTAATTAAAAATATATTTAAAACTCCTGGACTGTGACTTTTATAAATCTTCAAATCCTTCAACCTCGAGCGCACAAGTTTGTGGGGTCGTTGTATTAACCTTAGAAGCGGACAGAAATTAGCAATTGCACCATAGTTGTGTTGAATTTCGCTTTCAAGACAGTGGCTTCATCCACAACACAACCTCCATCACTTTCTCTTTACTGTTCCTACCCATCAATTTTCAACAATTTGAAAGCGAAATTTAAGTACATCTTTCATGAGGAATAAGCTATTTGAGTTTTGGAGTAAATATTAAAATGTTATGATGATTAGTGAATGAGAAGAAAACCGAGAATTTTGTGCAAATTTGAATTGAATTTGAGACATTCAACTCACTAGAACGGTAAGAAGTATATTAAAGTAATACTAAGGTACGTTCAACCTTTTACCTTCTACTTTCTTGTTTGAATTATTTTTGGGTTTTGACAATGATTTCATATCATTGATATGGTTGAGAATGTACCATGTTTTTCAAAAATGCTTTGGTTAATGATATATGTCAATCATAGTAGCATAAATTTTGATATGCTATGATTCAAAAATATAATTACTAACATGTATAAGTTTATGATAAAAGCAATTATTAAGGTTATTGTGAAGTTTTCTGATAGATGTATGGGATTAAAGAATATATACTTAAATATCTTCTATATGCAAATTTGAGCACTATAATTGTGTATATTTGATTTAAATTACTGCATTCTGTATATGAAACGCAATAATGAATTAGATATAGTGTATAATAAAATTCGAATCAGTATTTTTTATTATTAAACGTGACACAAGTTATAGTTAATCAGCACGTGTCTGGATTGGTATGAATTTATCATATAATTTGTATTGCGACAAATGTAAAATTATATATACCATTAATTTGAAATGTAAGCATTTAATGAAAAATTAACAATATGAAGCCTTTATAATACGAGCTAATGAAATTGTTGATAGAAAATATAATTTTTGTCCTTTCATTTCTAGAATGAGTTAAAATAGCGTTTACAGATCATAAATGCATATAAATATAACATTTTCAATTTAACAATTCACTTTATTTGCTTGAGCATTCATTTTTTCTTCTTCTGATAATGGAACATAAGTACCCAAATAAATAGACTTGCAAATGAATTTATATGAATTATTTTTAATATATTTAAGAGTTGATAATAAAAGGACAACTATTTATTTATTATATGGAGTTAACTTATAAGTCGAGCTTTACTTGCAAAGCGCAAATAAGTTAATAACATATAAGTAAATGATAAAAATATTGCTTTAATTGTTTTTACTATGAATTTTATGAGCATCAAAAGCACGTAATTTGAATTATTAAACCATATAATTGATTTATGACTTATTTATGAAAGTAAATTAAGAGCATTTAAAGTTTTATTTAATGTTAATGAAAAGTGAATTTGATTGACAAATTATTATTTAAAATAATGAAACCAACAAATGGGAGACTTTATGTTTATTGATTCATGGAGTTGGATTTATTATGAAAAGACATAAATCTAATGATTTTAAATATAAAGATTGCAAGTTTTTATAATATCAATTTCAAAAAGCCTATTTTGAAAAATGATTATTATGGATTTTAATGTTAAAGTTAAGAGTTTGTTTGTGTATAAATAAAGTTTTATAGTGGAAAAGATAGTTGAATATATCAAGACTTTATACTAAGTCAATTATGAAAATGGAGAAATTATGAATATTTAATTCATATATTGTTATAAAAAATTTCATCTAAGAAGAAAGAACGTTATCATCTCAAAAGCATGAGTATATTCTAGAATTTGATTACTATTTTAATATTAAACTAATCCATGTTTGTTATGCATATATGTACTTGACAATACAATTGGAATATCGATTTGAAATGTCCACTTTGTGAACATTAATGAATTTATTGAAAGCGAATAAATAATGAAATGAGTTACGTATGACAATATAATGATGGTACAATGTACACAAAACTTATATAGTAGCAAGTTATGAAATCAGTTTTTCTTTAAAATAAAATAAAACAATGGATATTGAAAGTAAGAAGAGGTTTATTTATGAAGAATATTTATAAATCAAAGATAATAAGTTTTGTTTAAATATACCATAAAGTATTTCAAAATGAGATATTTATACTTGTAAATAGTCATGTTCGTATGATTTATGAATATATGGAAAATAATTATTTTGATTCATATATGAGCCTAAGAAAATTTCTTATTAGGGAAGCTTTTTTGGGTTGTTAAATGATCAGCCTGAATTTTTATAAAAGACTAGATAAGACTCCTTATGAATCGTGAAAGAGTGTCATGCCAAGCTTAAAATTTCTAAAATGTGAGGATGTAGGGAAAAATTGCATCTTTGGTCTTTTTTTTCTATAAAAATTGAAAGAAAAACTAACCAACAGTTTATCTAAGATCATTGAATGTATATTCTTTGATTATAATTTATAGAGCTTCATACATATTCATTCTTTATACCAAATACATGCAACTATTTGGTACAAACTTGAATGCGGTAAAAAAGATTGAAAATTTCAAAACGAAATGAATGATTAAGGAGAGATGGACATGACATTAGCCACAAAAATTAGACAATTTAAATATGGTTTTCCCATAAACCATTTTGACCACATCTAGAAAAGAAAAACTTGAAATAGCCTGATTGTTTTGATACAAAACATGTACAATCTCTCTGTGATCCTAATATACACCTTAAGAAGAATAAACGACCTGGTAAATATGTTAAAATTGAAGGAAGCGATGTGTTTCTCTGAAATTATTAAAAATATCATTAGTTATGATATGAGAAGATACACTCATAACCTAGTGATGAACATTGGAATGTCTATAAGAATGTATAATGAAAAGAGAGTACACATCCATTTCAGACCTAAAACAACTAAGAAATGGATGAAAGGAGTGATTTCATCGAAATTAATAGGATCAAATAGAATTTAACGGGTCTCCTTTTTCAACTATTTTCAAAAAAGACGTGAAAAGAGTTAGCAGAAGAGAAAAGGCGAGGAAAAATTGAGAGCTATGAGGGGAGGCATTCCTTCTAACATGAAAATGTTGACTGAATTTTTCGTCAACCTCGAAATTACACTAAGTGTCATGAAGAACAAACGTTACTCATTAATCACTAGGGTTAAAAAAATGGAAAATGAGAGGAAACCAGACAATGCAAATGACATCAAATATAGAGTGGTTCGATAAGGCTGCTTACGTCCACCGCGAAGCTTTCTTATTAAACGCCTCTTACAGTTATATGGAACCATAAGAGAACGACGAGAGAAGCGAAACACATAAGACCAACGAAGCAGCTAATCTTAAGAGCTTGTTGAATGAGGAGCTCTGAATGATGTATATATGCTGGAGTTCTAGCCTCTTTCAACCCCTTTGAAGTGATGATGCATGATGTATTTATAGTAACCGAGGATGATACTTGGACGGCTGAGATTGAACTTTAAACAAGCAGAAAGCACATTTGGTTGTTGATCGGGTCGAACGGGCTGGTGGGAGACAATTAGAATAGGGAGAGGATTGTGTCGTTGAGACGAGGGTCAGCAGAAGAACTGTGCAAAGTGCATGTCTTGCGTTTACCGTACATTTAATGCATTATGTACTGTGATAACATGCTATATTGATATGACATGCTTTTTGTCAGAAGTAGATACACCTAGTTGTATCTTTTGTCGTTTACCTCTTCATGCTTAAGGGGTAAGACGGTCTAGGTTGGTTAGTTGACTGCTGAGTGTTAACTCAAAATTTGGATCAACACCCTGAATCGAGTGTGAATGCACCAATGTAGATAATCAGCAGCTCAAATCTCACATAAACAACAAATAAAAAGTAGAAGTAAGAAAAGAGACGCAGGAATTTTATAGTGGTTCGGCTGGCTGACTCCAGCCTACGTCCACTTTAATCAATCTTTATTATGATTATACCAGTTGTTCTCTCTGGATATCAACTAGTTAGTCCTTAGATCTAAGTTATAATGAGTTAGAATAAGTCACAAGTACAATGGTCGACTGGAGAATCACAGTAACCCCTTGATGACTGTTGTGAGGGAGAAGAAAGTTGAAGAAATGAAAGAATTCCAGTAGAGTAATGACGGTTTTCTCTCTGGAAAAGTTTCATCTCTAGTTGAAGGTAGGATTGTATTTATAGGTAGGAAAGCAGTTGGGTCAAAACCGACTTGTCAGAAGCCTCTACTCAGTGCTAGGAAGAAGTCCAGAAAAACTCAAGGCGACCCGAGCTAACATGATGGATTGCTAGCGATCCATGCCCTTAGACTATTTTTTAATCTACCATTTTGGGTTGTCTTCCTTTCATCTATTTGAATGCCTTGTTCAAATATCAAGTCATTTGGTGTTTGTTTGATTATCCGTTTTCATGGGTCATCTGGATTTCCTCGCCGTCTTGCTTTAGCAATACCAAACCTAGACTGGTTTGTGCACTTTACTGCAATGTTGGAAAGAGTAGTGGCTGCCGCATCTGCATTCAATGTCACAGGTAAAGTTTCTGAAGGCTCCTTCGCATCGTCGACTACTAACTTTTTATCTCTTGTGAGATTTGAGGTGGAAGGCTTCGAATGTGGCAGCGGATCCTTACTTTCACAACAAAATACCGATCCGTCGATGTCAGGAGTACTCATTTTCCTATTTGAAGCTGGTCTTCTTGGAAGGTCCATGCTTCTTTCTTCTCATTTCTTCTTTACAACAACTAGAGATAGAATCTTTGTAAGCCAACAGGGTGAGCGTTGTGCCCCCGCGCTCTATGAACTAAATGAAACAGGTTCTTTTTTGCAAATTTTTACTAAGAATTCGTTTGTCTGCCTTTGGCGTTTGTGGTGTTTAACTTGTAGTAGTGTTTCTTAAAATGTCTAGTTTAGTCCTACATTATTTACAAAAAATGTTCCTTTTTAAGATATATTGAATAGCAATGTATGTTAACGAGACGAGTTGAGCTCGGTTGCTTATGCGAACCATGTGCTGATCGAATGCGGTGCCACTGGTGGTGGGTTGTGGCATGAGCGGAAGCATATATTAGCTCGTGGGTTATCTTGGGTGACAAATGGTTATATGCGGAGTGGTTGATGAGCCAGGCTCGAACCAGAGCACGTGAGGGCTCAAAGGTTCTCCTGGATGACACGCTGCCAATCGTAAGATAATCTTGCACGGCTGGTGCAAGCACACCTGTACAAGTATGTTACGTGATGGTGAGACAGGCGACAAGTGTTGTCGTTCACTTGAACTTTAGTAGGTAAGAAAACTTATTTAGCAGGAGTGAGGACTATTTGTGATGGTGGGTTGGGTTTGTAAGCATGCTCCAGAAAAATGCCAGCTATTAAGCCTGACCATCTTTAGACAGGAGGACGAGTATCGATCGCCTGCGGTCATTGCCGAGGGCGAAGACGGACGAAGGAGTTATTCGTTGGCCTTCTGGTTGTGTATACTAGCCGCTGGTGGGGGACTTGGCTCGACATGGACATGCTCTGGCCCTGTTGCCTGGTGCTTAGGGACGGATCTGGACATAAACCGAGGTGCCAAGTTGCTCTAGAACTTTCTAGGGTGACGCGCAACAGGTGACTATAATTACTAGGTTAATCGCCTATCTCCCGCTCAGCTACAAGGGTCGACTGGGTTGGAAATCTTTTGTCAGGGGAGCATTCTTGGATGGAGGAAGGAGCATGCCCATTCCCGTTTGCATAAAGCGGCGTCACTCATAGTATCATGGCTACTGCCACTTGATAAAGGTTGGGAGGCGGGAGGACTTTCCGAGCGGTTAATGTGATCCTCATGCAGACTAGCCTATAATTACTATGACTTGGTTGATAGTAACAGTAATGTGAAAAAGTGAACGGACATGCATTGTGGCCGCACATGGTACAGATGCAAACTGGGATTGCGACCTAAATCCTCGAAGGAAAATGTTCAGATACCAGAGGGGGCGATAGAGCACTATTCACCGTTGCCGCAAATGTTAGATGCTTTGCAAAAAAAAAAAGGCGTGAAAAGTGTTAGCAGAAGAGAAAAGGTGCGGAAAAGTTGAGAGCTCTAAACGAAGGCCTTCCTTCTAGCATCGAAATGTTGACTGAATTTTTCGACAACCTCAAAATTAGACTAATACGTCGTCAAGAACAAATGTTACTCGCTGATCACTAGACTTAAAAAGGAAAAATGAGGAGAAAGCAGACAATTAATGCAAACGGTACTAGATATAAAATGGTTCGGCTAGGCTACCTACGTCCATGGTGAAGCTCTCTTATTATACGTCCCTTATAATTACAAGCAATCCCGAGAGAATAACGAGAGAAGTGAGACGTTTAAGACTAATGAAACAGCTAACCTTAAGGGCTTGTTGAATGAGAGCTCTGAAATCTGCTGGAGTTCTTGCCTCTTTCAACCCCTTTGAAGTGATGATGCATGATGTATTTATAGTAATCGAGGATGATACTTGGACGGCTGAGATTGAATTGTAAAGCGGGCAGAAAGCATGTCTGGTTGTTGATCGGGTTGAACGAGCTGGTGGGAGACAATTGGAATAGGGAAAGAAATGTGTGGCTGAGACGAGGGTCAGCAGAAGAACTGTGCAAGGTGCATGTATTGCGTTTACCGTATATTTAATGCATTATGTATTGTGATGACATGTTATAATAATACGACATGCTTTTTGTCAGAAGTAGAGACACCTAGTCGTATCTTTTGTCGTTTACCTCTTTATGCTTAAGGGGTGAGACGGTCTAGGTTGGTTAGCTAACTATCGAGGGCATAAAGAGAACACGAAGTTACTAGGCGAAGTGAGATGAAGGCTGAACTGGGCGAGAGATGACCAGACGGTTTATTCGGAATAAATTGTAGACAGTTGTGCTAAGGCTGAGCCACAGACGGATCATGCTTGAATTGGTCTTGAGTTATGTCGATCGGCAAATTGATGGGAGAGATGCTTGAGCAAACGAGGTGTCTACTTGCTATGCTGAAAGCAGGTCAGCATGTGGGTTCGCCTATGAGATGGGTCGACGTGGACCGGACTGGGCGATGCTTAATTCTGGCTTTTCTCGACGGGTTGGTTGCTGAAGTCACTTCGGGCTGTGTCGAGCAGTAATTGGTGTGCCCTTCAGTAGATAAGCTGATATTGGCCCAGCCTAGACCTGGGTCGATAGCCGAGGGAGCCTAGCCGGCTTTCCTCTTGTCAAGGTTGGTCTGTTGTGGACTAGCCTGGATTCGAGCTGGGTTGGACTGAACTGGATTAGACCAGGAAGCCTCGATTAGTTTACCTTTTTACTTACAAAAAATTAAGTAACATTTTGCTCCCTCAAGTCCATGCCCGTATGCGGATATGCAGGTGCGAACTTGTCAAATCACGAGGGCCTTATTGATTTATCACTCTGGTGCGCAATTAATGTGCGTCTTACGTGGCGCTATGCTATTGGCGGAGGCGATTGCGCTTCTCAAAATGTTGCAGAGACGTGTTACTTCCTCCACGTGCGTGGTGTGGCACAACGCCTAATTATTTCTGAACAGCTGAGATCATTTTTGCCTTTTTTAGTATAATGGCTGCAATTGAAGGAATGTGTATTTGAATACCCCTCCTTTCTTTCACTTTGAACTCATGATGCTCATATCATATAAATTCCTTCTGTAACCACGAATTTTGCACGGTTTTCTATTTGTAAAAACAGCTAATTTCGCCTTCCTCTTCCTCTCCAAATGCCCTTGAGCGCTATCTGTTTTCGTCAAACTTATTTGGTGTTATAATAAAAGAGAAAACTTTCTTGATGTCGAACTAATTTTGTTGATTGCACTTCAGACCGAGTTCTAAACGTTGATCTTTGTTTTGGGCTGCTGTTTGGAACATCATTTAGAGATGGATCTTGCGTTGTTGTTTGGCCTGAGCTAGTGCTCCCTAGTCATTTTTCCGACGTCGATTGTCTACCATTGTCATACTAATGGTCCAATTGATGCTGGTAGATTTTCTCGCCATCTTGCTCTAGCACACTTTACTGCCATGTTGGAAAGAGTAGTGGCTTCCGCATTTGCATTCGATGTCACAACTAAAGTCTCTGGAGGCTCATTCGCGTCGTCGACTATTAGCTTTTTGAGATCTCTTGTGAGATTTGAGGTGGAAGGCTTCGAAGGTGGCAACGCATCCTTGTTTTCACAACAAAATACCGATCGGTCGATGTCAGGAGTACTCATTTGACTATTTGAAGCTAGGTCTTCTTGAAAGGTCCAGGCTTCTTCCTTCTCCTTTTCTTCTTTACAACAAGTAGAGATAGAATCTTTGTAAGCCCAACAGGGTGAGCGTTTTGCCCCCACGCTCTATGAACTCAATGAAACAAGTTCTTTATTGCAAATTTTTACAAAGAATTCGTTGGTCTGCCTTTGGTGTTTGCTTGTGTTTAACTTGTAGTAGTGTTTCTCAAATGGCTAGTTTAGTCCTGCATTATTTTCAAAAAATATTCCTTTTTAAGATATATTGAATAGCAATGTATGTTAACGAGACGGGTTGAGCTCGGTTACTTATGTGAACCATGCGCCGACCGAATGCGGTGCGGTGGTAGGCTGAGGCATGAGCGAAAGCATATGTTAACTCGTGGGTTCTCTTGGGTAACAAACGGTTATATGCGGAGTGGCAGATGAGCCAGGCTCGAACCAGAACGCATGAGGGCTCAAAGATTCTTCTGGGTGACACGTCGCCAATCGTAGGTCCCGGCATGAACGGGAGTGCACAGCTGGCGCAAGCACACTTGTACAAGTATGTTACGTGATGGTGAGACAAGCGACAAGTGTTGTCGTTCACTTGAACTTTAGTAGATAAGAGAATTTATTTATCAGGAGTGACGACTTATTTGTGGTGGTGGGCTGGGTTTGTAAGCGTGCTGCAAAAAAGCGCCAGCTGTTAAGCCCGACCATCTCCAGACAAGCGGACGAGTATCCGGTCACCTGCGGTCATTGTCGAGGGCGAAGACGGACGAGAGAGCTGTTCGTTGGCCTTCTGGTTGTGTATACCAGCCACTACTAGGAGCCTTGGCTCGGCCTGGACCTGCTCTGGCCCCGTTACCCGGTACTTGGAGAGGGATTTGGACACAAACTAAGGTGCCAAGTTGCTCTAGGAATTTCTAGGGAGACGCGCAGCAGGCGACTATAATTACTAGGCTAACCGCCTATCCCCCGGCTTGACTGCAAGGGTCAACTGGTTTGGAAACCTTTTGTCGAGGGAGCATTCTTGGATGGAGGAAGGAGCATGCCCATTCCCATTTGCACAAAGCGGCGTCTCCCATAATATCATGGCTACGGCTACTTGATAAAAATTGAAGGTGGGGGGACTTTCCGAGCGGTTGATGTGATCCTCATGCAGACTAGCGCATAATTACCATGACTTGGTTGGTAGTAACGGTAATGTGAAGGGGTGAATGGACTTGCATTGTGGCCGCACATGGTACAAAGTCAAACTGGGATTGCGACCTAAATCCTCGAAGGAAAATGTTCAGATACCGAATAGGGCGATAGAGCACTATTCACTGTTGCCACCAATGTTAGATGCTTTGCAAGAAAAGGCGTGAAAAGTATTAGCAGAAGAGAAAAGGTGAGGAAAAGTTGAGAGCTTTAAGCGGAGATCTTCCTTCTAGCATCAAAATGTTGATTGAATTTTTCGTCAAGCTCGAGATTAGACTAATACGTTGTGAAGAGCAAATGTTACTCGCTGATCACTAGGCTTAAAAACGAAAAATAAGGAGAAAGCAAATAATTAATGCAAATGATACCAAATATAGAATGGTTCGGCTAGGCTACCCACGTTCATTGTGAAGCTCTCTTATTATACATCTCTTATAATTACAAGCAATCCCAAAAGAATAACGAGAGAAGTGAGACGTTCAAGACTAATGAAACAGCTAATCTTAAGGGCTTTTTGAATGAGAGCTTTGAATGATGTATATCTACTTGTGTTCTTGCCTCTTTCAACCCCTTTGAAGTGATGATACATCAGGCATTTTTAGTAATTAAGAATGATGCTTGGACAATTGAGATTTAGCTCTGAAGCAGACAGAAAGTACGCATGGTTGTTGATCAGATCGAACGGTTGATGGGAAATAGTTGGAATAGTGAATGTATGGCTGAGATAATAAGGGCAAGACGAGCTAGGTTGGTGAGCTGACTGCCATGGACATAAAGAGAATAGGAAGTGGCTAGATGAAGCTAAGATAAGGGCTGATTCGAGCGGAGGATGACCAAACAGGTTACTCGGAATATATCATAGACGACTGTGTTGTGGCTGGGCCAGAGACGTACCAAGCTTGAGTCTATCTTGAGCTGTGTTGATCGACGAATGGCTGGGAGAGATACTTGAGTTGACGGGGTGTTTGCTTGTTATGTCGAATGCAGGTCGGCATTGGGGGGAGGTCAGTCGCCTGTGAGATGGGTATGCACGGGCTGGGTCAGGGATCGCTTGGGTCTGGCCGTTCCCGACGGGTTAGTTGCTGAAGCCGCTTCGGGCTATGTCGGTCGGTAGCTGGCCTAATGTGCCCTTAGTAAATGGGCTAATATGGACTCAGCATAGACTTGGGTCGGCAGCCGAGGAAGCGTATCCTGTTTGCCCCCTTCCCGGGCTAGTCTGTGGTGGACTGGCCTGGAACGGAGCTGGCTTAGACCGAACCGTACCATGCTAAGAAGCCTAGATCAGTTTACCTTCTTACTTATGAAAAAATTAAAGCCTCATTTAGTTTCATTTTGAGTTTTTTGTTTTCAGCATGCATTACAAAATATGATAAAATGTGAGAAAAAGATTTACAATTCTTAGTCATTGCGACGATGGACGGACTACGGGGGAGATGAATTATTTTTCATGCTTTTGTCATTTCCCAAAAAGCAAAAAATCAAATAAACTTGTTTTATATTTTCTATGTTAATTTCATTTTTTTGAATGGTTTGTTTTCCAAAAATACATGCGATGTTTGTATTTTTGTTTAGACGAAAATAAAGAACGACAAACCAAACGGGGCCTAAGTAACGGATACCTTTTAGCATTTTTAGTGGTGTTTGTTGGGCACTTCTCTAAATACATCGTTGTTAATGTTTTGATTTTCTACATTCTTGGTAATCTTGTCGACTTAATCAACACACATTATGTCATGTTGAGCAATTTGGGCATTGAGATCGGCAAACATAAGTAATTTCAGCAATATTGAATCAGCGTCTTCTTTCGTTTTAGGTTGGGTTCTTTGTGAACGGTAACAACGGTTGTGTTCTTAAATATTTCGACATTGTTTAATTACAAAACCACATTTTTATTAGAGAACTATTTATTATCACAAAATAATTCGTGATGTGAAAAAAATCTTAGTATTTATGTACAATCAATTTTTCATTAAAGGAGGCGACACAACTCTGAACACTCCTCCGCACATCTGACATATCTTAAGCCAAACGATTATTGGGTGACGCACATCTGACATATCTTAAGCCAAACGATTATTGGGTGACGTGTAGCATGTATGGTGCTTAAGCTTACATATAAAAGGATCTAGCTTTGATATCATATTAGAGAACCACTTGTTACGGTAAGACTAGTTGGTGATGTGAAAAATAATCTCTCGGTACTTATGGATGATTTAGGAAAAATATATATTAGAGAAGGTGAACGTTATTCTCTAACAATTTTCATCCTCAAAAGACTTCAATTTTAGGCTCTTCAATTGCCTTAATTTTCTCTTTAATTTTTAGGCTCTTCATCTGTCAATTCTTTTTTTCTCCCTTCTTCGACATTTGGTGGCTCTTCTACCGTTTTCTCTTCTTCGACTTTTGATGGCTCTCATGAACCATTTTGATGATAACCCATGCTTTCTTTGTCATGTTGGACATTTTATTTTCGGATAAGAACTATTCGACCACTTGGGTTATATGAAAAAGTGCATGGTAATTTTTTTTTATTCTCCTCTAATGTTATTCTATTATGTGTTCTTTATTCAGTGCACCTTCATTTTTGGTATTTTTGAACCTTCAACGATAAGTTTCCATAGGTCCAAGGAATTCAACATCACTTTGACATCATCAACACTTAATATTCACAGTTTTCTCTGTTGAAAAAAGAAGAATCAAAGACATCATGTAGTGATTTGAATTTAATATTTTCATTTTTCTCACTTTACTCTATTATTCCTCTCTTGTTTTTCTCTTTTTCTTTCTCTCTCTCATTTTTCTTCCTTTTTCTCTCAATTCTTCTGTATTTCTTTCTCAGCACTCTTTTTTATTATTGATTCTCATACCACTTTATTAGAGAACGAGAAATTTATTACAAATATAAATTTTCTTATTCTCTTATAATTCATTTTAGCTCGAACGGGAGTAGTGTGTATGTACATATGTACACGTGCACGTGCGTGCACACACACGTGTGTGCACACACAAGTATGGCAAGGGTCGGCTACACCTCATTTTTGCTACATCTCTAATCCCTTTTGATTTTAACCGCAAGTTCCAATTTAATTAACAGTACTTTCTCTCTCTTGTCACTACACTATATTATTTAATTCAGAAAGTGTGGTAGAAAGCAGATGGGAATTGAGGTGTAGCCGACCCTTATCCATATACACACAAATACACACACGTACATATACATACATGATGAGCATATATGTAACGTTGAAACATAATCATTGATTGATATACATAACTCAGTACTTAATGCATAACTTAAATGTTTAAATTAATGCAACCCTTAATATTTCAATTATTGAACAATTATGCTTTTATAAGCATTAATGTACGAAGGACGAAGTTTCTTGAACTTAGGTAAATTTGGTTTATAATTCGAACCTGTTTAACTCAAGATAAGTTACAACGTGTAGGGATGTGATGAGAATTGTCTCAGTCTCTAAGTAATATAATTGGCCCTCCATAGATAATATGAAACCATTGTTCAGATCAACAATTTGTTTGTGATAACAAATGGTTCTTTAATATGGTATCAGTGTTAGACTTTTCAATGTGTGTGCTTAGCCACCGCACATGCTCCATGCACCCAATATAAAATGTCACGTGTTTGACTCAAGATATGTCATACATGCGGCGGGTGTGTTGAGTATTGTATTACCCTCTCTAATAAAAATAATTGATCCTCTTGAAATATCATTATTCACGTCATCAATTGGCTTTATGATAATAAATGGTTCTTTCAAATATCTTACATTGAGAAGTGCACAGTTGTCGTAGGTTTGCCCTCCACCTCACTAATTATGCAGTTAAATGTCAATAGCAGTTATTAAGCTGATCAACAATGGCTGTAAATTGTAATATGTATCAAACTCATGACATTAGCTATAAATGAATGTGTATTGCTAGGCCAAGTATATTAACCCAAGCATACTTTATATCATGTTTATATCTAAAATGGTTTCTTTATGTATAAGATGATGCTCTTGTGGAGACGGTAGTGAGAAGTTTTAAGAAATCAGGATTGCTTTATCCAGCCGGAATTGCAGCATCTTTGATAAACACTTCACAACAACTGTGAGTGATGAAAGAGGTTTAAAGTTATTAGTTCTTTTGATCATCTAATGAACTTAAGTTTGACAAATACATATGTATTATACTTAGGGATTTTCCAAATGGTTGGCCTCACTTGCAACATATGATCGTAGAAGGATTAGTCAAATCAAACAATTTAGAAGCAAAAGCCTTAGCTGAGGATATCGCTATAAGGTGGTTGAGGACAAATTATGTTGCATTTCAAAAAACAGGTGCAATGCAGGAGAAATATGATGTGGAAGTCTGTGGCAAAGCTGGAGGTGGTGGTGAATATAAGATTCAGGTAATAAATAATTATTTGAGTTCATTTTGATGAGCTAAATGACTGTTTACTAGTGGTTCAGAAAATACTAAGTTATAGTTTTTTTAACCTTATATGTTACTAAAATTATAAGTTGCATTGCAGACTGGGTTTGGTTGGTCAAATGGTGTAGTTCTTGCCTTTTTGGATGAATTCGGATGGCCTGATCACAGAAGCATTGACTGTCAGCCCAGTCAGTGACTATTCTAAATGTTTGGCAGTTTATACTTTTATGTACACACTATTTGGGTGAAACCTAGTATGTTAAGTTTGGGTGTAAAAGAAGAGAAAAATGTATCAAGAGTTGTTAATCAAATTGGAGTTGAGTTGTATTCGTGAACTCACAGCAATGGAATGAAGTAGAGAGGATTACTGCAAGATATAAAAATCGTATTGTTTTATGATATTTATAACGGTTATTATTATTTTTTCTCTCTGTTTTCTTTTTTTCCTAAAAGAAAAAATTTAGTAATAAACTCATCAATATATATATATATATATATATATATTACGAAAAACTTTAGTGAAAACCTACAATAAAAATTGGTTTGTTTTTATTAGATTAAAATTTGTATATTTTTACTTTTAAAAGTGTGCAAGTATAAATTTGCATTTTCTTATATTTGCATTTCACGATGAAAGACAAGTTTATTTTTGTAATAAGTTTTAAACAAAATTAATTTCAATCTAAGTTTATCTCTTTTCTGTATTGTTATATCGTAAACTTAAGGTTACTTTAGATTGATTTAAATAAGTTATTTTTTTGCTTTTTAAAGTTAAAATAAATTGGTTTTGGCATTAAAAAATAAATAAATAAATTATTTTAGTCCATTCAAACAGATCGTAAAAGACATTTGAACAATCTAAGCGTACTTGGTTTAAGAATAATCGATGAATGGCATCTGTGTAGTCAAAGAAATAATAGGCATTAATTAGTATTTTGTAGCGAAGTATGCAATGAAGAATGATTCTTGCAGTGGAGATGGTCAATTTTGCACATAAATAAGAAACTAGTTGCGGTCTCAAATTAGCCATGAATGCATTGAAAATCGTTGATTCTTTAACAATATTTTAGGCTACTGTCGTATTCATGATTTGTTATTTACCAAGCTGCAAGAAAAGTCAATTGTATTATAATTACGGGGAAAATTTGCAAAAGTCAATGTATGCTATCGGTCCTTTGTACAATATTCAATTACATAAACAGGATTTTATTTTTCTTCACCGTTTCTATTAGTTGATCCACAATTGGATTTTTCTACAACTAATTTATCAGTTTATCCACGTATGGATGAATTAACTAATTTATTAGTCTGTCCACATATGAATAAATTTACTAACTGTTTTATTATAACTTTGAATGTTGAATAAGTACTTTGTGAAATGCATTTATTAAACTAAAATCAATTGAATTAGTTTGTGAGGCACGTTTAAGATTGGTGAACACAATGCATATTTGTTTATTTAGTAGTCTTTTTCCTTAGCTCAATATCCCGACATATAATTATATCATAAGTTTTTCAACTATTTTCAATATATACAAACCCCCCATTATGTCATAACAATTTTAGGTCAGCAGTACGGCAAAGATGAGGCTAGTACACCACACCCACCCAACATTATTACTTCTATCTCTTCATTTTTTGTAAGTCTACCAACATATGAAAGTCCTTCAAAATTTGTATTTTTTTCAATGGATGATTATGAAGTCCACAAATAACTTCCACTCTCCATTGATATTGCATTTGTAGTTTAACTCATTTCAATAAAAAAGGACACCCATATTTCTTTGTTTCTGTCTTTGTAGCCTTTACTTTTTTTTGTTAGTAGGTGTCCTTTTGTTGATCCCAACGTAAAATCCACTTTTCTCACATCAATATGATATTCAATCTCTACGACTATTTTTTGGATTTTCACATTGTTTAACAGTAACAACTACCCCGCACGACTTTTCAACATTTTTGCACCATTCAGTAAGTTCATTACCCGAATTAAAGATCTGAGTTATAAATAAAAAAATTAAATGATTTTATATCTTCTGTGTAACATTAAAATTTAAAAAAAATACCTTATTAGTTCGAAATGCAAAAGTGCGATCCTAATCTAGTACTTGATCTTTTGAGCATAGTAGTTCACTATCTTGAATAACAAAATATCATATTAAAATAAGAACGAAAAATAAAGCTCTAAGTAAAACAATCACAAAAATTAGAATTTACCGTACTAAAAGTTGATTTCTCAGGATTATCTACACATTGCTCAACTGCATCATTGTTGTGTATGTTCTCTTGTTCTATTATACGTATGTACAAAATGCAATGAAATTGCATCTTACTCAATGAAAATTGGTGACGACCCGTGAGCAACAAACGCACTCGGGAGCCAACGATAAGAACGTGTATTTGAACGTGCACGTGCATGATTTAAAAGTTCAATTTTTGAAATCGACAGAAATTGAAATCAAACTTGAAGCCTTCAAGTTCGAAGCTGAACCAGATAACCAAAGGTTATTAGTCTCATGGATCCGGACTTATATATCAACTGACGAAGTATAACCCTGGATTTATACTATCGGAAATCGACCAAGCGTCATGAGGATCAAAGAGAGATACAACACTTTAGAAAAATAATTCGATAGAAGGATAATGACTAT
Organism: Allium fistulosum; assembly: GCA_030737815.1. Taxonomy (NCBI): domain Eukaryota; kingdom Viridiplantae; phylum Streptophyta; class Magnoliopsida; order Asparagales; family Amaryllidaceae; genus Allium; species Allium fistulosum. The sequence goes on along the minus strand of CM060904.1, from coordinate 732,365,344 downwards.
TTAGAAAACTGGATGGGCTTCTTTCCGACGATCCTAACTTGCTTCGATTCAAAGCACATCGTGTTCAGCACAAGACGTACTTTGCAGGACAAGTGTTATCTGACATTTTGACCCGGCTATATTGAACTGATTGCACAAATTAAATTCGACTGTTATCAAGGCTAATGAGCCTAGAGTGATGATTGTAGGGCTTAGAAGTCAAGTACATATAATAATATGAAGTCGATGTTGAATGGAATTGAGAGATATGCAAGGCAGAATGTTCAAAGTATGAAATATGGTTCAACATATAGGAGGGATCGACATAAATTAACTTCCATCATAGGGATCAGTATGTTTCAGGGAATAAGAGCATTTCAATTGAAAACAATAAATATCTCAAGATCCATAAGTTCAATGCATATGAAATTTTGTGAGCAATATATGGGGACCCTAGAAAGCCTACCTTGGGATCGCTCCTCAAGAAGATGAAGATAGAGGGATCGGTACTCTTCACCTGGTAGGGGTCGGCACGAATCAGCAAGCAACCCATGTTGAAGCAAAGATCAAGCAATAAATCAAGTTCTACCGATCCAATTGGCATGAAATTTGAAGACTGAGCATATTTTAGCATGAGAAAGCAGCCATAGGGATCGCACCTCAAAATTCCATCAAAGTAGGGATCGGTACCGATCCCTCTTCTTTGGAAATTGTGCTATGTGATCCCTCTTGTGGGTCCATATGGCTCTGGAGGTCCTTCTGCCGAATTTTCAATGAGATATTTCACCATCTTCGTCTATATATACAGTCTTGGTTGTTCATTTTCGGGACATTTGTGCTGCTAATTGCTTTATGCTCTTTTGTAACTAAGGATTTTCATCTGATCCCTATTGTACTCAGTTTATAAAGTAATTAATAAAGCAATCTGTTCAAAGTGGACATAGGCAAATAACGTCGAACCACTATAAATCGTTATGTGTGTTATTATTTCAATTTACTCTCATTTCTTTGTTATTATTCTCTGTTTTTATTTTATATTCTTCATTTATTTGTCTTCAAAACTTCTACTAGGTGTTTATGCCAATTTTTGACACAAACAGTACTAAGAAAATTGATTCTCTCATTTATATTGGAAGAACTACTCTTTTCAGATATATTCTTGTTGAACATAGATCAAAGGACTTAAAATGAAAATAAAAATAAACAATTAGATCTATTTTCTTTCTTTTTCAATTAAATTTTCAGCAATGGGCACTGTAATTTCATGCATTTATTACATAATGGTTTGAATTTTCAATAAATCAGTAGTTGCTTTTGCATGATGATATTGTTTTGAAAAAATAACTAAATTTACAAGCAAAACTTTACATATAGATTCATCTTAGAATATTTTTTTTTTGAAAATATGGCATCTTATCTCAATCTTCTACTCTTCTACTTTAAATATGCATTAGGTCATCTCAAGAAAAGATCAGATTTGACAACCTTTGTTTGTTTGTTTTTTAATTTAACCGTAAGATGATGTATTTGTGACTTGATTAAGCAATCAAAGAAAGAGAACTATAAGAAGAAGATATAATTATACGTTGTGTGGATTAACGATTTTTGAAAATTAAAGAGACCATAAAAGTAGGATGTAATCCAAAAAATTAGGGTGGATTAAATAATAGTAACGGTGTATTGAAACAAAATTTTCTTACTTAATATATATTATCATAATAAGTGAGGCAAAGTTTTTCCTATTCACCACTAAACAACGTAATTGTAATAGTTATTATTATTATTTTTTATAAAAAAAATTTATAAGTTTAATACGGACGTTTATTTAAATTTTTAGTGTGCGTTATTTTAAAAAACTTCAATGACGTGATTTAGGATGCAAATTACTAAAACAATAATTCTACTTTGCCCGAAGCTTTTTTTGTCAAAATTTGCGAATTAGAAAGAAGAGAATGGACCCCCCTAAATTTCAGCCTTGGGATCCGGAGAAAAATTGCACTATTCGCACTATTTGACAAAATGTAATTCGGGCACTGTAGCATTGCTCTTACTAAAAAGCAATATGAAGAAAATGAGTGGATTAGGATGAAAGTTCCACGTCAAAAATGGTGACAAGTGTAAAATTAATTAACGCACGTTAGTCAACCAACAAAACAACTCTTGTTTAAACATCAAGACAAAGAAAGTACTAGGAACAAGATAATTCATAATTGTTACTAACCTTATAGCATTGTTTATTACCCATAAATAATTGGTAGGATAGCTGAGAATATGAGATGTTTGTCGGGGGTGGTGACTAGCAAAGGCCATGCTTTGCGGCTATAATTTTTTTGTCTGTTTTCTTTCATCTTATTTTTATCATTACTCTCCGTAAATTAACAAAACTAATAATTGGCTTATACGGACAACCTCGATATAAATATGAATTTATAAGATTTTGAGTTGGTGCTTTGTGTTACACAATTATTTTGAAAAACAACAAATATCTATAATTTTGATATTTGTAAACTTCTTTAGAACAAATTAATCCTTCTGCAGAAAATTAAAACCCAACCGTGTTGATTGATGCAATAAAGTTGGTAGGCATAAAGGTGAACATTCGGTGAACAAAACTTTTGTACTGTTGAGTGTACGATTGTGTTACATACCGACCTTTGTACACGATAATTGTCATTATTATATTGGTAGCTCTTCTTTAGTTGAACCAATTCTACTCTCCTTGTATTTTTCATTCATTTACGTCGTTTGTCTACCGTATAAATTTTGTTATAATACTACAAATATGATACGACTTAATGTTCTCATAAATTTTGTCTCCTTGTATTTTCGTCATATATGTGTGTGTATATATATAGTTGTAGACAAGTTCAACGGGAAATAAAGCAGTCAAAGTTTTAATCAATTCAATTCAATTTTGTTGACAAAAGAATCACACGTCACTGCATACTACGAATATATAGAAATAGAACCCATGATTTCAACTTAAATGAATGTATAAAATTACAAATAGAGGAGTTCATAAATGGGCATTGATATTATAGTATGTAGCTGCATGCGGGCCTGCATTAATCGGCGCACCTACATAGTCAGTAGTCACTCACTCTACCTAACCAATTGACTACAAATTTAAATGGGTGCACAGATTTTTATGTTGGTCGCAGCGAATTCTGAAATTTATACCAAGAAAATCAATGTTGGAATGAAACCGATACAGCGGAGAAATAATTATTTCCTAGTTATAAACGTATGATATATGTGGCTCACACGCAATGTAAGCTAGGTAGGTGTCGCCCTCTATTAAATACGTGTGAAAATCATACTCATATGTTTTACTAACAATAGCACTGGTTTCATTTTGCAAGTAACCAAAATGCTTCGTATTTTTTATGTAAGTTCGAAGGTGAATTTAATAATTGCAGCGACCTTACTGCTTGATGGTTGGATGCGGAATTTTTAAGTTTTACCTACACCATTAGTACCTTGAATTCCATAACTAGTTCAGTGAAACTCTAGGGTTTAGCGATGACAGTTGTGGATTGACATTTTTGTATAAATATTATATGTTCTAATATAGCAATCAAGGAAAAAGACTGCATGTAATCACTGCATGAATTAAGTACATCCGAAGTATTTTTTCACTTTTCATTTTTAATGTTTACCTTCTATTTTCATTTTCATGTCGCACTATGATTTCACATTTTGTAATTATCTAAATAACTTCCATAATTTTTGAAAATGGAATCCGTTATAGTTAAACCAAGCAAAAAAGCCAATTTTTTTGGGTTAAAACATCGAGTTGCCAACGTTGTTATTTTCTAAAGTTTCTATGGAGGAATTTTTGATCGTTCAGAAAATGGATAAGGTAAGAGTGTATCAAAAAGTTGCAGAAATATTCAATTCTTATAAAAGGACTGGTCGAGTGGTGGACGTGACGCAAACAAAAAATAAGGATGGCTCTAACCTTTTCGGTTCGTTAGGTGGGAAAAGCGAAGAACCAATACCGGAGCAAACTATGAGATTATTTTTATATTTAAGAATTCATTAAATAGATTCACTCGGTGTCTTTTTGAAATTTCAAATATACTCTTTACTAAGGCTGTCAATGGATACCCGAAAAATTCGAAATCCATCCGCATCCGTATCCGAAAAGCGAATAATATCCGATATCCGAAAAAACGGATGCGGATACGGATACGTAGACATCCGCATCCGAAAATTATCCGTCCGGTCTTTGTCAATATTATAGTACAAATTGTGTGTATTTTAGTATAATGAAAAATATTTATTTGTTGTTTTATCAAGTTAATAGTTTATATTATATACATTTAATGCTTATTAACCGTTCAAAACTATTTATTATCGCCATATTTGTTTATATTAACACTTTTATGATCAATTGGATTGAAAAAAATGTATGTTAAACTTAAAATTTATATTTCTTGATTTATCGGTCGTTAGCGGATAGGATAATATCCGATATCCGTCCGTATCCGCGGATGCGGATATCCGATATTCGAAAATCATTTCAGATGCGAATGCGGATATGACACTATCCGCATCCGAAAGTATCCGTTGACAGGCCTACTCTTTACATCTCATAGAGAAATAATATTCAAATATGGAGATGCATGCTGTTATTTTCTAAGTACAAATGTTAATCGCCAAGGAGAACTACAATATACGTTCATAAGTTGAAATATCCCAGTGTTCCATATTGTCTGTAATTTACGTGTGAGTTCATCGGTCGAAATCTCACTCGATTCCAAGTTAGTATGAAGAAGTTATTGCAGTCTGAACAAAAAAAATAGCGGCTTCTGCCTAGACGGAGTACAAATACGAGAATGTAGCCTATCATTTTCTAAGTACAATTGTTAGTCGCCATGGAGAACTACAGTGTGCGTTCAAGAGATGAAGTATTCATTTATTTCATATTATCTGTAATTTAGGTGGGAGTTCATCGGTCGAAGTCTCGCCGGATTTCGTATTAATATGAAGAAGTTATTGCAGTATGAACAAAAAAAATAGTGGTTTCTGCCTAGGCGGAGTTCAAATATGAAAATGTAGTATGTTATTTTATAAGTACGACTGTTAATCACCATGGAGAACTACGGTATACGTTCATAAGCTGAATTTTCCGAGTGTTCTGTATTGTCGATAATTTAGGTGGGAGTTCATCGGTCGAAGTCTCGCCTGATTTTGAGTTAGTATGAGGAAGGTATTGCAGTTTGAACAAAAAAAATTGCGGCTTTTGCTTAGGCGAAGTTCAAATATGGGGATGTAGCATGTTATTTTCTAACTACAACTGTTAATCGCCATGGAGAACTACAGTGTGCGTTCAAGAGATGAAGTATCTGAGTGTTCCATATTGTCCGTAATTTAGGTGGGAGTTCATCGGTCGAAGTCTCACCAGATTTCGAGTTAGTATGAGGAAGTTATTGCAGTATGAATAAAAAAGATAGCGACTTCTGCCTAAGCGGAGTTCAAATATGGGAATGTAGCATGTTATTTTCTAAGTACAACTGTTAATCACCATGGACAACTATGATATATGTTCACAAGCTGAATTATCCGAGTGTTCATTATTGTCCATAATTTATGTGGGAGTTCATCGGTCGAAGTCTCGCCTAATTTCGAGCTAGTATGAGGAAGGTATTACAGCCTGAACATAAAAAATAGCGGCTTCTGCCTAGACGGAGTTCAAATATGGGGATGTAGCCTGTTATTTTCTACGTACAACTGTTAGTCACCATGGAGAACTACGGTATACGTTCATAAGCTGAATTATCCGAGTGTTCTGTATTGTCTGTAATTTAGGTGGGAGTTCGTCGGTCGAAATCACGCTTGATTAGTATGAGGAAGTTACAGCAGTCTAAAAAAATAGTGGCTTCTGCCTAGGTGGAGTTCAAATATGGAGATGTAGCCTGTTATTTTCTAAGTACAACTGTTAGTCACCATGGAGAACTATGGTATACGTTCATAAGCTGAATTATCCGAGTGTTCCGTATTGTCTGTAATTTAGATGGGAGTTCATTGGTTGAAGTCTCGCATGATTCCAAGTTAGTATGAGAAAGTTACCGCAGTTTGAAAAAAAATAGCGGCTTCTGCATAGGCAGAGTTCAAATATGGGGATGCAGCTTATTATTTTTTAAGTACAACTATTAGTCACCATGGAGAACTACAGTGTACGTTAATAAGGTAAATTATCTGAGTATTCCGAATTGTCCGTAATTAAGGTAGGAGTTCATCGGCCGAAGTCTCGCCTGATTCCGACTTAGTATAAGGAAGTTAGTGCAGTATGAACAAAAAAAAATAGCGGCTTCTACTTAGGAGAAGTTCAAATATGGGGATGTAGCTTGTTATTTTCTAAGTACAACTATTAGTTACCATGAAGAACTATGATATACGTTCACAAGATGAAGTATTCGAGTGTTCTATACTGTCTGTAATTTAGGTAGGAGTTCATCGGTCGAAGTCTCGCATGATTATGAGTTATTATGAATAAGTTATTGGAGTATGAATATAAAAAAATAGCGGCTTCTGCCTAGACGGAGTTCAAATATGGGAATGTAGCCTGTTATTTTCTAAGTACAACTTTAATCACCATGTAAAACTAAAATATACATTCATAAGCTGAAGTATCCGAGTGTTCCATATTTTCCGTAATTTAGGTAGGAGTTTATCGGTCGAAGTCTCGCCTGATTCCGAGTTAGTATGAAGAAGTTATTGAAGTCTGAACAAAAAAATAGCGGCTTCTGCCTAGGCGGAGTTCAAATATGAGGATATAGCCGGTTATTTTCTAAGTATAACGGTTAGTCGCCATGGAGAACTACAGTGTGCATTCAAGAGATGAAGTATCCAAGTGTTTCATAATATACTTAATTTAGATGGAAGTTCATCGGTGGAAGTCTCACTTGATTCCGAGTTAGTATATAAAAGTGATTGCAGAATGAACAAAAATAATAGTGGCTTCTACGTAGGCGGAGTTCAAATATGGGGATGTAGCATTTATTTTCTAAGTACAACTGTTAGTTACTATGGAGAACTACAATATACATTCATAAGTTGAAGTATCCGAGTATTCCATATTGTCCGTAATTTAGGTAGGAGTTCATCGGTCGAAGTCTTGCCTGCTTCCAAGTTAGTATGAAGAAGTTATTGCAGTCCGAACAAAAAATATAGCGGCTTCTGCCTAGGCGGAGTTCAAATATGGGGATATAGCCTGTTATTTTCTAAGTATAACGGTTGGTCACCATGGAGAACTACAGTGTGCGTTCAAGAGATGAAGTATCCAAGTGTTCCATATTGTCCGTAATTCAGATGGAAGTTCATCGGTGGAAGTCTCGCTTGATTCCGAGTTAGTATGTAGAAATGATTGCAGAATGAACAAAAAAAATAGCGGCTTCTGCCTAGGTGGAGTTCAAATATGGATATGTAGCCTGTTATTTTCTAAGTACGACAGATACTCACCATGGAGAACTAGGGTATACGTTCATTGGTTGAAGTATCCGAGTGTTCCATATTGTCCGTAATTTAGGTGGGAGACCATCGGTCAAAGTCTCACCTGATTCCCAGCTATTATGAAAAAGTTATTGCAGTATGAACCAAAAAAATAGCGGCTTCTACCTAGGTGGAGTTCGAATATGGAGATGTAGTCTATAGTTTCTAAGTACAACTACTAGTCACCATGGAGAACTATGGTATATGTTTATAAGCTGAAGTATCCAAGTATTCCATATGTTCGTAATTTAGGTGGGAGTTCATCGGTCGAAGTATCGCTTGATTCCGAGTTTGTATGAAGAAGTTACTGCAGGTTGAACAAAAGAAATAGTGACTTCTGTCTATGCGGAGTTTAAATACCAGGTTTGCATGTGCAAACCAATAATTCTTTTATACTTCTTTTTCTGATTCTTTTCATGTCTATTTTTTGAGGTTCATGTTTCCTTTCTTGAATGCCGAAACAAATAAAGAAAAAAAATCATTAAAATGGAAATAAAATATAAAGATTTTTCTCGGGTAATTAACCGTATTAAAATAAGCAGCACAAACTTAAGAAAGACAAATATGAAATTACTAGTTACCAAAGGAAAATATAGTAATTTGAAAGCTGGTTTTCAAAAGAGTAGCTTGAAAGCATAAAAGACAAAAATCTACAAAAGAGGGGTAAAGAAACAATTAATCGCTGATATATTTTGATACATTTTTGCTCACAGCTCAAATTAGCTAAAAGAGTATAAGCATGTAAAAGTACAAGTATTATTTTTATTTACAGTAGTATAAAATAAACTTAAACAAAATAAAGAAATGATAAAACTACGAATGCTTTCAAGTTATTGGTTATATGAATGTTCTTTAGTTGTCTCAGTCTTCTTGGTCGTTGCCTCAGTTTCAGTTTATACTGGCAATGCTACTTTCAGTACTACTTCCATAGGTGCAATCGACCTGTGAGCTCCAGATAATAAATTAAATGTTAATTTTTCTTATTTATTTATTTTCGTTCCGAATTCATTTTGCGTCCGTATTTTTTTTGTTTAGACTTCAATCGCAAAACTCCAAATATGAAAGTTGCTCGGAATTTCGTCACGAACGCAATGGTGCAAGTTTCGTGGTCAAATTCCATCATTTGCATAAATTCTATTTTTGAAGCCTAATTAACCAACTAACTAACTAATTAAATAATTGACGCCAAATTACGGGGAGTTACAAGAGTACGGTATGTTTGTTAGGTGGAACATTTTCTAATCTACAAATATTCAAAATCAGATATTAGTGCATATCTTCATTTCAATGCTATATTATCGATGTCTAGAAGGTAGAAGAAAAATGTGTAAGTAACTGACATGTTAATATTTGTGAAAAAGTTATTAAATGGAATAACCTTGATTCGATCAATCCATCAATTGTTGCCACCAACAACACTATTACTTACGAGTATATACGCATGTTCAAGTGGACCTGCATTTTTAGTTGCACCTGTGGAAGTAGTACTGAAAGTAGCATTGCCAGCATAAACTAAAACTGAGGCAACGGCCAAGAAGACTGAGACAACTGAAGAACATTCATAGAACCAATAACTTGGATGCATTCGTACTTTTATCACTTCTTTATTTTGTTTAAGTTTATTTTATACTACTGTAAATAGAAATAATACTTGTCATGTATGGCATTCGACCAATGTTTTTGTTTAAGCATTCGACCATCGAACTCTAGGAAGGGGGCAGTCGACCGCTTTATATGTGGCGGCTCTAGCAAATCTAGGTCATGTATGCCCCAGATTAAATATATTTCGATCTACCGGTTCTGATTGATTCCAGCGACTATAAATTCAGTAATAGCCGTCCCTTCTCTTCTCATATTTTTCTGGAAGCAGTAGCGCAGCTCTATCATTTCTTATTCTCTACTTTCTTTCTAAATTATAAAAAATAATATTTATATCTATATTCATACAAATGGGAGAAGAATGAAAAATCTAACAAAAAAGAGAAGAGAATCAACTATACACATATTTGAGGTAATTTATATATTTGTATATATTTTCTCTTCCAATTCCAAATCTTTTCTCGGATTTGTAATTCTAATACACACATATACATACACACACACACCCTTTTATACATCTTTCTTTGATTAAAAAGGATTTAAGGATGAATCAAAGATTCCACTTTAGATCTGCAGATTTGGATCGCTTTTAAAAGGTGAGTGGAAAATTTTATAGATTGTTATAAGATAAAAATTACCCCATTATTGTTTATTTGATTTTTATGCCTAATTGGATAATTGTATATGAGTTGTAGATAGCAAATTGAATAATCTAAATATAATAAATATCGCCTACATATTTTTGTTTATGAATTGATTTATAATTGTTTACATCCGATCCGAAAATCAGTTCTAAAAGTATGAATTTAGAATATTGATTTGAATGAAATTTATTTCAGACCTGAAATAGGTGGTGTAATAATGTTATAGATTTGAATTATTAGCCTAACCTTGTCGGGTTGTGAACTTTTCTATGTTTGGAATTGTTGGAATTTAGATTCATTTAATATTTGTAAATTAGTTTGATCTCTTTCCCTTTTAGAAAAATAAAGCTTTTGATCTAACAAGGAATAGATGCAAATAAAAAGAGAAAGAGATGTGTAAAGTATGAATTCATTGTAGTTTACACTGTCTATTTCAGTAATAAAAAGAAACTATTCCAACAATTGAATATTGGAAAATAATATTCCAGTGAAGATATATAACTATAATATATTTGATAAAAGTAGATATTTGTACGTAATTTACTGCGCTTATAATAATTAAATAAAAAGCTAATAACGACGCTTGTATGTATATTTGCGTTTAGGATAATTAACTAATGGGAAAGGAATTTAAAAAGTTGCAACTCCAATAAATTAGGAATAAATGGTAATAAATATGGGAGTTGCAATAATCTGGTAAGGTAAATGGAGTAATGAGACTGATAAAAATGGAACAGATATAAAAGCATTCATAATTGTTTTAGGAAATGTCCGTTAGGATTTTATGGACAAATTGATATTTATGAGCATTAACTGGGTATTTATGGGTAGATAAATATTTAAGGTAAATCTTATTGCATTAAATAAAAAGGGAGTTAGTAAGCTATGTCCAATGTCTACCAAAGATAATATAAGTAAGGACTTAGGATGGTTAATTGGACTTAATAAGTTAGTGATACGAGATCAGTAAGTCATTTGATGAAAGATTGCCCTTCACTTTGAGGCTACCAGTAGTCAGGTGTACTTACTACTGATGTGAGATATCACTAATCCTAGGACCCGTGACGATGTGAGATATTGAACCTGCTTTCTTAATTGAATAGTATTAAATGGTTCAAATTTAAAATTAAAAGCGGTGAGTGATATCTTCATACGGGTTCGCTTCTGTTTTGAGGTATTAAATGGCTGTAGGGTCCACCTCTCTCCTAAATGGAAGTATTAAGTAACCTAGTGAGATTCCAAATAAATAAGGATATCTCTAAAAAGGTTTACTTCAGTGTTGAGGTATTAAGTGGCTGTAGGGCCCGCCTCTCTACCTAAAGAAGTAACCTAATGAGATTCCATATTTATAATTAAGGGTAATTGTGGATATCTCAGGAAGGGTTCGCTTCAGGTTTGGGGTATTTAGTGCTTAAAGGGTTCGCCTCTCTTCTATAAAAGAAATATTAAGTAGCCTAATGAGATTTCTAAGCAATGTCGGCTGGATAGTACTAATGAGGAGTCCGCCTTGGGGTTAGGTATTAAATAAAATAGGCCTACCTATAAATATGTGTTAAATGGTCAGGGGTCTGCCTAGTCCTTATTAATGAGGTATTAAGTGGCTTGGGTACAGTCTCTCACATTGCTAAGACCATAATAACGATAGTTCCATTGAGTAGCATGCCTTGGAAATAGAACTTAAATGATGGGATCTGCCTTAATTAAGGTATTAAATGACCAGAGTCTGCCTACATTCTAATAAATGGTATTAAGTGGCTTGGGTACTGTTTATTACATGGCTACGATTTTATCGGTAATTGATGCGGTAATAATTGGATATTAAATGCGGAAGCCTTAAATAGTGGTTAGAGGTCTTTGTAGCTAGGAGCCACCGACCATTGACAATATTGTTAGGAAACCACCTTAGGAATAGGTCATAAACAACGGGTTCTACCTTAATTAAGGTCTTAAATGGTAGAGTCTACCTATTTCACTTTTTAAAAGTATTATAGAAGCCCACTTCATATTTAGAAGTATTGACAAATGGTATTTGATGTATTGGGTGGTTGATAAGGCTTCATCGGTATTTTGTATCTTAGAAAGGAGTAGGTAAATAATCATATGTGCAATGCAAGGTTAGACTAGAATTGCTAACCTTAATGTACATAAATATTAAATGGAAACCAATCGGTATAAATTTATGTTATGGACAGTTTATTGATTTTCTAGTCCCCAGAACGTTGTTCTGACCCCCTCCTCATTACAACCCGCATGATAGATTTAGAGGAACAAGTCACTAGAGCTAGATGTTCTTTGTTGTTGGAGAAGTCTTCTTTTCTCTAATGCTCGATGCTGATGTGACAATTTGCTATCCAAGGAATACGACTAATTCCAAATAGTAGTCATAGTCAATATTCTTATTATATTATTGTTTCCGTTGTGAGTTTAGATTTTTATCAATCTCTGATAATGCTCATGCTTATTTGTAGGTACATAATCCAACGATCCGTGCTTTGATGGACTTGGGTTTTGATTTTTGTCAAAATTTAGACCCATTCAGGTATAAGTTGTTACAACTCTACACTCAGGTTTGAAAGTTCAATAATGCAATGTGGATCGTGTACTATCTATCATGTGACTAAGTCTGAGACTATTATCTAAATAAATAAAATATAAAAGTAAACGTAGTAAAAGATCACATAGGTAATTTTTATCTTGGTTCATCCTACATCCGATCACGGATTCCTTTTGGATTTTTCACCAACTTTTCCCTCTATTAACCTAGAAAATGGACCAACACACATAATCAGATAAAAGCAACAGTTCTTTTCAAAATAAAAGAAAAGGCAGAAAGTAAAAGGAGATACATGAATTTTTACAGTGGTTTGGTGTAATCTTTGATCCACATCGACTTCAATCTTTGTTATTAGTTGTTCACTCTTTGGATTACAACTAGTTGTATCAGGTATGACTACTATCCAGTGGATATCCGATTTACAATGGAGTATTTACAATGTTTTTGGGGTAGAGGATGGGAGTGAAGAAGAAGGAATCTCCAACGGCAGAGAGATCAGATCCCCTTTTGGCTGCAGCTAGGCTTCTCTTTATAGAGAAACAAGTGTACAGGTCTAGAAACTCATTTTCATTGAAGTTTAGGTGATAGCCAGACCTACACAAGAGAACACGAAGGCCCACGTGTTAACAAAATAACTCGGTAATGAGTTAAATGACTTAGTGCCGAGTTATTTTAACTCGTCCAATTGGAAGTTTGTCTGCTTGCTAACTTTTCTATCTTCCTTTTTATTCCAAGCACTTTTCCTTCTACTTTAAGTTGATTCTTGTGATCTTTTCGATAGTTGTTTTATTTGCTTTCTTCTCATTAGTCCTTGGAATCACTCATCAAAATCATTGGAAAATCACTTGACTACGAGTTATTGGAATGACATAAGAGGTGTATGATGTTTGGGAGCAAAAACTGGAGGCAAAAAAAACTCGATGTCGACCTATTTAACTCGGGGCCGAATTGTTTCCTTAGACAATTTTCCTCTCAAAATTTTTGAGCTCAATTCTCTAATCCTTCTAATCGTGTTTTCGAGTTTGTGAATCGTTTCATCCTCGCCTTATTCTTCATAGTCCAGTTGAAATCTACTTTGGCTCAAAAGCGGGTTAACACTTGCCCCCCGAAGTACGTCTTTCGAAAGTAAGGCATGCGTTGCTCAAGAACAAGTTCCAGTAATCAGTCTTCGATAGTTGAGCTCTCCAGCTATTTCAATCTTGGTGAATCGTCTAGTTCCTTTGGATTCTCTAGTAAGTCAGAGGTCATTCTAAACCCATTATAGTTTTTGGACACCGGACCTTGCTTAAGTGTTGCTCATACAACATTACCATTCCGATTTCATTCAGAGGTTATTGCATCACAATTTAAAATCGTTCCGTGTTCATTTGGGATTTATCTATTTTATCCCAATTATAAGGCGTTTAAATCCTTTTATCAAATCTATATATGTTCTAAGGTACGATCTCTCTGGATTGTTTACCATTCAATTTGAGGTTTCAATCTCACCAATTGTTTTACTTTCAATCTAGAATTCGATTTCTCCGGACCGTTTATTGCCCAATCTAGGTTTGATCTCTCTGGATTCTAGCTGAACCCAATCCACTAACTCTCTGCCTAGGGGACCCAATGTAGCGACCCGAAAATTCAAAACACTTCGTCTTCGAATATCGTAACGTATTGAAATATAGTTAATTGTCATAAATATGATTTTATAACCTTATTAGACATCATTTAATTAATTAATAATGATAAGAAACTTGTTTTTGAAAATTGTTTACAACAATATATTCTTTGAAGAAAAATCGATAATGTGACCGAAAATCGGTTTATCGGTAAACATTTTTCAATCGATTTAAGTTGTTCGAACTCTTGTGCACTTATCTAATGATTAAATGAACACATTAGCAACTAATTAATACACACATATCTTCATGAAGCATGGAAGGTTCTAGAAGCTTCCATAGGATAAGAGATATTATCACGAGAAGGATATAAGTGTAATTAGCATAAAGGAGAAGTGATATAAAAGTGAAGTGATGGGAGGTGAGTCTTCCATGGCATGATGGAGGAGTGAAGACAAGCTTAGGCAACACCTATTGAGCAGATATAAGGAGGGGCATACCCATAGGAAAAAAATCACAAATTCACAAGCTAAAAACAAGCTCTCTTCAATGATTTTCTTTTCTTCCTCATCTCTAAATTCCTAAAACAAATTAATTGCAATCCAAATAAACTCAAATTGGAGTGAAGCCTTAGTGAAATATTAGAACACCTTCCACCATGTTAGAAGTTTAAGAAATAAGGCCAATCTCTCACTACCCTTGAAGGCCATGAGTATTTGGTGTGAGGAGGAGAGGGAGAGAGCAAGACAAAGCAAGGAGGATGAGGAAGAAGGTGGTTGCAAGGTGGAGGTTTGACCTTTGTTAGCTTGGATCTTGTTGTAGTTGGATAAAAGGTGAGTTAACACACCTTTTTGAATGGAAAATATAACATATATATTTTGTGTTTTGATTGTATTTAAATTGTTGAATTGTCACCGACATCGTTGAAAATATTGGCATGGTTCTTGTTTTGAAAACAAGAAGCATATGTGATCCATGTCTATGGACTTAGAATGCACATGAATGGACTTGTATGACTTGTGACAAGACCATGGAACAAAGCACATAGGTTATAGATGGACTTTGGTTTAGATTGGTCTCGGATTTGAATGTACACTTATAACGATAGTCGCTATAGATGCAGTTTAAAATCATTTTGTTTTCGGCGATTTGTATGTAATTTTGTAGAGAGATCCTTAGGGTTTTCTTGCCACATATATACATATGTTTGTTTCAGTTAAAAGTTTGGATAGTAAAAAGTTAAGTAACATCTCGAAAAGTGGTCAAAACTTCGCTTGTGCAAAACTGCCCCGTTTAGACTTAATTTTTTTAGACTTTAAAAGTTTGAAAAGATTTTTAAATTTAAGTATATTGTTTCATTCTTCTTACAAGTGTTTACTAACACATATTAGAGTATTTCAAAAGTTGTTTGATATATTTATAAATTTTTAAGAATTAGTTGTGAATTTTTAAGGAAGAGGATTTTATAATAAAAACTTGTTTTTCCAAGTTTTTAAGGAAATTATAAATTTGTTATTTTAAGTAATGTTTTGGATAAATGTTTTAAAACCTATTATAAGTATTATGAAGTTAAAGCATTTTTAAGTATATATAGGTTTTAGAGAATATGTTGACTGCATTATATTTTATGGAATAAAGTATCTTTTGACTTGTTTATTTACATATAAAGTTTTGGTTAATAAATTACTATACTAATATATCATTTTAAAAAGGGTTTTAAAATTATAAAAAAGGTTTAGAAAGGGGTTAGAATTGCTTAATGGAAAAATGTTTAGTTATTTAATTACTTGTTTGAAAAGTAATTAACTATGCTTAACACTAAAAGCCAACGAAGTAAGGCTTATATATTTGTAAGAGTTAAGGTTGATGTTCGAGAAGGGATGTAGCAATAGAGCTCTAACCGACCAGCTTCCCTCTTGATCGAGGAATATTTAGTTGAAAAATGTCGAAAATGTGTTAATCGTGTTGATTTCTTACTTGTTTATGGAAATCATTAATACTATACTTAACACTAAAAGCCGATGAGGTAAACTTATCTATTTGTGATATTCAAGAATGAAGTGTCCATGCAAGGTTTTGATGCAACCGGTGCTGTAACTTATCTAGCTTCACTCTTGGACGAGGAATAGCTGAGTTGGAATGTCAAAAACGGGTTAAGTATACGAATATTGATTTGTATAAGCAATTGTTTTTGACTAGATAATCGATTAGTCGATTATCTATCTTGACCTAATATTGACTTAAGAAGTTATTGAAAGGCTTCACAATTTCATACTAATGAGAACCCTCGGGGAGGAGTACTAGTATGAAATTTCTCTAGCTTTCACTAACTTTTGAGAGAATCGGAATTGAGTTAATCAGGAATTCATCAATTGGTTTTGGAGAGTCTAGTAAGCAAGAAGAGGGCACTTATATGAGATGACTCAAACCCACAATCACTTCAAAACCATTTATGCAATCTATGTTTTGGAACAGTTATGAAGTGAAATGTTATAGAGTTGAACTGTCTATCCTAAGGTTAAGTCCAAGGGAGTGATAAGCGTTAACATTTCAAATGATGCTATCGTGTGGGACTGTCTATCTTGAAGAGTATTCCAAGAGAGAGGACAGTGTTAGCTTTCATCGAAGGACTTATGTAGAGAACCTATGTGGAGGTTCGAGATCTGTTCGAGATGCTTGAATCCATGTAGTGATTAGTGATCGTTTCAAGATGAAGGAATCAAATTGGAGATTCGTGTACCGCTCGAGTGATGAACACTCATGTGAGAAATGTCGAACGTAGCCTCGACATCGAGAATGACTAATACTAGAGTAGGATGCACAGTATCGGGTTTAGCTTACCCATATGAGTATACGAACCGCTGATCTAAAGTATGCTTTCAATTATTGGGCGCCGGGAGTTGGTTATATTTGGTGCCATGCAGTTCACTGTTGGGCCAATTGTGTTTACCTTAGAGTATATCAAATCTAGAGATATACGATGCTTGGAAGGTAGTTCTAATCCTTGTCATAAAGATCTGCTTCAGTTTACTGGGGGCATCTCCACGAAAAACAATCCATATACGAACGTGCCTTAGCAGTATTGATTATATACCTATTATTGTTGTGGCGCTCACGCAACTCCTATTTGATATGATTTATATACTACACACTGGACATTATATATCATATCACTATATGCTAAACTAAATGAATGGTTGGTTTCATTTGTCGGGAAAACCATTATAGTAATCCATACGGACTCAAAAAGTGCTATTATATGTTACTCTTATTTCTTGAGTTTTTCACGCTAGTTTACCAGACTGATTCAAGTGTTATTTTCTTATAATGCTCGGATCAGCCTCGTGTATGTTTCCAGATTTAGCTACAGATGCATTTGAGCTTATGAAGAAGAGCTGGATGATTACCTTCCGTAGTAATCTGATTTCTGCTGCATTTCTTATTATATATATCAACATAGTGAGGACAAATAGTTATAACTGTCCAGGCTGATGATAATACTTAGGTCCTAGTAACTCTGAGATTTCTATATTCAACGTAACCCATTATACTAATCTTTTGATATTATAAATTATCGTTCCTGGTGTGTGCATGGCATACATGATAGGGGGTTCTCACACTGGTGAATGTGTGATAAAGCTTTGTCTCTTACCCCTACACGTCCCTTTACGGGTTGGTTGTAGGAAGTTAAGAGGTTGGCCATAAAATTAGGAACGAGGTTACCATTTGTTGTCACCTTCGAAATGGGAGAGCGTCACATTTGGTATCAGAGCACAATGTTGAGCGAACACCTTGACTTTGGTTGGGTATGGCTCATTTGAGATAGGGTTAGTGACACCCAAGAATGATTCAAGTGTATTATACATATAAGTGCGTATTTGTATTTGGAAAACCAAAATTTTAAAATTATTCCTTAGGGAATATCTATTTCTTTGTAGCCCTCTCTTTTAAGTAACTCTGTTCTTTAGTTTTCTAAAGCTATTCCGCTTTGATCAGGTAGTAAGAACTATGAGTACCAGAGCTACCAATGCTAGAGGTGGTTAGGGTAGTACTATCACGAATGGTGGGGATCGAGCACCAAGGAATGTTGCTCCAGTTGAGGGACCAAGGTTGAATGTCGTAGAACAGGTCACGTAGGTTAGGCCTCGGATGAGGTTTGCTTTACTCTAGCGTGATTATGAGATGTTGGGGGTGAGAGGTTTAGTGGCTTGGAGATGATTATAGAAGTCCGGACTTGGATCAAATTGCATGATCAGATATATGGAGAAATGGAGCTAAATGACACAGCGAAGCATAGGTTGGCATCGCGACATCTGACAAATGCAGCTATGGATCGGTGAAGTTCTATTACTGCTATTGTCCAAGAGAACGACTTCTCTTAGGCTCAATTCAAAGATGAGTTTGAGATGAAGTTTGTTTTGGAAGCTAGAAGTACTTTGTTATTTAGGAGCTTCTTAGCTCTAAAGCGGGGGTCCAAGACCGTGGCTGTAACAACTTGTATTTTTAGGCTGCTCTGAATATTTAAATTCTGGATAGTTAAATATTTAATTGATTTATTTTATTGATGTGCTGGAAAACTCAATTTTCGAAAACGGATGTTTTAGGACTCGGGATTTTTTTCCATTGGGTTCGGATAGCCCGAGTGAGCCAGAATGAGTATAAGCATCGAGATACTCTGATTGTTTGGTTTCGAGTTAGAAGGTCGATTTTGATTTGTAATATCGTGCGACCAAAAAGGTTAACTTTTGTATATGTTGGAATTAGATCCTGGAAATAGTTCCATTGAGTTCGGAATGGGGGTATTTGGCTGAGAATACCAGTGAGCACACCTCGACTATAGTTCGTGAATTTTGGACGTGAATTGTGTCACAAATGTTTTCTATATAGGACCTCGTCCCTCCTTCATTTGTAAAATCCTAACCCTAAATAGCTCCATCTAATAGCCACTATTGCTCTAGCCGCTTGAGGCAGTATTAGGCATTGGGCCCAAAAGCAAAAGCGTGCGCCTTGCCCACACGAACTCATCGCCATCGGCCGACTGGCCTGAGGTAGTCTGCGGCGGCTTGGATTTGAAGTTTAACGGGGAAGAATTTTCATGCTTTTTCTCGGCGACGACGGTGACTGGGGTGACGAGGCCAGTGGTAGATGACACAGCGTGGCAAGGGCTTCCTCTGGTGAAGTTGCGACGGCCGAGGTTGGCCTATGGCGGCGGTGACGAGCAATTGAATGGAAGTTGGGGCTTCATTTTTCAATGGCTAGGTTTGATTATATAACGGATTAGGATTTGAGCTAGGTGATTAATGAATTAATGATGTAATTAGTTAATAATTATATAATTTACTTCAAGAATCTTATTAAACCCATATCTTGCCAGGTCAGCTTCGAATGCGGTCAGTCGCGTTGGACTCATATCGACGATAACTATATCTTAGAATTGGATTGTTTGAGATTCGAGCTATTAGAATTTTGCATTAAAATCGAACGCTGTTCGATTTTCGATGGAACCAGAATGCAGAAGTAATAACTGGAATTTTGGTGAGTTAAAGTTGCCTCTTTGGATAAATCAATATATTATATAATAAATAGAATTTTACTTTTTCTGTTTGGTTGAAATTAATGGCTGATTGATTAAAATATCCGCTTTGAAAAGAAATTAGTATTTAAAATTGAAACACAAGAACATTTGTAGAGAAATCCGAATTTCTCGAAATTGTGTTTATTAATGTCCAGTTATATTCCTGTTATTTTATTTCAGTATTGTCCTATTAAATAGATTGTTAAATGCTGAAATTAGACCGTATGGCCATATTGGATGTGACACTGACACTTGTGAAAAGTTAAACCTTTTTAGTGAAAATGGAAGGCATTTGTTAAGTACTTTAGTAACTATTGGTCTCGATATGATATTTGGAAATACTTTTAAGTGATGTTTGATTTTGGAAATGGTTTCCGATTTGGAAAATGATTTAAAATTGATCTTGGGGTTTATGTGGTATTTTATTTTAAAAAGAGTTTTGAAACTTTTATATTTTAATTCAACTTCGATTATTCTTTTATATATATATATATATAAGTAAGGATTTTATTAATTATTTTGGATGTATTTGTCTTTATAGGAAACTTTTTAATAATAACTGTTATTTTAAAAAGGTAAATTAAAAGAGTTATCTTTTATTTTAAAAGGGGGAGATCTTATATTTAAAGGAAAGTTGAGATGCTTTAAAAATGGATATTTGTGAAACCAGTTTATATAAAATGTTGAAAATAAAAGAACATATTTATAAATAGTATGGTATAGATTTAAAGGAGATTTATAAGCGATATCTTATAAATAAAAAGGAAATCAATATCTTGATAAGTTGGAATAAATAATTCCATTTGTGAATTTATGGAAATATATGGAATGACCTAGTTATGGGAAGTATAGAAGTTTTATAATTATATGGTGGAGTTGTGGTTATATTTAGAGTTTTTTATTTATAAAAAGAGAGTTTGTAATTCCATTTAGTAATTTATAAAAGGAGCTATAAATGAATTTGGAATTTGTAAAGAGTTGCAATAAGTTTTGAAATTTATAAAAGGAGGGTGTAATTATGTTATATATATATATATTATAGAGGAATTTATAAATGATATTTTATAAAAGGAATTCTAAAATGAATTCAGAGCTTATACTTATAAAGGGTTTTATAAATTGTTTTAGAGATTAATAAGAGAGTTTTATAACTTGAAAAGAGACCTTGAAATTTGAGAAGAAGTTTTATAAGTGATTTTGGATATTTATAAAAGAGGTTTGTAAATGGTTTTGGATATTTATAAAAGAGTTTTATAAATAAACTTGGGGATTTATTAAGAGCTTTATAAATGGATTTGGAATTTTAGTAAAAGAGATGTTCATAAATAAAAGAGATTTATTAAAAAGGATTTATTGAAGAAATTTACAAAAGAAATTGATATTGGATTTCGCCAAATTTACCTTCTTAATTTTGGTGGTGTGGACATTCATTCCATGCTTAACAACGAAGGAATAGTGTTTGGATTTATCCTTATCTCAGTTTCTTTTAAAACAATATTTTTTTAATCCTTTTAAAATGATTTTGAACTAGGAAATCTTCATAATGTTTTGTGAATATACTTATACCATTGAGATAAGTATATGAATACATTTTTTAACTAGGGAAAGTGTAGTGTTTTGTGAATATACTTATACCGTTGAGATAAGTATATGAATATTTTTTCAAGTATTGAAAGGAGTATAAAGAGTTTCTGAATATATCTTTGTAAAAGTATTTTGATACAAGTATTTACAAAGTGATTTTAATTAACAAATGAATTAATTAAAGAGGTTAGTGGTTGCTTATGTGCTTAACCAATGTTGGTTTCCCTATCTAAATAAATCCCTGATTTGATTTTTGTTTTTATTTGATAGTTAAATAACCTACTATCAAACTTCGCCAGTATAAAACTATGCTTGTTCGTTCGGGGATACCAGGAAGGGATATGTTATGCGGAACCGCTTCGAACCGGCATAGGCATTCAAATGGAAGACATCATGATGATGGTTTCGAAGATGGAGTTCTTTGATGTACAAAGGCTACTTGCTACTAATCCCAAAGGTGATTTTAAAATGGATGTAGTAGATGTAGTGCCTTCGGTTTCGATCAGGCCCAGAACGAACTTGTATAAATGAATGCTGGCATTGCATTTTTCTTGGAGGGTAGTGTTAGCATTCCTAGTGGAATTGCTATATAAAAGGTAAAATGTAGCCTCTAGTCTCATCAACTGGGAATGAAAAAAACAGGGGATATGCTTTGGGGCTATGTGGGTCGCTCCCATTGGAGTATTGTCATCACCCGATCTAGATCGATATTTATTGATGGATTATGTATGCTAGTAGCATAGGATGGTTGTTGACTGGCAACCGGGGTGATGAAATATTCGGTACTATTTAGTAATGAGTAGGCTGATCCTGATTCGTAGAGGGTCCATGTGAGGCTCTCGGTACATTTTATCTAAAGGTGTATTGTGATTTGTGGCAGGAAGTACCCCAATAGCCTTGTCATTGTATGGAAATCCATTCTCCAATAAGTGTCCAACGGACTTAGTTGTATACCTATTATGCTGGAATTTAATCAATGTAACAATTTCGGCTATGATTCGATATTTATTTTAATCCCTAGACATTATTATAATATTAGAAGATTTTCTATGAAATGGTTTGGCTATGGTAAGGTAAGTACTCGTCCGTATTTATATGTGGCTTGGTCGTACGAGATACCTTTAATTTGAAAAGTTTTTATAACATTAAAATTCATTTAAGGTATGTTTCTCACATTGGTTTACCAGACTGATCCGAGTGTTATTTTCTAATAATGCTCGGGTTAGACCAAGCGTATTTACAGACCTAGTTTAGATGCTTTGGAGTTTCAGGAGATGAGCTGGAGGCCCCAAGATGTATTTACGTATATGTTATTTTCCACTGCATTGGTTGTCTATATTTACCAGCATTTGTGAGGGAAGGTTGTTATAACTGTCCACACTGATGATTAGTTAGTGTACTATGTTTCTTTTGCAAAGATCTGTTGTAAATTATATATTACTCAGCACAATGTGAGATTCTGTTCTGTCATTTCTTTTTTTCACCAACTATTTGTCTTTCCAGCACTTGGATGCTCGGCATGTGATAACGTGGATGTATTAGTGTCGACTTCCGAGGATTGAAAAGATGGGTCATTACACGTGGTATCAGAGCTTAGATTGAGCGAATACCTACGCCTTGGTAGGGTTAACTCATTAGAGATAGGGTTAGTAATACCCAAAAATGAATAACTCATTAGAGATAGGGTCAGTAGCACCGTAGAATGAGTTGGAGTGTGTGTGTGTGTGTATGAGAGCGCATATTTGTTAGTGATTGTAAAAAATGTTTATATTGTGTTGTTTGATCTGTTAAGTTTGAATTTTGGATTCCGGTCAATATGAGTAGCTAACGTTATTGATAAGGATCTCAAAACACTTGAACTAGGCAAATCGACACATTATTGTTTTTGAAAATTGATAAATAAAATAATTTTACCAAGATTTTATATTTTGTATATAAAGGGATAATTTTCATAGAATAAGTATAGTTATTATGGTGTGTTTGTTCGTTAGGAAACGATAATATTTAATTATTATCATTCATTATTTGATTAGTCATGCTCACCCAATTAGGAGCATTGGCTATTATTTATTGATTGAGTAGTTGTGCCCGACCAGTTTATGGGAATTGACTAATGTGGTTGAGTATGAGAAACTTTATCCTTTTCACCATGTGGGTTGGGTAAATGTAATGTAGGAACATTGAAATGAACACCATGCGAATTCGGTTTCATAATTTAACTATAAGGCGTTCAGTGATAATGTTGGATTAAAATTTAACTTTAATAAAAGTTATTTATTATGACCTAAATAAAGATATATGTTTGTAAAATGGTTTTATATAAGGGAGTGAAAATTATATAAATATGGTTTATAAATGTAGTTTATAAATAAAAACGATTTAAATTGAGAATTTGAGAATTTAAACCCCGGTGTTTTTGTAAATGGAATTTCAAAGTTTTGGAAGAAATAATAATAGTATATTTGGAATAGGAATATTTTTAAAAGGATTTTGAAGGAGATAGAAAGCAATGAACTCACTTCAATTGTTGAAAAATAATTCCGGTGACGACTGCAGTATCATAAGTGTTCAATTTTGAGTTTCTAAGTGAGAGATTGCCACCATAATATTTTGCCATAGTTGTTTGGATGAAACAAATTTTTTTTTGAATTCCAAAAGTATGATCTGATATACAAAAGAAGATATGTATATATTATTTATTTCAAAATAGAGTTGAAATAAAACCGGGTGTTTAAGTCTGAAGATTTCAGTCAAATTATTATATAGATGCATGTATCCTATACATTAAGGTAGTTTGGTTTTGCGTCTCATTTTGATATGTTGTTTGGTAGTTTTCATATATTGAAATAAATAAAATTTGCAACGATTTTGGATAGTCGGGACTTCCAAATTTATTAGAAATTTGAAGCTAGGTATTTTTCATGGAATTATAAGGAAATAAGTTTTTTTAACTTATAAATTTGAAGAGATAGTAAGTTAAAACAAATTTGAACTATGTTGAACATTCTGGTTAAGAAAAAACAAATCTGAAATTTGTATATATACTCTTAGGATGTAGAAGAGTGCCATATGAATATGAACTTACGTTTAAAGTGATTATTAAACACAAGTCGTGTTTTATAAAATGTTATAATAAAATTAAGTGATGGTTTAATGAAATGATTCATAAGTGATCTAGTGCTAAAAGAAAATACTATTGATGCAATAAATTTTGATTTAAAATGAATGTGAATAAACAAAATTGGTATAATTAAGAAACCAATTGGAATAAATACGTAAGCTGTACGTAGATCATTTTATTCGCATGAGAATTTTTTATCCTGATTTGGGCACATGATTTCAAGGTGTTTTACACTGATCCAAACAAGGATTTTTCACTCGGTTCCTGATGGCGAACATTTGATACGAATTTTTGATATGATTCTAAAGTTTTCTGCCACAGTATATGGCTATGTAAAGAGAACGACAATTTTTAATCAAGGAACCGGATCGGGGTCCGCACTAGAGAAGTCGAGTGAGCGATGCTAGTTTGGAAGCGAAATTGTATGATTGAGCGAGTGATCGGATTCGATATTGCGTATGGATGACATATGTATGTCATACGGGCTTAAATGTAATTGTAGGCTTTTGACATTAGAAATGCATGGTACATGATTTGATATGACATGTTGGTTCGAGATAATTGTTATTTACGGTTTAGCATGCTTAGATTCGTATGTTGTTGAGTTGTTATACTGTTTCATTGTCATGTTTAACTCTCTTTTGGGTTATGTAAGTGAGTTTCAGGTACATGGAAGCAAAGGCTAGCTTATTGCCTTTGGTCTTATCAGTAGAGTTGTTGCCCAGCAAATTGGTATGTAGTAGATTTAGAATTTAGTGATTGTTTGGTGATTTTATACCCTAGATATGGGAGGCCACTTTTAGGCTTTGGTTTCTTTTGTTGGTTTGGGCCATATGTGGCAAGTTGTAGTTTTTTGGATCTAGCTGCGCAAAGGAGGTGCTGCCGAAATTTTCCAAAAACTTAAGCCATAGTTGATATGAAGTTAGAGCAAGGATGTTTAGATATGACCAATAATCGTAAGGAACGGTGTTAAAGATTATTGGAATAGCCCTGAGTGACTTAGGAATTTTAATGACAATAGGGAAAGTTGTCGCTATAGATGTTGTTGTTGTTACTTATTAGTTTCGAGTGTTTATATCTCGATTCGGGTAAGAGTGCCATGTTGGCTGACATGTACGCGTGTAGTTAGGATAGTGCCAGGATAGATTAGTGGGGAGTTTGTTGGTTTGGCATAAGTTGAAGATGATTTTTATGTCATCAAATATGCTTTGGTGTTTGGGGTTGTTGCTTAGTCCTTTAGGATTTCGGGGACGAAATCTTTTTAAGGGGGCAGAGTGTAACAACCTGTATTTTAGGCTGCTCTGAATATTTAAATTTTCGATATTTAAATATTTGATTGATTCATTTTATTGATGAGCTAAAAAACTCGATTTTCATAGACAAACTTTTTAGGACTCGATATTTTTTTCCATTGGGTCCGGATAGTCCGAGCGAGCCAGAATGAGTATAAGCATCGAGATATTCTGATTGTTTGGTTTCGAGTTAAAAGGTCGAGTTCGATTATCAATATCGTGCGACCAAAAATATTAACTTTTTTATATGTTGGAATTAAGTCCAGGAAATAGTTCCATTGAGTTTGAAATGGGGGTATTTGGCTAGGAACGCAGTGAGCACATCCCGATTGAAGTTCGTGAATTTTGGACGTGAATAGTGTCACAAATATTTTCTATATAAGGACTTCACCCCTCCCTCATTTGCAAACCCTAACCCTAAATAGCTTCATCCAATGGTCACCATTGCTTTGGCCACTAAAGGCAATATTTGGCTTAGGGCTCGAAAGCAAATGTGTGTGCCTCGTCCACTCGAACTCATCGCCACCGGCCAATTGGCCTGAGGTGACCTAAGCGACCTAAATTTAAAGTTAAAAATGACAGGGTTTTCGTGCTTTTTCTCGGCATTGAGGGAGACTAGGGTGATGAGGTCAGTTGTAAATGGCATGGTGTAGCAAGGGCTTCCTCTAGTGAAGTTGCGAGGGCCAGAATTGGCCAATGGTGGTGGTGACGAGCAATTGAATGGAAGTCGGGGCTTCGATTTTTCGACGGTTGGGTTTGATTATGGAGCGGATTAGGGTTTGAGCTTAGTGGTTAACGAATTAATGATGTAATTAGTTAATAATTATATTATGTTTAAAGGAAGGTGGAGGTATTTTAGAAATGGATATTTTCCAAACCAGTTTATATAAAATGTTTAAAAATAAAAAACAGATTTATAAATGGTATGGTATAGATTTAAAGAAGATTTATAAGTGGTACCTTATAAATAAAAAGGAAATCAATATCATTGTGATAAACTGGAATAAATAATTTCATTTGTGAATTTATGGAAATATATAGAATGATCCAGTTATAGAAAGTATAAGAGTTTTATAATTATATATTGGAGTTGTGGTTATATTTAGAGTTTTTGTTTTATAAAAAGGGAGTTTGTAATTCCATTTAGAAATTTATAAAGAAGTTATAAATGAATTTGGAATTTGTAAAGACCTGCAATAAGTTTGGAAATTTGTAAAAGGAGGCTGTAATTATGTTTTAGATATATATATATATATAAAGGAATTTATAAATGATATTTTATGAAAGGAATTCTAAGATGAATTTAAAGCTTATACTTGTTAAAGAGTTTTATAAATATTTTTAGAGATTAATAGGGGAGTTTTATAACTTGAAAAGAGATCTTGAAATTTGGGAAGACGTTTTATAAATGATTTTAGATATTTGTAAAAGAGTTATATAAATGGTTTTGGATATTTATAACAGAGTTTTATAAATAAATTTAGAGATTTATTAAGAGTTTTATAAATGGATTTGTAATTTTAGCAAAGGAGATGTTCATAAATGAAAGAGGTTTATGAAAAAGGATTTATCGAAGAAATTTACAAAAGAAATTGAGAATGGATTTTCCCAAATTGACCTTCTTAATTTTGGTGGTGTGTACATTCATTTCATGCTTAACACCGAAGGAATAGTATCGGGGTTTATCCTTATCTCATTTCTTTTATAACAATATTTGCTTTAATCCTTCTGATATGATTTTGAAATAGGAAATCTTTCATAATGTTTTATAAATATGCTTACACTGTTGAGATAAGTATATAAATAAATTTTCTAAGTAGGGAAAGTGTAGTGTTTTTGTGAATATACTTATACCGTTGAGATAAGTATATGGATATCTTTCCAAGTATTGAAAGGAATATAAAGGGTTTGTGAATATATCTTTGTAAAAGTATTTTGATACAAGTATTTACAAAGTGATTTTAATTAATGAAAGGATTAATTAAAGAGGTTAGTGGTTGCTTATGTGCTTAACTAATATTGGTTTCCATATGGAAATAAATCCTTGATTTGATTGTTGTTTTATTTGATAGTTAAATAACCAACTATCAAACTTAGTTAGTTTTAAACTATCGTTCTCGATTCGGGAAGACCGGGATCGAATATGTTATCCAAAAACCACTTCGAATCGATATAAGTGTTCAAATGGAAGACATCTTGATGATGGTTTTGAAGATGGAGTTCTTTGATGTACAAGGGCTACCGGCTACTAATCCTGAGGGTGATTCTAAAATGGATGTGGTAAAAGTAGTGCTTTTAGTTTCGTTCAAACCCAGAACGAACTTGTATGGATGAATGCTGACATTGCATTTCTTCCCAGAGGGCAGTGTTAGCATTCCAAGTGGGATTGCTATATAAAAGGTAAAACATAGCATCTAGCCTCATCAACCAGGAATGACTAAAACATGGGATATGCTTTAAGACTATGTGAGTCGTTTTTATTAGGGTATTGTCATCACTCGATCTAGATCGATACTTTTTGATGGATTATGTATGCTAGTAGCTCAGGATGGTTGTTGGTCGGTAACCGGGGTGATGAAATATTCGGTACTATCCAGTAAGGGGTAGGCTAGTTCGGATTTGCAAGGGGTCCATGTGAGCTCCTCGGTATATTTTATCTAGAGGTGTACTGTGGCAGGCGATATCCTAGTAGCTTTGTCATTGTATGGAAATCCATTCTCCATAAGTACCTCGCGGACTTAGTTGAATACCTATTATATTGGAATTTGATTAATGTAACAATTTTGGCTATGATTCAATATTTATTTTAAACCCTATACATTACTATAATATCAAAAGATTTTCGATGAAATGGTTTGGTTATCGTAAGGTAAAAACATGTCCATGTTTATGTGCGGTGTGGTCTTACGAGATACCTTTATTTTGAAAAGTTTTTATAACATTAAAATTCATTTGAGGTGTGTTTCTCATGCTAGTTTACGAGACTGATCCGGGGATCTAGCTTGGATGCTTTGGAGTTTTAGGAGATGAGCTAGAGGCCCTAAGACGTATTCACATATATGTTATTTTTCGCCGCATTGTTTGTCTATATTTATCAGCATTTGTGAGGACAGGTTGTTATAACTATCCCAGCCGATGATTAGTTAGTAAACTCTGATTTTGATGTGTGTATATTATAGTTTCTTTTGTAAAGATTTGTTGTATATTTATTACTAGGTACGATGTGAGATTCTATTTTGTCTTTTCGTTCTTTGTCCTCAACAATCTGTCTTTCAGCACTTGGATGCTTGGCTCATGAATACCATGAATGTATTAGTGTCGACTTCCGATGATCGAAAAGGCGGGTCATTACAGTGGCAGAGTATGAGAATTGGTTCATTACATTGTCTCGGTTTGGGTTAGGGTTAGTAGACATGCCACTAAAGAAGAAAGGATGTTCATCCCAGGTATGCGTTCTGAGTTCTAAAGGTACATGACTAATCTTGTCATGGGTTCTTTTATAGGTTTGGTGAACATGGCTTCGAGGTTTGAGAGCTTGACTCCAAAGCCAGCTATTTCGGCATTGGCAGGGGACAAAAAGCGTAAGTTTCAGTCGCCAAAGAATAGATGCACCCTCGTTTGCTACAAGTGTGGAAAGAAGGGCCACTTTTCTAATAAGTGTAGGTCTGGAGAGGGAGGACAAGTGGCAAAGGTACCATTAGTGGGGGCACCGATTGCTAAGGCACCAGATCTTGGTGCATAGCTTGCCCCAAAGGGTTATTACAATTGCCATCAGCTTGGTCATATTGCCAGAGATTGTCCTATACACGAGAAAGAGGAATAACCTAGGGTCTTTGCTATTTCTGCAGCTATGAAGGGAAAGCATATTTTTGAGGGTATACTATCTTGCTTTCCTATCGTATTTGTTTAACTCTAGCGCTTCTCATAGTTTAATATACTGTAACCTTGATTGTTAGTCATGTTAGCATGTTAGGAACATTAATTATTGTTTGTTATTGATTTGTGCTCAACCAGTTTATGATCGGCTTTACCTTTCTACATTATAGGGTGGGTAGATAGTAATTGTGGGTACGTTGAATGAACACCTTATGAATTAAGTTTCACGGTTTGACTATAAGACGTTCGGTGATAATGTTAGCTTAGAAGTTAAAATTTAGTAAAAGATGTTTACTATTAACAAAAGGAAAGATAGAATATTAATTAAATATTTGTGAAATGATTTATATAAGGAAGTGATTTTATATAAGTAAGGTTTATAAAATATGACTTATAAATGAAAAGGTTTAAATATAGAATTTGAGAACTTAAATCCCAGTATTTTTGAAATGTTTTTCAAGATTTTGGAGAAAACAATGATAATATTATTTTAAAGTAAATATTTGAGAAATTGGTTTAGGAGATTGAGGTCATACTTAATATTATTATATGAAGTATTTAATACCGCTTTAAAATGATTTTGGTTGAGTACCAAAAGTATAGTTTGGGTATACTAAACTCACTTCTATTGCTTGAAAATAATTTCGATGATGACTACATCATCATCAACGTTCATTTTTAGGTTTCTAAGTGTGTGATGCTACTAAGTTGTTTTCGTAAAATGGATTTTGATTTAATCCTGAAGTATGATTTGATATACAAAAGTTATATGTATATATTATTTCAAAATAATTTGAAATAAAAACCGATGTTTAAAGTTCTCTTGTTAAATTATTTCATGGACACATGTAGCCTATGCATTATGAAAGTATGGTATATGCGTCATGATATGATATATTGTTAACAATTTTCAATTGTTAAAATAAAATGGAATTTTTTGACGGTTTGGATAGACGGGAACTTCCGGATTGTTATAGAACTTGAAACTAAGTGTTTTTGAATATACAAAGTTGAGTGATATAACACTTTAATTTGAAAATGTAGTAAGTTAAAATGAGTTCAAATTGTTGATCATCCTTGTTAACAAAGATGAATTGGATGTTTGTATATACTCCTAGGATGTAATGGAGTATTATACAAGTATGAACCTAAGTTATAAAAAGTGGATAAACTTGAAGTTATGTTTTATGAAATGATTTAGTATTGGAAGACATATTATTTATATAAATAAAGGTGATCAAAAAGGTGTAGTTAAGAAACAATAGGATAAATACGTAAGTTGTACGTAGATCATTTTATTTGCATGACTGTTCTTAATTCAGTATTTGAGAACATGTTTTCAAGGTATTTTACACTGGTCCGAACAAGAATTTTTCACTCGATTTTTGACGACAAACATTAAATATGAATTTGTGATATGATCCTGATGTTTTCTATCATAATGTATGGCTATATAAGGAGAATGGAGGTTTCTAATCAAGGAACTAAATCAGAGTCCACACTAGAGAGGTCAAGTGAACTATACTAGTTTGGAAGTGAAATTTATGTGATCGAGTAAGTAATCGGATCGAATATTGCATACAGATGGTTCATATGCA
Organism: Allium fistulosum; assembly: GCA_030737815.1. Lineage (NCBI taxonomy): Eukaryota > Viridiplantae > Streptophyta > Magnoliopsida > Asparagales > Amaryllidaceae > Allium > Allium fistulosum. The sequence goes on along the minus strand of CM060904.1, from coordinate 732,334,421 downwards.
TCGTACATGCTTTAGTTTGTTTATATACTATGTTTGTTGATTTATGAAGAGTTTGGGGAATAAATCTTCAATTTATTATGAGGTAGCATGAAGAATCGCCTAAGTAATGACTTGAGGCTGTTGAGCGTAAGGTATGCTTAGCAAATTGTTTATCATCCTTGGACGATGGGAGAGTTTTGAACCTAGGAGAACCATGGGCATTTGTTGCTAGTGATTGTGAATGCTATTTAAGTATTTTTGTGCATGTTCCTTTATTGAGTTTAGATGTGCTAAGGAGCAAGGATGCTCGGGATGGTACAAAGAGGACAAAGGGCAGTTTGAAGGAATTCTATCCATGGTTGCTTATAGACTAGGGTTTCTTTCTTATCTTTGTATCATGTTTATTTTGTATTGTACTCACTTGTTGAGATGGAGTTACTTAGTATGCATTCAATTTGCAGCTTAGTTTGTATATAGTTTAGCAGTATGCAATATATATATATATATATATATATCATTCTTCTATCTCTTTCAATTATCGTTCTTATTTGTATTTCGAGAATGAAATGTTCTAAGTGGGGGTGAATGTAGAGACCTAGAAATTCGAACACTTCGTCTTCGAATATCATAACGTTTTGAAATACAGTTAAGTGTTATAAATATGATTTCATAACCTTGTTAGACATCATTTAATTAATGAATAACGATAAGAAACTTGTTCATGAAAATTGTTTATAAAAATATATTTTTCGAAGAAAAATCGATAATGTGATCGAAAATCAGTTTATTCGTAAACAACTTTTCAGTCGATATAAGTTGTTCGAACTCTTGTGCACTTGTCTAATGATCAAATGAACACATTAGCAACTAATTAACATACACACATCTTTATGAAGCATGGAATTTTATAAGCTTTTAGTAGGATAAAAGATATTATCATGAGAAGGGTATAAGTTGTGAGTTAGTGAAATAGGTATCTTAAGGCTAAATTAACACTAGAGAAGGTGAATATTGTAATGGATTATATGAATATTTTTCAAATTTTTTAAGACTCTACTTGGAATGATGTAATTAACAATCATAGAATCAATCAGAGAATCAAAGTGCCGATAAAAGTAAATGTAGTAAAGTACAAAAGGAAAGAACACGGTAGGATTTTATACTAGTCCGAAGTTACTCTACATCCAATCACACACAATTCCTTGTACGGATTTCTTTTCAACTAGTAAATGAAAATACAATCTCGATTTTAAGGCTACGAGACACACCCTCTAGAATCCCGACCTCTGGGTAGAGTTACTTGATTTCCAGGCTACAAGCACACTTATAAGATTTACGGGCTACCAAGCACACCCAATTGATTTTATGGGCTACAATCACACCCACAAGTATAACAGTATGATTTGATAGAGTTTTACAGACTCAAGTCTTCGATCTTGATTATAGTTGATTCTATAACCCTTGAATAGAACTTTGATCTTGGTTTGAGTGAGAGAGATGAGAGAAATCAGAGAATTGATGAAGGAAAATTAAACTAGTGATGATTGAATTTGATTCTGGTTGAATTTTGGCAGAGTTTGGGTATATTTTGATTTAGAAAATGAGAGAGTGGAAAGTGGGGAGAAGAATAAGATAGTAGATGTTAAAACATCTTTTGGAAGTATGGTATATATAGAAAAACAACGGTCATGTCCATTCGCGAAGAGACACGACGAAAAAACACTTCCATTCAAATTTGAATTTTGAAAATTACAACCACTATGTCGACATACTCTTCACAAAATTGAAAAAACACTTTAAAATATTATTTGGAAAATCCGTTGCTTTGTAAAATAATTTGATACTTTATAGAATCATTTAAATATAGTTTATACACATTTTAATCAAAATATATAACATAATAAAACTTTATAAAATAATTTTAAAAGATTTAATAAGAGTATTCAATATAATGTAAATAATATACATAGAATCAATATAGTTATAAATTATAAGTAAATATCTAAAATCAAAATATAAATATCTAACATAAATATAAGAAAGATATAAACTAAAATACAAAAAAATTAATAGATTAAAAAATACTTAAAAACTTAATACAATATCTTTGTAAATATAAATGGTTAAGAAATTATTTTGAGAAATATTTTGAAAAGTTGTTTGAAGAGATTATTTTGAAAACCAGGATATTTGAAAAATATCAAAACTTATTTGAATTGGAGAGGGAGAGAGAAATCAAGAAAGTGCTATCAGAGTTTTAACAAAAATTCTATGACTCTATAACTTATCTGGAATATCTTGAACTCTTTAATACTCATGAGTCTTCAATTATCATCATCTTGAATCTACTCTTGATATTGTACTGTCTTCTTAATCAACATCTGTCTAATATCATGCACTATATATACTATATATATCTTGATAAAACATTGTTATCTATATTTTATATAATGTCATATAATTGTTATCATCAAAACCAAAATCTAAGGTACTAATAATCTCCTCCTTTCTCTATGCATAAAATATAATATAACTCCCCCTTAATCTATGCCTAGATTTTATATATTTCTCCCCTTTTGTCATAAAAACAATACCACCTAAAACTATAACTCTAACACTAACTCATACTCTAATTCCTACTCTAGCCCCCCCCCCAAATAAAACACTAATTGTTATATAATGATGATGATAAAGATTTATATAAGAACAATAAGTGATATTTAAAATGAAATAATCATGAAATGGAAATAATGATAAGTGATAACACAAATCATTAATAGTAACCAAACCAATCTATATATCCGTTCAATACCATATCATAATCCAATTACATATTAAAATGTACATATAAAATAAATGTTAATTAAATTAAATTAAATTAAATTAAATGTGCATATAACATAATAAAACTTTATAAAATAATTTTAAAAGATTTAATAAGTGTATTCAATAAATGTAAATAATATACATAGAATCAATATAGTTATAAATTATAAGTAAATATCTAAAATCAAAATATAAATATCTAACATAAACATAAGGAAGATATAAACTAAAATACCAAAAAAATTAATAGATTAAAAAATACTTAAAAACTTAATACAATATCTTTGTAAATATAAATGGTTAAGAAATTATTTTGAGAAATATTTTTAAAAGATGTTTGAAGAGATTATTTTGAAAACCTGGATATTTGAAAAATATTCAAAACTTATTTGAATTGGAGAGGGAGAGAGAAATCAAGAAAGTGCTATCAGAGTTTTAACAAAAATTCTATGACTCTATAACTTATCTGGAATATCTTGAAATCTTGAACTCTTTAATACTCATGAGTCTTCAATTATCATCATCTTGAATCTACTCTTGATATTGTACCGCCTTCTTAATCAATATTTGTCTAATACCCTGCACTATATAATATATATATCTTGATAAAACATTGTTATCTATATTTTATATAATTTCATATAGTTGTTATCATCAAAACCAAAATCTAAGGTACTAATAATCTCCTCCTTTTTGATGATGACAACTCTATGCATAAAATATATTATAACTCCCCCTTAATCTATGCCTAGATTTTATATATTTCTCCCCCTTTGTCATCAAACATAAGGAAGATATAAACTAAAATACCAAAAAAAATTAATAGATTAAAAAATACTTAAAAACTTAATACAATATCTTTGTAAATATAAATGGTTAAGAAATTATTTTGAGAAATATTTTGAAAAGATGTTTGAAGAGATTATTTTGAAAACCAGGATATTTGAAAAATATTCAAAACTTATTTGAATTAGAGAGGGAGAGAGAAATCAAGAAAGTGCTATCAGAGTTTTAACGAAAATTCTATGACTCTATAACTTATCTGGAATATCTAGAAATCTTGAACTCTTTAATACTCATTAGTCTTCAATTATCATCATCTTGAATCTACCCTTGATATTGTACTGCCTTCTTAATCAATATCTGTCTAATACCATGCACTATATACTATATATATCTTGATAAAACATTGTTATATATATTTTATATAATGTCATATAGTTGTTATCATCAAAACCAAAATCTAAGGTACTAATAATCTCCTCCTTTTTTATGATGACAACTCTATGCATAAAATATAATATACCTCCCCCTTAATCTATGCCTAGATTTTATATATTTCTCCCCCTTTGTCATCAAAAAAAATACCACCTAAAACTATAACTCTAACACTAACTCATACTCTAATTCCTACTCTAACCCCCCCTAAATAAAACACTAATTGTTATATAATGATGATGATAAAGATTTATATAAGAACAATAAGTGATATTTAAAATGAGATAATCATGAAATGGAAATAATGATAAGTGATAACACAAATCACTAATAGTAACCAAACCAATCTATATATCCATTCAATACCACATCATAATCCAATTACATCTTAAAATGTACATATAAAACAAATCTTGAACACACCAGGATTTTATACTGGTTCGGAGTTACCCTACATCCAGTCCTACATAATTTTTTGTACAGATTTCTTTTCAACTAGTAAATGCGAATACAATCTCGATTTTAAGGCTATGAGACACACCCTCCAGAATCCCGACCACCGAGTAAAGTCACTTGATTTCTAGGCTTGTAGTCCAGAATCCCGACCGCCGAGTAGAGTCACTTGATTTCCGAGCTACAAGCACACCCACTAGATTTTTGGGTTACTAAGCACACCCAATTGATTTTATGGGCTACAATCACACCCATAAGTATAGCAGTATGATATGATAGAGTTTTACAGACTCAGATCTTCGATCTTGATTACAATCGATCCTATAACTCTTGAATAACACTTTGATCTTGGTTTGAGTGAGAGAGATGAGAGAAATCAGAGAGTAGATGAAGGAGAATTAAACTAGTGATGATTGAATTTGATTCTAGTTGAATTTCGGTAAAGTTTGAGAATCAACTATTGGGAATGATAAAATGGTTATTCACCCTTGCGCTTGATTTTCACATCACAATACTTTTAAAGTCACTTTAAAAACACTCTTTAAAATTTATTTTAAAAGGAAAAATTATATTTTCTAAGTGTATTAAAACCAAGGTCAAAACAAATGTCATAACATTGTTTATTATAAACCCAAAACACCTTTATTAAGTTAGTTAATTAACCTTAAATCAAATTTACTAAATCAGTTGATTAACTTTAAAACATCATTAACTAAGGAATAAACTAATAACCTCATTAATTGAAATGATAAATTAACTTCAAATATCATTAGTTAAAATGATTAATTAACCTTGAATATCATTAATTAAAATGATTAATTAACGTTAAATATCATTAATTTAAATGATTAATTAACTTTAAATATCATTAATTAAAATGATTAATTAAGTCCAAATATCATCAATTAAATTGATTAATTAAATTCAAATATCATTAATTAAAATGATTAAATAATTTAAACATCATTAATTAAAATGATTTATTTGATTCAAATATTAATTAAAATGATTGATTAATTTCAAACATTTATTTTGTGAAAATACAAGCTCAAGTTTAACACATACAAAGGGGTTAAGGAGATGATAAGTGATGGTATAGCAAAAAATCGCTATAACGACACTTAAACAATTCAAATAGACTGTCACAATTATTTTCAACCAAACATCAATATGGCAACATAAGGAAATAAAATAAATAATTATTGGTGAGAAACCCTAGGGTCTCTCTACAAACGTTCACTGCAAAATGGTTACAGATCATATATAAATAGTCAGACGGGTCCCTTACAAATTTGATAATATGTCATTGGGTTTCCTATTTATTTGAGATCACGCAAAGGTAATCGACAAAGGAATCCCTTGCATTTAAAATATTCCTTTAAAAGACAGTTTCTTAATCAAATCGACCTTTGAAATTAAAGTGATTTAAAAGTTGAAAACTTTCATTTAATAATTAAATAACACTTAAATCACTTATTGATAATTAAACGTTTAATTATTCATTAAACAATAATTAAATTTTAAACAAAAATTGAATAATAATTAACCTTTAAATAATATTTAAATAAATAATTATTCACTTAATTAATAATTAAATGAATAATTGGTCCTTGATTAAAAATTAACAATAATTTAAACCTTTATTAATAATAATTAAACTTAATTAGTTTTATTTAAATCTTAATTAAAACTTAACTTATTAGAAATAAATTAATAATCAAACCTTCTTTAATAATACTTAAAACTTAATTAATTCTTAATTAAATCTTAACTTAATTAATAATTAAATAAATATTTAAGCCCTTTCTTAATTATTAATTAATAATAATAATAAACCCTTAAATAAATTATTAATTAATACTCAATCTTTAATTAATTAATTAATTATAATTAATTTCTAGATTGACACTCAATTACTAATTACCTTAATTAATTAATAAATAAATTAATCATTAAATAATAAATAAAAATTCTTATCCATGGTTAAAATAAGTTTGAAAACATTTTTCAAAAGATACTTAAGTGAAACACTTTTAAATTCAAAAGAAGTTCATTTTCACGAACTGCGTTTATAGCGACTATCGCTATATGACCCGTAATTTTCACAACTTGTTTTTTATTTCAAAACTCAAAAAAAATGTGCTAAATTATCTCATAATTTTGAATAAAGTTTTTGAAGACCGAACAAAATAAAGTTAGAAACTTTATAAACTTTTCCATAAAACACCAAAGTGTAAACAATTTTAAACCAAAGGATCTCGATGTTGATGCGACTACAAATCAAGTGCTAACTTTTTCCTTAACTTCTATTTCATGTCTATATCTCAACATGATTACAAACATATACATTCCATAAACCACAACAAGAAGAAAGATCAAACATTACCAAACTTTACTAACTAACTTGCTTTAATTAGCATTCATTCCAAGCTAATACAACCTTAAAACCAAGCACACATATATACATACCATCATCATCGATATTCAACCAATCAAGAATTGATTTTTACAACCAGGTATGCATCAAAATTTTATAGTTAGTAACTTTAAATAAAGGAGTAAATTTCTCACCTAAAGCCATTCAAATCAAACCGAATCTCCCTTAAATTCGCACACGACCTATATCCTAGCTTCTACTCAACCAAAAAAATGGATTTTGGTGGCCTAGGTAGCCAAATAATTTTCGGCCATGATTGGATGAGGAGTATGGGCTTGATTTTTTAAAGGAGATGTGGTGTAAGGTAGGAAGGAAGTGTTTTTATATAGTTTTTAAAAGATTAACGTAGGAAAGACGATGTTTTAAAATTTTTAAAGCTAGGAAGCCATTAAATGTTTTAAGAAGGAGATGATGGAGCTAGAAAATGAGGATTGAAAATGAGAAAATGAAAATGAGAATTTAGAAATTGTTTTTATATAAAGTGTAATTTGTAAATTACCAAAATGCCTAAATGTACATACCCTCCACAACATGAATGCCAACTCACCTTCCCTTGTCTCCTCCCTCCTTCTCACGCCTCCATCTTGTCCTCTTTAAGCACACTTGAGGTAACATGAATTAAATGCAATATGTACTTATGTTTTCTTAAGGTATCACTTCATGTTTGAACATGTTTTAAAAATTTAATTCTTTTTAAAATATAGTCTCATCAAACTTTATAAATACTTAAGTATATATACGTATATATGTATAAACCTAATTTTATTTATAGTGCAAGTATATATGTATACAATGTGTACATAACATTTCTAACAACTTTTAGCTGATGAAAAGTCGAAAATTCAGAAAACGAATTCTGATCACATTTTCAATTTGCTTTGAACCAAATATTTTTGTAAACAAATTTTGAAAACTATTTCACCATCATTATTTATTATTTAAAAGAGTTTTATTTTAATTATAAAATCTATTATTTGAATATTTTAAATTAATTAAATATTCGCAAATCAAAGTGGTGAAATTTTGGGTCGTTACACACACAGAGACACACACACACACACACACACACACATATATATATATATATATATATGTATGTATATATGCATGCCTAGATGAACCTGCATTTGATTGATATTGCTTGATATTTGAATCCCTCATTTAATATCTTGGTGCTTTGATAAATGTGTTGTTTGTAGATCCATGTGGTTCGAGAATGAGTTTGCTATTGCGGTTGAATCAAACACAGCTGTACTGGTATTAGGTATCAAAACATCTGGGTCTATCCTTTTCCATGCTTCTGCAAATTATGTTGGGTAATGAATCAAAATTTTAAAATAAATTCATATGTACAACATAATAAAGTTCAAGTACTTAGCACTACAGCAAAATATGGATTTTCTATAAATAGCTGCGAATTTCATAAAAGTGATTTCTTACTCAGGGATACAAATTTGTAGCAAGCTATATCTAGTATCTACAAGAAAAATAATAAAAATATACGATAATTTGTGAGTATATTCATATATTTTTTTCTGTTGTTTTTATTCTAGAAATTTGGTTGTTTTTTGAAAAAAAATTCATTTTCATTACATATTAACAATATTTTCAAGTTTGTTTGTCATTGCCATTCTTCCATTAAATGCAATAAAACACTAATTAGATGCAATTGAATACTATTACTTAGTCAATTGATTTATAAAAGAATTATTTTTGATAGAGTTCCCGAGTTGAAGTTGATGGAATTTGTTACCTCACTGATCGTGCATTATATTATTTTAGTCAAGTAATTGCCACTTAAAATGTGATTTTAAGATACTAATTTATTTGTACCCCATCCAAATGTTGTGGAAAATTAATCATTTAGTATTCTGAAAGTCTGTTTCTGCTTAGTTTTCATTTTTACTGGATGAATAGATCACTATTTGAGGATGCTTGGTTTTACTTATTGAGTTGCATATTTATGGACATTGGTATGAATACAAATTTTTGATTATGTTATTACTGTCCTTTCTAAATGTATGGTGGATACATTTAATTGTTGCTTTAGCAACACTAATTTATTTATTTTTTATTTCTTGATTATTTTTTCATTGTTGAAGCTGAAGTTGGATATTTCAAACTCTACGGAGAAAGGAGCAAGCTCAATGAGGGCAACTGATGAGGTCGAAAAGGTAACAAGCAACAAGGTAAATTCGTTGCTTTATTTACCTCATTGCTTCATTAATACTTATATTAGAGCTATTTGCTTTACCATTAAACTATTATTAGCTGTGCATCTTAGTGTATTGGAGCATGACAAATAATACAAATAATATTAACGATATGAGAATCTCTGATTTATCTATCCAAACATTTTATCTTTTTACTATTCGCTTGAACTAATAAGTAAGTATATTATTTTCCCTTTTAATGAGATTCAAGATCTAAATATGAAGCTTAAACTTTTATGGGAAGGCTTACTTTTCACGTAGTTACATTACATCAATTCTTATAATATCGTTGCGATAAGTATAATTAGAGAAAATAATGTCAACAAATGCACTCTCTGAAAATGTGTGTGAGATTGCACCCAAAAGCTTGGTTGCATAAATCCCGTCGAAACTGAAGGCACTGTAGATTAAGTTAAAAAGAATAAGACACTAAATGTTGTTAGTTCACAAATTAGTCTTATTTGTTTAATTTTATATGTATCAGACTTCAAAGTTTGGTGAGCTTTTGTTGTATGAACATGAAGCCTTTTAATAACTTATCTTTATATCAATGTCATAACAAATGGTTTTTAATGGCATTTTGTGTGTCTTATGTGCTTTTCTTTCACTTTTATTGATGCTCCTCTTTTTGGTGCATTCTTCTGAAAATGCAGTTGTAGAAATTTTCATTGGACCCGTCACCTTTTTATTGTGTAATCTTATAGTTGTATTTGGAAGAAGATGAGGAAATTTACTTTATTGAAAAAATAGAAGTTATAGCCAGTTCATGGAGACGGGCATATGTTACTTCTGATGAGAACTGTATTTTTGTATTTTAAAATGAGTGTATGTGAGTTGATATGGAGTGCATTTTTGTGTTCTTAAAATGTTTAATATAAGCACATGTTCAGAATAGTTTAACCAAATAATTGGTTTAAACTAAAAGGGTACATGTAACATTATTATTTGTTTGTTATAGATCGGATGTAACCGCTCATGTACTCTGAACCAATTCATAAGACAATTCAAAGGCAGTTGGCTATATTTGAACGTGTTAATGTGGCAAGCAATCATTGCACTGATTTTTTTGTTGTTGTTTTATAATAGCTACGCTATTAATATATGGCTCAACGACCAAAATGCAGGTCCACATGGATATGCGTATATACTCGTCGGCATTGTGAGGACAGACATTTATAACTGTCTAGGCTGATGATTATACTTAGGTCTTAGTAACTCTGAAATTTCTGTATTTGGAGTAACCCTTTGTACTAATCTTTTGATATTATATATTGTCGTTCCGTTATGAGATTCTAATGTTTTGTTCTTTCTTTCTTGTTCTATTTTTTTTAATTCAACTCTAACTTTCTGTCTTTTTGCCACTTGGGTGCTTGGCACACGAATACCGTGGATGTATTTAGTGTCGACATTCAAGGGTCAAAAAGTCAGGTCATTATACCCAACGACCAAGCAAGCCCATCCACTCACTCTCTAGTGAAAGGACTTAATTTTCGTACAATCCCATCCAATCGCCCTCTGGCAAGGGAGCCTGCACCTTACACTCTAGTCTCGTTTCTTCGGGCAGGACTTAAAGCGATAAATATCGTACAAGCCCATCCGCTCGCTCTTCGATGAGGGGATTTGCCCTGCACTCTAGTCCCGTCTCTTCGGATAGGACTTAAAGCGATCAATATTAGTCATAACATTCAATGTGGATTTTTTAAAGTCAAATGTTCGAATCAAGGAAAATAAGCGAAAATCGTAATTATCCATCCCAAACATCCGACTTAGAGCATGCCAAGAGACTAATCTAGGTCTGGTACACATGTAAGCGGTATGAGGTTATTATAGTCCTAAATAATCATCCTAGACATCCGACTCAGAGCGTGTCTAGAGATCAATCTAGGCCTTGTACACGTGTAAGCGGTCCGAGGTCATTATTATCCTAATTATTCAAAGCAAGAAAATAAAAGCGAGGGAGTCGAATCTGACTCCCAACCATCTCGATCATGGAATTTCAAGTCTCGAACAAGACTTCTGGTTGTTCCTTGATGCATTTACTGCAGATGGTGGTTGCTCTGGCCGCACCATCACAGTTTGGTTCCTCACGTACTACTGCAGCTGGTTAACTCAGTGTACAAGGTGAATTTCGGCTCCCTCCTTTTTCGTTTTGGTTCCCTGAAGTTATCATTAGCTCTCTTTTTCCCTTTGTCTCTTCTATTCCCTGCTCTCTGCAGTCCTCTGTTATCCACAACATTAATTTCAACATTCTCAGCTTCGACATCCTACTGACATAAATATCTCTCATCCTCATGATAGAATTCCATGAGATCCATCGGTGCATCCCTTTCCAAAGTAACCTTGAAGTTGGTTTTGCTCGCGACTCCAGATACTGCTGCCATTAAGACTATTGATGGATCTAGCTTATCGACTGTGGCTGCTGCCACATTGAATCTTGTCAAATAGCTTCTCGAGGTGTCTTTGGGCCTTTGATTCACGCTTGATAGCATCATCACATTCTTCGATCGCGAGACATAAACTCCGAACTATCTTTAAGAATCTGTCCACTAAATCGGTCCACGTGCTTATAGACTTATTCTCCAGCTGTCTAAACCACATCGTCGCTAAATATGTTATATATAACGGGAAGCACCAACTCATTACCTCTTTTGAAGCACCCAACACCTCCATATATTGGATGTATCTCATTAGATGGACCATTGGGTTTGACTTTTCATCGTACATTTCCAGTGTCGGAAGATTGAAATCGGGAGGATTTCTCACATTATGTATATTAGAAACGAATGAATTCCTGTTCACATCCTCCAAACTCTAGTTTGGGGGTCCACCTCTAACTATTCTTCTAATCATCTCATCCATTCTGTTGTTATTGTCTATCAGAAGTCTCATACCACCATCTGCATTCTGCCCCCTACTCTTGTAGGGGAGCTTTGGCACATACTCTTTCGGCTGCACATTAGCATTCTTATCTGCTCCTCTGGTCTCACTCTGTCCTCCGTTTCAACGAGGAAGTACTGGCATGTATTCCTCTGGTCGTTGACCATTCATATTCTAATTTGTGTTTCTAGCCCCATCACTATCCATTCCCGTCATCCTAGCGGCTACACCAACATTTCCCCCTAGTATTGTTCTCTCGGTACCAAGTAGATTTGGGTCGGTACCAAGTTGTTCTGTTCATGGGGGGCATCGCTCCAGCTTGCTCTGCCCCAACTTCAGATACTCTTGCATTAGTTCCCTGATCTTGGTTCTTAATTCTATAAGCTCTAGCTATTCCTTGTTGTCCCATCCTTTGGAGAAATCCTTCAAGCATTTCCTATTGTCTAGCTATCATTCCATCTTACATCTCCTTCGTCATTCTTTCCTTCTCTTCTCTAGCCATGTAGATGGATTGATGAGAATTTAAAGACAACTCCTAGCTAGCTCGGGCTCTGGTTGGCTTCCTCTAGCCTTAGATCTGGTGTTAGGCCTCTTCATCTTCTCCAAATTTCGAATTCAAGCTTCAAGTCTTCGGATCTAGTTTTTTCCTTCTCGTTGAAAGCACCAAAATGTTAATCCAGAAAATGGATCAACACCCAGAAATCAAATGAAAGCACTGTTTCTATTCAAAATAAAATAAAAGACAGAAAAGTAAAAGAAGACATAAGAATTTTTATAGTGGTTCGGTGTAATCTCTAGTCATCCACTTCAGTCTTTGTTATTAGTTGTTCTCTCTCTGGATTACAACTAGTTATATCATATATGGCCACTATCTAGTGGATCTCCGATTTGCAATGGAGATTTTAGAGTGTTTTTGAGGTAGAGGATGGGAGTGAAGAAGAAGAAGGAGTCACCAATGGCAGAGAGATCAGATCCTATTTTGGTTGCAGCTAAGCTTGTATTTATAGGGAAATGGGTGTACAGGTCTAGAAGCCCGCTTATATTGAAGTCCAAGTGATAACCAGATACTACACAAGACAGCACGAAGGCCCACAAGTTAATAGAATAACTCGGTACCAAGTTAAATGACTCGGTGCTGGGTTATTTTAGCTCATCCAATTGGAAGTTCCTTTACATGATAACTTTTCTATCTTCTTTTTGAGTTGTTCCAAGCTCTTTTCCTTCTACTTTGAGTTGATTCTTGTGATATTTTGGATAGCTGGTTCCTTTGCTTTTTTCTTGTTAATCCTTGGAATCACTCATCAAAATCATTGGAAAATCACCTGACCACGAGTTATTGGAGTAGCATAAGAGGTGTATGGTGTTCGGGAGGCAAAAAGTGAAGGCAACACAACTCGGTGCAGACCTATTTAACTCGCGGTCGAGTCATTTCCTTAGTTGATTTTCCTCTCAAACTTTTTGAGCTCAATTCTCTAGTCCTTCTGATTGTCTTTCCTAGTTAGTGAATTGTTTCGTCCTCGCCTTGATCTTCTAAGTCTAGTTGAAATCTGCTTGGCTCCAAATTAATTGCTCTAATTGCCCTTGGTCCATTTTAATTAACTTTTTAAAGAGTCCCGCACTTAATTAATTAAAGCTCCCTAATGCGATTCTTATAATTAAACTATTTTATCCATTTTTAATAAATTATTATTTTTAATTGAATTTAATTTCCCATATTATGGACCCTCCAAAATATGGTGTGTTACAGTCTTCCCTTCTTATAAAAATTTCATCCTCGAAATTTTGATAAGGAAAAATAAATTTACACTAACTCCCTGAAAGTGTAAAGTCATCATTATATAAGTACACACAAGTACAGCAGGTTACACTAGTACCGTGCTAATGTAAACTATCAATCATTGAACAAAAAGTACTAATACAACCACCATTACACAACCATATCATATATGAATATACTAGTGCCTTACTAGTCCATATAGTAAACAAACAAAGTACCCTTCTATATATACATGAATGTCTAAAACAACTCAGAATAGATATTTCTAATCATATCCCCTACCTTCTAGGTACAATCTTCTTGGTCATTACTCCACTGGACGAGAAAAAGTATGATAACTTTGTACCTCAAATCCTTCGTATCCCGACCTACTATCCACTTCATCAGTCTCACATATGTCAAATCTGGCTCTACAATAAATCCTCTATCGCCTCTGTTCTACCACCAAACTTTGGTCATGCACACATTTTCTCAAATGCGATATATAAAAAACATTATGTATACCCGCTAAACTACTTCGTAACTTGACTCGAATAGTTAAGTTTACCAATCCTCTCAATTACTGGAAATGGTCCTACATATCTAGGTGCCAACTTCCCCACCTTCCCAAATCCCATAACTCCTCGCATCGAAGAAACTTTCACGAATACATGATCACCTATCGCAAACTCAAGTTCTTTCCTTCGCTTGTCGGCACGACTCTTCTGCTTTGATTGCGCTATCTTTATCCTAGCATGGATCAATTCTAATTTCTTGGTAGCATCTCGAATCAGATAAACTTTCACTAATACATGATCGCCTACCGCATATTCAAGTCTTTCCTTCACTTATCGGCATAACTCTTCTACCTTGATTGTGCTGCTTTCATCCTAATGTGAATCAATTCTACTTTCTTAGTAGCATCTCTTACTGAATTGGGTCCTAACACAAGTCTATCTCCTATGTCCAACCAACAAATAGGTGACTTGCACAGTCTTCCACCACAATGCCTCAAATGGTGTCATCCTAATACTCGACTAGTAACTATTATTGTAGGCAAACTCTACCAGATGCAAATGATCTTCCTAAGATCCTCCGAAATCCAAAACATATGCTCTCAAATCCTCGAGTATATGGTTCACCCTTTTGGTTTGACCATCACTCTGTGGGTGATAAGTCGTGCTCAAGTTCAACTCTGTACCTAATGCACTTTGCAAATTTCTCCAGAACTCACTGGTAAAAATGGGTCTATTTCACTAACAACATTACTCACTATCCTATGTAGTCTGATTATATTCTTTATATATAGCTTTGCTAAGATAGCGGTCATCCTTGTCGACTCCATCGGAATAAAATAGGCACTTTTGGTCAGTCTATCGATGTTATTATTTCTTGTCCTCGACCTGCGTAACCCATCAACCAAATCCATAGATATTGAATTACACTTCCAAGTCGAAGTAATCTGCTTGGCTTCCGATGCTCGGTCTTCACTTGTTGACAGGTAAAGCACTTCTTCAGACATTGTCCTATATCTCTCTTCAAAAGAAAACACTCTTCATGTCACAACACATTTTCATGCCTCTAGGATGAATAGTAAACTTTGACGGATGACTTCCCTCCAAGGCTTCCTTCTGAAGGTCTCTTACATCTAAAACATAAGGTCTTCCTATCTTTCTAAGCCATCCCTTCGATTCTTCCTCATATCATTTCTTCTTAATATCTACCTTCATCTCTAATTGCCTGATTCTTTCACCAATTAGTGGGTCCTCTCTTTGATCCTACAGCCATTGTTTCCACAAGTGTTGGACTAACCCCAAACTTGTTAACACACCCAAATATCTACTCGATTTAGAATTCTGCCTATAATGCACTCCATAAGAGGCTAACATCTCTAATGTCTTCCATTCTTCAATCATGGCTATCACTTCATTCTAATGCTTCCTACTCAAAGCATTAGCAACATTGATCCCTTTTCTAGCATATATTATATCCTGTAATCATATGCTGAAAAAACTCCAACCATCTCTGCTGCCTCATATTCAGCTCCTTTTGAGAGAATAGATACTTAAGGGATTTATAGTTCATGTACAACTAGGACCATTCTCCCAATAAGTAATGTCACCAAATCTTCAGTGCAAACATCACCGCTGCCAACTCCAAGTTATGATTCAGATATCTAACCTCATGTGGCCTCAATTGCTTTGATGCATAAGTTATCGCTCGCCCTCTTTACATCAATACTGCTACCAAACCTGTTCCATAAGCATCGGTATAAACTAATAACTCTAATTTCCTTCAGGCATGATCAAGGCAAGAGCGTTCATCAATAACCTCTTCAACTGCTGAAATAATTCTTTACACCTATCTTTTCAAATGAACTTCTCGTTCTTCCTAGTCAACTTAGTTAAGGGTGTTGCTATATACAAAAAATCGTTAATGAATCCGTGGCTATAGCCAGACAATCCCAAGAAACTTCTCAACTCCATGATTATCTATAGGCTCTTCCAAACATTAATAGTCACTATCTTCAACGGATCCACAGCTAATCCATTCTCTAAAACGACATGACCAAGAAACTTCACCTCTCGTTTACAAATGTGGCATTTCGAAAACTTCACCTTCAACTTATGTTGTCTCATTTTCTCCAACACCAAACTCAGATGAACTTGATGATCTCTCGCATCCTTAGAATATACCAGAAAATCATCGATGAAGACCAACGCAAATCTATCCAACTGATTGTGAAAGATTCGATTTATAAGATCAACTATAAACACATGGTCATTACTCAGACCAAACGACATCACTAATCACTCATATAAACCGTACCTTATTCGAAATGCAGTCAACGGAACACTATCTTCCACGGTTCTTAATTCTTGGAAACCCGTTGCGTCTAGTTGCGAGAACACCCGAGCTCCACTCAACTGATCAAATAAGTCGTCTATCTTGGGTAAGGGATAATGATTCTTCACTGTCAACTCAGTTAGCTTTTGATAATCAATGCACATTTGCAAAGATCCATCCGATTTCTTTACGAATACCGTGGACTTTCCCTAGAGAATACTACTGGGTCTAACGAAACTTTTATCCTCAAGTTCCGCTAGCTATTTCTTCAATTCCTCCATCTCCTTAGGAGGCATTCAGCTAGGCGGTCTGCTAAAAGGTTGTGCCCCCGAGATCAAGTCTGTTCAGAATTCGATTGCCCTTCTTGGAGGTAATCCCGTTACAATTTTGAAAACATTAGCAAATTCTCGGGCTACACATACTCTACTGATCTCACCTTCTTGTTCTTCCATGGCATATAGCAACAACTCCAACTTCTCCTTCACTACATCCAACACTATCGTAATTCTTTCTCCTCCCTTTGGATTTCACACAACGATAATCTTATCCACATAATAAATCATAGCATCATTACACACTAACCAATCCATACCCAAAATCACCCCGTACCCTGTGAAGTCAAACACATATGGAATGCAAATAAAAAAATATCCACACAAGTCAAACTCAAGGTCAGGGCACCTTAATCCGAGAGTGGCATACCGAACGATTAGATAATCACACGCAAGGATGTAACCAAATAGGTAAAGTCTAATTCTAACCTACTAACCAAATCTCTTAAAATAAAAGAGTGAGTAGCGCCAGTATCAAACAGAAATCTAACTGATATTCTAGAAATCAAAATCATACCTCCAAGCACACCCTTTCCATTCTCTTCAGCAGTCAGTCCAAACGAAGGTCCTTCTAAAGCATAAACCATTGCCATCATATCGAATGGAACCAATAGATGAGCCATCACCTTATTATTCATCCCCTTCCTCGAACCTTCAATAACTTTCTCTTTCTTATTTAGTGGAGTGTTGATATGCTCTCTTCCATACTTCAACAAAGCATTAAAATGCTGGATGTACTATACCAAAGTCATCTCTCCTTTCAAGTCAAGGAACTCCCTACACAAAGCACCCTTATGACATTTAGGGAAAAACTGACCTCAAATCGGTCCTTAAACTACTTCAAGGTTATCTCCTCCTCTGGGATCTCAGCAATTACAACCTACCACTAGTCTAACACATCCTCCTAGGGCTGACGAGAATCCAACCTACTTTTCACGATATTAATATATTCCAAGTCTTCGAAAATACGTTCACATGCTTTTAAACAATTCAGTGCCTCCGAGGCAGACTCCTTCCCTAAGTATTCCTTTCCTCCACAACACTTGAAATCTTTGTTCATCTTAGAAAAGTCAGCTTCTCTTGATACTTCCTGTCTCAGCTCAACAACTCTGGCTAGCTGTTGCGTCATCATCTCCGTCATAAACTAGTAAAACAAAACTTTCTTATCCATTCCTCCTTTAGCCAGAGCAGGCACTTGAGTATTGATTTCAGTACGACCTTCTGGGTTTTCCCCCATTCTTGGTCGTTGGTTTGTGTACTGTCATCTCCTCTATTAGGATTCATTCCCGCACTTCCTATGGTCAAATGTCGATTATGTGGATCCATTCTTGTCTTCTACATAAGTAATTATTCATAAGAAATGGAAGTAAAGAAAGTGAGATCAATCATAGAGGGGTAGATATATTCTCTTATATATTTATATCAAAATACAAGTATGTTGTATATAATTACACCCTTTCTAAGGTGTTCAATTTTTACTAATAAGTTTCTACTTAGCTATGTTTTACTTAGGTGTTCCCCCTAACCTAAGCACAGATACCACGATGTAACATTCCCCACTTCAAGACTCGAGGATAGACATCGATGATGTAGTAGTCATCATCAAAATCATTTTCAAGCGACAAAGTGAGTCAGTACTATTCTGCATAACATAAGTAAATAGAGTAGCTAAATAACTTTTTTCCATTAATCAATTTTGATTACATAATTCATTACATCACTTTAAACCCATCTCGTCCCAACACAGAGATAAATACAATAATAAATAAGAGTATTAACTTATTTAGTGATTAACACCCTAGGCCTATCTATCACTAATTTATCTTTTCTTGAACCACGTCACTTAATGAAAGAGCCATTCATTCCAATGGGAGCCACCCTGACTCTCTTAAGAGGTTGGTGCAAGCACCCAGAATACATTCTAGTAGGCGCTCTTACTAAGTGTCAATATCCCCTCTTAGTTACTGAAATGCTATCGTTCATGTTGCCGATTTGTTTATTTTAGTTATAATACCACCCTGATGTTTTGGCAACTCGCCTTAACTCCCCTTTAGAGTTTGTAAATATTTTAGGATCGAACCCTATCGTGGAAGCCTATCATACACTATTGGACTTTAAACTAATAGTCAAGGCACCCTATCATCTAATAACTGCACGAGCCGATATATCTCTGCGATTATAGCTCAACCCGTTTCTTTCATTCATTTATAGTGTACCTACAGTTTTTTATATAGAAAAAACATCTTCATCTTTTAATTTAAATGATATCCTATCATTTATTAGCTTCTCTAAGCTTTTCTACATTTCAAAATAAGTTAACACGATTTTCACTTATAAAATCCTTCCTTTATTTCATCCTTATGAAATAATTCACCAACACTTGGAATCTGTCTTCCAAAGTGCCCTAAATATTCTCATTTTACTTAGAAAAATATAGCTTCTCATGCTATCGTAGGTTGACTTTAGTTACCACATGCTAGTTATACCATAACTTTCGAGCGTTGAGTTTAGTCATCATGTATTAGTTATCCCATAGCAATGTGGGTTAATTCTCCCTAAACCATTGCTAGGTTATTTCCTTACCTTGGATATCGTGTGTTAGCTTCTCAAGAGCCTTTGTGGGGTGATAGCTTCCCAAGCCACCATGTATTAAACTTCATGTAGTGGTCATGGGTTGTCTCCCGTGTAGTCATCATGTGTTGATTCCATCGAAGCTTTCGTGAGTAGATAGCTTCCTTAAGCTATCGTGTGTTATCTACCCTATGACCATCCCATGTAATCTCCTCTTTAGCCATCATTTTGTTAACTTTCCCAAAGCCAGTGTGTGTTAACTTCATCCATTCTATCGTGCGTTAACTCTATCTTATCCCTTAAAAGCTTACGAAGGTTGAGCTCAAAGAGCTATCTTATCACGATTTTCCCAAAGTCATCATTAATAGATAATCTTCAACAAACCTTCACATGTTATAACTATACTAGCCATTGTGAGTAGATAATATATAGACTTTCGTGGGTTATAATGGCAAATTTGTAAATTTATTGAAATTGATTCATTTTCTTACTAAGTGTTAACTTTTAACCAACCCCCATTTGGTGTCGAGTTTTCATTGGTTAATTTCATTCTTACGGTTTACTTTTTATAATTTCTAACTATATACCCAATTAATTAATTATTATTAATTAATCAATTCTTTTCTATACTGATAAATTCATATAAAATCGAAAATTGATGAGAAAAATCCCAAAAACTCACCAAAAATCAAATTTATAAAATTTTATCTTGTCCTAAAATTTCAGGTCAAAATATTTTTTTCATTATTTTTAATAATTAATTTCCCAAAATTAACCATTTTCTCAACTTAGAAATTTCACTCTACTTCCAAAATTTGTGAAATTAGAGACCTGTTTTTTATTTCATCATTATAAACATCATATTTCAATTTCAAAGCATCTAACTTAAATTAATTCATGTTTTACCCTTAAAAAATGAACAAAATCAGTTTATTAAAATTTCCAAACATGACCAAACAATGTTTTAATCATTTAAACATGTTTACCATTATCAAAACATTCATACAGGATCAAATCCAAACCCAAATGGGTTAGGAAGGTTTTAGGGAAAATTCTACTCACCTTTAATTAAGAAAAACTTTGTTTAAGATTACCTGTTCTTTAAAGTTAGAAGCTCGATCTTCAAATTTTGACTTTCCTCTTCTCTTCTATCTAATGGTGGTTGGCCTTAACTTGAAGCTTTAGGGATTTTTTTAGTAAAATGAAAATGAAATCAATGTGTGATGGGAGAATATGGCTAAGGATAATGGAATAGTGATTTTGGCTCAGGCTAACATCCCATATGGCCTAGTCTCGCTAATCATTCCTCTAACACAAATCATTTTCATTCTACAATCTAAATTATTTATTTTCATTAACAAGGCCAATCTTAATTACTCTAATTAAACTTGGTCTATTTAATTAACATTTTAAAGTGTCACACATTTAATTAGTTAAATCTCCCTTAGGCATTTATTGCAATTGGACTATTTTTATCATCTTTTAATAATTTCTTATTATTAATCTAATTTAATTTCACATATGATGGACCCTCCAAAATATGAGATGTTACATGATGTAGGTGCATTCCTGTTGGACCGCTTTAAATCCTTTGCTGTTTACTTTACTACAATTTTTTTTACATAAATTATCTACAATATGCTCTCTAAGAACTAATCATAATAAAAATGTAGAAACTGTGTTATACATCCCATATTCACAATTCGATAACAAATATATATGAGGTGTCTGCTAATTTTTTAAGCAAACACCATTTGTAATTAATTCTATTTAGATCAAATTTAAATGTATATCGATATCGTTTATCGATGCACCCATGTATAACTTCTATATATGCAATGTAATGCCTTAAAAATTCAAATAATATTTTAATTAAATAATAATAATATGAAAATATGAAAATTAGTGGAATCAATGAATCAGTTAATGAAATTTAAATAAAGAGGGGGCATAATGGTTCTTTTTAAGACATTAGAATTTTGCGATGAAGTAAGCGCCATTACAACCATGTCATTTTTCCGAATCACGCAGTATATTCATTTGTGTCATTTAGAGCTTATATGAAAGAGATATGGCCAGAAACGTCTCCGAGTCGAATATCGCTACGCGATTTGAATTCGAATTCGAATTTTGGGTAGATAAGCGATTTATTAGACCAAAGATTGGTATAACACTCATGATGCTAATTGTGATAAATTAATCCCTAATCTGAACATATAAGATAACACGATTAAGCATGGCTCAATCAGTGTTGACCAAATAATGCTATGAAACACTAGTTTATCACTCAAGATTTAATGCAAGTTAGAATCATTAAGGGATGGATTTACGATGCCGATGGGCCTTTGAGGTACAATATTAGAAAGCCCGTATTTTTTCTTAGAACATTGTATTCGAGATCTCATAAGATCACTTGGAATTAATATGTTCAAGAATTCATATGAGCTTTTGGGATGAAATTCTTAAAAGGCCCATATCACATCATATGTTCACAAGAATTAAAGAAGACAAGCAACAAATTTATGCAATAGTCCATCAAGCTTATCAATGGGCTATGTAATCTGTTCTTATGTTCAAAGTCCAATGTCCATATGTAGTAGGCATAACGATAATGTGCATATAAACGCTTGTCTTAGTCCAATGATCATATCGAGTTTGGGCTTTAGAGGTTCGATTATATGTTTGTTCATGTCAATAATGTTCAAAAAGGCATCATTGAAATAATAGGCATGTACAAGTTTTTGTTCATATAAATTGTGCATGATTACTATCAAATAGGCTTTTCCCCCAATTCGGTTTAGGGTTTACAAAAAATTAATTTCAAGAGTTGAGAAAAGAAATAACCATCCCCTCTAACTTGCCCCTAGGTCTGTATTTATAGGGGTAGTGGTGTTCAACACAGCAGTTTGGTGCCGCCTTTGACATACTTAATTATCTCCTTCCATAACTCTTGACACGGTGATCGACGTCAGGCTCCTTCGCCTTATTTTGGATAATCTTCGGCGTGTTTTATCAACATGACACCACATTAATCACGAAATAGCATATGATGACAATGTTACACAATAGCGTTGGTTAGCTTTTATATGGACATATGTGATACTCATCATCCATGTCGCATGGGTGATCTACAGTGACAGTCCACCGGATGTTGTATTGACATAAAGCAATGAGATAATATTGATGATGTGCAACATGGCCCATTGGTAATACTAATTGAAGGCGATATTAGTATGAAGTGGTATCCCTTGATGGTTGATGAAGTGCGGCATCAATTGAGCACAGTGTTGAAATGTGATAAGAGGTATATTAAAGAGATGTGATATTGGTTGGGGGCAACACTGATCAATAGCTGAATTAATAAAGTGATATCAATAAAAGTCAGCACAGATGATAAGCGACGTTGATCCTTGGCATTGATGAGAAACGACACTAATTAGAAGTGATATTGATTAAGTGCAATATCCACCTCAACTTTGTTGATATGCGGTACTTTTTGAATGGTGGTATTGAACGGTAATGACATTGAGTAGGCAAGACATCGGGATGGTATTGCATCCATCACAGTATGACTTCGACAATAGGCGGTGTGAAATCTATGCGACATCAATTAAGCGCGACATTCTCCTTTTTCCTTATTGATGAAATGCGACATAAACAATGCTCAATGTGAAAGCGGTGTGGTTTCACCCGAGGTTTGAAATTGAAAGGAAGTGTCGACGTTGATGGAGAGCAACGTGAAGGAGTTGAGGTGTAGATGAGAGATGACTTTGTTTAATAATCTTTGTAGACGAGGTGCGACGTTGCAGCTCTTTAGCCTTGATTCTATTCTATCATCCTTCTCTTTTGACACCAACACTTTTGCTTATATCCTTTGGAAATTATGTAGATAACATTGGCCCCCCTCATTGTATAGAAGAAGCTTTTTACGCTTTAGTGCAAAACTAAGAATTCCTTTGCCTTTTCAATTCCTTGTGAGATTTTCTTTCAAATCTCCTTTTCCTGTAAAACATAAAGTGAGCGATAACTTTCATTATTAAATTTAATCTTGATTTCAATTTCGAGCAATCCTTTTCGGGATTTGAAAATAAGTACATATTGCCTTAATTATCTATATGAGTTAAGATTATAATTCTTTCTTTTAAGAGATTAATAAATAACAATAAATTTTTAAACAAAAACCCAAAGGATTATCTTGGTGACATTATAGGAGAGAGTATCGGAAATTTTCTCTGGCAACATTATGAATGAAAGACTAGGAAACCATTTGGAAATAATAATTCGAATAGAAGAGCAGGAAATAATTTGGATGGAAGGTCGGTAAACTTTCTAGCAATACCAGAAATCTATCTGATAATAATAATAGAAGTCCAGAGATTATTTTTGATAATAATGATAGAAAACCAGAAATCCTTATTTAGCAATCCAGAAACTCTTTTGATAATAATGAAAGACCAGAAATCCTTATTTGAGAATAATAATGGAAGAAGAGAAACCCTTATCGAACAATAATAATAGAACACCAGAAGTCCTTATCTGCAAATACTAATAGAAGAAGAAGAGAAACCCTTATCGGGCAATAATAATAGAAGATCAAAAATCCTTATCTTATAATATTGGTAGAAGACCAGAAATCCTTAACTGGTAATAATAATAGAAGACCAGAAATTCTTATCTGGTAATAATAAAAAAAGACCAGAAGTCCTCTTTTGGCAATATTAAGATAGAAAACTAGAAGACCAATCTTGTAATAGTGCTTCCTTTAGTGTTAATGGAGAAACCTCGCTTAAATTATGAGAGACTACATTTGATAAATTTTTCTCTAAAAGGCAGTTTGCCTTTTTTTCAAAGTGCAATTGGCTTGCTTTGATAGATCTTCCTCTAGAAGATTGATTGATTTTAGTAAGGCTTTTGAAGGTGACACTAAAAACTTGTTCGGCGCTTTGGACTGGCCAAAGGCTCGTTCGGCACTTTGGACTGGCCAAAGGCTCGTTCAGCACTTTGGACTGACCATAGGCTTATTATGTTCTCCCTCTAGGAGGCGCTTCAGTGTGGCCTATGAAGACTACACTAAAGGCTTGTTCGGGGCTTTGGACTGGCCAAAGGCTTACTCCGTTCTCCCTCTTGGAGGCGCTTCAGTGAAGCCTATAAAGAGAACATCAAAGGCTCTTCTTTCGTTTTAGGAGAACATTACTCCCATCCATGGTTGACCCAGTAGACACTTCCTCTCTTTTATTCATCCATTGTCGGGAAGTACAATCGCAAATGTTCAGCATTCCATATTCTTGCTACTATATTGCTATCTGGTTTGCATAGTTATAAGTTCCTGGTAGAATTACTTTATGTATAGTTAGGGGTCCTTCCCAATTTGGTCCGAGCGGTCCACCTATTGGATTCTTAGTATTTTCCATGACTCTTCAAAGCACTAAATCTTCCTTTTGAAATGTTCTTTCCTTTACCCTAGAATTATAATATTTGGATATTCTCCATTGATACTCAATCGTTCGTATGGCTGCCTCGTCTCTTAATTCATTGATCAAGTCCAAGGATTACTTCTTTAATTCTTTATTTGGACTGAATGCATATGCAATTCTTTGATAAGAAGGCACTTCAACTTCAATTGGAAGTATAGCTTCACACCCGTATGTTAGGGAATACGGGGTATGCCCTATTGTGGTTTTAGTCGGGTTCTATATGCCCAAAGTACAAGAGGTGGTTCTTCCATCTAATTTCCTTTAACTTTATTCAATCGTTTTTTTAGAATGGACTTAATGGTCTTATTAGCGGCTTCAACAGTTCCCTTAGCCTTGGGGTGCGTAACAGATGAGAAACTCATTATGATCCCATTTCTATTACAAAATTGAGTAAATTCTTCACTCTTACATTGAGTTCCATTACCGGAGATTATTTTATATGAAATTCCAAATCTAGTGACAATATTCTTGATTACGAATTTGACCACTTTCCCTGATGTGGTATTCGAGAGTGGTTCTACTTCTACCCACTTTGTGAAATAATCAATGGCTACCACCGCATATTTCGCCCCTTTTTTGGATATCGTAGCGGTCCAATTAAGTCGATTCCCCATATATCGAAAGACCATGGGCTCGAAATTGGGTTAGTTAACTTGGTGATAGATGTGGAATTTTAGAAAGCTTGACACTTTTCACATCTCTTCACATAATCGATAGCCTGATCAGTCATTTTAGGCCAATAGAAGCCTTGTCTCATAACCTACTTAGCCAACTTTATGGAATGGTCTCCGCACAATCCCTCATGAGCTTCCTTCGGTAATTTCAATACACTTTCTGGAGTCACAAATCTTAGATACCTTCTTATAGTGTATTCCATTCATTATCATGAAAGTTGGGGCTTGGTGCTTTATTATTCTTGCTTCTATTTTATTTATTGGCAACTTCCCATCAATTAGGTACTCAACAATGGGTGTTATCCAATTGTTCATATATTGGTCATCCATTTCTATATGAGTGAATCCACCTTGAAGAGTTTCACTTTCATTCTCATTTTCCTCCTTCGCATGTGTTAAGGCTTACGATCTAGCGATCACCATGGTTTCGTTTTTTGGTTTGGGGCCCTTTCTTCTATATTGGAACTCGGTTGGTAACCTACTAGCATAATCTGCATTTCTGGTGCTCCTCGTGAGCTAGCTAATTTAGCCAAAGAATCAGCTTGAGTTCCTTCTCGTAACTTAATGTATGGAAAAAATCCTCAAATTGAGTTAACCTTTTCAACACCTTCTTGACATATAAGACCAATTTGGCATCTTTCGTTTGATATCTTTGGTTCAATTAATTGACCATCAATTGGGAATCCTTGAAAATATCAACTCTATGAATTTTAATTGTAAGACCAAAGTGAACCCTTCTACCATCGATTCGTATTCTGCCACGTTATTTGTAGCTAGAAATCCCAATTTTATTGCATAATGTAAGCGGTGTCCGTCAAGGGTAATAATTACATATCCTTCTCCAACACCTTGTTCATTTGAAGCTCCATCCATAAATAATTGCCATTTAGGTTTTAAATCCTTTTCTTTTCTGACTGCCCTTTAATAAATCCTGTGCACTTATCAACGAAATCAACTAAGCTTGTCCTTTGTTCGCCACTTGGGGTCGAAATTCTACATCATATTGACTGAGTTCGATTCTCCATTTTACTAATCTTCCAAAAGTCTCGTGTTTACTAAAAACTTGCTCAAAACTTTTATTAGATGCGCTTGAAAATAAGCCCTTAGTTTTCGTGCGGTGTGCATCAAGCAGTATGCCAAGTTTTCTATAATTGGATACTAGTCTCCGCATTTTTGAGCATTCTACTTACATAATATACTGGAAGCTGAATTTCTTTATCTTCTCTTACCAATACAGATTTAATGGCATATTCAAAAACTTCCATATAACAGTAAAGGCTTTCACCATTTGTAGGACTGGACAGAATTGGTGGTTTTTCAAGATGGTCTTTTAATTCCTTGAAGGCTCTTTGACAATCTTCTCCCAATTCAAAATTTTTTCTTCTTTTTAATTATATTGAAAAATGGGATGCACTTGTCGGTGGCCTTGGAGATAAACCTATTCAACGCCGCTACTCTTCCATTTAAGCTCATTACATCTTTGCTTGTCTTAGGTTCTACAATATTTTTGATAGCTTGAATTTGATTGGGGTTGGCCTCGATTCCCTTAACACTGGCAATGTATCCCAGGAATTTCCCTGATTGGATCCTAAAAGAACATTTCTATGGGTTGAGTTTCATTTAATACTTTCATAATACCTCAAACATTTCTTCAAGATATTTCAGATGACTTCTTTCCTCTTGAGATTTACTAGCATATCATCTATGTAAAATTCCATGTTCTGACCGATCCGCTCTCTGGACATCATGTTTACTAGTCTCTATTATGTTGCTCTGGCATTCCTCAATCCAAAAGGCATTACTTTGTAACAATATTTTCCTCAATCTATTAAAGCTAGTATTCTCCTCCTCTGGTTTGAACATTGAAATCTGATTGTACCTGGAATAAGCGTCCATGAAGGATAAAAGCTTGTGTCCACTCGTTGCATCAACCAATTGATCTATTCTTGGAAGGGGATAATAAACCTTCGGACAAGCATTGTTTAAATCAGTATAATCAATACACGTCCTCCATTTTCCATTGGATTTATTGACCAGTACTGGATTGGATAACCATTTTGGATACAATACTTCCCTGATTTACCCATTTTCGAGCAATCTCTTAATCTCATCTTTCAAAGCATTAGATTGGACTTTATCAATCTATCTCTTTTTCTGCCTCATGGGTGTGATATTTAGGTCTATGTTTAGAGCATGAAACATAATAGCGGGATTTATCCCGATCATATCTGCATATGTCCAAGTGAATACATCCTTGCTGGATTGAAAAAACTAAACTAGCTCTCCTTTAAGATTATTGTTTAGTTCTTTCCTAATTTTTGTTATCCTTGTTGGATCAGTTGATCCAAGCATATTTCCTCAAGATCCTCAGTGGGTTTCATTCTTTTCTACTCTCCATTGCAATCTAGTTCAGTGGTGATCTCCTCATCTTTTATTTAATCCTCCACAAAGTTTGCATCTTTCCTTTTTCTTTACCTGTCAAAAAAGTTAGATTTTCTAAGTGCATGTTTCAATTTCCCACAAGCTTCTGCTCTTGCTTTGAATGATTGGTTTGAGAAACCTTCAATCAACGGCTGTGTAATTTCAATTTTGACATATTTGCTTTGCTCCGAGTCATAACAAGAAAGATGGTTTCGTTTATATTGATTGAGTGTGGCAAAAAACATATCGCGGGAGCTAAACTGCTACCCTCTTATTGTCCCCTTACCACTTTTAGTTAAAAACTTCACCATATAGTACTTAGGTGAAACAAAGGCATCAACCTCATCTAAAGTTTGCCTCCCGAATAATGCATTGTAATAAGAAGGTTGGTCAATGATGACGAAAAGAGTTTCAAAGGTCCTGGAGTGCAGTGGAACTCCTAATTGTACCAGCAACCTTATTTTCCCCATGGGGTTAATCCTTTATTGTTGAATCCAAAGATAGGCTCGGGGCTCGGTTCTAGTTTGTCTTCTAGAATCCCCATTTGATCAAAGGCATGCTTAAAGATCACATTAACCGCGCTTTCGATATCTACAAGAATCTTCACAACTACAGAGAGCCCAATTTGAGCGGTGATCATAAGTGGATCATTGTGGGGTTGGCCGACTCCTTTTAGCTCTTGTGGAATGATGGTCAATTTGTGCATTTGAATCTGAAATCTGAGGTTCTTGAGCGACGGTTCCTATTGGACAGAAAAGATCCCATCGTTTTCTTCTCTGATGTGGCGATTCCTAACACCCTTGCTACTTCTAGCCAAATGTGGACCTCCATGGATTAGGTTGAAATCGGGCTAACCTTCATCTTCAACTAAATTTGCAGCTTTGTTTGGAAGTCTTGGCTAGTCATCTTCAGAATAGGCTATTTTCTGATTGTTCTTGATAAACTCCTTCAAGTGTCTAGAACGAATCATGCATTGGATTATACTAGTCAGAACTCGATAATCATCCATCTTATGCCCGTTCATTTTATGATAAGCATAATAGTCTCCCCCTTTTCTCGGCTCAGGATCGGTCTTAGCCCGATAAGAAACTGGAAAGTCATCGTTCTCTGTCATTGTAGCATATATATAGGATGTCGGGTTGAGCATTTGTGCTTTCTTCCCATCTTGGCTTCTTATTGTAATGGTTATACCCAACCTTTTCGGCTTCCTTCTTCATCTGAACTCCTCACATGATGTATTTCATCCATACGGACGAATATGTCAGCTTGAAAGTGGAAATCCTACAAGTCCCTACATCCATGAATATAATGCTCTCGCCAAAAAGGAGTCTGCTCGATTAATCCTGAATGTACAGCCATTAGTTTCTCCCTATCAGTCACGTTTTCTGCTTTCATTGCTTCCGCATTAAACCTTTGAGATAGTCACCCAATAGCTCCCTCGCTTTTGTTTGATGTTAGCTAGTATGCTATAGTCGATTGTGGGATTTCTCCAGATACAGAACTTGGCTGAAAATTTGTAGGAAAATTGTTTCCAGGAGTATATAGTCTTTTCTCAATAATGTCTGTACCATTTGGTTGCTATGCCCTAGAAGGTATTAGGGAAAATCCCACAACACACGAATCCAAATGCATTATAAAGATCCATTTGGCTTCAAAACGCCATTAAGTGATCATCGGGATTAATAATCTCATTATATCTCAAAAATGAAATCTTGATATGGGATGGGATTCTGATAGACATGCTTTTGTCTGTGAAAGGCTCTTCTTGGCGGTTATTGTTGACCCTCTCATCAAGAGTTCTTTTTCCCTTAAGATTAAGCATATATTTTGCTATTTTCTCAGACATATCCCTTAGATAATCTTCTTCATTGTGGTAACTACTCCTAAGAGGTTTGTACCATTCGGAGGTTTAACTTCCAAATTGTTCCTTGGACTTTTCCTACACTCTTCCTTGATAATTCACCTTATCCCTATTATTCGCCAATGGTCTTGGAGAATGTTCTATTGCTTCATCCGGTTGGTCACTTTTTTTTGTGTGGAGTGATAGTAAGTTTCCCTTTACTTTTGTTTTTGAGCAAAGTGGTATCCAAGTTCCTCCTTGGAGACTCTACTTCATCTCCCTTGTAAATATGGTGGCCTTGGAAGATTTTTGAGCAAGGATCCCCTCTAAAAGCTCTTCATCATTAACACTTGTTGTTCTAAACTTTTAATTTTGGCTTCATTGTTGGTAGGTTGTGCCGGTTTTGATGACTGCCCGGGCTCTGTATTTCCCAAGTTGAAGTTGGGAACTACATTCTCTTTCAATGTTGTTGTTTGTATGACTTCTTCATTTACTGCATTAAGCCGTCATGATCTCATTTTCCTGAAACAACGATTCACTTCATTAACTTAAGGAAAGAATTGAATAGGATCATAGGTTCAAGCTCTCTTTCTAGCGTAAAAAATGTTAGACCAAAAATTGGTACAATGCTCGCGATGCTAATTGTGATAAATTAATCCTTTATTTGAACATATAAGATAACACAATTAAGCATGGCTCAATCAATCTTGACCAAATAATGCTATCAAACTCCAATATATCACTCGAGATTTAATGCAAGATGGAATCATTAAAGGATGGATTTACGATGCTGATGGGCCTTTGAGGTACAATATTAGAAAGTCTGTATGTTTTCTTAGAACATTGTATTCGAGATCTCATAAGATCACTTGAAATTAATATGTTCAACAATTCATATGAGCTTTTTGGATGAAATTCTCAAAAGACCCATATCATGTCATATGCATAAGAAGTAAAGAAGAAAAGCAACAAATTTGTGCAATAGTCCATCAAGCTCGTCAATGGGCTATGTAATATGTTCTTATGTTCAAAGTTCAATGTCCATATGTAGTGGGCAAAATGATAATTGTGCATATCAACCCTTGTCTTAGTCCAATGATCATATTGAGTTTGGGCTTTAGAGATTCAGTTATATGTTTATCCATGTCAATAATGTTTAAAAAGTCATTGTCAAAATAGTAGGCATGTCCAAGTCTTTGTTCATATAAATTGTGTATGATTACAATCAAATAGGTTTTGCCCCCAATTCGATTTAGGGTTTATAAGAAATTAATTTCAAGAGTTGAGAAAAGAAACGATCGCCTCCTCCAACTTGCCCTTAGGTCTGTATTTATAGGGGTTGTGGGGTTTCGCACAGCAGTTTGGTGCCGCCTTTGACATGCTTAATTGTTGCCATGCATAACTCTCGACATTGTCATCGAATTAGGCTCCTTTGCTTCATTTTGGATAAGCTTCAACCTGTTCTATTAATAGGAGGCGGCATCAATCACGAAGCAGCATCAATGTCATGACATTGTTACACAACATCATTAGTTAGCTTTTATATGGACATGGGTGATACTCATCATCCATGTCGCATGGGTGATCTGCGGTGACAGTCTAACATATGTTGTATTGACATAAAGTAATGAGATAGCATTGATGATGTGCGGCATGTCCTATCGGCAATATTAATTGAAGGTGATATTAGTATAGAGCAGTATCCCTTGATGGTTGATGAAGTGTGACATCAATTGAGTACAGTGTTGATAACAGGCGGCACGGTGTTGAAACGTGATAAGAGGTATATTAAAGAGACGTGAAATTAGTTGGGGGCGACACTGATCAACAACCGAATTAATGAAGTGATATTAATGAAAGTCGGCACAGATGATAAGCAACGTTGAAGCTGGTCGATATAGATGATGAACAATGATGCTCAATGGTGACGTTGATCCTTTACGTTGATGAGAAATGACACTAATTGGAGGCAATATTGATTAAGTGCGATATCCACCTCAACTTTGTTGATATGCGGTATTGTTTGAACGGTGGTATTGAAGAGTGATGACACTGAGTAGATATGACATCGAGACAATATTGCATCCATCAAAGTATGACTTCGATAATGGGTGGTGTGAAATCCATGCGGCATCGATTAAGTGCAGTGTTCTCTTTTTTTCATATTGATGAAATGCGACATAGACAACGCTCAACGTGAAAGTGGTGTAGTTTCACCTGAGGTATGACATTGAAAGGAAGTGTCGACGTTGATGGAGAGTAGCATGAAGGAGTGACGGTGTATATGAGATGTGACTTTGTTTATTAATCTTTGTAGATGAAGTGCGACGTTGCAGCTCTTTGGCCTTGATTCTATTCTATTATCCTTCTCTTTTAACATAAATACTTTTGCTTCTATCCTTTGGAAATTATGTTGATAACACGGCTATTTCCTTCCTTCGACTTAAAACCGAAACGCCCGTCCACTTTCATATTTTAGAAAATTAATTCTTGTTTCTTTCTTCTTCTTCTCCAACTTTCTGATTAACCTTAGTCCCCAAAATCAAGACCAAATCAAGAAATTAAGGCCTCGAATCGAAGAAGAGAAGTAACAACGAATGCATAGGAGTCACTAGAGGTGTTAGTACAGCGAATGTAAGGGAGTTAAATCTCTAAATAGTGATGAAAATCAAGGTAGAAGCTTGAAACTGGGAGGAACTGATTAGGCTAAGTAGGTCTAACTAATTTCTATATTTACTCCCTTGATTTCATGATTTAATATGATTAAATTTAGCAATTAAATGATTAAATTCGAAATTAGGCTCTATGATTTTTGGAAACTTTTTATAACTTGATTAATGAATGATTTTTAAGTAATTATATGAGTTATGGGGTTATATAGTATATATGTAGGCTCTTTATGCAAAACAAGGCAAAAATAAGGCATAAAGTTGGGAAAATCATAGTGAATGGTGGGTAAATCAAACTAAACTTAGATGAATAAATTTCTGGGATGAAATATGGTATTTATAGACCCATACATAATTTTTGTGCATTTTTTTATGATTTGTATGGATTAATATAAGAATATTGCATTTTTTGCACAAACGGTCCAAAAATACAAATTTAATGAATTGAGCCATTTAAATATGTCAGATTGATATAAAACTATTTTCTGAGATTTGATATGACGATATCAGGTCTAAATGGTATTTTTATGTAATTTAATTTATATGAATTTTGTACATATAAATCTAATATTATGTGAAAATCAGCCCAAATTAGTATAATATTTATTTGATGTATATAGTTACATCAAAATGGCATAAAATTGATTTCTAAAGTTAAAGTACATGTTTACATGAATTTAGATATTTTATTTTAGGTTTATAGAGATATATTGATAGTTATGATTTATTTAGTGAAAAGTGCATTAAATGGTGATAACATGTACATATGTATATATGATTTATACATATAAAACTTGGTTTAAAAGTCAAATTTTGGTTTCTGGAGATTAAATACATATATTTCAGTATGAAATATATATATTTATTTTGAATTTAAACCAAATATGTGAATTTATATAATTCATTTTAATATATGAAAGTTAAAGAAATTATAAATTAAAAACGGTAATAATGATAACAATTCATGGGAAAATAGTATGATATGTTATAAATGTATATTATGTAAGTATAAGATCAAAAGCTAAGAAATCACAAGAACAAAGAGCTTAAAATAAAAATATACAATATTACTGAAAAATCGGTATCCTATAATAACTTAGGATCTACTATGGACTAGTGCATTAGTGGACCAATGTTCCACACCGTTGTACAGCTTGTCGAGCAGTTGTCATGTTGAATGTGGACTTATTCCAGATCATAACATATAGATTTAAAGGATCATGCCAATTTTGCTGAGTGTGTTCTATCCGAGTGAAGGGGTAGATGACGTACCCTAGCCTATATAGTAATGTGTATTAGTATCCGGATATGGTATGCCGTAGAGAGTTAATGTTTATAAGTCATGTGACTTAGTTTTTGGTTATTGATTTGGAATAGATCCAGAATTTAAGAGAGTCATGACTCTGAATGTTGTGGGTTGGCTGCAATACAATTGTTATTGGGTATAGCGGGATTAACCATTTGTCTGATTTATTCGTGATATAACTATATAACTTAGCATATGTACGAGTATGAATTTAGCCACCTTATTTTAGAACGAGTATAACAATGTGGCTATATTAAACCTTGTCAACATGAATTGTATATCAGATTGGATGTTAGTTGAATGGTAACTGAAATATATAATAATATGGTAGTTTATCATTTTTGATCATCTTATATTATAAAATAAGTATAATAAATGTTGAACTCGGGTATATTCACTCACCAGACTTTGTGTCTGACCCTCTTCCACCATGTTTCCTTTGTTTATGTTATGTGATAGGATGATGGAGACAAGTTTGGTTAAGATGACGTTGGAGGCTTAGATGACGAAGGTGTGTTATGTATTATAGTGTGTATCTGCGATGATATGTATATAAATAAGACATTTGGTGCATTGTATGGGTTTGGATTTGTATTGTACATATCAATGACGTGTGAAAACTATGTATGAATTTGTTTGGAAATGACATAGTGTTATTTGATTATTATATTTTATGTTCCTTCCACTAAAAAAATCGATCGATTTTGTTTTATTTTTCTTGTTTCGATTATCTTACAATCCGCTACTTTTGACTTTTATGGTTAAAGTTATTATTTTATGTCAAAAACCAATGGTTTGAAAATGGCTGATTGTTACACGCACCTAATTAATTACTAATACCACCAAAGACATTTCTTAAGGTTGCCCAGTTACTAAATAAACCTCATACAAGAGTTACAACAAAAAATTAATATTTCATAAATATTAGTCAATATAACTATTATAAATCAACTAAAACATGCGGTGTTTTGGAGACTGAATAGATTCGGTTGTGCGACTCATAGGTGTGAATTAATCTAGCGATTAATATTTGAACAATTCAAATACTAATGTTCACGCGTTTCCTTAGCTAGTGGTGTGACTGTTTGACTTAATTAATCGCTTACAAATCTCATTGGTAGAATCTAATTTTACAATTTTAAGTGGTACCTTTTAGTAACGATTATTTACACATGTTCTCTTCATAACACAATATCACTATATGGCATTCGGTTTTGGTCAAAATTATAATATTACTCATATTCAACTCGGTTTGTAGGAACTGAGCTGGTCGGAAGTGGGTGAATAGGTAGATTTCAAAAAAAAAATTCTATTTTGGATCTGTTGGGCCTATGAAAGCTAAAGAGATTTCAGATCCAATCTAAGATGTGAATAAAATCCTTATTTTTTAAATTAATTTAAAAGAGTTTGAGTTTGATATAAATTTAATGTATGAGTGTTTGCAACTAAATTGGTCACAAACACCCTAGTATAGTTTTTGTAGAGAAGTAAATGAAGAAAAGCAAAATTAAACTGAGTAAATAAATAAGTAAGAAATAGAAGATAAGCAGTAATCATAGACACATAGGTTTATAGTGGTTCGGCATTGTATGCCTACATCCACTTTGAAGATTATCCTTTATTGATCACTTTTAAATATGATTACAGTAGTAGAAAATTGCGAGTACTCGATTACAATGGAGTCTGGAGTAATGCCCTAACTCGAAATTTAGGAACGGTCGGGTATAGTTATGTCGATCGTTATTTTTGGTCTCCAAATGACGTGCAATCATTTTTGGAGGGTCCTAGGTACCTCTTGAACTTGCCCCTAAAATATGAAGTCATTCTGAGTTGTAGATTGCAAGATATGGATCAACCTTTATCTATACCGATCGTTATGAAGGATCGGCATAAAATGATCGGCCTTCTTTGAACCTCAAAGTTTTGACCTACGATCATTTTTATTAGGCTTTACTATTCAATATAATGATGCCCTTAAAGAGTTTCAAGTGGATTGGTCTTGTGGATTTTGAGATATCGATCGATCTTCACTGATTTGAGCTGTTTTATGGATCGTTCCCGATCGATCCATATAAATCTTTGCTTTGTCCGTAATTCGAGTGTATGAACTCCGATCTTCTTGAAATTTGAAATATAACTTCACGGGGTTATTCCTGTCACTCAAAACTGATTACACCTCGATTGGGACCTGGTCCGGATTTGCCCGACCATCGTCATGTTGTATATAATCGATTCTTAAGGCTGATAACCATCCGTTCCTTGCCAAGTCGATGATATCACGGCCTTACCAAAAGGCGAGATAATGTATGTCCCCAAATACGTCTTGTTTTGAACATGAAGTACTTTGAATTATCGCAAGCCAGAATCATCGAAATGAAATCCATCTAGGTTATCAAATAGTCGTTATCCTTCCATTGAGTTGTTTTCCTATCGAGGGTCGTAATTTCTTTATTCGTTATGACGATTGGTCAATTTCCAATAGTATAAATACGGGATCACAACTTGTTGGTGATCATCTTGTTTTGTTTTTTGCTACTTCTAAGCTTCAACAACTTGGTTTTAATTTTTCTTCGGTTGATTTCAAGTGAACATTCAATTTTCGTTGATTTCAAAGAATTGAATTTTGAAACGTATACTAGCACGTATACGTGTTTGTACCTGACTCTCGATCACGGTTACACGTTCACAGGTCGTTGTCAAGTTTTGAAATTTTCATAAATAATCCATGCCGATCATTATTTTGATTTAAATATATACATTTCTATGAAAAATGCTCTCTACCGATCGTTATTCCCTTTTTTGTCTGATCGTTCACGGGCTTCGTTTTAAAACGATCGACATTGAGCCTGAGTGGAACGATCAGTATAGAGCATGCAATTTAATCGATCGTGACTTCAAATTGGTAAGGAATGATCGGCATATGACCTTCATATATAAGTCCCCAAACATTGTCACTTCATTTTCTTCCCTCATTCACTTCGCATCGTTTCCATTTGAGATTAAAGAAGAATACACGAACTGCTCCATCTCCTTCACCTACCGATCCAAGAACGATCGGATTTTCTAAATCAATTCCTCCTTACGAATCATCATCGTTCTAGTTCCTCTAGGTCCCACTAGACTTCGAATTCGAATCAATCTCTCTTCTCTTGGCTTCAATTTAGGTAGGTAAATCTATATACATTTTTTAATTGAGTACGAGACTCTGGGTGTTGAGAATCTCGCGTAGGTTAGTTTAGTTGGGGAAGTCGCTCGATCTGAATCAAGTTGGAGAGGATAGGAATTGTAAAAGATGAAATTATTGAGTAAAGAAAATGATATGAATCGATGCATGATGATCGTTCTTGGATGATCGGTAGAACCATGGACTCAGACGACTTTGGGGTGGATGATGGTGATGATGTACCAATCGTTATGGAGTGGCGTTGAAGTTTGGGTGTTTAATGATTGTCTATGAACGATCGACGATGGTTTGGAGTTGGAGGGTTTTGAAGTGGAAAGGATAGAGTGGTACGATCGGTTGATGGCGTGGAGATAATGAACGGTATGGAAGGTTACAGAGGATGATCGGTGAACATGGACAATTGTGAACGATCGGTAGGGACTGAGTTTAGGAACGATTGGTAGGAATGTAGTGACTGAACATCGGACTATGGGGTGATGTGAATGATCAGATGAAATGAATAGGGTAAACGATCGACATGTTTGACTAGATTGAACGGTTGGTTGTCAGCTATCAAAATCCAAAAATGGAATCCAAACAAACGAACTTGAGTTTAAAGATGAGCTTCAGCCATGCATATTTAAGTGAACGCATATGAATCATATTGGATTTGAAATGCATATTATGTAATATACGACATCTGAACTTTGACATGAACTAATGCCTTTGACCACTCTCTTGAAGCTCATCCATGATCTGAACATAAAAATCGAACTTTTACTTGTTGAAAATCGAACATGAAACTTAAACTGCATCGTCTCCTAATGACATAGAGAAACGACTAAGACGGTCAGAATGATGGTCTCTCCGGTCGAACCTCGAAGTCTCGTTGTCTTTTTCATCTTCAGTTTCATACAACTTATTAAGGAATTACATAGCACTTTACCACACCACACTAGCACGCATTATGCATCGGGGGGGCATAGGTTACTTTATCTAATTATGATTTTTACTAAGTTTAATAGCAATGGGTTCTAGACGTTCTGGGCATCATGTAGCTATGCCATCTGGATTAACTTCTCAACAGGATAATCCTGATGTGGAATCAAGTCTGCAACTGAGTCTGATAGTCCGTCCTTTAGTCATTATTCAGAGCAACCGAAAAGCCCAAGCCCTCAACTTGATCTTTCTGATGAAGTTCCCATTCTTCCACCAGAAGTTGTCGATCCTACTCCCGACACTTTAGAGGATGTAGTTATTCTGGAGAACCTTGATTTTGTAGCCTCTAAAATTAAGGAAGATGCTCTTCGCCGAATCTGTGTAAGGCATGAAATTCCTTTTGATGATTTGTTGGTTCCATCGCGGGAAGATAGGGCTCATTGACCCCCAGAAGGATATACGGCGTGCAACAAGTTCATGTGCTGGGCTGGATGCATCCCGCCATTTAACTCATACATTCGGAAAATTCTCCATTATTTAAGGATAGCTCCAGCGCAGCTTCATTCAAATGGCTACGCTCTTCTCAATTGTACTTATATGGTATTTATGAAGTTCTTGCATCGTCCTCCAACCATCGATGACATTCGGTTCATATTCTCTTTCAAGCAATGGACAAGGGGTCTTTCGTTTACAATTCTTGAGTCAGCAAAGAGGTGTCAGATTCTAACTGGCGCATGGAACAAATTAAGCGCCTTTAAAAGCGAGTGGTTCTTCGTCTGATGTCCGCCCAGTTTCGCTCGACAATGGCTGGAAAGACGTAAGTGTTGTCCACTATCTTTATATTAGCGTGGAAAATCGATATTTAGGTCGTATTCTTGACTAAGTAGACACCGTCACTCGGCCTAGCGGTAATCTTTATGAGGAGGTGGTCAAAACTCTGAAAAATGAAAGCGCCTAAATACAGGAACATCAATTATCTTCTTATGGACGAACGCCTCGTTACTTTTCATTTGATAGAAGGGGGCCTCAACGTAGTGCTAACTAAAGTCACTCAAACTGTAGGGATAAGACTATGGGCTGCAGTCAGTCAAAGGGACAATCGAATCGATCCCGTCATGCCCCCAACCATGGGTGCTCAAGAATTCACCGGTATTGATGCCGAAGGAGATAAAAGCGATGTGCCCAGTCGCAATGACGATGAATCTGGTCTTGGAATCGAGGTTAGATTCTCGCAGACCTCACAGCCCTCGGTTCCTGATAGGAGAAAAAAGAAATCATTTGTTTATAAATCTCCCAAAAGTCAAGTCGTCGATGGCTCCTAAGATTTTTCAAGATGAATCTTCTTCTCAAACGTCAGAGTGTGCAAGTCTGCTGCTTGATTCTTTGTCTAGTCTACCAATTCCGCATGACCTTGACGCTTTTCACTTTACTGATGCAAGCATCGAGGGGTTGAAATCTCCCACTAGAACTGGCATTGAGATTCTAACTTATAGAGGAGAAGTTACTCCAATGAGCAAAGCTCCTGCACCTGGTTTGTCAGGAGGAGGGGGTAACACAAGACACTTGCACACACTTGAACCCCTCAACATTGCATTATGCTCGACTTGTGCTTTTTGATGCTTAAAGTTAATTGACTTCTTCTTTCCTTTGCAGAAACGATGGTAAAGAAAAGGAACATGTTTGATTCCCTCCGGGATATACACCACCAATCCTTTGGTTCACGCTCTAGCTCTTACCATCAAGGTGGTAGTCGAGAGTATTATGATTCCAGTTATCACTTGGTCGGGACCAGGGTCATCAAGATAGAGGTGATAGTGATAAGCCATCCCAAGATAAGCATCGATCAAGATCAAGATCCCCTCCTCCAAAGGGTTCCGATAAGCCAACTGATCGCTTGAATCCACCTATCGATACCTCTCGTGGTCCCCCTTCCGTTTCAGTTCTTCCACAGCCTGTGGTTCCTTCTCACTCTCAGTGGTCTAGTGATCGTCGTCGCCATAGCGAACATGTTGCTGTCCAAAGACCCGGTAAGGAAAGTACTGAAGTCAAAACTACTACTAAAGATCCTATGGTCAATCCAGCTGCTCGCATGGCACAATTGCATGAAGAGCTTCCAAATCTATGTTCTGAAGGGTTCTTTTCCCTCCTAACCTGAAGAGGGTCCCAGACCATGTTCATAAATGACTATTAACCGTGTCACTGATATCCACATGTAGTATTGTGAATGGATGAAGGCAGCAGAGTAAATGTCGAAAGTATCTTTCGAGCGCGCGGCGTAAATTGAAAAGTTAAGACGCCAGGAAGCTCAAAATAAAAGAATTATTGATACTTTGACAAACGAGTTAGAGGCTTCTAGGATCTCCCTAGAAAAGGCCGGCGGAAAAGTTAATGCTGCTGCCAAATCCATAAAGGAGATGAAATCCAGTCATCTCAATATGGTCCAGGTGTTGCATCATTGAAATCAAGAAATAGCACTCAAGAGGGATACAACTCAAAGTAATGAATCTACAGCCTTGAAGGAGATAGTGGAACTCAAGGCTAAGCTCGAGTATGCAAGCAAGGAGAAAGATGGTGCATAGAAAATCGCTCAAGATGCTTGTGACGAGCATGTGGATGTTAGACTTGAGAGAGACACGGTCGTTGAAAGGGCCAAAGATGTTGATGCACTTATTTAGCATGAAGCATAAGCTACTAAGGATAAGGTTTGGGAGGAGATAATGAATGAGCACGACTCACTTCTCATTCTTTACAATGCCAATGCTATCAAGCATAAAAATTTAATGTGGCTTCGTCCCTACCAGCTCTGGCGTGTGTGGGAATTTCTTGTTGCAGAAGAAAAGAGACTCCTTAATAACTGAGGAAATTGACTTGTCTAGGCTTGAAAAAGAAATGCTATTGGGCGATGAACCCAAAACATCGTATGATAACCAGCTTACACTTCAGAAAGAATCTGCTGCTGCTTCTTCTCATGAAGTCGGTGAAGGGTCTGGGTCAGCACAACCCGATGTTACAATTAAATTGCCCCCAGCATCCCAAGCTAT
The DNA here is from genome assembly GCA_030737815.1 of Allium fistulosum. Lineage (NCBI taxonomy): Eukaryota > Viridiplantae > Streptophyta > Magnoliopsida > Asparagales > Amaryllidaceae > Allium > Allium fistulosum. Next base: position 732,293,385 of record CM060904.1, on the reverse strand, counting down.
CCCTAGCTCCACGACAGACTCTCAACCATCCTTGGGTATGATCCAGACAAGCCTCGGCTTTCTCCAATTCACGGACGCAGTTCTGAGGATATTTTGGCTCAACTTGGTAGCCACACTGAGGAAGGTATTCCGTCGACATCTTCCGTCTTTCAAAAAGTTGGGTTATTGTCAGTTGATATTTCTAATCTTTTCACCTATTTTTTCTCACCTTTAAATCTGTCAGGTGACGTTCCTCTTCCCTCGCAAGACTCTCAATTGGGATCACAAGCGGCCATAACAGAATCCATTAAAGTTACAACTTCGACCGCTGCTCAGGGTGCTTAAGAAGAAGCCTTTGTTATTGATGATCAATTCATGGAGGCATTGTTCAAGGAAGGAAGTGACCCACACCATAGAATTCCCTTTGATAAGGATGTTGTAATCATGGGCTCTTCCAACCCCATTGATGAGCTTAGCATGAAAGAGCGCGTTGAGAAGGAAGAATTATTGAAAAAGAAGGCAAAAACTGAGCCTGTTGATTTGGATTTCAATGAGCCAATTCCTATCCCGCTCCAGATGATCCCTCCTGGCGGGACAATTCCTCGAGATGACATTGCCCTCTGCTTCTGGTGCTGAGAGTGCCACGATCCCTCTTATTTCTAAAGATAGGGATGCGTAAATAGCATGGATGGCTACCTTTTCTTTTCATTGGTCGTGTTTGTTTGGGCACGACTCCCACTTTTATTTCTCATATTGGATAAACTTGTATTGTGTACATCAAGTTTAGTGTGAATAAGAATTCTTTTATTTTTTGTATAGAATTCTCATGGACACTTATTTACATGATTGAGCTATCGCGTTTTCCATTTAATGTATTTGTCATTCGTTGTTCGTTGGATCAGATATCAATCCGATTTATCCATCCCAAGGCCTCCCTGAGGTCGTGGCCTCGAGTCATATCAAACACTGGGCTCAAGTCCTGTGTTACGCTGTCAAATTCAGCGGTTTGAGTAATTATACTCCTGCCCCCAGTTTCAGTTAGTGGAGTTAGGTGGTGGATGGTCGATCTCCATCCTTAGCGAGTTTACACTCCTCCTGTCGTTTTCAGGCCAGAGTTTATGGAATAGTGAGCGGTCAAACCACACTCATCTATTTGTTTATACTCATATACGCACTACGAGGAGAAGAGTTAGTTAGTGGGAGGTCGGGTCACACCTTTTCATTTCGTTTATACTCATATCCGTACCCTGAGGACGAGAGTCATTTCATAGGTGGTCGGTCACACCCATTTGGCATTTATACTCATATCCGCACTCTAGGGACGCGAGTTATTTGGAAAACTATCGAGTCTAGTTTTCTTTAGTCAGTCTTTCTGCTCTCAAGTATGTGGTTTGATTCAATAAGTGATCGGTCGAACCTCAATCACTTCAGAGTTATGGAGGTCCTATCAAACAGTGAGATTCAGTTGGTCGTATATCACAACTAACATGTACTGCAATGGTCGGTCACAGATATGATAAAAAATTCAAAGTTCTATTGCTGAATAAAAAGTAGTGACATAACTTGTCTTATTACATATTTGGAAAAACAAATGCTAAAGCAAATTCTAAAACCAAATATGGCTGAATGAAAAGGAAACAAACTAAGTAAAATAGCATCGCAAATGCTCGCTATTCCACGCCCTTGGAAGTGTGATGCCATCAACAGTCGCTAGCTTGAAGGTTCCCTCTCCAAGCTTCTGATCGATGACATACGGTCCTTCCCAGGTTGGATTCATATGTGATGGGGTAGGAAAAATCCGTTTTAAGAAGAGATCGCCAATTTCAAAAGTTCTAGGTCGGAATTTAGTATTGTAGTATCAGGCAACTCAGTGTCGGTATGCGGCTGCCCTTAAATCAGTTTCCTCACGTTTCTCATCTATAAACTCTAGAGATTCCAAAAGGAGATCTTTGCTTGTTCTGGGATCATAATAAGTTACTCAATGAGAAGGAACTTCGAGCTCAACAGGAAATTAGCCTCGGAACCATAAGCGAGGGCGAATGGAGTATGGCCAACCGCGGACTTGTGGGTGATCCTATAAGCCTATAATGTTGTCGGGGGTTCATCCAGCCACTTGCCTCTAGCCTTTTCCAAACACTTCTTCAGAATAGACTTTATGACTTTTTTCGCAGCTTGAACTTATCCATTTTCTTAAGGGTGAGCAACTGCCGTAAATCTCTTTTCAATATGATGCCGATGGCAGAAGTCTTTGAATTCGACGCTATCGAATTAAGTCCCATTGTCTGTTACCAAAGTTTGTGGAAGGCCAAAGAGACAAAAAATGTTCCAGACAATGAAATTGATTACTTTCTTAGCTGTGATCATGGCCAAAGGTTCCGCTTCAGACCATTTAGTGAAGTAATCAACTGCGACAATAGCGTATTTTGCACCACCTTTAGAGATCGGTAAGGAACTAATAATATCTATGCCCCCAGATAGAAAACGACCATGGGCTAAACATTTGTGTAATTTCGATTGGCCGAGCTCTTGGAACTTTTGCATATATCTGGCACTTGTCGCATCAACTTACATAATCGGCAGCATCTCGATTAACTGTTGGCCAATAATACCCATAATGGAGTATTTCTTTGCTAGGGTTTGCCCTTCAGTATAACTGCCACATTCATCTTCATGGACTTCATTTAGGACTCATTTTATTTAATCATGAGCGATACACCAGAGAAGGGGAATGGAGAAACCCTTTCCGTACATAACTCCTTCTTGTATAATATACCGCGAAGCTTTGCGAAGGATTGGTCGCTTTTCATTCCTTCGTTTGGGAAGAACTCCCTGTGGCAAATAAACTTTAAACGGAGTCATCCACGATTCCATATCAAGCTCCGCCTCTAGTACCCAATCAATTTCTATCAGGCTTATACTTGGGGAATTTAATGCTTCGACTAGAACCAAGCCCATCTATTATGCATAGCCAATGCTAGAAAACTTCGCCAATGAATCAGCCTTCTGCTTTGATCCCGTGGAATATGCGAAATGTCGTAGTACTCAAATTCAGTCAATAACTCTTGGACTTGGGCTAGATATGGAGCAAGCCATTGTCCTTTAGCTTGATAATCTCCCCTGATTTGTATACTACCAACTGTGAATTGCAAAAGATTTCGAGAGACTTTATTCCTAGTTCTTTAGCGAGTTTAAGTCCAGCAATCAGAGCCTCGTACTCAGCTTCGTTGTTTGTCGCTGGGAAATCAAGCTTTAAAGCATAACAATTGACCAATCTTTAGGGGTTACAAGCACAATTCCAGCTCCATAAAAATTATCATTAGATGCCCCATCGGTATACAATTTCCATCGTACGGTGGGTATTTTGTTGTTCTCCGGGGAATCATCTTGCACAGTGAATTCTGCTATAAAATCTACCAGTGCCTGACCCTGGATAGTCCTCCAAGGGAGATAAGTGATATTGAATTGACTAGGCTTGATATTCCACTTGAGTAATCTTCCAAACATCTCAGGTCGCTATAGGACCTGTTGTAACGCCCGGTCAGTGTAAACATTGATCGAGTGCGCCTGGAAGTATGGGCGGAGCTTTCGTGATGCGATCAGCGAGCAGTATGCCAGTTTTTCTATTTTTGGATAGTTCCTTTCAGCTCGCATCAATCGCTTGTTGATGTAATAAACCAGTCTCTGAATTCGATTCTCCTCACGAAGTAATGGGGCACTTACAACATGTACCGACACGGCCAAAGAGATGTATAAAACTTCATGATCAACTGGCTTTGATTAGATGGGGGAGTCTCTCCAAATGATCCACCAAAGCTTGAAATGCGTCTTTACAATCCTGTGTCCATTCAACGTTTCTTTTCTCTTTCCTAATCAAGTCAAAGAAAGGAATGCATTTGTCAGTAGCACTAGAAATGAATCGACTTAAGGCAACAACTTTCCCATTCAGACTTTGCACTTGTTTGATAGTCTTTAGTGCTTGGATATCATGGATAGCCTAAATCTTTTCAGGATTAGCTTCGATTCCATGGGCGTTAACAATAAAACCCAGGAACTTCCCTGATGCTATGCCAAAAGAACACTTCAAAGGATTAATTTTCATCTTGTAATGTCGGAGGATGCCGAACATTTCTGCCAAGTCTCTAATGTGGTCGCTTGATCGTCGTGACTTCACGAGCATATCATCCATATATACTTCCATCGTTTTTCCAGTCTGTTCTTTATACATCCTATTGACTAAGCGCTGGTAAGTCCCTCCTATATTCTTTAGTCCAAACGACATCACCATATAACAATATAATCCAACACCAGTAATGAAACTGGTGTGCTCTTGATCGATAATGTGCATTCGGATATGGTTATATCCTGAATGCGCATCCATGAAAGATAGCAATTTGTGTCTCGTGGTTGAGTCAACCAGCTGGTCAATTCTTGGAAGGGGAAAATTGTTTTTTGGACATGCTTTGTTCAAGTCTGAGTTGTCAATACATGTTCTCCATTCCCATTCACCTTTTTTACAAGCACATGATTAAATACCCACTTAGGGTAGAGGGCGTCACGGATAAACCCATTGTCTTTGAGTCTATCCACCTCTTCTTTGAGAGCTACAGATCTCTTTGGATCCATGCCTCGTCTTTTTTCTTTCATCGGGACATGCCTCGGGTTGATATTCAATGTATGGCTCGCAATGGCAGGAAAGATTCCAAACATGTCAGAGTGAGTCCAAGCGAACACATCTAGATTTGCTCGAAGAAATCCAGCAAGTTCTTTCATCACCGGGGGGCTGAGCTGTGAACCGATCTTTAGGACCCGTGACGGGTCGTCGTAGCTGACTGTGATGTCAATCGTTAGCTCACCCAATGCAGCCTTGGTCTCTTTGGGCTCCTCCTCATCATCATCTCTCAGATCTATATCTCTATAGAACCGACTGGGGTGCTCGAGCCAAGGCTCAGGTGCTAGTTGTCAATCTTTAGTAGCTTGGATGCGGACAGTCTTGTCCACACCCTTACCTTTCTCTTTGCGTTGAGCATCTTTCAACTTAGGTTCATAACAGGCATGTCCAGTCGCATAATCACCGTGAACAACCCCAACAGCATTATTTTTCAGAAACTTCAAAGTCAAACACCATGAGGCAAGGGCTGCCTGGAATTCGGCTAGGGCCAGTCGGCCCAGAAAAACGTTGTAAGGAGAGTCGACATCCAAAACAACAAATGGCAAGATTCGCACTCTCCTACGGTAACCTTCTCCCAACTCTACAGGTAATTCAACATAACCAACGGCTTCGGTTGCAACACTATTAAAACCGTGTATGCGGGCTTTATACGGCTTTATGTCCTTGGCTTTCATTTTCATCTGGTCATAAGCTTTTTTGAAAATTATATTTACTGTAACTTCCTCAATCAATCAATATCCTTCTCACCAAAGCAGGGCCGATTATGGCCGAAATGACCATTGGGTCAATTGTCAAAGCCTCCACCATGTCTACATCTCTATTTCTAAATACAATATCATCTGCCATTGTATGTTGCTATTTTGCCAGAGCTCTATCTTCTGTATTCGAACAATATTCAAAATCCACATGCCTAATCGTGCTAGCATAGCGCTCCATCTCTTGCCAACTCTTATCTGCTGGGTGCGGTCCTCCGACCATCGTATTTATCACCAATCTTCCACCAGTTCATGCAGGCTCCTCAGCTCTGCGCGGTACTTATCCTCGTTTAGGGTCGGATGTCCCTTATCCGTCATCCTATAGGGTTTTTACAAATTGTTGGAACTTCCTTTCTCGAATCAGCTTTTCCATAATGTCCTGGAGATGCCTGCATTCATTCGTGCCATGTCCATAGCATTCGTGGAGCCAACAATATTTTTCGGTTTGTTTCTGCTTCTCAGTTGATTCTTTTAGAGGCAGGTTCATCGAAATCCTAGGCTTCCCTCTTCTAGGATTTCTCTTTCGTTCTCGGCCCTTATTTCGGCCTTTCTTTTGCTAATTTGGCTTGTTTTAGACATTCGCTTGAACTTTTCCTAAGCTATCATCTAACTACTTTACTGCGATATTACTTTGTACTCCCTCTCCACCTACAACATTCTTCTTCCTAGAGGATCTGGCTTCCTCCTTTTCTCAAATATTGAGCTGCCTTTGCATAAAAACGTTCCAATGTTGCGGGCAGCTTGCCAGCTAACCAATCGCCGAAGTCAGATTCTGGATCTATCCCTCTTGTTATGGCCATCAATATTGCATGGTCATTTAGATTACTGGTCTCCGTAATGGTACTATGAAATATCTCCAAATAATCTTTCAACGATTCTCCTGGAGTCTGGATCACGCTGGACAGAGATATTACATCCTTGGGGCGAGTTGCGAGCATTCAGAACTGCTCCACAACTTGTTTCCAAATCATCAAATCTAGATATTGATCATGGAGATAATCTTGTGAACCACATCGTTGTTATTCCAAAGAGAGTTATAGGAAAGCATATACACTTGATTGCATTATCCACTCGAGCAGAATCCATTAGCCATTCATATCTCATGGTGTGCTACTGGGATCATTTTTTCCCTCATAGGTACTAGGTAGGCATCGACTGTAAGTTGAACCTCCTTGGATATTCTGCATGTAGAACATTATCAATGAACAGGGTATGGCTTCTTGAGATTCCCCGGTCATCATTGGTCAAGCCTTGGCTTTCTCTCACTAGTTGTCTGACTATAGCCGACAAGTCTGGCCTTTGGATAGTCGATGCCAAGCGGTGGTCGTGTTCCACTTCACGTGAATGGTCCGGTCGATGTCTACGGGCAATTCCATGCCTTCTTGGTTCAATATCTTCTCGATCTGTATCTCGTAAATTCACTTCATCATCATTCCAGGGAAGCATTTGGTCAACATTTAACTGAACTCCATCATCCAAATTAGCCGTAATAGCTCCAATTTGAATCCCAGCATGGCACATGTAAATTCCGATCTTTGGTGGAGGGATCAGTACAGATCATTCTTGGCGGACCATGATGGTCTGCCTGTTGACGCCCCAAAGTTTCTGCATTATATCCGTCTGTTCTACAACGCCTATGCGTGTGATACCCATCTGATGAACTAGAGCTCTCTGATGTCGAGTAAGGGGTAGAGTCCCTCCTAGCTTTTCCTCGTTGTTACTGAGTGAGTTGGTTCATTAGGCTGATATCGGCCTGGATCTGCTGATTTAATATTCAACAGCTATTCATTAGCCCTCTTATCAAATTCTGGAATTCAGCTCTCGTAATAGAATCAGTTGGATTCTGGACTTCAACTGGTTCAACATTCACATCCATTGGTTGAATGCTCGGGCCTTCTTGTTGGATAGTAGCATTTTCATTTCCTTCCATGTTCTGAGAAGTAGATCTAGTATTACTTACCATTATTGATAGCTTTTCTTAGATTTTTACAAATCTGAGTAGTATGAGCAACTTCTTAAAGACAATAGCAGATCTCCTTTGGGGTATTTATCCAATCCTGTAGCAACAAAAAGATCCTAACAAACTGATAATCAAGGTTCTCAATGAAAGCACCAAAATGTTTGCAACTAAATTGGTCACAAATACCCAAGAATAGTTTTTATAGAGAAGTAAATGAAGAAAAGCAAAATTAAACTGAGTAAATGAACTAGCAAGCATTAGAAGATAAGCAGTAACCAAGAACACAGAGGTTTATTGTGGTTCGGTATTGTATGCCTACATCCACTTTGAAGATTATCCTTTATTAATCACTTTTAAATCTGATTACAGTAGTAGAAAATAGTGAGTACTCGATTACAATGGAGTCTAGAGTAATAAGCAGCGTAAAGTCTTGAAAATGAACCAATAAGCCTGTATTTATAGGGTGAGATGATGAGATACTTCACTAAGATTTTGGCAGAAGGCTCTCTAGGTACATAGGGGCCCACTATAATGATCGGTTGCCCTAACTCGAAATTTAGGAAAGGTAGGCTATAGTTATGTCGATCTTTATTTTTGGTCTCCAAATGATGGGCAATCATTTTTGTTGGGTCCCAGGAAACTTTTGAACTTGTCCCTAAAACATGAAATCATTCTGAGTTGTAGACTGCGAGATATGGATCAACCTTTGTCACATTTGGAACGCTCACTGAGCTATATCGATCGTTATGAAGGATTGGCATAAAACAATCGACCTTCTTTGAACCTCAAAGTTTTGACCTGCGATCATTTTTGTGGGCTTCACTCTTTAATACACTGATGCCCTAAAAGTTTCAAGTGGACTGGCCTTGTGGATTTTGAGATATCGATTGATCTTCGTTGATTTGAGCTGTTTTATGGGTCGTTCCTGATCAATCCATATAAATCTTTGCTTTGTCCATAATTTGAGCGTATGAACTTCGATCTTCTTGAAATTTGAAATGTAACTTCATGGGTCTATGCCAGTCACTCTATAATGATTACACCTCGATTGGGAACCGGTTCGGATTTGCCCGACCATCGTCCACAGTGTTGTATATAGTCGATTCTTAAGGTTGATAACCATCCGTTCCAAGCCAAGTCGATGATATCACGGCCTTACCAAAAGAGAGGATAAAAATGAGTATATCAAATACATCCATGTGTGTAACATTTACTTATTAAATTTAATTTAGAGAAGGAAACCTTTCGTTTCTTTCTCTAAAACTTATGCAATCTGTTAAGGGAAGATATGACTTTATATAAAGAGAAACCTTTCATTTCTCTCTCTAATTACATTAGTGATTTATTAAATGTCACAGATGATCAATTTAAACATAGCAGGAAATGTGAGTAAATCCAAATGTACTCGCAACAAATATTGTGTAAGTGCAACATATGAGAAATGTGCATAGTTAATGTTTCCCTTGCCTTTGTTTTCCACAATTTTTTTAAAAAACAACATTTATTATATATATATATATATCAATATACATACATACATATATAAACACACGCATATATAATATATGTATGTATGTATGTATCTTATATATATACATCATATTTGCACTAAAGTTGATTTTGGTTGTTTGACATGTTTTAAATAAAGAAAACAATTTAAAACTAGTTTTAATTAACGGGTGGTTTAAAATCAAAATTATAATTTTCATAAAAGTCCATTTTGTAAAACTTGAATTAAGAACACATACATAAATTTATATTCATATATACATACATACATATATTCAAATATATGTGTACAATAATTGAATCAATGTTTTAAACTCAAAAAAAAGTGCAACATATGTATTCAATTAAATATACATTCAATCAAAATAACAAACTTAGATCTAATTGTTAACTTAAAATAAAAGTTTTAAGATTTAAAAGAAAAGTCCATATGTATATCTCAGAATGAATTTACTTTTATTCTTATGTAAACATTGACCAAAGTTGTTTCTAAATAACTTATAACTGTTGGGTCATAGGTTTTAATTGCTGATAAGACACAACAATTCACGAATCTACGACTACGACAACATCCGGACTCATCAACTCAAAATATGGTTCATATAATTATATATTTTAGCAAGAGTCAATACGTGTATATATAGAGTCTAGTTTAGTGCTTTATTAAAATCTTGCCTCAAGAATCATCACTCACATCATTCACAATAAAACTTGCATTCATTTTTAATCAAATTCAACACTTATATTTCATTGCACTGACAAGCAGTATTCAGTCGACTGACCAAGTGGTACCAGTCGACTGAGTCGGTGTAAAAAATTTAATATATTACATGGACTAGTCGAGTGAACACACTTGGTCAGTCGACTGACTCTGTACATGAATCATGTGCACATTTTGAATTCAGTCGACTGACCTTGCATGTTCAGTCGACTGACCTGTAACAGTCAAGTTTTTTGAAAAGACACTTCCAATTATCCAGAGTTATCTCCTTTATGAAGAGTTACAACCATTAGCTTTTCACAGATAACTTTTCCCAAAAGTTGTAACTCATCATACACTATAAAAGCATTTAAGATTCAATGATCAAATCACCTAATTTTCTATTCTCTCTTGATCTAACGAGCATTGCATTCTTGATTCTATTATTTACAAATCTCTATACAATCATTGCTTACGATTTCATTTCCATATTCTTCAAGCAATACTAATCTTCCTATTCTTCATACACACACAATTATACACAACATTCTTAAGGAAAAAATTATAGGAAGGGTGTACTACAAGTGACAAATCTGTGTTATTCAGAACACACAAAGTCAAGTTAATTCAGTTTGTAAGAAAGTCCTGTTCGGTTGCTCAGGCAGTCAAGTCCTATTCTGTTGCTTAGGCCGTGTAATACCTGTTCCTTCGGGTTAAGTGAGGGTTGCTAGCTTTAATTCCTAAGGAGTCTGGGACTGGACGTAGAACAGGAGTTCGAACCAGTATAAAAATTGTTGGTGTCATTTTACCTTACTGCTATTATTTTCCGCACTAGTTATTTATTATATTCCATTTTACTTGATCCTATAGCACAGTCACTTTCATTTGGTATCGGAGCAAGGCCATTATATAAACGTAACATAGTTATCTAATATTTTTTTAATATGGAAAACAACACCAGCACTTTAACTAACAATACTTTTCTTAAAGGTCAATCTACTGCACGACCACCTCTATTTAATGGAATGAACTATAACTATTGGGCTACTAGAATGAGAATTTATATACAAGCAAGTAGTTATGAAACCTGGAACATTATGCAATCTGAATATACTATGCCTACTACCGAATATTCACAATGGTCTAACACACAAAAATTAGATGCTACTGCAAATGCTAAAGTTATGAATATGCTATATTGTGCATTAGACAAAATTGAGTTTAATAGAATAAGCATGTGTAAAACTGCTCATGAAATTTGGCGTACACTTAAAGTTACACATGAAGGTACTAACAAAGTCAAACAAAGTAAAATTTCTATGCTAAAAAATCAGTTCCAGAATTTTAAAATGAAGCAAGATGAGACTATAAATGAAATGCACTCTAGATTTCAAGATATATATCATTCTTTGATAGCACTAGGAGAAACTTATATAGATTTTGATATTGTTTCAAAAATCCTCAACTCACTAATGGATGAGTGGGAATGAAAAGTCTTAGCAATCGAATAAGCTAATGACATTTCGACCATAAAACCAGAGGAGTTGATAGGAAATCTAATGTCTTATGAAGTTAATCTCCAGGCAAAAGGATTACAGGATCAAGATAAGAAAAATATAGCATTCTAGGCAGAAAAAGATGAATCAGATTCAGATGAAGAAGATATGGCGTTCATTGCTAAGAATTTCAAAAAGTTTTTGAAATTTAGAAAGAGCAACAAATTCATAAATAACAAGAATAGCTCCAGCAACAATAACAACACCAATAAACCATCATCATCTACTATAGAATGTTATGAATGTCACAAGAAAGGCCACATCAAGAAAGACTGTCCTGAGAAAAAGAAAGACAAACATAAGCACAAGAAAGACAGATTCAACAAGAAAGCTTTCTCTGTCACTTGGGACGATTCAGAATCATCTTCATCGTCAGATAGTGACTCGAACAGTGATACAGAACAAGCCAACGTATGTTTTATGGCCACAAAAGACGAGGTGAGTGATCTAACTTTTGATGATCTATTAGAAATAAACTCAGAATTACTTGATAAGCTAAAAGACATCAAAAGAAAATATAAAGAATCTCTTGAAAAACTGAATAGAACTAAAATTGAAGTAGATATGCTAAGAGATGAGAAACAAATCTTAGAAGAAGAACTTGAGGTAACTCAAGAATCTTGTTCTAATATGACATCTCAACTCTCTATGCTAAGTCAAGAGATAGAAACACAAAAAGAAAAGAATGATGCTCTATTAATTGAAAATCACGATCTTAAAGAAAATGTCAAGATTTTAGAATTAGACAACTCTAGCCTTAAAACAAAGTTAGATGTTATTACTAAAAGTGTCTCTAATTTTAATAAAGGCAGAGAAAATCTTTCCAAAATTATAGAAAATTCTCAAACTGCTTCAAATAAAAGAGGACTAGGATATAAGCAATCTTCTAAAGTTATTCCAAAGAAAAAGAATTTTTCATATAAAAGGAATAATAATAAAGTTGAAAAACCTAGTTCAAATTTTTCTAAATCAATCAAAATTTGGGTTCCTAAAACAAATAATTCTTTGATTAGAGATAAGTATATAAAATCTTTTATAAAAAATGTTCATAAAAACAAAGATTTTATTTTCAAAAGGAATTATGAACCCTCTTGGGTTTGGCTTCCTAAGACCAAACTCTTAGGACCCAAATAAAATGGCGGGTACCAATGTTAATTCTATATTGTGCAGGTACCACCGAAAAAGAGAGGAAAATGGATACTAGACAGTGGTTGCTCAAAACACATGACATTTAAACATTGATGATGTATTCATATAAAAATTTTTGCTTTGAGAACTCTACTTTTTGTCGATGACAAAGGGAGAGAAAAGATTAATTATTTACAGGAACATATAGCATAGATTCAGGGGGAGAAAACTATAGCACAATTGCAAGAATATATTCAGGTGGAAATATAAATCAACACAGCTTGTCGAAGATTCGTTCGTAGCAAATGGAGTTGTCATCATCAAAAGGGGAAGAATGTTGGATCATAGGTTTTGATTGCTGACAAGACACAACAATTCATGAATCTACGACTACGACAACATCCGGACTCATCGACTCAAAATATGGTTCGTATAGTTATATATTTTAGCAAGAGTCAATACGTGTATATATAGAGTCTAGTTTAGTGCTTTGTTAAAATCTTGCCTCAAGAATCATCACTCACATCATTCACAATAAATCTTGCATTCATTTTTAATCAAATTCAACACATATATTTCATTGCACTGACAAGCAGTATTCAGTCGACTGATCAAGTGGTACCAGTCGACTGAGTCAGTGTAAATTTTTTAATATATTACATGGACCGGTCGACTGAACAAACCTGGTCAGTCGACTGAGTCTGTACATGACTCATGTGCATGTTTTGAATTCAGTCGATTGACCTTGCATGTTCAATCGACTGACCTATAACAGTCAAGTTTTTTGAAAAGACACTTCCAATTATCAAGAGTTATCTCCTTTCTGAAGAGTTGCAACCATTAGCTTTTCATAGATAACTTTTCCCAGAAGTTGTAACTCATCATACACTATAAAATCATTCAAGATTCAATGACCAAATCACCTAATTTTATATTCTCTCTTGATCTAACGAGCATTGAATTCTTGATTCTATTATTTACAAATTTCTATACAATCATTGCTTACGATTCCATTTCCATATTCTTCAAGCAATACTAATCTTCCTATTCTTCATACACACACAATTATACACATCATTCTTGAGGAAAAGATTATAGGAAGGGTGTAATACAAGTGACAAATCCGTGTTATATAGAACACATAAAGTCAAGTTAATCCAGTTTGTAAGAAAATCCCGTTCGGTTGCTCAGGCGGTCAAGTCCTATTCTTTTGCTCAGGTGATCAAGTCCTATTCGGTTGCTTGGGTGGTGTAATCTCTGTTCCTCCAGGTTAAGTGAGGATTACTAGCTTTAATTCCAGAAGGAGTCTGAGACTGGACGTAGAACGGGAGTTCGAACCAGTATAAAAATTTATGGTTTCATTTTACTTTACTACTATTATTTTCCGCACTAGTTATTTATTATAATCCATATTACTTGATCCTATAGCACAGTCACTTTCAGTAACAAGTTTATTCAATTCCAAAACTTGTAACATAAAATTTAAACCAATTAACCAAAACAATTTTCAGTACAAAATACTATTCGAATAATAATTTCAAAAACAGAAAAGAATTGCACAACCAAGGCATATATAAATTCATGGTAATAGGATTCAAATCTAAACTAAACATACAACTTGGAAAAAAAGAACGAAAGGGATGATGGATCTAATAATATTAACATAAATGAACATACTACTAGGGGAATGAAGAACGTGTCCAGATCTATGTTGAATCAATGTAGTAGACATGCTTTTAATTGAGATAAAGAGGTTTTGATTCACATGTTTAAAAATAATCAATTAAACACATAATGAATCATTCAAATCCAAGCATATGAATGATAAAACATTTAAATAAATAAATTAGAGAATCACTTTAGGATGTTGCCTATAAATCACACCTTGAATAATGAATCAAGAGCTCCTAGATCCAAAAATCAACCTTCGGATTTTGTAAAGGTCAAGAGGCAAAACGACCTTTTTTTTTCTAATTTTGTTTGATTTTGAATTTTTAACCCTAGAGGCCATCAAAATTTCAACCACTCCTTGATCGAAGAGAGAGTTGCCTTCTCACTGAATGAACAAAACGTTTGTTTTGAAGAAAGTAATAAAGTAATACACTACCTAACATTTGTATAGCATTATGTACTCTAGTCTTAACAATGTATTGATTTCCAGTCTCGATACACCTTGACTGGGAATATTTAAAATGGTATGTTTATTTTATTATGATAAATCACTCATGATTACAACACATTGTAACTACTATCACAAAACATACAATTTATAGATTTTATTTATTAAATATTCTTTTAATTAAATAAATAATTAATATATCATGTTATATTAAGTATATAATAGAAAGAAAACACCTTTTATTTTGAACAAGATTGGTTATCGAGTTGGATATGCGTAACAAATTACATAATTTCCCTTAGAGCATACCCCTAACTCTATCGGGTTAGTCCATAAACAAATTCTATGGTTCAATAATAACATTCATTATGAACCATACTACTTTGGCCAAAGATTTTGATTAAGGAAATAAATTATACCTACTTAATGGATCATCATTCCATGATTTAACTATAATCAAAGTGCAGTATCCACATTGAAGTTAAACGGTATTCTCAGGTCGAGAGCACCATGTAACATCGTCACTTTAAGATTTTCTATTTGACTTAGTTGGTATTAACCTATATGAAACTCTCAGACGAGTCATTCCATACTCTGCCGTGCCATTTTTAGGTTCAACGATAAGAAAGCGTATTTCTTGATCATTGTATGCTCTATGTAATTTGATTATATAACTTAACTAATATAACGAATCTTGTTCAAAAATAAAGTAAGTTTTTTATTTTATTTGATATTTATATATCGTTATATTAGGATATAAATAATATTATAAATACATTAAATATATACAAGTAAAAAATCGTTTGGAAAAGTATTTAATCGGTCACATTTATGAATGTGGTCATAATCATGAGTACTAAGAAATACTTGTCCTGAAATGTTTCTAGTTAAGATGTATCGAGAACGAAATATTAATATATTTATTAAGACAAGTGTATGTAACACTCTCTATATGATGGACAGTGAATTACTCGTGACCGTCAAAGATGCCAAGGGGTTATATATGTGTGGTTGTTTGGAACAATTATAGAATGACCGAACGAGAGTCTTCTATAGGTTAAAAGTTAAATTGAAGATCTGGCGTGACAATGTGTCATGGTTATTTGATTTTAGAATATTGTATAGCTTAAGTGTCTAAATAATACTAGGATTATGCTTAATCAAATGGGATTATGGTCAATCATATGACAATAAGGATCGTTTTAAGGCCATAGTTTGGTATACGTTGGACCACTTGAAGTGAAAAACTATTCAAGAGGGGATTTGTCTCCT
The DNA here is from genome assembly GCA_030737815.1 of Allium fistulosum. NCBI lineage: Eukaryota > Viridiplantae > Streptophyta > Magnoliopsida > Asparagales > Amaryllidaceae > Allium > Allium fistulosum. The sequence goes on along the minus strand of CM060904.1, from coordinate 732,277,738 downwards.
TCAAATACAAGGTTACTATGACTGCTATTGATAGTAAATGTAAAGTCAAAGTATTTAGCCAAAGTAAATTTATTAATCGATAATTATTACCAAATTGAACCATAGAATTTACTGTCAGACTTTGCAACTAAATACAAATATTATTAGAGTTTGACCATAGAAGTAACTCTAAATATCTAAGTGATACAGTGATGTCGAAGAGTAAATGTGCACAATGTATCATTTCTTAAGGGTTTTGCTTTAAAAGATAAGAAATTCGATTTCACCTAGATAATCTATAAGACTAAACTTGTATCCACTACTGTGTTTTAGCAAAATATGTAAAGGTTTTAATATTTAATTTTTTTTCAATATTACGGTGGGTTGAGTTCGAACCACGGAGTCACACAACCACAACTCTTAGTTTTTGATCAAAAATAATTTACTAAAATACTTTATAAACATTAAGAATTATTATTATGGAGAAACTAACATAATGGTTGTATCAATTTATTTATCTTTTAATTAATAGTAGTGGACCTAAAATTAATTATAAAATGTATAATCATTATATATTTTGATTATTTTTGGATTAATATATTTTTGACAGCAAGAGTGGTACTTTATTTAAGCATAGCACTCACTATGATGTCTTAGGAGTTCAAATCCATGATCTTTAGAACCTACGTCTAAAGCGCATACTAAATAGTTGAGCTAGTGATCTTTAACATATTTGGTATAATATAATAATTTAAATATAATAAATATTATACACACACATATTGTTTTGGTAGCGGAAAATTTTAAAATTATATTAAAATAAGGTGGGCAATATATGTGGGTATGAATTAATTAAATGAGTTTAATTAATTAAGTGAGATAAGATCTCACTTATAATGAGTATAGTGGGTCGATGTAAGATATTTTACATAGCCAATTAGTGCTACAAATATACCTAGCCCCATTCAATATATATAGAATTTCATTCTCTCTCCATAAAAATGAATTGAAGCTTACTGGTAGACTTTTAAACCCCACGATTGAGTTAGAATAGGACCTCTCTAAGGTGAAACTAACAGGTCAAGGTGTATTTGACAAGCAAGGTTATTGAGGCAAATGTTTTAAATTATTTTTAACCAAAATTGATTTAAATTTATTTTAAATAAATTTGATTATAATTTTTTTTGTAAACGATACCAATCGTATGGTGTGTGAACGAAATATATGCATATAAGTCTCTATGCCTATCGACCATCACCAGATCTATACTTCGCCGAAGTTGAACTTTCAAGACTATTGGCATTTTATCACAGGTGATATCTTCGTCGTTGGTGCTAATTCAGGAGAAAGTTAGTGACATCAATCAAATTTTTAAGGTTTCGCATGAAACCCCAACCAGCAGTAGATATGTGTAACGACCCGCATTTTACGTATTGGAGGATCGTAAAATATTATTTTAAAATTCATATGTGGTCGTATGGCTTTATATCTTTAGGAAATGCCTATTGGTGATCTTTTATATGCTTAGAAATTTTTTTGGATGATTTTACCTTTAAAACCTTGTAACATCTATGACTTTTGATAAGATCCAAATTAGGTCCCCAGACCACTTCCAATAGAAAGATATGGTGTTTTGCATTTTTATAGAGTGGTTATAGTAGTAATTTGTACTTATCATTTGGAAGATATGACTATTTAAAGTTAGACAGATTTTGAAATAGCTTAATGAATAATTAGAGAGGTTTCAGGGGCAAGCCCATTTTTGGTTTTAGGGTTAATATGGCTGAAATAGTCATCCCCAATTCATTATTCAAGCTTCCCAAATAGATTTAAGCCTCTATTAACCTTCTTTTAGCCAAAATCTTCACCTTTTCTTCTAAATCATGTCAAAATCATAGATTAAGGTTAGATTAGTAAGGGATTTAGCATAAGACTTTAAAATCTACATTTTTAAGGAGGAAATTTCATAACTTTGCTGGGTATTTCCGAATTTACCTCGTTTTGCATGTAAATCACACTTTTTGGTGCTTGGCAAGTGATTTATCATCTCACATCATATTATATATTTATTTATTTATAGATTTTAACATGTTTTGGATCCATTTTTAAAGTCAAAACCATGTCCTTATGTTGATTTAAAACCTAACCTAAAGTAAAATTGAGAATAAAATGATTTAAAGTATTTTAATCGTATATTTTGGATATGTAATTGCCTCTATAAGTGATAGGCTATTTTATAGATACATTATATGATGATTTTCTATGATTTGTTGGATGTTTTGCAATATTAGGTGATGTTTGAATATTATTGATGCATGCATGGTGTATTTTTGTATGCTTGAATGGTTGTAAATGCTTATCGGAGCGAATTAGAGGTTGTAAAATGTAGAATCAGATTTTGACGGATCAGCTCTAGAATGTTAGGAGTCGTGTTGGTACATAAAGAATGCACGAGGGTCGAACTATGCAGCATAGCGATGAAATCGATGCGAAATTGGAGTTTAAAGACACTACATTATTTCTGTTCAGTGGTTTATGTCCGGTGGTAGTTTGCTTCAGGGTCGACTTTGGGTCGGGTGGAAGATGGCATAGGGAAATTTTCATTTTTGGTGGTGAGAGGACCCAAATAGAAAATGATGTGCCATCAGCATTGTGGAAGACCAGACAATAAACTATGTTTGGTGGTGCTATAGTTCAGGACCCGTACAAAGGATTTGGTTTATGGATAGTAGCTGCAGGGTGCTTCGTGGCTGGCTTTGGGATAATAGGTGCTTGGCTTCGGTCCGGTATGTGTTTTACTTGAAGAAGAAATGGGGAAAAGGAGCTTTTTGGGTAATTTTGGGCAAACTCAAGGGAAGCTTCTGGTTTGTTAAGGAGTAACTTTAGGTCTCTCCTAGGGTCACCTTAGGGATTTGGAATGGTCTTGGAGCATGAGTATATGACTCCAAGATGACACAAGGTAACTTTAGGGTTTGTATGGCGACTAATGAAGTGATGGCATGACGCTTCGACCTGATGACTTTGGAACCTTAGTACAATGGATCTACAACTTACGATAGATGTTTAGAGGTGTTCCGATGATGATAACTCTATGATGGGAGTTATGATGGTGACCTAAAAAGACAAGTTCAATGATGGGGACTTATGGGTAGAATTTGTGACCGTGTTCTACTATGGAGATAGCTGGAATGGAATAATGACTAAGTTCCACTATGGAGACGTATTCAAAAGGATCATTGATAATTCAAAGGTTTCTAGTGTGCTCGTATAGAAGGGGTATGTGGAGATGCCCATCTGGATTTACTGCCGTGTCCTGATCCTTATGATCGTGGATTACTTTGGACACTTGCGGTCATGAGTCTGGTCCTAGGCTTACAAAGTGGCATGGATTCGAGCACCAAGAAATTGTGATTTGATTGACTCTCTGGCTTGCGATCAAGTTATCCGAGTTATCATATATCTAACGCACCTGAGTGAAGTGAGAATTATTTGGTAAATGCTATGTTTTCCATGGTTGTTTATCACTCTAGGGTGTCACATAACGTAGATATTTTTGACCATATACCTCAATACCAGATATTGTACTTTGATTATAGTACACTCATATGATGATGATAGTAGATTAGCATATATCAATTGTTATGTGCTAACTCTTTTGATGTAGAGACGGGTATGATTCTACATACCTTATATCCTTATAACTATATACGATTTTTATTGAATTTTGAGTTGTTGTATCTCACACACCAGAATATTGTCTAACATAAGGTTTTATGCTTTGCTTCTTATTATCTCGAGTACTCTTAAAAGAGAAAATTAGGGATAATAGGTTTGGATAGTGCGTAAAGCTGTATAGAGTACGAGCAAGAGGTCACGCTTTCATATCTATACTTTGGAGCTTATTATCGCTTATATTCCGCTGTGTAGTACTGCAGACCTATATCAGTGCTTGTATTTTTTAGGAGACAATTCTAGAGTGTATTTTGGAGATTTGGGATGTATAAACTCTTTTGTTTCCAGTTTTGTATAATATGTGAACCAGTTGCACTCTGATGTTCTTATTTATGGCTGATTTGATTATATTACGTTCTCTCATGTTTTACATCTATTTGATTATTATATTTTGTCTATGCATTGTGAGATGTTCTATAGGTTCTATGTTTGGATTTTAGTCATTATAAACCCATAACTATCGTCCTACATTGGCCAGGTACCTCCACAATGCACTTTACATGTATATTGGGTATCGAGGGTGTAGGGAAATCATCACATTTGGTATCAAAGTTTAGGTTAAGCTCTTTCAACTTAGTCAACTCGCTAAAGCCTAAGTTGATACTTAGATCATTAGATATAAGGTAGGAGTTATTGCCTTAAAATGGATCGAACAATATATAAGAGAGCATACTTGTTATATCTTGGTTTTGAAAACTATATAGTGGTATATATATAGTAAGTCACATCACATTCAAGGACACTGCTTATTCTTTTTTGAGAGACCGATGATTCTTATTACAGATTATAAGAATGAGTCGGTAAACGTGGAATGTTGTTAGGACTTCTACTTCTAGCATAGAGCAAGGAGCACACGACGGGGCAGTTGTGAACCCTGATATGCAGGTTGTGTTCAATAGTATGATGAGGAACATACTGTAGAATGCCCAAGGAGTTATTCCTACCATGTCTATTGGTGGTGGTGCTTCGATGCCAGCACCGATGGCTGACTTTGCCAAACTGAACAAGGATTATTCTACTATGGGTGGCAAACCGTTTCTTGGAACGAAATCAGCCATCAAAATGCAGGATTGGTTGGACCCTTGCGAATGTACCTTTAAGGATATATAGTTGAAGGATGCAATAAGAGGAAGTCGACCTCTAGGCAGCTTCAAGGGTAAGGATGGGGTGGTGGAATGCCATCAAGGTTACAACTTCCAAGGATCAGATTACATAGGAGCAGTTTAAGATGAGTTCCGTTGAGAAGTATATATTGACTGCTCAGAATTCGGTGTTCTTTAGAAAGTTTGCTGGTTTAAGACAAGGGGATATATCCATGTCGGAATACGTGGCCTAGTTTTATATGTCGCCGAAGTACGATCTATCTTTTATCGATACTTCACTCAAGAAGAAGGAAATTTTTTTTATCGGCTTGGATGACTACTTAGGAGAGAAATTGGTGGGACATACTAATGAGTCCTTTGAGAAGTTGGTAGAGAAGGCTCTTTGATACGAGAGTCAGTATCTGAAGTCTAGGCTGGTTGTTGAATCTAAGGATGGGCCGAAGCTGCAAGTAGGTGGGAGAGGCAAGAAGAGGTGGAACAAAAACAAGAAGAGGAAGCAGCTTCAGAACAGGGGTGGCTAGAAGAAGGGCAAGTATGAGCCAATTTGCTATTATTGTAGGGAAAAAGTCCATCTTATTAGAGAATGTAAGGCGGAAGGAAAGAATTGCAATAACTACAACAAGCCTGGGCGTATCAAGAAGGACTGTCTAGAACCACCGAGGAATAAGAAGGTTATGTCTTCTTACGCTTTGAATGTTGTCCCAGATTTGTCGAATACTCCATCGACGAAGGAGAATGGGAAAGTGTCATGATATATGTTGTGCTTACTATTTTCGATTTACGTGTAAATGTTATATTTGATACCGTGGCTTTACATTCCTTCATATCTAGTGATTTGCTAGGTAGATTAGGATTGTAACTGGATATAGTTGATCGACCTTGAATGTTACAAACCTTATTGGAGGATCGACTGGGCTTTACATGGTTTGTCGAGACATAAGCTTAGCGAGTCATGGATGTTTGTTTGTTTGTATTGGGTTTTGTGGGGTTCGGCATTATCTTAGGGATGGATTGGTTGCAGAAGTATAGAGTAGTGGTAAATTATGAGAGGTCATCAATGATGATAGGGGTAGATGGTAGGCGTAGATTGGAGATAGGCTGCCAATCTGACGATGAGGTGATGATTAGATTTTTGTATTTGCTTAAGAGATCTCGCACGATGAGTTGTCATATATGCCAATAGCTAGGGAGTATCATGACATATTTGAGGAGGTGAACGGATTATCACCATATAGGGATATTTAATTCTGCATATATTTGGTGAAGGATGCCAGACCGATCATTATGCCATTGGGGCTTATGGCGCCGAAAGAGCGGAGGAAACTAGAGGTGCAAGTGAATGGCTTATTATGATGAGGGTTCATTCGATGGAGTATATATGAGTGAGGGGCATCTGTAGTATTCTCTACTAAGGCGGACGATTCTTTGAGATTGTGTATTGATTATCATGAGTTGAATAAGGTGAAGAAGAAGAAAAAGTATCAACCTCTGTGTATTGATGACTTGTTCGATCATATCTATGGTGCTAGGGTGCTCTCTCAGTTAGACCTTGCGATTGGGTTTTATCAATCGAGGATGGTGAATGGGAGTGTGCTGGTTACAACATTTCATATGCTATAAGTATTCTACGAGTGGTTGGTTATGCTGTTCGGGCTGAATAGAGCTAAGGGATGGCCTAGTGGCAATTCTGTAATTTATTGTAAATTATTAACTTTGTAATCAATTCTTGTTCATAATAAAAAGGGTTTTCTTTCTTTTATATACTTTAATTAAGTATATTCAATAGAAAATCAATAAATGGTGTGTTTGTGATAGTAATTACATATAGTTGTAATCATGACTATTGTATTACAATATAATAAACACATCATTTTAAATGTACCAATTCAAGTTTTATCGAGGCTGGATATTGATGCATCCATTAAGACTAGAGTACGTAACACTCTCCAAACATTGGGTAGCGTATTGCTCATGGCTGCTGAGTGCACCAAAGGGTTACATACTGATAGTTATTGGATAACTATGGAATGACTCAGACGATAGCTTTCCGTTGTTTAATAACTTATGTCAAACAGAAAAAATTGATGCGACTAATTTACACAGTTCTCTTCACTTAAGAATACTGTTGATCTTTAATATGAAATTTATGCTTTGGTTATAGTTAAATCGTGGCATGGTGTTCATCGAACGACTATAGTTGGGTCAAGTAGAAGTATTGGAAGCGAAATATTATTCAAGAGAGGATTCATCTCCTCGGTTATATGAGTTTAGTACATGGTCAATTGAAGTTAACTCAAATCCAAAATCTCTGGCTAGAGTAGTTCGATTAGTAATAATTGTTGTTATTGACCCAAGGACTTTGTGTTTGGACTATAGAGTTGAATATGGACAATATTGGAATTTTGACCATTACCAAATTTCATAAGTCCAAAGTGATATAGTTTTGACGAAGATAATTAATGCAAATAATTGTCGCTACCAGGTAACACTTAATATAGTAAAATTGGATTTTACCGATACCAAGTAAGCTGCAAATTTGGTCATAATGTCACCTCACCTACTAAGTAAAGTATGAACGTTAATATTTGAATTATTCTATATTGATCGATGACCAAATTTACATCTAATTATCACATAACCGAAACATTGAATACTTATGTTACCACTTGAGTTAATTAAATTGTAATTGTTATAAATTTATTAAATTAATTAATATTTATGAAATATTAATTATAAAATTTTATTTGATGTGCATTACATGATATTGAATATGTGTATACAATAGTTTCATAAACACTAATCGATATACGATATGTTACGTGTTTAAACTGGATTTAAATATGACAAATATTATTTAGGCTTGAAATGGTTTTAAGGCCCAACTAGGGAATGGTTTAATCGATTATGGGAGAACATGGTGAGGCCGACCATGAGATGGTTGGTCGAAACAGTTTCTGAATACAAAAAGAGAAAGAAATGGTAAGAGAAAGTAGGGGATCATGATCCTCATTTTACTCCCTTGTCTTTCTCTAATATAATCCCTCTAACCCATATTTTGAAGATGACTTTTGCACTCTCCTATTCCAGCAAATACAGGCCAGTCATACCCATTCCAAAGCTCCAAAATTCAAACACTAAAACATCAAACTAAAAGCCGATTCAACCTTCGGTGGTAAAGATGTTTGAGAACCAGCTGCTTCTAGACTTAGAATTTGATTCATGGAGCTAAGTTCAACGGTTCAAGGTGAGAATTCTAGGCATTAGTGAGAGGTACATTTCTAATTTATTAATGTTTAATTTAATTATTATATCATGTGTCTGTTAGTTAGCAACTATAATGAATTTGCATATCGGTGTCTATCATATATTGGAAGGTGGTTTATATGTGTGTGTGTATATATAAATTATTCTTTTCACATGTATTATATCATATTACTCAAGGCCACATTAAAAAAACGAAATTAAAATACATTTATAATGAATTTTCTTTTAGTTAAAAATTAATACATTAGAAAAATAATATGTAAAATATGTTTTATATTTTATAAAAATTCTACTAACTTATATATGCTCTCGGATTTAAAAATTTACACACACACAGATATATATATATATATATATATATATCTGCACACAATATATGTATATATACCTTTTATTTAATTTAAAATTAATTTATGCAATTAATAAATAAATATATAGTTGTAAATTATATAAAATATAATTACAAAATTGTATAAAAAATATACGGTCGATTTTTTTGGAAATAAAAAATTTAAAGTGTTTTTTCGTACGAAAAAAATAATTATTTAATTGTTTAAAATCCAAAACAATATATATATATTTAAATCGGGGCCGACAACAATTATGATATGCATATGAATTTTAAATATTATTATAATATATTTACAAGTGTGTGTGTGTATGTATATATATATCATGTACATAGTTTTAAATTATACTTTTAAAAAAATTATTATTATTACTTTCGAATATATATATATATATAATATTTATTCAAATTTAATTTTTATATTAACATTCAAAGCATTTTGCAATCTAATTATATTTATATAAACATATATATATATATATATAAACATATGTATATATACATATAATTTTAAATAAGTGTATCATTTAAATGTTATCTATATACATATATACATTTAGAAAACACATTTGTATACGATATGGGCTAACATGTCTATTTCAGTGTAAATCCCAACATTTATATACGGGCATGTCAAACCATATATACTTTATTATATTACACGTGCACGTACTCACATATGTGTATATGACACACACACACACACACACACACACACACATATATATATATATATATATCAGGTAAATAGGCACAAGGAAGAAGTTGCAAAAAAAATTGGTCTCAGGGACAACAAGTTTGTTTTTTAGTCTGAATGACACTTTTTAGTGTAAACTAAAAATTATAGTTACAACTATCATTCTGTGATTTACACTAAAAAGTGTCTTTCAGCCTAAAAAACAAACTTCTTGTCCTTGAAACTAAATTTTTTTCTAACTTTTTCCTTAAGCCTAAAAACCCCTATATATATTATATAATACAAGATATAATAAATAAAACATTATTTATGAAGTAAATAAAATATTGATTTTATTTAAAACAAAATTTAGAAATGTTCTAAATAAATTTAGACTACATAGGCCTAATAAAGATCTAAAAAGGTAAAAAAATTGAAATTTATCCAATTACCACACTATAGGCTGGCCCAGTTCCAATAGGGCTAACCAATGCCCAACATATTTTTTTGAGTGTAACAACCCACATCTTTAGATACACCGGTCCAAAGCCTAGGATGACTTTCAAACTCGCGTTGGTACCAAGAAGTACGAGGTACCGGGTTTTTAAACATCAAAGAGACCAAGAATATAAGGATAAAATCTAAGGCATTCTACACTTTCAGATCTCACAACGGGTAGCAGTAAAATATAAATACAGAAAATAACAATCACAGAAAATATTCTAGAAAACACAGTCTCAAAACATACGTAGTCATAATCTAGAGTTTATAAAAATACATCATATAGTATGATAAGTACTAAGTACGATAAATAGTTACATGTAGAGTAATAGAAATTAATAAGAAGTGCCAATGCCAAGCTTGCTTCTCCACGTAATAGTTCTTCATCAATCACATGCTGCTCTGTCCTCTTATAGTGATGGAAAAAGAAAGGAATGGAGTGGGTCAGACAAAAATCTGGTAAATGAGTTACATCATTATTATAGGGCGATCACATTCAATTGACTTCATTAATACTCTACATGACCTAAAGTATTCTACTTGTGTTTATGAACTACTTACTACGATAGGTTTCACTAACCCAAGGGATATAGTTCTAAATACACTTACACCAACATCTTATGAAGGTGTATACTTAGGATCAAACAACTAATCGAACCTCAAAATAACTATGGATCAGCTAATAGCTGCTGGGACTACTCCAACATAGGGTTGCCTACAATATCAACCTTTTGACTACATTCCAAATTATGACTATACATATCATATTTACGCATTGAGGTAGAGCCCACAATGCAGAACCATGCCAAAGACGTCTTAAGGTCCTCTGCATCCATGTACACTCTTAATGGTAACGTAATGCCACTTATTGCACAGCGTCGGGTATCCATCAAAAACACAGTATCATATCCTCGTCGCCGTGCATACCAAGAAAACTCCCAATCTCCCATTAGTATCAGGCCACACACTTCTCAAGGCATCATCATCAGTGTTGCGTATACACCATAAACCCTCCTATGAGTGCAATTTGTGATAAAATCGCCCAAGTCGAATTTCGACCACGCTGAATAAATATTGTTTAGGCATGTTGTCAACATACACATCTATTCAATCCTGCAACGTCCAAGTCATAAACCTAGGGAATTAATTTATCTACTTATACTAACATTTATATATAATATATATAAATAAACTTATAAACTTAAGCCTTAGGCCAAGGTTCAATCTCGCTTGTAAATCGTTAACCGATTGATCGCTGGTCACTGGAGCAGTTGACCGCTTGTTGTCGACCAACTCCAGTGAGCCTATCGACCGATCGAGGTTATTTTAAATTTCTTTCTTTCTTTTCATTTAATTATTATTGGTTCTCTTCTCTGTTAATTACAAATCATCCATTATAATAAACCCTAATATGTAATTCTACAATTTATAATAGTTCACAATTTTGTATTCAATTTCATATACAATTTCATATTCAATTCCATTAAACCAAATTAACATAGATTTAGAATCAACTGGGTTATATCTATCTATATTTAATTTAAGAAAAAGGGTGTATTAAACCTAAATCAAATTTTATCCAATGGATTTACTTTAACCAAAATTAGATTAGATAAGGATTATATTCATATAGGTTATAATTGTTGTCAAATTCTCAATCTACTATAGTTATTAAATAAATAGTGTTTCTATTAAATTAAACCAATTCTAGATCAAACAGGGTATAAAAAACTTAACTACATGTAAATCATCATACTAATTATAAACCCACTTACCTCTATATTGCTATCCCCTTTTTGATCAGCTTGGAATCGCCTTCGCTTGGTTCATCTATCTCCCTTTATTTGATTTGGTTCCTCCTTCTTCAATCTCTTGAATTTAGTTTTAATTTAGTTTTGAAGAATTTTGATTTGAGAAGAAAGAGGGTTCAGTTTTAAGAGGGATAATATTATTATCCTCAGATTTAATTAGGATTCTGACTATGTGCTTTGGGTACTATTTACAGGGGTAGAAACTAACGACGGCTATTCGATTAAATATTAAAAAATACGGGCCCTTCGGCCAACCTAAACCCTAGTCTGAAAGCCTTGACTCGCTTGGTTTGGAGCGGTCAACCGCTAGGGGTCGACCAATCCAATCAACGATGTCGACCGATGGAGCTTCCCTTATTAAAAATATTTTTTTTTCCTAATTTAATTATTTTTGAGTTTGAATTTTAAAATGTTAACAACTTTTTCATACTAGCTCCGATTACAAAACATTATATATGAAAATTGTCTAAAAAATCGCTAAGAATGCAATGATGCAAGTTTAATAGCTAAATTCGGACATTGTGAAAATTCCATTTTTACCTTTGTTATGTTTAAATTTAATTCATTTATTAAATTTTTGGTTAATTTTTGTAGGGTGCTACATCGATCTTATGAACCATGTCTTCGAAGATCAATTAAATAAGTTCGTACTTATATTCATGGATGATATCCTTATTTATTTGAGAATGGAGGAAGAACACAAGGAGCACTTGAGGATTATGCTCGGAGTATTGAGGAAGCACCGATTAAGGGCGAAGTTTTCAAAGTTTTAATTATAGAGGAGGGAAGTGCAATTCTTGGGTCATATTGTTTATGAGTAGGGCATTGCTTTAGATCCTATGAAGGTGGCAGCAATACAGGATTGGGATCAACCTAAGATCGCTACAGACATGAGAAGTTTCCTTGGACTGACTGGATACAATAGACGATTTATCAAGGACTTATCTAAGGTAGAAGCATCGTTAACCAACATAATAAGGACCAATCCGACTTTTTCTTAGAACATGAGGTGTGAGCATGCGTTCATGAGTTTAAAGGAGAGGTTGACAAGTGCACCAGTGTTAGTCATTCTGATTGGAAATGAAGAGTTGACAGTATACACAAACACCTGTGGTACTGGATTATGTGTGATGTTGGTGTAGAGGGGAAAGGTTTTCATATATGCCAGTTGATAACTAAAACCGTATGAGAAGAAGTATCCAACTCACGATTTGGGGTTAGAAATGATAGTATTCGCTTTGAAGATTTGGAGGCATTATTTGCTTGGAGAGAGGTTCGAATTGTATACAGATCATAAATCGTTAAAGTACCTCTACCCACAGAAGGACCTTAACATTTGTTAATAACGATAGTTAGAGTTCTTGACCTCTTACGACTTTGACACTTCTTATATGCTTGGTATGGGAGACGCCATCATTTATGCTTTGAGTAGAAGACGTGCTAGTTTGGGGGTGATGTTCCTAGAGTGAAAGATGCTTGAGTTTATTGATGGTTATGATTCCATATAAAATTGGGAGCTAGAGCCAGATGTGTTGGCTAGTTTGACTACCATACCAACTTTTATTGAGCGGATCGGTACAAGTCAGGGACAAAATGCTAGACTAGAAAAGATCATGGCTAGGATAAAAGGAAGGGGTATAGTCTAAAGAGATGAAGCAGTATAGGCTCGACTATAATGGTTGGCTCCGTAAGGATGAGAGATTGTTTATACCCAATGTCGATGGGTTGAGGAATGAGGTGCTATGAGAGTTCCATCATTCAAGATCGACTATACATCCCGACGTCAATAAAATGTACACCGATATGGGGCAGAATTTTCAATTGGAAAGAGATAAAGATGGATGTCGGGGCATTCGTCTCAAAGTGTATGAACTTCCAAGTGGTTTGCTGTAATTGCTCGAGATTCCTAAATGGAAGTGGAAGCAGGTATCGATGGATTTCATTGATAGATTACTGAGGACTAGAGGAGGGTATGATACCATCTAGATTATAGTCAATAGTTGATGAAGAGTTACATATTTATACCTGTAATGTCAAATAGAACAATATCCAAATTGGCCGAGGTTTATATGAAGTGGATTGTGCGATTCCACGATGTGCCGAAGAGCGTTGTGAGCGACCGAGACCCTTTGTTCACTACCAGGTTTTGTAATAGCTTAAAATAGACATTGTAGACAAAGCTACATCTGAGTATGGCTTATCACCCGTAAGCTAATAGTAGACCGAGAGGGTGAATCGTATCTTGGAGGATTTCTTACGAGCTTACATTATCGACTTTGGAGGCTCGTGGGACGACCATTTAGTAGAGTTTGCATATAATAATGGTTATCAGTCCAACATCAGTATGATACCGTTTGAGGTGTTATATGGGCAGCCGTGTAATGCTCCTTCATGTTGGTGGGAAGAGGGTAAAAAATTGATACTTGGCTAGATATGGTTAGAAAGATTTAGGAGAAGATTGAGATCAATCGATAATAAATGAAAGCTGCTCAAGATAGATAGAAGAGCTATGTTAATAAGAAGAATACGAGATATAGAGTTCTCTGTCGACAATATGGTGTTTGTCTAGATCTCTCGGTAGAAGAATGTTGTTCGATTCGGTACTAAAAAGAAGTTGGCATGGAGATTCATAAGTCCCTTTTTGATACTTGAGAGGATAGGGAACCATGCTTATAGAGTCAACTTACTCTAGAAGATGATAGGTGCGCACAATGTGTTCCATATCTCTCATTTATGGAAGTTGGTGCAGGATTCAGGCATGACGATTACACCATATCAGCTTGATGATATTGAGATTAAACCAGAAGCTTTGAGACATCATAGGCTTATTTGTATCGTAGGGCGAGGTGCAAAGCAGCTTGGGAGGAAGACGATGGAGTTGGTGAAGGTTCAATGGAGTGAAAGCAAAGATGATTGCACTTGAGAGGCCGAGGGGAGCGTGAAGACTGCTTACCCAAAGCTCTTTAATTGGTAAGACTTTCTATTTATAGGATTTACATTGACTTTTGGTATCATACACAGTAGTTTAGTTTCCTGCATACTAGGATAGGTGTAGATTATGTTTCTTCCTTATGTGTGCATGGTTGATGTTTGATATGGTTTCTCATGATTGTTAGGCATGTAGGGTAAGTATTTTTGACTTCACCTTGTTTGTGTTGGGATTTTGAGGTCTAAATTCCTAAAGGACGGAGGGTGCATGTGACGATCCACATTTTACATATTAGATGATCGTAAAATATTATTTTTAAATTCATATTAAGTCATATGATCCTATAAATTTGGAAAATCCTACAAGTGAAGAAATTTTATTGGATGATTTTACCCTTGAAAATCTATTATAGCTATAACTTTTGATATAAGCTGAAGTAGTACCTCAACCCATTTCTATTGAAAAGATATGATGGTTTCCCTTTCCGTAAAGTGGTCATAATAGCGATTTGGACTTACCATTTATGAGATATGGCCGTTTGAAGTTAGACAAATTTTGAGACAGCTTTATGGTTAACTAGAGAGGTTCGGGGGGAAGCCCATTAGCCCGTTTTAGGTTTTAGGGTTAATATGGCTGAAAAAGTCATCCCCAATTCATTATTCCATATTCCCAAATAGATCTAAGCCTCCATTAATTTTCTTTTAGCCAAATCTTCTCCTTCATCTTCCAGATCAAGTCCAAATTATAGATTAAGGGTAGATTAGCAAGTGGATTGGTGAGGCTTTCAAAACAACACTTTTAGGGAAGAAATTTTAGATCTTTGCTGGCTGTTTTCGATTTTTCCTCGTTTTGCGTGAAATTACTACTTTTTGGATGTTTGGTGAGTGATTTTTCATCTCGCATCTTATTATATATCTATTAATAAGTTTAACATATTTCAGATCCATTTTTAAAGCCAAAACCATGTTTTTCTGCTGTTATAAAACCCAACTTGAAGTAAACGCAAGAATAAAACAATTTAAATTGTTTTAATCATGTTATTTGGTTGTGCAATTGCTTCTATAGGTGATGGACTATGTTGTAGATATATTATATGATGATTTGGTATGATTTGCTAGATGTTTTGCATGTTAAGGTGATGTTTGAATATTATTGATGCGTGTATGGTGTTTGTTTTTATGCTTGAATGGTTGTAAATGCTCATCAGAGCGAATTAGAGGTAGTAGAATATAGAATCAAACTTTAAAAGGGTTGGCTCTAGGATGTTAGGAGTCGTATCGATGCATTTGGAATGAACTTAGGTCGAAGCATGGAGCATAGCGATGGAATTGACGTGCAATTGGAGTTTGAGATACTAGCATTTCTATTCGGTAGTCTTGGTTCGGTGGTAGCTTGCTTCGGGTCGACTTTGGGTCAGCTAATAGTTGGTTTGGGGATTGCTTTGTGTTGACTGGTGAGAAGAAATGTTGTTCAATAGCGTTATGGAAGATCAGACTACAAACAATGTCCAGTGGTGTTGTGGTTCGGGGCCTGGACAAAGGATTCAGTTTGGGGATAGTGGATGCAAGGTGCTTTAGGGATGACTTGGAACAGTGTGGGCTTGGCTTCGGTCTAATTGTTTGTTTTACCTGAGCAAGAAATAGGCGGAGGAGCTTTTGGGGTAACTTGGGGCAAACTCAAGGCAACCTTCGGGTTTGTTGAGGAGTGACTTCGAGTCTTTCCTACGGTCACTTCAGGGATTTGGAAAATGGCTTAGAGTAAGGTGTATGATTCCAAGATGACTCAAGGTGACTTTGGGGCTTGTATGGCGACCAATGAAGTAGTGCTTCGATACGATGACTTCAGAACCTTGGCACGATGGCTCTACGACTTACGATAGGTATCTAAAGTTGTTACGATGACGACGACTCAACGATGAGAGTTGAGATGGTGATCTCTAATGACAAGTTCAACGATGAGGACTTGCATGTAGAATTTGCGATCGTGTTCTACTTGGAGATAGCCGTAACAAAATAACGATTGAGTTCCACTATGGAGATGTGTGCAAAGAGATTGTTGATAACTCGGAGGTTTCTGGTGTGCCTGTACGTAAGGGGTACGTGGGGACGCCTATTTGGATTTGTGACTGTATTCAGATCCTTACGACCGTGGATTACCCTGGACTCTCACGATCGTGAGTCTAGTTCTTAACCTTACAAAGTGGCATGGATTTGAGCACTAAGAAATCGAGATTTGATTGAGTCTCTAGCTTACGATCATCCATACGTGTTGTCGTATATTCTATGTGTCTGAATGAAGTGGGGATTGTTTGATGGATGCTATGTTTGTCATGGTTATTTATCACTCTAGGGTATCACACGATGTAGGTATTTTAACCGTATACCAAGATACCCGATAATGTACTTTGATTGTAGTACACTCTTATGATGATGACAATAGATTAGCATATATCTATTGTCATGTGGTACCTCTTTGGATTTAGGGGCATGTCGGGTATGATTCTACAAACCCTATATCTTTATTACTATATATGATTTTTATAATATTTTGAGATGGTGTACCGCTCACACTAGACTGTTGTCTGACTTGAGGTTTTATGCTTTGCTTTTTATTATCTTGGGTACTCTTAAATGAATAGATTAAGGATAACATGACTGGATAGCGCATGGAGCTGTACAGAGTACAGGCTAGAGGCAACGCTTATATATATATACTTTGGAGCTTACTATCGCTTATATTCCATTGTGCAATGCCGTAAAGCTATATCGACACTTGTATTTTTTTTAATGACGGTTTTAGAGTTTATTTTGGAGATTTGGGATGTTTAAACACTTTTGTTTTTAGTTTTATATAATCTATAAACATGCTGCACTTTGATATTCTTATTTATGGTTCATTTTATAATATTACCGTCTCGTCAGTTTTACATCTATTTCATTATTATACTTTATCTATGCGCTGTGAGATTTTCTACAGGTTCTATGTTTGGATTTCCGTTATTTTACACCCTTGACTGCCATCCTTTATCGGCCGGGTACCTCCATAGGGCCCTCTACAAGTATATTGAGTACTAGATGTGTGTGGTAGTTGTCATAATATGATAGGAGTTAATGAGGATTATGTCATCCTGCTCGTCTCGTTAAAGCATGGCGAATGGTCGTGGCAGCCTTACCTTTAGTGGTCCAAGTGGTGAGCTACCAGTGTTTGAAAATTTCAGTATGACTACATGGATAAATTTAGGAAGATGAAACCGGAAAGGTAATTTTATAATATGCCCATCATATTTGTCATAAATATGTTTTAAACCTTAAAATTTATAACCTTATAACTTTTACATACGAGCTCAAATTCATGCGCAAATTGCATCATGGATTCATATTAAAATTCTAAATACATTATTATAATTTAATTATATAATATACACATATATTGGCCATTGGAAATAAAACATTAGTATATTAGTGTGTTAATAACATATTTATACAGTGTTATAATACATACATACATCATACATACACACACACATACACATACATACATATATATATGCACACACACAAACGTGTGTGTTTATATGTATGTATATTCAATCAACAATTTTTTATAGAAACTCTTCGATATAGAGGACTTCATGAAGGGACGATGGACCGACCAGCTCCAAAGAAGGATTAAGCTGTGCATGTCCGCTTTAACTCATGTGTGTACATTAATAAAAAATTACAGTCATAACATAATTTACCGAAATAAATGTTATTAAGCTAAAATTCCAAACACATGCATAAATTATTATATATAAAATTAAATTTATATTCGTATAATTGTTATTCAAACTAATAATAATTTTTTATTAAATATTATTTTGAATAGATAACATCATTGCATGTCAAATTAAGATTGTTAGTATAATGATAATGTAATTAAAATTAAATTCAAATCAAATTCAATGCAAGACAAATAAGATAAACATAAAATTAGCTTTCGATTTAATAACATAAAATGAAAATGAATTTTTTTAATTTTGTATTAAATTAAACATTTAACATAAAGCTTCTTTTTCATCCAAACGACATTAAAAATGATTAATGATACATGTTTAGTCATGGCAACACTATAAAATACTATAAAATACACAGTGCATAATGTAAAATGGAAAAGTTTAATTTTTTCTCCTTATACTCCACTGTCTGATGCATGTGATTCAATTATACACACATATGTGTATAACCACCATTACCCCATCCTAAGATGATGTTTGTTGTTAATTTACAATGACCTTTGTGGGAAATAAATGTGGTAGGAATGATGTTGAATATACACTTATAGGTAGGATCGAGTGCTAGTTGTAGTTCGTGTAATACAACTTTAAGCGATTAACCTGTTAAGGTTTATTTTACCATCCCTTGGATGATGCACATATAATGTTAAGGTGTGAAATTGAAAACAAAGATTAATAAATGAATTTATTGTTAATTTTGTAGAATGTTTCGTGAAATGACATCCGAAAACTATATGGAAAAAAAAGGTAAATACACATTATTGATTTTAAAGATATCTTACTTTAATGAGTAGAAAATGTATATTTTTGAATTGAAAAGGATACATTTGTATATTTTTAGATTTAAAGTAATTTATCAAATAGGAAATCCATTCTGTTTATTACATAAAATTAGAGTGCAAATCTTTTAGTGGACAAATAGATATTCTTGAAATATTAATTTATACTCTTAACAAAAATAGAGGGCAAGGATGCTTTTCTGACTGGAGTATATATATCAACATGACAACGAATGTGGTAACAATCGCACAGATTAAAAACCATGCAAATTAGTCAATATTGGCAAAAAGAAATAATTTCTCGTTCCTAATAAACACGCGGGAACAAGTAAAAGGGCAACAACGTAATTGGACGTCAACCCAACGTACTATTTGGTCATTCGCTTGTAAAAATATGGGTGGGATTTTGGCAGAGCAGCATCAGTAGGCAGGGCAGCAATTGCAGCAGCGTTAATTATTAAATATTAATAAAAAGCGTGGAGAGAAAAGAACAGCCAAAATTCTATCATTTCTCGAGCAATCCGATCCGAAAATTCTTTCTATATTGCAATTTGCTCCACCAATTTGTTTTTGGGTTCGGAAACTGTGTGACGGGAGATTTTTATTAAACTGATTTTCAAGTTTTTTAATGGAATAACAAGCCTAGGTGAGCTCCCCTTCAAAAAAAAATATGAATAAGTTAGCTTCGTTTTGTGTTTATCAGATCCTCCTTTGTTGTATTTTAATCGTCTGTTCATTTTAGTTTTCTTCATTATGGGATTTATTTTCCCTAATTTTGTTTGCAAATTGAGCGATTCACTGATTTTGTTGGGATAATTTAAACCTTTGTTTGGTTTTAGGCTTTACTTCTCTTTAGTCGGCGCTATTTTTTACATTTCTTTTATAGATGAAATTTGCAATGAAATTAACAAGTCGATTAGGTTCAGTGTTTGTATGTTGAAACTAGGATTATAGTCCATGGTATCCATAGTTTGAAGATTTCCATTTTGACTTGTAAAGATATGGTCCTTTTGTTTATGTTTGCTTTACTTGTTGCTGCAGAAATAATTCAGGAACTTTTTCCTACTTATATAAAGAGTTGAATTTCTGTTGTCTAATACATGTTTTCTCGTTTTCCATTTCATAGAGAAAAACAAAATGAAGGACACTATTTGCATCATCCAACAAGAAGAGGAAGAATATTACTTTGATTCAAGAGAAGAAGCTTCATCAATGTATGATTCATGTCTTAGTAGTCCAGCATCAAACCATGATTTACATTACAGTGATAATTCCTCAAATTGGGTGTATAACGATCCCAATTATGAAGTATGGATTAATAACCCAACTAGCATCGAGGAACGCCGCTCTCGATTCATGAAATGGATTGGCTTGGATGTTAATGAAGATAGATACCAGCAGAACGTAAATGATATGTCATTGGATGATGGACCTATGCTTATAAGCTCCTCTTCTGAAAATAGTACTTCTACATCTAGTTGGTTTCAAGACGAACCTAGTACTTCAGGAGATGGAAACGTAGATGATGGTTTTATGTTTAGAATAAAAAATTTAGACGATGGATCTGTATATGTAATTGATCCAAATAATGATGGCGATTTGAAATGCCTTAGAGAGATTGGTTCTAATCGAAGTATAAACTTAGATGAGTTCAATAGAACATTTGGCGCATCTTCTTTTGTACAGAAACTCTTGCAGAGAGAAGAAAATCGATTGAACAATTCAAAGAAAATGTCTAGAAGCAAGACAAATAAGTGGTTAAAGAAATTAGGTGCAGTGACATGCATCACAGGCGTGCAGCGTTTGGAGATTGATTCCCCAAATTCAGAAAAGACCTTTAGTTCTACAACTAATAGAATTAAGGTCCGGGTTAACAAGAAAAAAACAAAAGAATTTTCTTCTGTTTATAAGGGACAAGATGTCAAGGCGCATGATGGAGCAATATTAACAATGAAATTTAGTCCGGATGGGAAATATTTAGCTAGTGCAGGAGAAGATGGTGTTGTTCGGGTGTGGGAGGTGATTGAATCAGAAAGAACAGATGAATCCATTGTTATTGGAAATGATCCTTCTTGTGTTTACTTTAAGGTAGATCACAATTCCGAGTTGACTCCTTATTTTTTGAATAAGGAGAATCATAGTTTGACAAGTATGAAGAAAAATTCAAATTCAGCTTGTGTAGTTGTTCCTCCTGAAGCGTTTAGAATAGTGGAAACACCTTTGCATGAGTTCTTCGGACATGAGGGAGATGTGTTGGATCTTTCTTGGTCAAACAATAAGGTCAGTTTTATTTCGAAATAATGCACATGTTTTTGTTACTTTTTGTATGTCTTACATTAGAGTCTTATGTAATCTATCGATTATTCATGCAGTATCTTCTATCATCATCGGTCGATAAAACTGCTAGGTTATGGAAAATTGGTTGCGCTGAATGCCAAAAAGTTTTCATGCACAACAATTACGGTAAGTTCTTACATATCTTATATTGCTAAACATTTTCGTCCTAAATTGTAACACTTGTTTTGATGTATTACGCAGTGACATGTGTTCAGTTCAATCCCACCGATGAAAACTATTTTGTTAGTGGTTCAATTGATGGAAAGGTTCGAATTTGGGATGTCGAAAAGCATTGTGTTGTGGACTGGATTGATATTAGGGACATAGTCACTGCATCATGTTACAGTTTAGATGGAAAGGTAACTAGCAAGTGGATCTTAATTTTTATTTTTCTGAATACATGTGATTTTTTCCAAACTTAAATGATATTTATTTATTTTGGTTATTTGCAGAAAATAGTCATTGGCAGCATGACTGGTACATGTAGATTTTATGATGCATCAGGTAAATAACTAAATATACGATTGTTAGGATTCGGTCTCTTTCTTTCGAATGTATCTTATTTTTGAGACATCAACTAATGCTAATTAATCTTTCTGTCATTGAACAGATCATCAGCTACAATTCGACGCTGAACTTTGTTTACAACCCAAAAAGAAGTCTCGTGACCATCGCATAACTGGCTTACAGGTAAATATGTCAGTAATTTGTTGATTATTTTGTATTTTTAAGTTTTACATTTTCTAATTTCCATTGCTTCCTTTATTCAGTATTGCCCAAACGACCATCAAAAACTTCTTGTAACTTCCGGTGATTCACGAATCCATGTCCTTGATGGCCTAAATGTGATTTCTAAATACAAAGGTAAATCATATAAAAATGATCAACTCAGTTATATATCTCAATAATGAATGGTTGCCTGACTTTACTCATATACATATTTTTTTTGTAGGTCTTCGAAACACAGGAAGTCAAATATCAGCATCATTCACATATGATGGCAAACACATAGTATCAGCTAGTGAAGATTCCAAAGTATACATCTGGAATCATACAAACAACGATCCCCATTTGCAAAACGATGTCAAAAGCAGCCGCTCTTATGAGAGATTCTTCTCTAACCACGTCTCTGTTGCAATCCCTTGGAATTGTCCCACACCTTCTAATTCAAGAGCATTAACCTCAAATTCTGTAAGAAATAACAGCAACACAGTATATCTCTCCCCTACAGGCAGTTTTTCTTTCACTGCTGGCCATGATCAGGTATTACCTGAGAATTTGCCAAAAGGCACTGCCACCTGGCCTGAGGAGAATTTACCAAAAACCCCTTGTAAATCTCAGTTTAAGTTTCAGAATACTTCATGTAGCAACTCACCTCATGCATGGGGCCATGTTATAGTCACAGCAGGCTGGGACGGTCGGATTAGGTCTTTCTGTAATTATGGTTTACCTGTGAATCAATAACCATGATGACGACGATGATGATGTGTACTTCTTTGTACAGTGAGGCTTTTTACTTTTTAGGGCTTTTATTTTTCTGAACCTTGGGCCGAATTCCCTGTCGCCCTTGGGATTATAGAGTATAGATTTTTGCTTTATTTGAATAGCATTGTTCTATGAAAAAAAAAACAATACAATTCTTTGATTGTTAATATCTCAGAGTTTGTGGTTGTTCTTCTTTGTTCAAGTTGATAAGATTCAAAAGTGCACTTTACTCAAGGTAAATATGATCAAAATTAAACATTTTTTTAAAAATATTTTATGCAAAACTGCAAATATTTGCAGTTTGACTGTTTTTGTTTTGTTTTTTTTGTTTGGGAATATGGTATGAGATATTACGATGGGTTGGGGGCCCATAAAAGTACTTTTTGTGATGATGGAGAGAGTTGAGGAAGGATAGAATATATATGGTGGTTAAGGTGGTGTGAGCTGTGTTTATTTAAGCTCACATGCTCATGTTCTTCTGCATCATGTGTATGTCTGTTCAGATTCAGGTAGCCCCACTTGTAGATTTAGAAAGGTAACAATGTGTTTATGTGAATTTTGGTGCTTTATGGATTTTGCGAGGTTCGGTATAGAACCACAGGTTCTGGATATGCGGATCAACCTGTAATCACTCAACTTTACATCTTTCTTGTTGCATCATTATATCTGATATATGTGACTGTACATTTGCTCTTCTAGCAAATTAAATGTCATGGCCGAGTTTTAGTTGAGGATATTAATTTTGGTGTAAAACTATCATTTTATTGGTTTATAATCTAGTTGTGTTGAAATGTTAATGTCGCATTAATTTGATAGGTGATATAACGTGGAAGTTTGGTTCAGCTTTAAACGTTGCACTTACCGGTTATATATCATTATATCATAAAATGTGCAATATGTGCAATGGTTAGTTTTAAACATTACACTTTGCAAACTATTGCAAAGTTATATATTTGCATTTTAGTAAAAACTTTTCATATTTGAGTTGAAAATCCTAAATATGTTTAACAATTTGGTCACTTGTTTGATAGAAATTAACAAATATGGGACTTTCAGGCAGAAAGGTTGATGTCCATATTTTTTGTGAAGCAAATCAGTTGATTATTGAAATTTGCAAAGGTTCGTGTTCATATGTTTGGCAAATGAATAAAGATATGACAAATGACAAGGAGATTACAGTTTGAGAAAGGTACGATTGTCCTCTTCTAATGTTGGAGTGTGAGGTCATATGTCGAATAATTGGATGCTATTTGAGATTTAGACTTTGGTTCCAGTTGGTGATCGGTTGCTTTCACCATGAATTTTGCAACTACACTCACGGCTAATCTTCGTTTGGACACACATTGACAAATGTCATGATAATGTATAATGTTAATTGATAATATTAACTTACCTAGGGCTGTTAAGGTTGAATCTTACCCAACTGTTTACGTGATTACCATGACGGTTTTAGATTTTGACAACTACGATAGAACATGCGAACTTTATTTTGCAATAGAGCATAAAATTTAGAAATATAAGTTAGAGAAGTAAAAATTACATTAATACCATGTGATTTTCAAACACTAACAACGTGTTATGTATGGTTTATTCCATAGACAAACAAATTAGTTCTTGAAAAATGATTGAATAGTTGATAATATACACTTAAATAAAAGATTTTAAATTTTGAATTGTTACGATTAACCATTATAAACGATTACGAAAATTTTAAACCGTCAACAACAAACAGTTGTAATTACGGTTGAAGTTAATGACAACGGTTATCGTCACCGTAACACCCTAATGAATATCATATGTCTAAAGATTTAAGGTTGGTCCACACACAAACAAATATATATTGGAAACAGGAAAATGAGCTGAAGGAAAAACATATCACGTTTTTTTGTCTGAGAGACGCACAAATTTTTTTCCTCTTTTAGGACGCGGATTTTATAATTTCAGCTGAAGGAAAATCTTTACAAAATATTAAATCATGCGTCCTCTTCAATCTCGACTTTAAATCATGCCGACTACCAAAAATTAAATTGATCTTTGCTTCTTAAATAAATTTCTCCGCTCTGTCTTCCCAAACTCACTGTTGCTATTCGCCTGAAGATGCCGACTCGAAGATGAATCTCACTTCACCATTTCTCTCAGATGAAGATCGAGATCGTCACTCCTCCATTCTAGATTGCTTGAGTCGAGTTCGCCGTCCTCGTTGTGCTTTGTGATGTCGAAAATAGGAGACGATGCTGTGAGCGTTTTGAGTTTGAGCTCGTCGCCGTCTGCTTGTGAACGCTATGAAGTTCTAACACGATGTTGATCTTAACTGAATGTTTGACATGTATTGGAATTATTGATGATTGGTAATGTTTTTTAATCAGTTTTTTGTTTCTGCATGTGATTACTGTATCTTTCATATTATTATGATATATGAAACTAGCAATTTCTTGTATATTATGCAATTTAGTATTTTATTGTTTTATTATTTTGTATCTGATGTTGAATGTTGCTCTTGTTAGTTTCAGATAGTGTATTTAATGTTGATTGTATTTCTGTTAAGCTTCAAGCTGTTGTTAAATTTGTTAAAGTGTAATGCTATATATATATAGCATTTTATGTTAATAGTTAACTATTTGTATTATTCATATATATTGTGGAATTTACATGTGTATTTAATATTTTTGAACATTTCCAAGTACTCAACAGTATATGTTGTTTATGATTTTCACAGTACAAAATTTGAACATCAAGTTTTTGCATTATGCTAGTTGTATATAGCATTTCAGTATAATTGAAAGTAATAGGAATAAAATACTTTACTGTAATTTAAAGTTGCATTACAAACTTTTCATACTTCTGCAATTATCCAGCAGTTCATCATTCTAGAAATATGACAATTGACTTCATACTTAAATGTCACATCAAACTATCAGTTCAAATATCTTATAAATGTTATTGAACCTTGAAATTGCTACATTAAACTATCACTTTACACATGATAGCGAACTTTATAACTATAATGCTACATTAAACTATCATTTTGCATATCCTAAACATGTTTGTGGACTTTTTAATTGAAATGCTATATTAAAATATCATTTTGCATATTGTAAACATGATAGTGGATTTTATAACTCAAATGCTATGTTAAATTATCATTTTGCATACCTTAAATATGCCAGTGGACTTTGTAATTAAAATGATACATTAAATCTCATTTGTAATCATGGTATTGGATTTCATAACTATAATGCTATATTAAATTATCATTTTGCATATTGTAAACATGACATTGAACTTCATAACTCAAACGCTATGTTAGATTATCATTTTGTATGTCTTAAATATACTAGTGGACTTTGTGATTAAAATGCTATATTAAATATCATTTTGCATACTGTAATTTTGATATTGGACTTCATAACTAATATGCTATATCAAACTATCATTTTGCATATTTTAAACGTGATAGTGGACTTCATAACTTAAATGCTAAATTAAACTATCATTTTGCATATCATAAACATGGTAGTGGATTTTGTGATTAAAATGTTATATTAAATACCATTTTGCATATTGTAATCATAATATTGGACTTTATAATTAAAATTATACATTAAATTATCATTTTGCCTATTTTAAACATGATAGTGGACTGCATAACCCTATTTTAAACATGATAGTGGACTGCATAACTCAAATGCTACATTAAACTATCATTTTGTATATCATAAACATGGTAGTAAACTGTAATTAAAATGTTACATTAAAAAATACAGATGTTATATGTAGTTATCATTTTGCATATTCTATTCATGGTAGTTCTCTTTAGGAATAATTATTTCATTTTGTATATTTTATTCATGCTAGTTCATTTTAAATATACTTATGCTAAATTCAAGTATCATTTTGCATGTTTTTTCATTCTTGTTCAATTGAAATATGCTTATGCTATATCCAACTATCATTTTGCATAGTCAGATAATGATACTATATTTAAAACTACAAATGCTATATTAGTCTATCATTTATCATATTAAACACAATCTACTGTGTTTCAAATATAGAAATGTTATATCTAAATATCATTCGAAATTCATGGTACTTTTTAGACTTTTTGTTCTTCTTCTAGATTCTGCTTTTCCATTCGTTTCTTCGATCTTGAATTTGCAGCTTTTGAATTCAAAGGTCGAGTAATTTCCGACGTAGGTTTGGGTTGAGGCGTCAAGTTAAGCTTTCTCGATTTTGGAGAAATCGATGTCGACAATGGAAGATTCAATTTGATTCGAACATCGACAAGAAAGAGGTTTGGACGACGGCGGCTTGGACGACAACGACTTCAGGCGACTATTGCTTGGACGGCGGTGGCTAGGGCAAGCAGTAGCTGAAGATAGATGGTGGTAGGGCAAGCTTGGATGAAAGCGGAGAAAACAGTCGAAGTCAGGAAATTGAAAAAAAGTGTTATTGTCATTCTGCCTAAATTTTAAATGTTGCGTCTTTGGTTTAAAAATTGGTTTAAAGTTTTTCCTTTAAACTAATTACCTCATTGGAAATTGATTCATATTTATAATAAATACATGAAATTATTGTCAATGATAAAATTTCTCAGCATTTTAGCCTCAAGGACAGTCCTTCAGTATTTTAGCCTAAATGACAACTTTCTTTAGGTATCAGTTTTTAGTTATTGATAGCAGTTTTTAGGTATCATTTTGTAGTTATTGGTAACAGTTTTTAGTTTGGTAGCAGTTTTGGAAGAATATTTGTCCTTATGAATAATTTTGGAAGACTGTTTGTCCTTATGATTAATTTTTAAGGGAATGTTTGTCCTTGTGTTTAAAATATTAAGGTCGTGTCTTTGAGACTAAAAATTTACAAATATTTGTCCTTTAAATTAATTTTCCCTTTATAATAATAATAATCAATAAATAAATTACATAATAAGGTACTTCATATCAACATGTAATTATGATACATATACTACAAAGAGGCTACAAAAGGTCCCTACTTTTGATAGTGTTACAAGAAAAGTTCCTATAGAAATAATTATGTAAATTATGTCTCTGTTTTTTTTAAATTAGAAAGTACAAATTAGTTTGCGCTTTTTAAAAATTTTAGAAAAATTTCAAAATCAGAAAGCGAAAGTTACCTTGCGCTTTTCAAAAATTTCAAAAAAAAAAAAATCCAAATCAGCTTGCGCTTCCCTGATAGAAAGTGCAAGATAACTTACATTTTTTAAAATTTCGAAAAGATTTCAGAAACAGAAAAGTGCAAGTTACCTTACATTTTCTGTCAGATAAGTGCAAGGCACTGCCCTAACCTGGCGTTCGACTGCAGGTGGGTCCGTTTTCAAAATGGTAAATACGTTGAGCAATTCAGTCGCCTGGTCGTAGAAATTCACAGGTACGAGACCCGCGGCAGAAAGGTTCGTGTCCATATCTTCCGTTAAGCAATTCAGTGGCTTTATAATTTGCAAATGGGGAACCATGGAAGGAAGGTTCATGTCCATTCGGTTTTAAAAGTTTGATAGAGGTATAGCTGTCCTCTTCTGATATTGGAGAGAGTAAGGTCGTATGTCTAATGATTGGATGCTGTTTGAGATTAAGACCCATGTCATCAGTTGGTAATCGGTTTCTTTCACCTTTGCTGAAGAAGAGACTGTTGTATGACATTGTCTATAAGGTTAGGGCGTCACAGCCTTTGTGGGAAATTGCCGACATTGTTTATTTGCACTATACGCCACAAAGAAAATGTATATTTTTACCATACGTTAGAGTTAAAAGTGCTTGATTGTTGAAATATAGAACACACACTGGTACGAGGAGCAAACTGAAAGAGCAAAGTTGCGATCTGAGGCTAAAATTGAACGCATCAATGATTAGTAAATTTGCTAAATCCATTCAACGGCTAATACATTTAAAATTTACAATCTCAGTCCACGTAGTATGGTGTTATATATGATAATTCAGTTTGCAACCTCTCACGCTCCCCATCAAACAAAGGTAAAGAGAAAATTCAGAGTAGCTATAGTGTAAACCAATTTAAACCCTTTAGTAGCAGTTCTGACACGAGTTGTACCAATTTTCCTGCCAATATAAGCTCCACAGTTGAATTGAACCACCCACAAGCTTGCATGCCCCATGATCAATGCAAGAAATTAATTAAATCTTTTGTTATTGTATCGATAGAACATAAACTAAAGCTTGATAAATCTTTTGCTCTGTCCAAAGTTATTTTTCAAATTGTCCTACATCTGCTGTGAAGATAATGACATTAGATGCAGAATCATTATCTTATATAATCCAACATGTTGGAACCCAACACCCCTAGCAAAAGATCAATAATACATTAGTTGTAGTCCACGCACAAACAAAACACATAAAAAGCCATCACCAATTGTCATCCAAACCATCACCAAATGTTTAAGACATCCAAAAACATCACCAAATGCCTAACACATCCAAACCATCACCAAATGTCTAACACCATATAACAATATATACAAACCATCACCACTCCACACATAAGAAAACATCTCAAACATACTTCATCTCACTCGCCAGCAGAACCACCGGAGGAAGGAAACCACCCGTATTGCTCCATGAACTCCGCAACTTTATTGTTTAGCTGCTCCATTTGTTCTTCACGGCGACGATCGCGGTCTTGAAGCGTTGCGATCTAGGCTCGTAGCTGTGCGATCTCCTCCTTATCTTGAGCCCTTTGGTAGTTCTTCTACACCACGTCAACCTGTAAATATTAGTAAATATGTGTAAATATATGTGTAAATACGTTTAAATATTTACTCTAGCTAAGCTCACATCTAAAGTGTTTATATATATGATATCGAAATGAACATGCTTCATAAAAATTGTTTTAAATTTAAATTAAATTACCGATTGGCTTCCAAATCCAAAGCGCCTCCCGTGGGTCGCTGGATCCATGACAGACTCAAATATTGCGTTCTCCTCATCAATGGTCAACTCTGCTCTTCCGGTGTCCTGGAGCATCAATGTCCGTGCGTCCTGAAACTTTTCCTAGTATGCAAAATACAATTGAATTTAGATAATGCTATTTTAATAGACTTAAAACTTTTAGTTCATTATCTTATACTTACATATGCGGTCCTTGCTTTGTCATTACTTTCCCAGGTGTACGAATATGAGCCTGAATCGTCAATCTGAGTCACCGCATGCGTATGCGCAAATACATCCCAACGACTGACAGGACCACCGCGCTGTCTTTCCTGAAATATGCACATATAAATATATATATTAAATATTTTTATATAAATGTTTATGTTAATTAATAAATATACCAAGTCCTCGCGGTGATGCTGGAATGACTTAGAACCACCGCGATGTGTGACGGGGTTCTTGCTCCTGTTAGCAGAATTCCTAGTTGACTCTTTCTGCAAATTTAAGTTGAAAAAAAAATTGTTTTATAGTTTTAATTTAAATATTATTTGCGTAGAACAATTTAAATTAAATATATGCTAAATTTACCTGAAATTCCTCATTGGCCCACCAGCGGATAAACTGTTCCCACACAACAGCGCTCATCCAATTTGGCTTGCTTCCACTTGATTTCACAGCATTTACAGTCTCCCTGTAGTTCTTTGCAATCTTACTCTACCAATGACGCTGTACAACGGAAAGATCTGCATCCTGGATGTCCACATGGCCCTGCACGTTTGATTACATAAGAGTTATATAGTTTTTATGCGTACTGTAAACATGATTAGATATTTAAACCTAACAAGTAATATCACTCATACCAAAAAGTCCTGCCAAATAGCTTCCTTCACGCTCTCTGGAATCAAGGACCATTTGGGCCAACATTCATTCATCCGACTCTGGTATGCACGCTTAGATAATGAAAGAACTATATTTGATGGCTCTAACGTAAAACCACTGTGTTTAACAGGAAAAAAAAGCTTTTACTATTTTATGACTACTATACTTATAATAGACTGTACGAGAATAAAATCTAATTTTGAAACTTAATACTTACCCAGATCCGTCGGCTTTTGGCTTTAGCCAAATTGTAGTGCGTGGCATCTCCTCTGATGGACCACCGCGATCACGATCTGCAGGACGAATAGTCCCTCTCTGTGAAGAGGAGGGAGACCCAGAATGTGTAGACCCAGATCGTCTACGTGAAGACATATCTATAGAACATGTTACAGACAAACATTATATGAGAACATTAAATGACTATATGTAAAACATACATTATAGCATAACATAAGAAGAGTACGTGACACATATCATACATTAGCATAACATTTTTAATGAAAACATTATAATTTTAAATATAATTACCTTCAAAATGTAGATTATTGATCAGTCCTCGTCAATTTCGGTTTCAGACTCTGTTTCGTACTCTATATTTTGTTCCTCTGTACTCTCAAATGCTTCAATTAATGCATTTGAATCATCGTTTAGAGGTCCAAAATCTGTTTGATCATCTGTTATTATTATTCCTCTACTTTCCTCGATATCTGCTTGGTAAGATTGTTCATCGGGAATGTTCCGTCCATCAAATGTAAATCTTGCCTTTGTTTTAAAAACAGCCGACCAATTTACTTTATCTCTTCTTAGAGATGGGTAAGAAGCATAATAAACTTGAAGAGTTTGTTTGGCAAGTACAAAAGGATCGTAGTTATGATAATGCGAAGTATGTTTTATTTCTATAAGATTATATTTTGGATGCACGTTTATTCCAGAACCTGGAACGTTGCTGAACCAGTTGCATTTAAACAAAAATACTTCTTCTGCAGGTCGTGTGAAATACGACAATTGCAAAACTTGGGTTAGCACGCCATAAAAATCATGTATATGATCATTTGGATCATCACTACCTTTAACAAATACACCAGTATTGTTAGTTAATTTTTCAGCACCGTATTCTTTGGTATTAAATTTATATCCATTCACAAAGAATATTGGATAGGTCTTGACTATCCTTTTTGGTCCCAAAGCTAAATGTTTCAATCCTTCGTCTACAACACCATTTGTCGTATCAAAAACGTACTTAGAAAACCATTTAGAGAATTCTTTGCTGATATCTCCGTTCGGATGTTGTGATTCGTAAATACTGCAATTATACAAGAAATGTTATATTTTGATTAAGATACATGTGTGCATATTTGTATATTTATTAATTAAGATACAAGAAATGTTACATATATAAGTATATTACCTAACAAATGGTGCAACTTCAGCACAGTTGAGAAGAATATATGTGTGTGCTACGTGATAATCTCTGTCATCCAACCATACTTCCACACATTTACCAGAAGGCCGACCATGCTTTTTAAAAATAGATATAGTCGATTGACAATCATCTTGATCAATGCTTTCATCATTACGCGGAGCACTTTCAAATGATATGTTCATATGGTCACTAAAATAATGAGAGAGAAAAAATGAAGCTTCTTCTTCAATGTATGATTTGCAAATCGAGCCTTCAACTCGAGCTTTCTGCCTCACTTTTTTCTTTAGATGATTTAAATATCTATTTCAAATTATTTTAAATCAATTTTTTTATACATATAATTAAACCAATATTTAATGAACTAAATATGAATATACCTTTCAAATGGATACATCCATCCATATTGCACAGGCCCTCGAAGACGTGCTTCAAATGGAAGATGAATAGGTAAATGCTCCATAACCTTGAAAAAACCAGGAGGAAATATTTTTTCCAATTTGCATAGCAATATCGGGATTTCTTCCTCAAGTTTACGTAGACGATCAACTTTTAATGTAGTAGAACAAATCTCTTTATAAAACAGACTAAGTTCTGTTAGAACAGTCCAAACTTTTACGGGCAATAGTTCTTTAAAAGCGACGGGTAATAAATTTTCCATCATAACATCACAATCATGACTTTTCATCCCGCTAAGTTTATTGTTCTTATAGTCCACACATCTACGAAGATTAGAAGATATACCATCCGGGAATCTTAATCCTTCCACCCATTTTAAAAATATTTTAACTTGATTATTGTCTAGCTCATAGCACGCTTTTGGTTTTTTTGTTTCATTTGGTTTCATATGAAGCTCAGGACGATTACATAATACTTCGATATCACGCCTTGATTTCAAATCATCTTTCGTCTTCCCCTTGACATTCAAAACTGTATTAAACACATTATCAAACACGTTTTTCTCATTGTGCATCCCGTCAATATTATGACGAATCAGGAGATTTTTCCAATAAGGCAACTCCCAAAATATGCTTTGTTTGCACCAGTTATAAATCGATGATTTACCTTGAATTTCAATTTGCTTTCCGGTTTCATCTATTTTTGGATAATCCTTTACAAGTTCATAAATATCTTCGCTTGACCAAACCATAGGTGCGCTTAAAGTTTCAACTCTATTAGCTGTAAAGTTTTTCTTATCTCTTCTAAATGGACGATTAACATGAAGAAAACATCGATGACAGTCAAACCACGAATTTTTTTTTCCATGAGATAAAGGAAATGCTCTTGTTTCTTCCATGCAGTAAGGACAAGCTAGGCGACCAGCCGTACTCCAACCTGAAAGCATTGCATACGCAGGAAAATTGCTGATTGTCCATAACAAAGAAGCATACATGCGAAAGTTTTTTTTAGAAATATCATATGTTTCTACTCCTTCGTACCACAATGTTTTTAATTCTTCAATCAAAGGTTGTAAATAAACATCGATTCCTTATGTCGGATCATCAGGACTAGGAACAACAACTGTAAGAAACATGTATGGAGTTTTCATACACATCCAAGGAGGTAAATTATAAGGTGTGACAATTATAGGCCAGGACGAATATTTAGAACCAAATTGAGAAAATGGTGAAAATCCATCCGTACATAAACCAAGTCTAACATTACGACTCTCGGATGCAAAATCAGGATATTTCTGGTCAAAATGCTTCCATGCTTCCCCATCAGCTGGGTGTGTTAACGTACCTTCCTCTCGTATTCTCATACTGTGCCATCTCATATGTTGCGCAGTTACAGAAGATGCATATAACCTTTGAAGTCTAGGAGTAATTGATAAATAATGCATACGCTTATACGGGACTTCCTTTCCCTTTTTCTTTCTTGGTTTGTACCTTTCCTGATTGCATATTTTACAATGTCTAAGATTGATATCTTCCTTCCAAAACAGCATGCAACCGTTTAGACATGTATCTATTTTTTGATATGGTAAACCAAAAGCCGACATTAGTTTTTTTACTTCATAATGATTTTCGCACATTAAATTATTGGGAGGCATATGCCGTTTCGCAGCTTGTACAACAGTTGTAAATCCAGATTCTGTGAGGTTGTATTTAGATTTCATCGCAATGTACTCAGCAGTCACTGACAATTGGGATCCGCTTGTGCAACCTTCCCAAATGGGTTTCTTCGCCGCTTCTAACAAATCATATATTTTTTTTGCACCAATATTTGGTTCGTCTTCAGTATTACCATCGTCATCGGTTAATTGAGAAACATGGAACATTGAACGTGCATCATCTTCAACCATATGTTCTACGAGATTTGTCGTATCAATTTCATTACTCAATACCTCCTCAGCTTCAACACGATTAGATGCTAACGGTTCTCCATGACGATCCCAAACCAAATAGTTCGACACGAAACCGAACTGACGCAAATGAACTCTTACCATTTCTGGTACCAAATGCTTTAACAATTTGCATTTAGTACATGGACAACGGATTTCTTTGTCGTTTCCATTATTACTTAAAGCGAAATCAATAAATACGCGAACACCATTATTAAAATGTTCACTAATTGACGTTCCACTTTCAACTCTTCGTTTTTTGTACATCCAGCTCCGATCAGTAAAATAATTGTCCATTAACCTACGTATATAGTTAAAAAGTACGATATTAATTTGCATTGACATATTATTAAAACAGTTTACAAGTGAATTTTATAATAACTGATCATTGACTCTATGGTGATGGGTCGTCCTACCTCCCATTACAAATACAATAACGTAATTAAATCGCGTAAATTATTTCAATTTAAATGATTCAACAAAATTTCGGCAGCGCTTCGCTTTAGTTCCCTGAACAGTACACATTTGCGTGTACACAGGGAACATAAACGAAGCGCTGTCGAAATTTTGTGAACCATTTAAAATGAAATAATTTACGCGATTTAATTA
The DNA here is from genome assembly GCA_030737815.1 of Allium fistulosum. Lineage (NCBI taxonomy): Eukaryota > Viridiplantae > Streptophyta > Magnoliopsida > Asparagales > Amaryllidaceae > Allium > Allium fistulosum. Next base: position 732,242,870 of record CM060904.1, on the reverse strand, counting down.
CGTTATTGTATTCGTAACTTGTCCAATACAGGGACAAATCCAACAAATACTGTATAAGATGAATACAGATGTCCGTTCTGTTAAAAAAACGAATATCCACATAACGATCATATACAATACTTATCAGACGGGGCCGAAAAACATTCTAAGGGTTTTCGAATATATTACATATTCTGTAACATATTATATTTATAAAAAAAATTGACGTTCGATGCTATACTTACTGTCATTTTCGATATTTTTTAACCGTACATTATAAAATTAATACACTATATTACTTATTAAAAAAAATCAAAGTAACCGTATGTTATAAAATTAAATATCATTTTCGATATTTTCTAATCTAATGTCATCATTCAACTTATTGCACTATATTTTCATACAAGCAGCATTCTACACTACGCTATACACACACAATACACTATACACCATACATACAATATACTATAATATACAATTAACTTACAATACATAGGTTAATAATAAAAATTAAGCATCAATAAACTAAACTACACATACAATAGTCATTACAAACATATAAATTGCAAATCTAACACTAAATTACCTAATTGAATAAAAAAGGGGATTAGGGTTTATACCTTGATTGGAGAGGATTAGGGGTTGGAGAGGGCTTCTAGATGCTACCGAGTGACGTTGGAGGTTGGAATGGAAGTGGGTGGCGAATTGGGGAGGAGGATGGAGGGTTTTGGGTTAGATTTAGGTGAAAATCGAAATGGGGGAGAAGAAGCTGCTGCTGTGAATTTTGTTTCGGGTTTCCAACGGCTACCAACGGCCGCAAACGGCATTTTCCAACGGCGTCCAACGGCTATCTTTTTTATCCCTTGATAATAATCCAGAAAATACTTGCTGTTGGAAGCTGTTGGTCAATGCCGTTGGCGGCCGTTGCCCCCCTCCGTTGGAATAAACAGTAATCCTTGTAGTGACGGGCTTGGTCGGGTGGTGAGGCGATACGCCTCCCTTATGGAGGTTTGAGGTTCGATTCTCACCTTCTGCACCATGTCAACCAAAAGGTCTGGCTAGTCTGGAACTGGAATAACGGTTGTGGTGGGCTTGCCATCTATTCCCTAGGTTTACTGTTCATGTGACGACCGCCCATGACTCCTGCACTAAACATAGAAATAGTGTGCTGAAAAGTGTGCCAGGCAGCCATGGATGATTGTCAGGGGTAAGTTAAAACATCAGAATCTATCGTATTACTCACAACGTATGGATAAAATACAATAGAGAATATATATAGTGAAGCTTCACAAAATACAATCTCATCAATTAAGCTTCATAATAGACTACTATGTGATTACCTAATCCTACAAAATAAGCAACATTGTCTGCTGTATCCAAAATAAACTGATAGGTCTGTATATAACACCTGTCCAAGGGTCAAAAGGGCAGCCGTGTCATACCATAACAGACATAATCCTCCAAAATTGTTTGCCTACCCAAAATCCCAAATGTATCGACTCTCAGGTCGATGAAAAATGAGTCGTCCCCTCCTAAAGATCTATCGGCCTAAAAACAAACCAGAACGCCCTGAGATAATACTACTTTAAATGTTAATTACTATCACTCAAGTAATCACAAGAATTTAACTAACTGTCCCATACCAGCCAGTAAATTCAAGTATTTACTAAAAGCTAGTAATTTCCACTTTAAACTCTATTTAACAAATTATAATAATAACCGAAAGAATTGTACGAAAAGTCTCATACCAATCCGACAATTCAATCGTTTATTAAAATTCTTTATTTTATAGAAAAGCATAAAATCCAACTGAAATGGAAATTTAAAATCAAATTAGAATTATTAATCCAATTTTAATTTAAAGAAGGATTTTATAAAATTTAATTTGATTTAAAATTTCAAAATAATAAGAAAATCTCTTTCAAAATGCATATAATTATGTATTATAAATACTTTTATCAAAACCTTTGAATTCATTACAAATCCCTTTTTACTATATATAAATATGTAAAAATTCATAATTTGCTAATATAAAGAAAATCATTTCTTTTCAAACAAATTCCTTATATATATATATATTAAATCTTTGCTTTCCAAATATTTTTATCTCTAAAAGTATTCTCTAACAATAATAATTTAAATTTGTAAATATGATCATAAGTATAATTTGTATACTTTAAAAAGAGATTTCAAACTATATATCTTATAAAAATGATTTTCTAAAACTATTCTTTAAAAATTCCTTAATTTAATATCTATATAATATATATTATTATTAAAAAATTTCCAATTTCATAAAATAGAAATTCTATATGCCTCAAAATTAAAGAATCAAATGCAACAAAGAATCAGAAAATTCAAAATGCATCAACTAGAGCCAACATCGCTCTATATAAAAGATTATTCCAATTATGGAATTATTTAGTGATCCGAGTTATTTTCCAACAACTACGGTCACACAAACAACATATGTGTTTTTATATAAGTTAAGCAAATTCAATTTGCAATCGAACAGAATCCGTTTGTAAATTGACTTCTTTCAATCCACATAACAATCCATATATCACCGACAATGATTTTTCAATATTTCAAACAAACAATTCATTCAAACAATCCAATCAATAATCTCAATCAATTCAACCAACCAATGCAATCAATTATCGTGATAATTATATATAGCAAACAATGGAATAGATATAGATGTGTGAGTTAAAATAGATTAACTCACCTTGATCATTTGTTTCTGCTCCTCTCCTACCATATTCAACGAATTTCAGCCCTATGCCAAAGTTATCAAAAAGGCATCGCAAGCTCCATCATCTGCCGGCGGCCACCTGCTCGATCGACGTGACCACCCCCAACTGCCGCGTGCTCGACCTTCACCAACCGTGTTATCAACCTTTGGCAGATCGCAAGGCTGCCGCATGCTTGACCTTCACCACCAGTTATTGTGTGCTCGACCTTCACCAACTGAGTGCTCGATCTTCGCTAGATCGCAAGGTTGCCGCGATTTTTATTTTCCCGTTTGCGTTCTATTTCAGATTTAGGGATTAAGGATTTGGAGATAAGGTTTTGAGAATTTGCTAACTAATGAAATGGAGAGGGGTTAATAGGGTTGGTTAAAAGATTAAATGAGCTTTGGGCCTAATTGTTCAAGTAATGTGTTTATTGTCATTTCTATTTATTCTCTTCTCTTATAAGCAACACATTTTAATTTATTTATAACTATATTCAAATTTAAATTTTAAATTGATTTACACTTCATTTTACTATATATATATATATATCAACAACAATTTCATTCAATCCAATATTGTTCAATTCTATTGAATTATTCACTGTATTGATATAAGAATAAATTTATTTATCTTTATTGATTTAGTGATTTTACTAAATATCAATAAAAATTGTTTTCATCTATCCAAGTATATTACTCTTTAAACTATTATATATTTAACAATAACACTTTGTTCATTTCAATATATTTTCTTAAAAGAATTTAGTTAATTCAATTTGTTGAAACAAAAATCTATTATTAAATAGAATGCAATTAAGAAAAAAAGTAAATTTCAGAACAATAGTTATCAAAAATCGAATACCATCATTTTTCTTTATATAATATTATGGTTTCAAAAATAGGGTTGTTACACTTAAATTCAAAAAATCAAACTTTGGGAACACATCAAAGAGCCAACTGACACAACTAACATTCGCTGAACCATATCTGGAACTTTAATTCTGTTTTATTTGATTAGGACATGATTGGTCCTAATAATAACTAAAGAAATGTAGATGCAGACTTTTATAATATCATGCAAAATGCAGATCTTCATGAAATACACTACATTGGCAATATATTCACATGGAGAGGAAGTGAAAATATCTCAACGCATAGCAAAATTGACACAACTTTCTTAAATTTTGAATGTAGTTTTGTTTTTCCACATGCACATGCTATCAACATGAATCACTCAACTAGCGATTACACACTAGTCCTAATTAAACTAACCACTGACAATAGATTTGACAAGAACATCCCTTTCAAATATAATAATTCCGGGTGCAATTTCAATAGGTATAATCGTATAACAACCCAAAATTTTGGTTATTTAATTTTAAATGTTTAATTAATTTTAAATATTTAAATAATTGGATTTTGGAATTTAATAAATTACAATTCAAATATAGGTAATGTTTAAATATTTGGATTGTGAATTAAATGTTAATTAAATGGAATTAGTAATTTTATTTTACTCCTTTTAATTAATAAATAATATTGGTGAATTTAATTTATAAATTTATTAACAAATATAAATAGATCGGATAAATATCGAAAATTAAAATATAAAACCATACTTAAATCTGTGAAATTATTGTTCTGAGGCACAGTCTCAGATTTCGATGAAACAAGTTTCATTGGATATGTAATAATGAATTATAATATGTCGTCGAATTTCATGGCGATCAAGGGTATCGTTTGGTCATGCGAGTTTGAAACGCGTTGAAATTAATATCAGAAATTTAATACAATAATTGGGTTCGAAAAGCTATCTTTTGCATATGATCGAATTAGGGCTCGAGACTAGTTCCATTGCGTTCAAAATAGGGGTATAACATATGGAACGCCAGGCGACACGTCTCGATAGGAGTTCGGAATTTTCGGACGTTTTATAGCTTGATAATTTAAATTTAAACAATATTTATATATATAATAAGTTCAGCCATGGTAGCCCATACTCAACCGTACCCGTACCCTATATGTAAGCCCATACCTTTCTGGTTTATATCTTTGTTGCCCGTAACAAAATAATAGAGCTTCCTTCTTTTGAAACCAAGAATTCAAAAAAAAATTATAGTGATATACTCATTTAAAAATCAGTAAACAAACTCTAAAATTCTCGACTCGATGAGAGCTTCAAATTCATATGCTTAGGAGAAGTCGCAGCTGCCATTTTGAAGGCTCGACCATAAGTTAGTATATTAAGGTTGGATTTTCTGCAAAATTTAGGGATCGTTAGGCTAAGTGAAGCTTGGATTTGGATTCAGGGTAGCGAAGTGCTGCTGGGAGTCGAATTTGGTGGGGCACGATGCTCGATTGGAGGTCGTGACCATGCTGCCTGGAAGAGCGCTGGTGAGTTGTCGCGTTTGGATTGGGTTCGTCGAGTGACGATTCGTGAGTATGGACGCGTAGAGATTTCGAAAAGGGGGTGATTGACGATGTGCGATGGCGTTTTCGGTGAGGCGTGGTGGCAATTAGGCATGCATGTACGAGTGTGAATGGAATGTCATTGTGCACATTTTTATTGGGAAGAAGAAGATGGTTTAGAGAGGGGATTTGCTTAGGTAGGGTAATTAGTGAAATTGATTAGTTATTTATTTATTTAAATTAATCGATAACTTATAAAATGTGTATCTTACTCATACAAGGTCGGAATTGAATGCCGTTTTTTGCATTGGACTCGTGTCGTCGAGATATTCACGATGGAATTAGTTTGATTAGATTTGGAGCAAGTGAAAATTTATGGTAAAACCGGATGACCGTTCAGTTTTAGTCCAAAATCGGAACGTTTCGGTAAAAACGAAAATCAACGTGAGTTTAACTCACATTAAATTTTATAATATCATATCAATGATGTTATAAATGTTTATTGATTGCTTGGATGTTAGTTAAAATATTTGATTACTTGTTTGGTTGAATTTCCATTTGGAAAAAGGATGACATATTAATTTGATCGTTATGAACCTATATGAATATATATATATTATCCATAACTATTTTTTTGTAGGGTAAATCTGTAGAGAGACCCTGAGGGGTTTCTCATCAATAATTATTTATGTACATCCTTATGCTGTTATATTGATGATTAATTAAAATAAACCATGATATTCCATTAAATTTATTAAGTGTCGTTATAGCAATTTCGCTGTATCGTTATTTATTAAACTTCATCCCCAAAACCCTGTTGTATGAACTTGAGCTTGTGTTTTCGCTAACCAGAATATTAAAATTCATTAATCATTTTGATTAATGATAATTTAAAATAATTAATCATTTTATCTAATGATTTTGAGATTAATTACCAATTTAATAAATGATGTTTAAAATTGGTTTATCTTTGATTTAAATGAGATAAGATTTGATCAATCATTTTAACTAATGATTTCTTGAGTTTAATTAATTAATTTGATTAATGATAATTTAAATTAATAATCATTTTAATTAATGATATTTAAAAGTAATTAATCATTTTAAATAATGATATTTGAATTTAATTAATCATTTTAATTAATGATTGTTTTAAATTTAAATAATTTTCTAACTAATGATATTTGGAATTTAATTAAATCATTCTAATTAATGATGTTTGCGACAACCCACATTTCGGAAGGTTTAAATCGACAATAATCCACACATGTCCAACTCAAACAATCTGAAACACAGATAATTAATGGGGTTAATTAAGAAAATAAGAGAAGAAGGAAATAAACACAGAATCTCGCAACAGAATGACAAAATATAATAATCAGATAAACAGTTCATGAAGCTGTTTATACTATACATTTGATTATAATTTATACAACACTTAGCAGAGTTATATATACAACATAAACAATAGAATAATGCAGCGGAAAAAAAATGTGGTGAAATAATATTAGTAATAATAATATACCAATCTTTGTCTTCGTCCTCCAAAAAATAATATTCAATGCGCTGAAACTCAAGGCTGACCCCGAGCGTAATGAAAAGACAAAACACTCGAGTTAGGACTAAAATATCCTTATGTGAGTCAAATCAATATCACGTATAACATGAGTGTAATAGCGTCAGAGACGTTTACGGGATTTCACATCTCCTATCCAGTGTATAACGTGCGTGCAATAATTCAAGAGATGTTACGGGATTTTACATCTCTTAAGGATCTGTCAAAATATTTATATATAGTAGAATACGCTTATGTAATGTCTAGCTAGTAAAATAAATATTTTTCTTAGCGTTAAGGCTTTACATTAATCTCCCTTAACGTGTTTTTAAGCATTGTCGTACTGTTTGCCTATAACGCCCCAGTAGCACGTTGAAGGATAGGGATGTGCCGTGATACGACAACACTAAACCAAACTCATAGTGGTCTCGTATAAGGATAAAAGTATGACAAGGCACATGAGGCAATGCCCAAGGTAGGATACTACAAGTTCGGGTCGCAAAGCTGGTGGTAACGCATCATAGCCACGATCCGCCACAGCATCCATCCATCCCATATCGAGTCAAAGGGAGGTTATCCCAAAATGAAGGTGCACCAATCGATACCAACATCAAAAGTAATATTATGAACCAAGTCCAAGAAGAAAATCGAAGAACGGATGTCCGCTAGGGATAGCTAGCCCGCTTGGCCCTATCAAGCTGTCCTGTTTTAGTCATTTCAAATTGGCACAATTGCTGAGGTCTGTCCATCATCGTTATGCCAAGTCCAACCACTTCGTTCTAGAGTCTCCTCCGTGTACATAGTTATTAAAGTGGTTCCAATGTTGACAAAGAGTATGCCAATAAGAGGCTCTGGTCTCTTTAACAATCAAACATCGTTTTACACATCGGTTGGTACTTTTACATTTCAAAAATGATTCATACTTGATATCATAATATCATATTCACTTCAAAATAAATTTCATTTCAAAATATCAGAATCGCTTCAACATCTCAATTTTACTTTCAAAATCGTTTCGAATTTCAACTTAGGTTATAACTTCATTTTAATCCAATTAGCTTTTAAATCAACTATTTAAATATAAACAGTTCCTACTTTGTCCAGTTTGAATTTTTAGAAAATAGTTTGAATAGCTAAAATAGTTTAAAAAGTTAAAACAATTTTAAATAGTTAAAATATTAAAATAGGTTATGTTTGCACCAAAATTGGTCACAAACACCCAATTGCCAATGAAAGCACCAGTTCACAATCACAGATAACAAGTATGTAGAGAATTAAAAATGAAAAACACTCAGAAAATTTAGATGAAAGTTGTAAAGAACACATGATTTATAGTGGTTTGGCAATCCGGCCTTCGTCCACTTTGAAGTTGATAATTTTATTGAAGTTTGCTTGCTGATTACAATGAGTTACAACTGATTACAACAGCAAAATCATAGTACAATGATGAATCCGGCAGAGTCTGGACGTAGAAGAGCCAAAAAGTCCCCCTTTTCTGAAGCCATTGGGATGCTATTTATGGGCATAAGCTGCAAATATCTCGCTTAGATCTCGGGAGACCTCTTCTGGCACGTGGGCGGACACACGCTATCGATCCCATGTGGTTTGTACTCGACCCGTGATCGATATGAACGAATTTCGCATCGATCAAGATTTTGCCCAATCGAGTCGTAATCAAGCATGAACATTCTTTAGGTCGTACATAAGCTCCAGTGAAAATTTCGTAGCATTTGGACTTGTAGATTGTGAGATATGATCGATGCAAGTTTGTGTTTTTCGAAGGCTGATCGCTGTTGCACTGTTCGTACTCGATCGATGTTGCACTGTTCGTACTCGATCGATGTTCACTTGATGGATACGAACAACAGAAGAATGATGGATACGAACAATAGAAGATTGATGGATACGAACAGTAGAGGATTGATAGATACGAACAGTTGGTGATTGATGGATACGAACAGTTGAGGTAGAGGATTGATGGATACGAACAAGACCTTTCAATTGATTGCTTGAAATTGCATCGATCATATCTTGAGAATACGAACTTCGATTGACCTGAAATTTGGAACGTTGGCTTTCACGGCTTTGCTTGTCATGTCTTGTCAATTGTAGCTTGATCTGGACTCGGACAAAATTCATTGATATCCATAGTGAGCCTGTGTATAACCGATCTTCAGGATGAATTGTCATTGATTTCCAGTCAGTTTTTTGGTGTCACAGCCTTGCCAAAAGGCGGGATAACACTTGCCCCCCGAAACATGCCTTGCGATAGGAAGGTGTGTTTTGTAGTTCGATAGGCTGGATGTTCGTATCCTGTTAATGACATGCAAAGAAATTGATAATCTTATCTGACTGTGAATAGTGACCGTTCGCGATCATGTGCCGTTCGGGGCGGTATGTTAGCATTCGCAATCAGATGCCGTTTGCGGTGAATTATGATCGTTCGCGATCAGGCGTCATTTTAGACGAATTGTGACCGTTCGCGATCGGATGTCGTTCTAGACGAATTGTGACCGTTCGCGATCGGGTGTCGTTCTAGACGAATTGTGACCGTTCGCGGTCGAGTGCCATACGAGGTGAATTGTGATCATTCGCGATCGAGTGCCGTACGAGGCGAATTGTGATCGTTCGCGATCGAGTGCCGTTCGAGGCGAATTGTGACCGTTCGCGGTCGGGTGCCGTACGAGGCGAATTGTGATCGTTCGCGATCGAGTGCCATTCGAGGCGAATTGTGTGTGCCCAGGGGGGACTTAGTATCATTAATGTCAGATTTCACGTTCTAGTGGGTTTTTGAATTGTTCGTGGTGGCGGTTTATCGCCGTTTCTGAGCATGTCTGAGGACCGTTCGCGATCCCGTACATGTGTGACTGAGCTGTGACGCCCCACCTCTATACTCACGCTAGCCAAGGACACTACGGTGTAGTGCCGTCGACTAGCGCAAAGAATAAGGCTGTTGAGGAGCGACCATCTGTGTAATTGCTTTGTGCGAGTACCGATATGTCAGATGATATAACTTACATTTCATTTCTGAAGGAAATTCGACATATCTAATACAAACTCAAAGCTACCACACAATGGCTAAATAGTCTTCGGAAACAAATATAGAAACAAACATAACACAAATCAGTCACATATATTCATATCACAAAGGCGGAAACAGATATGAATATAACACATGGAAGTGTACATCAAAGTAGTGGTCATAGAAGATCCACTACAACACAAAAGAATAGATACAAGTGCTAGGCAAAAGAATAATTATACATCAAGGAGTCTATAACTCAAATGTATAATAGCAAAAACTACTAATCTAAAGTAGTTAGCCAAAAGAATCAGATGATAATTCCTGATAAGAAATCAAGCAGGAGCACCTGAAATATCTTGGTCTAACCCGAGTATTATTTAAGAAGAAAATAATAAACGGATCAGTCTAGCTATAATTATCTTATATAAAATGAGATATAAGAAGAGATATAACAAAAACGTATGATATCAATAATGTCAAACAATGACAAGTAGACTTTTAAACAACAACAAAATCATACAATATCTCAAGAATCTCAAAGCACCAAAAAGAATGTCATATTCTTTATTTTATTCACTGAACCCCAAATATTGACAAACATATCATTGCCAATCACAAAAAGAGGTGAAATACAAATTCTAGAAATCATCAACTAGAAATCCAGAAATCAAAAAAGGGGGAAGGCCTATCACAAACGGAATGCTATTCCATGGTCGCTAACCATAGAGCCAGTGCAACGGCGTAGTGCAATAACGGTACACCCGAGGAACCAGAAACTCAAATATTTCGGGACAACGACGTAGTGCAATAACGGTACGCCCGATGAACTCGAAACTCAAATAATTTGGAACAACGATGTAGTGCAATAACGGTACGCTCGATGAACTCGAAAGCCGAAGCATCGATGTAGTACAATAATGGTACATCCGATGAACCAAAAAGCCGGGACATCGATGTAGTACAATAACGGTACATCCGATGAACCGAACACCATAAAAGAACATGGGTCGCTAGCCCACAATAGAAATGAGACGAAAATCAATAAAACTGGGTACAGTCCCCCACGTGGACGAAGAGACACCGCACATTGCTAGTCTAAACCATAAAATGATCATCATCGATCATCAAGAAGTGTCGATTACACTAAGCTAGTAAATATAAGAGTTTAGCTTCATGTCCCATAACCACTTGCTTAACTCAAATATTTACGAACAGATTGTAGATTTCCACTCGAATATTGTCACAAGAGTTCAATCGAACAAGTCCAAGAATTAACCGGCGAAGTAAATGCAAGCGTTTCATACCACTTGTTTTGCTAAGCCGTTTAATTAGATTTTCTCATATGAATGAGGTAAAGGTTTGTGTATACTAATAGATTAGAAAACGGTTTTATAAACGAGCTTTGTATTAAAAATAGAGTTGAAATCATCTTTGTAAAAGAGTTTGAATATTTACTACTAGTATAGAAACCTTTGTATTTAGAAGTGACAAATCACAAAATGATTGTAAAAATAATCAATCACAAAAATCCACATTCGAAGACGTGAATTAAATCCAAAGAAATCGATACCAAATCCATCAAAATGGATATTCCCAAAATTTCAAAGAGAGAAGTCATCAAAGTCGATAATAAATGATAATAACAAATCGGATAATCACGAATCGATAAAAATTGGAATCCCACACAAAATAGGCAAATTGGGCTGAGACAAGTAGATTCAGACGTCTGAATTGGATATTTCAGACGTCTGAACCTGGGGCTTAGACAATACTTTGCCTAGGCCAATGATGGCCAAATCGTATCGGAAGCGATCGAATGAATGACGATGGCTAGGGGTTTACGCCAAACGACTACCCAACCTTAAAGACTCACCAATACACTCCAACCAACATGTCCAAACATTCATATAATGATTTTTCATAGATTTTGACTTCAAACACCAAAAATTGGAATATTCATCAAACCAATTCAATTCAAAAGCAAATAGACAAGGAATAGATGTTAGGAATTCATACCTAACAATCCAAGATAGTTATAGACATAGATGTGAGATAAAAATCTCACCTTTAAACCCAAAAACTATGAAGGAGAAGCTTGAAGGCAAAGAAAGATCAACTACTCTTCAACTTCAACTCTAGAAGCTTGAATCTATGCTTAAAAGAAGAATATTTCCTAAGTTAGGTTTAGGAAATTTTTTAAATTAAAGAGAGAATGAGTTTGAGAAGAAGAAGGAGATGCTCACCTAAGCTTCTCTTTGAATTTAGGAGCTAGAACTTGAATTTGCAAAGAAGATTAGGGCTAAGGAATTCTAATTCTTTTTCTCTTCCCCCATTTTTCCAAAGCTTGAGTGTTAGGAAATATTATGAAGGAGTGAAGAGGAGTGGAGTGGAGTTGGGTTAATATGTTGGGTTAATCCCAAACCCAAAGCCCTAGTTGAAAATCTCGAAATTTTACCCAACTCAAAACATATCGATGTTTATACTTAAAAAAGTCGCAAACACCATTTTGAACTCAATGGAATTGGTCTCGAGTCCAAATTGTTGAACCTCAACTTCATTCTTGATTCAGACATCTAAAATTTCCGAAACAGATGTCTGAATCTGAAAAAATGAGAGTTCTCAGACTTCATTCAGATGTCTGAAATGGATGATTCAGACGTCTAAATCTGGAAAAATAATTATATTCTTAGAACAATATTCAGACGTCTGACTCGGTGAATTCAGACGTCTGAAAATGGCTATTTTAGCCTGCTTCCTTTCTGGATCGATTTGAACAATTTCAGACGTCTGAATTACCCATTTCAGACGTCTGAATTTCTGGAAAAATGTGTTTTCAAATAGGCACTTCCAAATAGCACTATCCACATAGATTTTTCACTGATTCGACTGTTCTTCTTTGAATAGTGACCTTTTCGGACTAAAATCCGACAAACGATGCTATATTTAAATAAAACATTTAAATATACAATCGTAAAATATGCGGGTTGTTACAGACTCCCCTCTTTTAAGAAATTGCATCCACGCAATTATTAAGAGGAGAAATAAAAAGTAACAACCCAAAGAGAAGAAATTTTGAAACAAGAAGTTCACCATAAAGAGCACGAATGAGTAAGTCCGGATGTGTTTGCTCGATGAATTCTCAAGATTCCCAAGAACAATCCTTAGGATTTGAGGACCATTGAACTTTTACAAGAAGAACATTTTTATTTCGAAGGCGTTCAACCTCCGAAGCAATGATACAAATAGAATGTTGCTCATAAGTCAAATTTTTTGAAACTTCAATTTCTTCAATTACACCGGGCTAAAGGATAAAAATCGGAATCCCTAAAGCATTTCCGCAGTAAAGAGACGTGGAAAACATCATAAATAGCAAAAGATTGAGCCGGTAATAAAAAGCGATAAGCCACAGAACCAATACGTTCGATGATGGGAAATGGACCAACATATCGAGGTGCTATCTTTCCCAATCGAATGAAACGCACAACACCCATCATAGGTGAAATACAAATGAACACCAATAAAATCTGGACCTAAAACCAGCTTCTCACCAACTTCAAGCCAACACAAAGGAAATCGGCACGGCCTTCCGTAAAGTTCCTCGAAAGGTGCCATACCAATACAAGATTGGAAGCTATTATAGGAAGAAAACTCAATAAGAGAAATATGATTTTCCCAACTTCCACAAAAATCAAGAACACATGCACGAAAGAGATCTTCAAGAGTTTGATTCACACGCTCGGTTTGTCCATCGGACAAAGATGATAATTGGTGCTAAAAATTAAGCTTTGTTCCCAAATCTTTTGAAGACCTTACCAAAATCCACTAGTAAAATAATGGATCACGATTGCTAACAATAAAAGTAGGAACTCCATGCAATTTAGTTTGACATAGAATTTAGCCAAAAGAGGTATGGTCCAAAAGAGAAGGACAAGCCTCAAGGCTACACAAAACAAGAAATGAACATAAATTGGATTCACGATCTCGAATCTCACAAGTGGATAAAGTCTCGAGATCACTCCATTCGGATATCATCAAAGAAATAACTGCTTGTTGTTTACAACTAAGGGCGTCGGCAATCACGATTACCCTTTTTCCGGGGTACAAAGAAGATCAAGATCATAAGATGCAAGGAACTCGAGCCAAGATTGTTGGCACAAATTATGTTCCTTTTGAGAAAATAAATACTTCAAAAACTTATGATTAGGGTAGAGGGCAATTTTCTCTCCTAAAAGATAATGTCGCCAAATTCTAAGAGCGAAAACAATGGCCGCGAGCACTTAATTTTGAATGGAATATCTAGTCTAGACAAGCTTTAATTGTCAAGAAGCAAATGTGATAACACATTCCCTTTCCAAGAGAATGACACTAAAACCAATACGACTAGTATCGGTACAAACATAAAGTCTTGGTTCCCTTCGGGAACTGCAAGAATAAAAGCATTGGAAAAGAGTTCCTTTAATCGATTCTCTTTCCCGAAAAGCTAAGACTTTCAAAATTATAATTAACTTTATATATCCATCTTTTTAGAAAAATTAACCTTTTACAAGAATTTACCGTGTTTGACTGTCTCATCATAGCATTTAGGAGATTCCTATCGATAATGTTGATCAAGCGCATCGACCAGAATTCTTAAAGCACTCAATGGGAAAAATAACACAAAATCATCTTCTATTTGATAAACATGTCTCTTTAAAATTTACAAACATTCTTTTCTTGTTTTAAGAACAAAATCAAATCATACTTATAAATATCTTATTAAAATGATTTGCAAATTTTAAATTTGTTATTTTCATCCATAATTAATAAATACTAAGATAAACTCATCGAGATATTCGTAGAATACTCAATTCACAAAATGGATGCGTCAAACCAAATGACATAACGAACCATTCATAAGAATCATAACGAGTGTGGAATGCGGTAAGTGGAATACTAACCTCCGCAACTCGTAGCTGATAACAATCGGTGGCAAGGTCGAGATGAAAAGACCTTAGCACCACACAATAGATTGCTTAGGTGATAATCCTAAGACAAGCACAAATATACCGGAAAATTCACAAACTACTTGAATGAGAGAAATAACACTTTTCTCATCAAGTGGGTTTAAAGAATAAAATGTTGCCACCAAATTTGGAAATCAAAATCTTTAAAAACAATAGAAATCTGCTTAACAGATTGAGAATGTCGAAGATAAATAGTCCGCATAGGACATAGAATGTGGGCTTCATAATAATAAGCCAATCCTTTCACAAAAATCAGTTTCGAAGCCTAAATAACGCATAACATGCAAATCGGCTCGAAAAGAAAAATCACAAAATAATCTCGACATTTTCACAAAGTAAATTGAGTGTTGCGGATCCATCAATCAAATTCGCAATTCTTAATGAAGTCATCAAGCCCTTAAAAATTAAAAGAGAAAGAATTTATCAAGTTCTTTTGATATAAAATAATGAGATGAACCCAAATAAAAAAGAACTCGAATAAGATAATCCCAAAACAAATATCGTCAAGGATAGAATGAGAAATACCTTGACCAAGAGAAGTGTCGCTAGGGGCTTGAACATCATTTAGCTTTCCCTCTCTCTTCTTTGAAAGTTTGGGGCATGAAGATAAAAGATGTCCCGAACTTTTGCAATAACGACAAAAAAATGGTTTAGGGCACTCATTTGCATAGTGGTCCGTAAGACCACAATTGTAGCATCGTCCACGACTAGAGGTAGGAGACTTTGCTATCGAAGTTTCTTGCTTCCCTTTCTTGTTGGGATTGGGGCCTTTGAACTTAATAGGCCTCTTCATGTTATTGTTGAAGTTCTGTTTGGCACACACAACTTCAACATCACTTTCTCTATCGGACTCTTCAAGCCAAAGAGCGATATCAACAAGCTGATCGAAAGAAACTTCCAGTTTTGGAAGTAAAGGCTTCTTAAGGTTCTTATTCAAACCATAGACAAATATCTGATTTTTCTTCAATGGGGTATTAATATATTCTACCCCATATTTAGATAGAGATTCAAAAGATGTGACGTAATCTGTCACAAAAGATTCACCTTGAACAAGGTCAATAAAGCGTCGGGCTAAAGTTACTTTTTCAGCCTCCGGCACAAACTTCAATTCGAAACATTCCCGGAATTGCTCTGTAACGACCCACTATTTTTGACCATTCAAATCGACAATAAATCCACACATGTCGGACTTGAATAATTCAAAACAATAGATTGTTAATTTAAATTTGGCAAAACTCAGCATATACAGTAAATAAATCAATCACAGAATCACAGACATAGAGTAATACAATAATACGTAGCGGAAAAGATAAAATAGTAGTTCATGAAGCTACTATATAAACATCAGAGTTAAAAATAAAATACAACAGAATATCTCAAGTACAGTGAAATCTTCAGTACGGATAGATGACCTCTCTGAACAAATCAACTGGAAAAGCTGAAAGCTGAATCGATAGTTGGATCTCCAAATGAAGCTCCAAACTCCAAGGGTGAGTCTCAAATGCTGTATCACTCAGTCTGACCCGAGCGTAAAGCAAAACACAAAACACTCGAGTCAGGATTAATATTCTTATATCAATAAATCCAACTCAAGTGAAATATCAACTGAAATACAAGTAACTTAAAGGATGTTTGGGATAACCATCCTCTAAGGATCTGTAGAACTATCTACAATGTAGAAATATTTACTACAACACCATGGTCATTTCAAATTAATTTATAATCAAAACAAAAAATTCACTTTTATTTCAAATATATCTATTTTCCAAATAGTATATTTATATTAAATAATTTATAAAGAAAGTATTTGTAATTTCCTCAAATCTCACAAATCGATTCAAATCAACTCAAATTTCAAATTCAAATTTTTCCAAAGCTCAATTCATCAATTCAATTCAGTTCTAAATAGATAATTTAAATTTTCAATATATTTCAAAGCTTAAAAATTCAACATTTTCAAAATTAAATTTAACGGTTTCATATAGCTCTCTTGATTTAACTTCATTATTATTTAATCAGGGAATATTCACTTAATAAATTCAATATCATTTAACTAGCCTTAAATTACATTTTTTTTACTAAATATTTCCTTGAATTTATTTAAACAAGAAAGATTCATTAATTTACTTAAATCAAACCCAAGTTATAAATCATATCTTAAATCTCAATTTCAATAAGTTCCAAATCGGTTTAATTAAATAAAATTCTTTATTGAATACAATTTCAACTAAATTCAAATTATCTTCCCAACCTTAACTTATTCAAATAATTACCAAAATCTATTTTGGAATATAAATTTATATACTTAACCATATTTATTTCTTTCCAAAACAATAGAAATTGTTTGTACCAAAAATGGGCACAACACTCTTCGGAAGTTTTTGAAGAGATAAAAGTGAAGAATGAAAATTAAAACTGTGGATTATCTAACAAAAACTCCAAATAACAGAAAGTAAATTGCAAAGACAAGCGATTTAGAGTGGTTCGGCGTTTTTGCCTACGTCCACTATGAAGTTTGATGATTTTATTGCTCGATACTTGAAGTTTACAGTAGTTTATAATGTAATACAACTGAATTTCTAAGCTAAGTCTCAATCTAAAGCAGCGGCGGTGTTCTGAAGTAGATCTGGCAGAATCTGGGCGCTCTTCAGTACTTAGAATTATCCGACCTCTTTTCTGAATGACCAGGGGCTCTATTTATAGGTGTAGGAGGCTGATATTTCGCCTAAAATTCGGGGAGACTGCTTCTGGCACGTGAGGGGGCCCACATGGCCGAAATCTGGAGATCCGGGCCCACTTTGGGATCGATTCGACCCTTGGTTCGAATCGATCAAGAAATCATCCAATCGAGCTGAAATTTGGTGTGAACATTCTTCATCATGTACTTAAGCTTCTGTGAAAATTTCATGGCATTTGGACTTGTAGAATTCGAGTTATGATCGATTCAAGATTGTATTTCCGGTTGACATGCTCCCTTCGAATCGATGCTTTTCGCGCTCCAGGAATGGATTCGAAGTAGAGCAACTTCATGGATTCGAAGCACTCCATCTTGATGGATTCGAAGTAGAGCAACTTCATGGATTCGAAGCACTCCATCTTGATGGATTCGAAGGAAGGCATCTTGATGGATTCGAAGGAAGGCATCCTGATGGATTCGAAGCACGGCATCTTGATGGATTCGAAGGAAGGCATCCTGATGGTTTCGAAGCACTCCATCTTGATAGATTCGAAGGAAGGCATCTTGATGGATTCGAAGCAAGGTCACTGGATGGATTCGAAGCACAGTGACACCTATGGATTCGAAGCAAGGTCACTGGATGGATTCGAAGCACAGTGACACCTATGGACTCGAAGCAAGGGAAACTTGATGGATACGGAGTGTGGCCACATTGATGGATACGAAATTGGGCTCACTGATGGATACGAAAACATGGCCTTTCCCTTCAACTTGCATCCATCATAACTTGAGCATATGAACTCGGATTGACTTGAAACTTGGAACGTTGGCTCTCATAGCTTTTCTAGTCATGTCTTATCAATTATAGCTCAATCTGGTCTCAGACAAAATTCATCGATATCCAGGGTAGACCTATGTGCACTAGATGTCCATAACGAGCGACTCTAGGTTTCTGATCAATTCCTTGGTATCTCAGCCTTGCCAAAAGGCGGGATAACATTTAGCTATATTTCTAAGTACTGAAGAGCGCCCAGATTCTGCCAGATCTACTTCAGAACACCGCCGCTGCTTTATATTGAGACTTAGCTTAGAAATTCAGTTGTATTACATTATAAACTACTGTAAACTTCAAGTATCGAGCAATAAAATCATCAAACTTCATAGTGGACGTAGGCAAAAACGCCGAACCACTCTAAATCGCTTGTCTTTGCAATTTACTTTCTGTTATTTGGAGTTTTTGTTAGATAATCCACAGTTTTAATTTTCATTCTTCACTTTTATCTCTTCAAAAACTTCCGAAGAGTGTTGTGCCCATTTTTGGTACAAACACTTTGGTGCTTTCACTGAGAAAAACCTTGCTTTTCTCCTGCTCTATGGATCTACTACCGTAGTTGGATTGCAAAAATCTAAGGAGGAGTTCCAGATCTGTCGTCAAGTGGTTCCATCTATTCTATTCAGATTGCTCAAGATCTAAGAGGAACTGCATTCATCAATCATTTCGTATCCATATTTTCGTATCCAGAAAAAATGCCAAAGTTCGAATCGATCACTTCGAATCGATCTGCTTCTCATCACTCTGTTCGTATCGATCACTTCGAATCGATCTGCTTCGCATCGCTCCGTTCGTATCGATTCGATCGATCCCTGTTCGTATCGATCACTTCGAATCGATCTGCTTCTCATCACTCTGTTCGTATCGATCACTTCGAATCGATCTGCTTCGCATCGCTCTGTTCGTATCGATTCGATCGATCCCTGTTCGTATCGATCACTTCGAATCGATCTGCTTCTCATCACTCTATTCGTATCGATCACTTCGAATCGATCAACTTCGCATCGCTCCATTCGTATCGATTCGATCGATCCCTGTTCGTATCGATCACTTCGAATCGATCTGCTTCTCATCACTCCGTTCGTATCGATTCGATCGATCCCTGTTCATATCGATCACTTCGAATCGATCAACTTTGCATCGTTCCGTTCGAATCGATCACTTCGACTCGATCTGCTTTGCATCGCTCCGTTTGAATCGATCACTTCGACTCGATCTGCTTTGCATCGCTCCGTTCGAATCGATCACTTCGACTCGATCTGCTTTGTCTGCGCTCTGTTCGTATCGATCGCAACTGCTCCAATTCGTATCGATACTCGCACGCTGCTCGTATCGATCCATCTGTGTCCAATTCGTATCGATACAAAATTTAAAAAAATTATTTTTCGGGTACGACCCAAATTTCCTAAAAAGAGGCTAAAAAAAATTTCGGGGGAAACCCCCCGAACCCTAGCCGCAGCACAAGGCACCCGCATAGTGAATTCAATCACCAATTTAGTGAAGGAACATTCCATCTGTGCTTCTAATTGTTCCATGACTGAACAAGACATATGAGATCACAACAACAAATGTTGAGTTGCAATCAAGGAATGGGTAAAGAAATGCTACTCAGCCGTACTCCTAGAGGCTGGAGAACCTAGTTAATATGCCAAGAACTAGGGTTGATTAATATATCATGCTTGTAAGGTGGAATGCAACTTCCTCCAATTGACCAGCTTTCAAACTCCTGAATTGACAACTATGGTACGATGGCTAATATGACGACTCCCCTACGCTGTCTACTCTACCAACTCAAAGCATAGCTGGTCACCGCTGAACCATCTTCAAATGCCCGCATTTTAATCATTCTACGTCCACATGACTAAAATCATTGTATACAACCTCAAGAAGACTTCCTTAATACCCTATATAGGTCTCCTATCTGGGTGAAAATTAGAAATAATCAACAATCTATGAGCCCATCTTTACCAACTCACCATCCAATCGGTATCACCAAACCACTCAAACGTTGGACAATCGTGCATACATCATTCACCAGTGTTACAAAACCCCTTGGCAATAAAATGGACTTGATCATAATGGCGATTGGAGAATCTTTCCCGGTCGAGACCTATTCTTTGAAACCATCCTACATGCAGAACTTCCAATGAAAATTCGACATGTTAACTATGTCGGTTTACTATGTAAATACGACCCCCGACACTACCAAGGGTGACGAGTGCCATTAAACGCGGATGTCTTCCCTCATTCCTTAGAAAAGACAGTCAATCACGGTTAGATATACCAGTTATACTTCTCATATGGATATAGTGAATGACGAAGCTGGCAGCCAACGAATTTATCCAAAGCCCGCAGCCAGTTGCTGCCGATACCCATAAATGAATTCATCACCAGCGCTTATTTCCAGACTTTGACAAGAGAACTGGTGGACCGCCACCGACAACTACACCAACATGTCCATGCCAATATTGAGTTGATGCATCAGATGAAGGATCAACTTGGCGAGATAAGGAGGAAACCTACTCCATACTCTAGATCGGAAAACTCCTCTTCTTTAGATGGCTACCATGGATGTCAATGCCATAAAGCCACTCCGAAAAGGATAACTCTAACAATATGTTCAAGCCCCATAAAATGAAGGACCGGGAACATCCGACCCATATCGATCAAGGACTTTGATCAAATTGAACCATTTGCGTTAGACTTCCAATTGAGAAGGGCTGGATTGAAGTGCAATAGCGAGCATACGACGCTGCCTCACTTATCAATGAGATTTGATCTGATCTCTTTTGAATTATTTCTAATTCAATTTCATTTACGTTGCGAAATATGACCTACTTGAATTAAACTACTTGCAAATGATGCATGTAACCGAGTACTTAAGATTGGGTGCAAAACAACCTCCGCGGACCATGATCAAATCATTGAGATGAGCATGATTCGACCACTCATCGGCTACTATATGCCCCTGACTGGGGGCAAGGCATCAAAGCGGAAGAGACCGACAAGGTCAGAACCCTAGTACAAAGTGGATGCAACCGACCATCCACTCATCCGCCTATGTAATTTAATTAGGAGATGTAAGAAAGACTTAGAGTTATATGTCCCAACAATGCACTCTCCATCTCATACTTGAAGCTTGCCAAAATACTTATGCTTCTTCTGATGCCTGATAAAATCGGAGTCACATCTAGGGTGGACGTGATGTCACCATCCATGCATCCAATCCTACATTAGACATTTGGGATTATTTGAGAACACACGTTTAAAGTGGATATGATTTGACCGTTCACTCCCCAGTTTGCGTCTGTGATTCGGCAAAACAATCATGCCTTAAAACCGACTTCATCAGGGGCCAACCCTCAATTTAAAGTCATCAACAACTGACTGCCTACTCACTAACCATCATGAGCCATCATTTCAACTCTCTTCCTCAGATCAATCAGAAGAACGTAGTATAAAATGGACATGACTTGTCCATCAGCTCTTCAATTCTTGCCCCTGACTTAAGGGAATATGCACAACTCAAAGTGGATGTAGTTCTACCATCCTCTCCTCTTCTCGAGCTCAAAGTTTACCGAAACAATAATCTTACTCCTTAGGCTTGGCAGAAGCAAAATCCAAATGAACATGGATGCGACTCAACCGTTTATAAATTATATCTCATCCTTCGTTGTGGGCGGATAAGTGAAAAGTAATTGGGATCCTACCGATCTCTCGCTAAGTGAAACCCCAAGCTCGGGGGCACATCGCTACACAAAAAGCCGGACAAAAACTGATACATGGCGATCCATCAATAAACTCCAGCTTCCGAGAGCGCGAACTGGAATATAAACATTAACCAAACCCCAGAGTACTCCGAGAGCGCGAGCTGGGTACAAACATCAACAAACTCCAGCTTCCGAGAGCGCGAACTGGAGTATAAACATTAACCAAACCCCAGAGTACTCCGAGAGCGCGAGCTGGGTACAAACATCAACAAACTCCAGCTTCCGAGAGCGCGAACTGGAGTATAAACATTAACTAACTCCGGATTCCGAGAGCGCGAACCGGAGTATAAACATCAACAAACTCCAGCTTTCGAGAGTGCGAGGCGGAGTATAAACATTTTCCTAAAATCCCAGAGTACTCCGAGAGCGCGAGCTGGGTACAAACTTTTCACTTAACTCCGTACTCCCAGAGTGCGAGGCGGAGTATAAACATTTTCCTAAAATCCCAGAGTACTCCGAGAGCACGAGCTGGGTACAAACTTTTTACTTAACTCTGTACTCCCAGAGTGCGAGGCGGAGTATAAACATTTTCCTAAAATCCCAGAGTACTCCGAGAGCGCGAGCTGGGTACAAACTTTTTACTTAACTCCGTACTCCCAGAGTGCGAGGCGGAGTATAAACATTCCTTAACTCCGTACTCCCAGAGTGCGAGGCGGAGTATAAACATTCATTCAACTCCGTACTCCGAGAGCGCGAGACGGAGTATAAACATTCACAAAACCCCAGAGTACTCCGAGAGCGCGAGCTGGGTATAAATATCAACAAACTCCAGCTTCCGAGAGCGCGAACTGGAGTATAAACATTAACTAACTCCGGATTCCGAGAGCGCGAACCGGAGTATAAACATCAACAAACTCCAGCTTCCGAGAGCGCGAACTGGAGTATAAACATTAACCAACTCCGGATTCCGAGAGCGCGAACCAGAGTATAAACATCAACAAACTTCGGCTTTCGAGAGCGCGAACTGGAGTATAAACATTAAACTAACTCCGGACTCCGAGAGCTCGAGCCGGAGTATAAACTACAACCAACTACGGCTTCGAGGAGGGTGGATCCATCCACCTAACGACTTCGACCGTATCTCCATTCAATGCAGCCTCCAGGAGGGTGGACCCGTCCACCTAACGACTTCGACTGCATCTCCATCAAGTACGGCCTCGAGGAGGGTGGACCCGTCCACCTAACGACTTCGACTGCATCTCAACCAAGTTACATCACTCATTCCCCGAGCATAGGCTCAGACTCAACACATGAAAATGAGTGATCAACAGCTGTCATAAAGATACAAGTCCCCAGAGTGTGGATGTTAAAATTAAGCAGTGAACAATATTGCATAACGCCTATTACGGCTTATCCCCAAGACTGGGGGAAGAAGTACAAATTACTGAAAGAAGAGAAAGGTGACTCGCTGCCTCTCCGGCTTAGCGTCCATTAAAACTTAAGGCAATGACTGCAAGGAGGCCTTAATGCCAACCAAACATAATGACGCCCAAAATTACAAGCAACCAATCGTATCATACCGCCGGATCAACGGGCAATGTCGATCTGCGCCTTTCATATCATACCATCGGATTGACAGGAAATGAGGTCCGAGCATTCTGCATCATGCCATCGAATCAACGGTCAATATCAATCCTCTTCAACTACAAATCGATGTGACCCGAGCATGCATCGAATATCTTCGACCAGCATAGAACGGATAAAAGAATAAACCACGAATGAGTGTGACTTGACCATTCGTCCTTCGTTGCCTTCCTTCGATCCGTCAGGAAGAGCATGAGACCAAATGAGCATGACATGACTGCATTTGAGCTGACTTTATCCCTAGATCTAACGGGAGAACGTAAATCGAAATGGACATGGTCGATCAGCCAACTCCAAATGAATGCAACGCGACCATTCATTCATTGACTCTTACCATGATCCGGCTAAAAGAACGATTCGAAACAAGTGCAACCTAAACATCTGCACACTGATTCTTACCCTAGATTTGACAAGGGAAGCACCAATCCTGCATTGGATCTGACTAGACGATTCACTCTTCAGTTTTTGCCCAAAGTATGGCGACATAAGCAGCAGAGCGAATGTCATTGACCATCCAGAATCTAGCTTATGTCCGAATGTCGGCAAAGTAACAATGTATTCCACCTAGAGGAAAGAACTAGAACATAATGCATGATAGGCAAGACTCGGCCCTCCGTCCGTTAATTTGATCCTATGGTTCAATGGAATATAATACAAAATTGAAGCGGACATTGTCTACCTTGCCACTTATCGAGATACTCCCCAGACTTGGGGGCACGAGCAAGAAGATAAGATTAATATGATTCAACCATTCATCAATGAACTCTAATTCTAAAAGCTTGAACTATAGTATAAACACCGCTAGGATGAGACTAGACCGTCCGCGTAATGCATCCACCAACCCGTCACTGGGGGCAAAAGAGTAATTATCCGAGAGTTAACTATGACAATTTCAACCTATGACCCATGCTTGATATTCGTAACAACTCTAGGTTGCGACCGAAAGGATGCCTAGAGATAGAATCATCAAATCAATACCCAAACTCATGGCGACTGATCATTCAAAAATTAGATCGACCGATCGATAAAGGTAGATGTGGTTAATATGCTTGTGAGATCATGACTATCAAACAACCACATCGATGACTTGGCAGAGATATTAAGTGCTCTCCAAAAAATGCAGGATCAAACTCAACCCTTTAAAATGCTCTTTCATCATTACATCAGAAAGATTCTTTGTTTTCATCATCAATTCTCATGGAATCAAGACTAATTTCTAAAAAATTCCGACAATTAGAGACACCCATGTACCGAGGACAACCAAGCAACTCTAATAGATTGCTTAAAGAGACCTTCCATTTAATCCAAGCCTTTGGATCGCGAAGATTTATGCATCAATTGGGTCATGTCAACACACGCCATAAGCGTCGCAATGCTATGTGAAGATAAACAAATCCAAAGACCAGTATATGATGAAGGCTGGCAATTGACAAGATCACCTTGTTAACATCCATATCGACCAACCGTTACGATAGGTCCAATAGAAACCTTAGATACCTGAAAAGCTACTCAAATGGAATATCAAGCTAAGCCAATTTGATATCACTTATCTCCGTCGGAGAGCTCTCGATGGTCAAACATTAGCATACTTCATATCTGAATTCACTACATCGGACGATTATCCGAAGAACAGTGGAGAACCATCCAACCGATGGAGAACGTACCCCGATAGAACTTCCAATAATCGGCTTTCTAACATTGAAGTTGCGTTAATGACTCTTGAGGAACAAACGATCTGCTACGCCGTGAAACTCAACTTCCTTGCAACAAATAACGAAGTTAACTATGAAGCCTTGGCGCTCAAACTTGCAAGAAAACTACGAGTGGAAACTTTACATGTCTTATGTGATTACCAGTTAGTAGTATGCCAAGTCAGGGAAGATTATCTGACTAGGGGGCAATGTCATGCTCCTTATCTCAACCGGGTCCAAAAGCTACCAGTCGGCTTCGACTATTACACCACTACACAAATCCTCAGAGAACTAAACAAAAAGGCCGAATCAATCGCCAAGCTAGCCAGTTCTGGGGATGCACGACAAATAGACTTTGTCCCAGTTAAAATACTATTATTCTAGGCATTGACATATGAAGATCAACTAGATCTTGGAGATGGATCTGGAAAAGGAGTCATGGATGACTCCTACCGAAGATTATCCATAATCGGGAATTCTTCTTGAATGAAGGAATGAGAAATGGCATATCCTCTGTGAAGCCTCACTGCATGATTACGTCTAGATCGTTCGACTCCATCGATACAAAGCATTACTTTTATATCCATCGATACGAAGCATGCATTCCAACATCTCAGATCGATCTAGGAGAGGATCGATACAAAGGAAGGACTCAAAACAACCATTGAACGTTGTTACAACTTGAATTTCACTTCGATCCAGGAGAGGATCGATACGAAACTCAATCCAAACAAAAAACTAAAGAACTTGACAACGACTCGTGAACGTGCAAACGTTAACGGGAGCCAGGTTAACATACGTACATGTATGACAGACTAACATTCAATTTTCAAAATTAATAGGAGTTGAATGCTTGCCTGATGACAAATACAACAGTGAACGACAAATCACTATCACACAGCAGTCAGTTACAACAATACAGAGTACAACTTTCAACGAAAGATATGATAATTGTTCAGAGAGAAATTGCAGCTTTTCAAAGCATGTCATGTTTCCACAAGACGTACTTTGGGGGGCAAATGTTATCCCGCCTTTTGGCAAGGCTGAGATACCAAGGAATTGATCAGAAACCTAGAGTCGCTCGTTATGGACATCTAGTGCACATAGGTCTACCCTGGATATCGATGAATTTTGTCTGAGACCAGATTGAGCTATAATTGATAAGACATGACTAGAAAAGCTATGAGAGCCAACGTTCCAAGTTTCAAGTCAATCCGAGTTCATATGCTCAAGTTATGATGGATGCAAGTTGAAGGGAAAGGCCATGTTTTCGTATCCATCAGTGAGCCCAATTTCGTATCCATCAATGTGGCCACACTCCGTATCCATCAAGTTTCCCTTGCTTCGAGTCCATAGGTGTCACTGTGCTTCGAATCCATCCAGTGACCTTGCTTCGAATCCATAGGTGTCACTGTGCTTCGAATCCATCCAGTGACCTTGCTTCGAATCCATCAAGATGCCTTCCTTCGAATCTATCAAGATGGAGTGCTTCGAAACCATCAGGATGCCTTCCTTCGAATCCATCAAGATGCCGTGCTTCGAATCCATCAGGATGCCTTCCTTCGAATCCATCAAGATGCCTTCCTTCGAATCCATCAAGATGGAGTGCTTCGAATCCATGAAGTTGCTCTACTTCGAATCCATCAAGATGGAGTGCTTCGAATCCATGAAGTTGCTCTACTTCGAATCCATTCCTGGAGCGCGAAAAGCATCGATTCGAAGGGAGCATGTCAACCGGAAATACAATCTTGAATCGATCATAACTCGAATTCTACAAGTCCAAATGCCATGAAATTTTCACAGAAGCTTAAGTACATGATGAAGAATGTTCACACCAAATTTCAGCTCGATTGGATGATTTCTTGATCGATTCGAACCAAGGGTCGAATCGATCCCAAAGTGGGCCCGGATCTCCAGATTTCGGCCATGTGGGCCCCCTCACGTGCCAGAAGCGGTCTCCCCGAATTTTAGGCGAAATATCAGCCTCCTACACCTATAAATAGAGCCCCTGGTCATTCAGAAAAGAGGTCGGATAATTCTAAGTACTGAAGAGCGCCCAGATTCTGCCAGATCTACTTCAGAACACCGCCGCTGCTTTAGATTGAGACTTAGCTTAGAAATTCAGTTGTATTACATTATAAACTACTGTAAACTTCAAGTATCGAGCAATAAAATCATCAAACTTCATAGTGGACGTAGGCAAAAACGCCGAACCACTCTAAATCGCTTGTCTTTGCAATTTACTTTCTGTTATTTGGAGTTTTTGTTAGATAATCCACAGTTTTAATTTTCATTCTTCACTTTTATCTCTTCAAAAACTTAAGAAGAGTGTTGTGCCCATTTTTGGTACAAACAGAAATTATTTTAAAAATATTTATATATGGACCAACGATGTCTGTTCCCAAGTAAGATCCGCTTCGATAATTTCAGAAATCAAAAGCTCATACCAATCTAATGCTCTTTCTTGGAGCATGCTAGAAGCCACTTGGACTCGAAGTGAATCAATAAGATCCATGCGGGAAAAGATGCGATCGCATGATCTAAGCCAAGCTTGGATTTCTATAACGTTTTCAGATCCCTTGAATGGCCTTCCACCCAAAGCAGTATAATCTCTACACAAGCTTTCAAACCAAGATTTAGGGTGAGTTGGCGGTGGAGCGGGTCCGGCAGCTTGGGCATTGTTCACAAGATCTAAAATTTATTGAGCAGACATAAATACTCCATCTTGAGGAGTAGCACCAGATTGACCAGCGCTGGAACAGCCAGGTCTAACCATTTCTCTTCTCTAAGAAAGAAAGAAGAGGAAAAAGGTTATTCTCAAAATGAATATCAAACAACCTTGATTGATAAAACAAGGCATCACAAAAGAAAATAGGATAGAACGGTACGAAACCTCGAATTAAATCCTATGGCACGATTCCTAAGGAAGACTTAGGACAATGATCCTTACTAGATTATTCTACATTGTTCCGAAGTTTGGCTCTAATACCATGCTGTGACGCCCCACCTCTATACTCACGCTAGCCAAGGACACTAAGGTGTAATGCCGTCGACTAGCGTAAAGAATAAGGCTGTTGAGGAGCGACCATCTGTGTAATTGCTTTGTGCGAGTACAGATATGTCAGATGATATAACTTACATTTCATTTCTGAAGGACATCCGACATATCTAATACAAACTCAAAGCTACCACACAGTGGCTAAATAGTCTTCGGAAACAAATATAGAAACAAACATAACACAAATCAGTCACAGATATTCATATCACAAAGGCGGAAACAGATATGAATATAACACATGGAAGTGTACATCAAAGTAGTGGTCATAGAAGATCCACTACTACACAAAAGAATAGATACAAGTGCTATGCAAAAGAATAATTATACATCAAGGAGTCCATAACTCAAATGTATAATAGAAAAAAATACTAATCTAAAGTAGTTAGCCAGAAGAATCAGATGATAATCCCTGATAAGAAATCAAGCAGGAGCACCTGAAATATCTCAGTCTGACCCGAGTATTATTTAAGAAGAAAATAATAAACGGATCAGTCTAGCTATAATTATCATATATAAAATGAGATATAAGAAGAGATATAACAAAAACGTATGATATCAATAATTTCAAACAATGACAAGTAGACTTTTAAACAACAACAAAATCATACAATATCTCAAGAATCTCAAAGCACCAAAAAGAATGTCATATTCTTTATTTTATTCACCGAACCCCAAATATTGACAAACATATCATTGCCAATCACAAAAAGAGGTGAAATACAAATTCAAGAAATCATCAACTAGAAATCCAAAAATCAAAAAAGGGGAAAGGCCTATCACAAATGGAATGCTATTCCATGGTCGCTAACCATAGAGCCGATGCAACGGCGTAGTGCAATAACGGTACGCCCGAGGAACCAGAAACTCAAATATTTCGGGACAACGACGTAGTGCAATAACGGTACGCCCGATGAAATCGAAACTCAAATAATTCGGAACAACGACGTAGTGCAATAACGGTACGCCCGATGAACTCGAAAGCCGAAGCATTGATGTAGTACAATAACGGTACATCCGATGAACCGAACACCATAAAAGAACATGGGTCGATAGCCCACAATAGAAATGAGACAAAGCTCAATAAAACTGGGTACAGTCCCCCACGTGGAAGAAGAGACATCACACATTGCTAGTCTAAGCCATAAAATGATCATCATCGATCATCAAGAAGTGTCGATTACACTAAGCTAGTAAATATAAGAGTTTAGCTTCATGTCCCATAACCACTTGCTTAACTCAAATATTTACGAACAGATTGTAGATTTCCACTCGAATATTGTCACAAGAGTTCAATCGAACAAGTCCAAGAATTAACCGGCGAAGTAAACGCAAGCGTTTCATACCACTTGTTTTGCTAAGCTGTTTAATTAGATTTTCTCATACGAATGAGGTAAAGGTTTGTGTATACTAATAGATTAGAAAACGGTTTTATAAACGAGCTTTGTATTAAAAATAGAGTTGAAATCATATTTGTAAAAGAGTTTGAATATTTACTACTAGTATAGAAACCTTTGTATTTAGAAATGACAAATCACAAAATGATTGTAGAAACAATCAATCACAAAAATCCACATTCGAAGACGTGAATTAAATCCAAAGAAATCGATACCAAATCCATCAAAATGGATTTTCCAAAAAGTCCAAAGAGAGAAGTCATCAAAGTCGATAATAAATGATAACAACAAATCGGATAATCACGAATCGATAAAAATTGGAATCCCACACAAAATAGGCAAATTGGGATGAGACAAGTAGATTCAGACGTCTGAATTGGATATTTCAGACATCTGAACCTGGGGCTCAGACAATACTTTGCCTAGGCCAATGATGGCCAAATCGTATCGGAAGCGATCGAATGAATGACGATGGCTAGGGGTTTACGCCAAACGACTACCCAACCTTAAAGACTCACCAATACACTCCGACCAACATGTCCAAACATCCATATAATGATTTTTCATAGATTTTGACTTCAAACACCAAAAATTGGAATATTCATCAAACCAATTCAATTCAAAAGCAAATAGACAAGGAATATGTTGGGTGAATTTTCACCACCTGACCAACCCTAGCCGAACCAAAGTCTACAGGCTACCTAACCAACACCTACCGAACCAAACATCTCCACATCAATACCGAACCAGCATCACCGGTTCAACCACCGAATGAAGCAATACCGAACCACCACACTCTTAGCCGGACCAACACCTAGCCGGACCAGGATCTAGCCGGACCAGGATCTAGCCGGACCAGGACCTAGCCGGACCAACTCCTAGCCGGACCAACACCTAGCCGGACCAGGATCTAGCCGGACCAGGACCTAGCCGGACCAACTCCTAGCCGGACCAACTCCAAGCCGGACCAACTCCTAGCCGGACCAACTCCAAGCCGGACCAAATCCTAGCCGGACCAACACCTAGCCGGACCAGGACCTAGCCGGACCAACTTCTAGCCGGACCAACTCCTAGCCGGACCAACTCCAAGCCGGACCAAATCCTAGCCGGACCAACACCTAGCCGGACCAGGACCTAGCCGGACCAACTTCTAGCCGGACCAACTCCAAGCCGGACCAAATCCTAGCCGGACCAACACCTAGCCGGACCAGGACCTAGCCGGACCAACTTCTATCCGGACCAACTCCAAGCCGGACCAACTCCAAGCCGGACCAACTCCAAGCCGGACCAACACCTAGCCGGACCAGGACCTCATCCCCATGCTCTGCCGAACCAGCTCACCTCCCATGCTTCGCCGAACCAACTCACCTCCCATGCTTCGCCGAACCAACTCACCTCCTACCACCGGACCAAGACGTGCCAGGCCAGATCACATCAGCCCAGGCCCACCAGCAGCTATATACATCCAAGACCCCTGCTCCCACCCTCACTCTATAAATAGAGGGGCAGGGGTACAACAATGGGGGACAAGTTTGAGAGCTCAAGCACGGAAGGAACTTTCAAACAACTTTCTTTTACTTGTACCAAAGCTTTGTACTTGTAATCACAACAAAAGAAGAGAAATAACATATAAAGTGGACGTAGGCACATTCTGGCTGAACCACTATAAATCTGCGTGTCTTTTTACAGTTTAGCCCCTGTTTTTCATATATTTGCATAAACCTCCAAAATCACTAAGAACAACATAAGATCTACTAAATCATACAACTTTGAGGTGTTTGTCCATTTTTTGTGCAAACATTTTTGGTGCTTTCACCGAGAGCTAGAAGCTCGAAGCTTCAGCTTCATCCACTTGACAAGTTTTCCTAACAGCATCGTCCGCCACTTGGAAAACATGCCTCCCAAACAGAGAAAAGATGTTAACAAAGGAAAAAACATCGCATCCAGCAGTCTTCCAGATCCAGCTGTCACGAATCAAGTAAATCGTCCTCCTCCAGTAGTACCAAATGAAGGACAGGCTAATCCGGCCACTCCTGCCACAGAACAGCCTACAGCAATTACTAGGGCAGATTTGGACAGAGTTGTGGTTGAAGTAACTAACCGCTTCACGTCCCAGCAGGAAGCCTTGGTGGACCATCTCATGTCACGCTTAAGGGATGCTGAAGAATCCAACCGCAACACTGGAACATTGGGCGAGTCCCAGTCTGGAGGATCTCAGAGACAACAAAGATCTTCCTTCTTCGAAGGAGCTAACGGCAGAAGTAGCCATGGTAGGAGCCGAGACCGAGCACAGCCCGAAGTTAGGCCTGAGGAAACGTTTGGTACCGAACCTAACGGGGGAGGTACCGGACGGAGGTCAACTGTAGCTG
Organism: Allium fistulosum; assembly: GCA_030737815.1. Classification (NCBI taxonomy): domain Eukaryota; kingdom Viridiplantae; phylum Streptophyta; class Magnoliopsida; order Asparagales; family Amaryllidaceae; genus Allium; species Allium fistulosum. Next base: position 732,210,787 of record CM060904.1, on the reverse strand, counting down.
AGCCTGTCATACTGCCTAACCACGGAAACGCCGGTGAACGGGGCCGAGCTAGAGTCCAGCCCGAAGTTGGACCCGAGGAAGTGCTTAGATCAGAACCCAGCAGGGGAAGATCAAGGCAAGGGCCAACTGTAGCTGACCCTAGCATGCTCCCAGAAGATCAAAGGCAGCCGCTGGAAAATATGAGGAACGATAGACGATACCATCCCTACAGGTCATCTGGACGGAATCAATCCCATAGAACAGAACCAAACTCCTTTCTATCTGCTCCAAATTCTGATGAAAGGATGGCACGCTTATTCAGAGAGTGCATCCAACGGGAACAAAGAGATCGAGGGATAGGCACTAGGGTAACCAGCCCTTTCGCCCGCAATATCGAAATTTCCTTCACCCCCCGAGAATGGAAAATGCCAACAATGGAACCTTACAAAGGAACCTCTGACCCCGTTGTACACTTACAGAGATACACACAGCATATGCTCATGAGTGGAGCGACAGAAGGAGTGCTGTGCAAATGCTTTCCACTATTCTTAGCAGATCTAGCTACCTCCTGGTTCTGCCATCTACCCCAAGGATCCATCAGCTCGTGGGAAATGTTGAAAGAAAAGTTTATCAGTCAGTTCCGCATCCATGTGGAACAACCTAAGGACGCTTATTCCTTATCCAGCGTCAAACAGAAACCTGGAGAGAAGGTGCAGCAATATTTAACCCGATTCAATGCCGCAGCGGCCGCAATCCAAGATGTCGATGAGAAGCTTATCTTAATGGCCCTCTGTAGTGGTGTGCATCCGGATACTAAATTTGCTAGAAGATTGACCAAAGAAAAACCAGCTACTTTACCCGATTTCTTCCATGAAGCTGGAAAATATATAAGACTTGAAGACGCTGCCGCTGAGAGGCAGACAGGACAATAAAATAAGGTGGCTCACAGCGACGCGCCCGCTGTAGCAAAGGACATTCGAAGAAATGATTCTAGAGACAATGCTGGGGGCAAGAAAGAAGCAAAGTGTCTATATCGTCCAGGACCGAGATTTGACGCTTACACCCTTTTAAATGAAACGATCGAAAACATCTTCCTGGCCACTCAAGACGAAGTTAAATACAAACGCCCCCCCGCACAAGAAGAAACCAGATATCCTAAACTTGAGAAGCTAGCCTATTGCCTACTAATCACATCACGGAAACTGCGTCACTATTTTCAATCTCATTCCATCAGAGTTCTGACCGATCAACCACTAAGGTACGGAGTCCCATTCAAAATCACATCGGACAATGGACTTCAGTTTGATAGCGAGGAGTACGCCAACTGGTGCCGAGGGCACGAAATTCACAAAAGCTTCTCATCCGTAGCTTATCCCTAGGCAAACGGATAAGTCGAAGCCGTCAACAAAATTCTCAAAACTCTAATCAAAGAGAAACTCGAAAAGTCAAAGGGCGCTTGGGTGGATGAACTTCCTACGGCACTGTGGGCCTATCGCACATCTTTCAGAACATCAACGGGGCATACTCCTTTCTCTTTGGCATACGGATCGGAGGCTATGCTCCCAGTTGAAACTATAGTGCCTTCCCACCGCAGGATCCACTACAACCCAGAAGAGAATGAAGAGTTCCACCTCATGTCTTTGGATCTAATTGAGGAAAGAAGAAATGATGCAGTCCTTAAAGCAGCAGCCCACAAACAAAAAGTGGCAGCACAGTACAACTCCGAAGTCAAGCAACGCACCTTACAAGAACGGAGCTTATATTTTGTCAACAGTGGATGGAGAGGTGTTCCAGAGGGCATGGAACATCCAACACCTCCGTCGATACTTTTCTTAACTTGTACTGCCCATATGAAGCGAATTAACAAAGAGAATCAGTGGACGTAGGCATTTTCGTGCCGAACCACTTTAAAAAACCTTGTCTCTTTTTTAACTTGTTCCTTCATATCTTGGCTGCTTGTTAACTTTATCCTTTTCTGTTGAACGAAATCCTATGCAAGGCACTCCACAGTGCAACTTCACCTGGACAAGACCTAACAGGTACTATGCGAATCTATGCCCTCGCCAATGAGACACTTTCGCTCCGGCATCCCTCTGCTGCGAGTTAACTCATTGCTCGCGACGGCCCTTAAAGCCAACTGTAATGAGCCGATTATAAGCCACCGAGAAGGCCGACTATAGCCGAGGCAGCTCATTACGGCGTTCGGCTCGCCGGCAACTGTGAACCGATTATAAGCCCCAACATAAGGTGTGGCCAGCCAGGGGTAGTTCACGGTTGACGATCGGCACCCACGCTAGCCGGCCACAGTAAATCGAATAATACCCACGATTACGGGCCATAATGGCCCGGGTAGTTACTGTGCGCGATCTCGGCTCCGATGTGTCTTAAGTGCGGCTGTGGTAAAAAAGAATTAACTCCCCGCGGAGGCGTAAGATGGGTGACGAATGTCTCCAAGACCCACAGCTAGGGAAAGTGACTACAAAACCCGTTTGCCACGAACTTAAGCACACCGAAGGCCTTCCGTGATTGGAAGTTTTACTCTTTCACATATTTCAATTCTATTTAAAGAACTTTTCTCCTATCCTCTATAACAATCCCTGAAGTACAGGACACAGAGTAGAAGATACTCACCAGCGGGAATGGGAATTCACGGTTGGATAGCAGGACATTCAACTGAGCTCCATCCTCGGTCGTACAAAAATATTCAAAACTGCCATCTACAATTAGAACATGAAAGGCGGTATTTTCTTCTTTTATACAAATTCCTGACTATAATTTATTCATACATCACACTAGCATTATAAGGCATGAAATTATGCTTTAAGCAAGAACTTGGCATTAAACACAACTGGATTACAAGCATATGCATAGCTATATTTCACATACAACATGTGAAAATAACAAAAGCATTCAAAAAACGACGGAATCAGCTTAAGTTAAAAAATTACACGTCAAGAATAGTGTTGTTTATTACAAGTAGCATAATTACAACCTAAGAGTTACATTACTGTTTTGAGACTAACGTATACAACAATGTCAAGCCCACCAAAAGATATCCAGGTCCAATCAAGGAGCCAGCCGCGTCGGAGTTTTATCCTCGCCCTGTTGCCCACCTGTCCGGTCAAAGAAAGAATTCATTAGTGATAAGCAACCAAGTTAACGGAAAGACCAGAAAGGAAGACTTACCAGCACCTGCTTCTTGACCATCCTGGTCATCATCCTCTACTTGTACACCTGCCTCCCCCGGCAACAGCATGCGCGCTCTATCAATCCCAAAGGGGCGGGAGATAACATCAAGCTGCTCGCCTTTGAGAAAGCCTGGGAAACAGTCGGGAGGTGAGTTCAGAAGTTCCTGAGGGCCGTACCCATCCACTAGTGACCTCGGGGTAGGCCCATGACGTCCCGGTTCTGACTGAGCTGGGGGCACTGCGGAAGGATCGTCTCTATCCTGGGATTTCCTCTTTTCTGATCGGGTTTCAACTTTACAAGACATTTATCTGCAAACACAAAGAAGTGCGTCGTTAGAATAAAGGAAGTAAACAAGCGAGTGTGTGCAGTCGGGAATTTCACTCATAATTCAAGTCCTAAAAGTGCATTCGGTAGTTCAAGGCCGAAAGGTCATTCGGTATTCAAACCATCAATCTCATTCGGCATTCCCAATACTACAGTTCATTCGGCACTCCCAATATCACAGTTCATTCGGCATTCCCAATACTACTGTTCGTTCGCCATTCTCAATACTACAGTTCATTCGGCATTCTCAATATCACGGTTCGTTCGGCATTCCCAATATCAAAGCTCATTCGGCACTCAAGTACCTCTGGTGCAGATTCATTCGGTAATTCAAAATATAAGAGCCATTCGGTAACTACCTGATTCGGTAGTCAAGGATGATCCGGCAATGACTTTGATTCGGCAGACGAGAATTTCGATTTGGCTGTCTTCAAACGGTAAGGAATGGTAGAGACATAAGGCCCATACTTATAGGGGGAGGTTGATTGACCGGACCAGCCAGTTCGGTTCCCAGACCGAATGAGATCGACAAACTAAAACAAAGCACAACATATGTTAAACATATGCCCTGCTTTGGGGGGCAAATGTTGGGTGAATTTTCACCACCTGACCAACCCTAGCCGAACCAAAGTCTACAGGCTACCTAACCAACACCTACCGAACCAAACATCTCCACATCAATACCGAACCAGCATCACCGGTTCAACCACCGAATGAAGCAATACCGAACCACCACACTCTTAGCCGGACCAACACCTAGTCGGACCAGGATCTAGCCGGACCAGGATCTAGCCGGACCAGGACCTAGCCGGACCAACTCCTAGCCGGACCAACACCTAGCCGGACCAGGATCTAGCCGGACCAGGACCTAGCCGGACCAACTCCTAGCCGGACCAACTCCAAGCCGGACCAACTCCTAGCCGGACCAACTCCAAGCCGGACCAACTCCAAGCCGGACCAGGACCTAGCCGGACCAGGACCTAGCCGGACCAACTTCTAGCCGGACCAACTCCTAGCCGGACCAACTCCAAGCCGGACCAAATCCTAGCCGGACCAGGACCTAGCCGGACCAACTTCTAGCCGGACCAACTCCAAGCCGGACCAAATCCTAGCCGGACCAACACCTAGCCGGACCAGGACCTAGCCGGACCAACTTCTAGCCGGACCAACTCCAAGCCGGACCAACTCCAAGCCGGACCAACTCCAAGCCGGACCAACACCTAGCCGGACCAGGACCTCATCCCCATGCTCTGCCGAACCAGCTCACCTCCCATGCTTCGCCGAACCAACTCACCTCCCATGCTTCGCCGAACCAACTCACCTCCTACCACCGGACCAAGACGTGCCAGGCCAGATCACATCAGCCCAGGCCCACCAGCAGCTATATACATCCAAGACCCCTGCTCCCACCCTCACTCTATAAATAGAGGGGCAGATGTACAACAATGGGGGACAAGTTTGAGAGCTCAAGCACGGAAGGAACTTTCAAACAACTTTCTTTTACTTGTACCAAAGCTTTGTACTTGTAATTACAACAAAAGAAGAGAAATAACATATAAAGTGGACGTAGGCACATTCTGGCTGAACCACTATAAATCTGCGTGTCTTTTTACAGTTTAGCCCCTGTTTTTCATATATTTGCATAAACCTCCAAAATCACTAAGAACAACATAAGATCTACTAAATCATACAACTTTGAGGTGTTTGTCCATTTTTTGTGCAAACAGAATAGATGTTAGGAATTCATACCTAACAATCCAAGATAGTTATAGACATAGATGTGAGATAAAAATCTCACCTTTAAACCCAAAAACTATGAAGGAGAAGCTTGAAGGCAAAGAAAGATCAACTACTCTTCAACTTCAACTCTAGAAGCTTGAATCTATGCTTAAAAGAAGAATATTTCCTAAGTTAGGTTTAGGAAATTTTTGAAATTAAAGAGAGAATGAGTTGGAGAAGAAGAAGGAGATGCTCACCTAAGCTTCTCTTTGAATTTAGGAGCTAGAACTTGAATTTGCAAAGAAGATTAGGGCTAAGGAATTCTAATTCTTTTTCTCTTCCCCCATTTTTCCAAAGCTTGAGTGTTACGAAATATTATGAAGGAGTGAAGAGGAGTGGAGTGGAGTTGGGTTAATATGTTGGGTTAATCCCAAACCCAAAGCCCTAGTTGAAAATCTCAAAATTTTACCCAACTCAAAACATATCGATGTTTATACTTTAAAAAGTCGCAAACACCATTTTGAACTCAATGGAATTGGTCTCGAGTCCAAATTGTTGAACCTCAACTTCATTCTTGATTCAGACGTCTGAAATTTCTGAAACAGACGTCTGAATCTGGTAAAATGAGAGTTCTCAGACTTCATTCAAACGTCTGAAATGGATGATTCAGACGTCTGAATCTGGAAAAATAATTATTTTCTTAGAACAATATTCAGACGTCTGACTCGGGGATTTCAGACGTCTGAAAATGGCTATTTTAGCCTGCTTCCTTTCTGGATCGATTTGAACAATTTCAGACGTCTGAATTACCCATTTCAGACGTCTGAATTTCTGGAAAAATGTGTTTTCAAATAGGCACTTCCAAATAGCACTATCCACATAGATTTTTCACTAATTCGACTGTTCTTCTTCGAATAGTGACTTTTTCGGACTAAAATCCGACGAACGATGCTATATTTAAATAAAACATTTAAATATACAATCGTAAAATATGCGGGTTGTTACATTAGCCGTCTCAGAATTATTGAAACCAAGTTTACATTCAAACGAGTCTTTCAACAGAAGTGTTCAACAAAATCAAGTTCAAATGTGCGAAATAAAAAGCAAAAGCGGAACACAGACGTCAAAGTGCAAACACCTATATCGACGCAATTGTTAGTCATATCAGAGCATGCCCGAGGATCGCTCGTAATCCTGTACATGTGTAAATGACTTAATCGCTTTGGTATGGAGTTTGCCACTTATTCATTGTTATTCCGATCAGTTGATGATAAGCTGACGCCTCGATCCGGAGCCACCTTCATTTGATGCAGGCGGTGGTTGCTCTCGTTCCACCGTAGTTGTTCCCCTTCTCACATATTGCGATAGCAGACCATTCCGGATATGTCCCTCAACCTCATCCTTCAAGTGCCTGCAATCATTCGTGCTATAACCATTTAGCTCGTGGAATAAGCAATACTTGTCGGATCTCCTTTCATTACTAGTCGGATCCCTTCTCATTGGCTTTCGATAAGGAATCAGCCCTCTAGTATCCTGGTAGATTCGCTCCAAAGTCTCATTCAACTTCGTATAAGAGGTGAATCTCGATTCTGTTCGCGGTCGCTTTGGTCCATCACCGTTATCCTCGGCTTTCCGTTTCCCTTTATCGTTGCCTGAATCTTTTCTGGGAGGATCTCCGCCTTTGACTGCATAAACTCCAGCTTCCTCTCCTTCCTCCCTTTCAGCATTTGCATCCTATAATCTCAGAAATACTTCAGCCTCATGATAAAATTCTCCTAGATCCATAGGTGGGTCCCTTTTCAATGAATTCTTAAATTTTGTGCCATCAGCTATGCCGGATATAGCTTCCATCAAAACCATGGATGGATCTGGTCGATCCACCGATGCTGCCGCCGCATTGAATCTCGTCATAAAATTCCTCAAAGATTCCCCCGTTCTTTTCTTTAGTGCTGCCAAGCTCATCACATTCTTGGGTCTCGAAATGTGAACTCTGAACTGCCTTATAAACTTCTCAGTCAAATCGGTCCATGTTCCAATGGAGCCACTCCCCAACTGTCTAAACCATAGTGCTGCAATGTCCGTCAAATACAATGGGAAACACCGGACCATGACCTCCTCCGATGCCCAAGTACCTCCATATGCCTGATATACCGTGTCAGATGAACTGCAGGATCCGTCCTCCCATCGTACGTCTCCAGTGTTGGTAGCTTGAATTCTGGTGGATTCCTAGCCTGTCTAATTGTGGGAGCGAAGTGGATCCTGTTCACGTCTTCCAGATCTCTATTCACTAGTCCTCCTCTCATGGCTCGCCTGACCATCTCCGCTAATCTGTCACTGTCGTCAAGCTGTAGCCCTTATCTGTTGCCTCCGACCTGCCCCATGAGTTCGTGAGGGAATCATGGAATCTGGTCTCCTGGACGGGCATTCATTCCTCTACCAAAGCCATGTTGAACAGCTCAACCTGGTATCCTACCTGAGGTTGGATCAACGTCCTCCGGATGAGTGCCCCCAAGTTCTGGTGTTGCTCCTGATGGTCCTGCTCTATTCTGGACTCTGGTTGCTCCAGGCTCCTGATCTCTATTTCCAGCATCTCTTGTAGTAGCGTTCCCTTGATTCTGCATTCTGGTTTGTCCAGCTTGTTGGAGTAAGTTCTGCATCATCTCTTCCTTTCTTTTCAGCATTCCCTCCTGCATAGCTTCCATCATCATCTCCATCTCATCCCGGGTGATGAAGATTGAGGTCTGATTTGCTCCAGAGGAAGCCTCCTGACTCTCTTCATGTTGACTCCTTTCAGCTCTTTGTCTTCTTGTTGATTGCCTTGCCATGGCTTTCCAGATCCAAATCTTTAAGCTTTCAGATCCAAAGTCCAAGTTGCAGAATTCCTGAGTGATAGCGTTCTCAGTGAAAGCACCAAAATGTTTGTGCCAAAATTGGTCACAAACACCCAATTTCCAATGAAAGCACCAGTTCACAATAATAGATAACAAGTATGCAGAGAATTAAAAATGAAGAACACTCAAAAAATTTAGAAGAAAGCAGTAAAGAACACAGGGTTTATAGTGGTTTGGAAATCCGACCTACGTCCACTTTGAAGTTGATAATTTTATTGAAGTTTGCTTGCTGATTACAACGAGTTACAACTGATTACAACAGCAAAATCAGAGTACAATGATGAATCCGGCAGAGTCTGGACGTAGAAGAGCCAAAAGTCCCCCTTTTCTGAAGCCATTAGGATGCTATTTATAGGCATAGGCTGCAAATATCTCGCTTAGATCTCGGGAGACATCTTTTGGCACGTGGGCGGACCCATGCGATCGATCCCATGTGGTTTGCACTCGATCCATGATCGATACGAACGAATTTCGTATCGATCAAGATTTTACCCAATCGAGTCGAAATCAAGCATGAACATTCTTTAGGTTGCACGTAAGCTCCAGTGAAAATTTCGTAGCATTTGGACTTGTAGATTGTGAGATATGATTGATGAAAGTTTGTGTTTTTCGAAGGCTGTCTCCTTCGTACTCGATCGCTATTGCACTGTTCGTATCGATCACTGTTGCACTGTTCGTAACGATCGCTACTCGATCGATGTTGCACTGTTCGTACTCGATTGATGTTGCACTGTTGGTACTCGTTCGTTGTTGCACTGTTCGTATCGATCGTTGTTGCACTATTCGTATCAATCGATGTTGCACTGTTCGTACTCGATCGCTGTTGCACTGTTCGTATTGATCGATGTTGCACTGTTCGTATCGATCGCCGTTGCACTATTCGTACTTGATCGATGTTGCACTGTTCGTACTCGATCGATGTTGCACTTGATGGATACGAACAATAGAAGAATGATGGATACGAACAGTAGAGGATTTATGGATACGAACAGTAGAGGATTGACGGATACGAATAGTTGGTGGTTGATGGATACGAACAATTGAGGCCTGATGGATACGAACAGTAGAGGATTGATGGATACGAACAAGACCTTACAGTTGATTGCTTGAATTGCATCGATCATATCTTGAGCATACGAACTCCGATTGACCTGAAATTTGGAACGTTGGCTTTCACGGCTTTGCTTGTCATGTCTTGTCAATTGTAGTTCGATCTGGACTCGGACAAAATTCATCGATATTCATAGTGAGCCTACGTATAACCGATCTTCGGGATGAATTGTCATTGATTTCCAGTCAGTTTTTTGGTGTCACGGCCTTGCCAAAAGGCGGGATAACAGGTTATATATTAAATGATTTGAAATTTAAATAATTTGGAAATTTAAAAAAAGATGAATTATAAAACAGTTTATAGGAAAATAGTTTATAGTGAAAATAATTTCAAATTCAAAACTGTTTCTTCCCATCCCAATAAATCTGGATTTAGGTCCAAATTTAAATCAAACAGATTCAATTTCAAATCTTCCAATTCAGATCGTCTTAAATCCCAAATCAATTCAAATCGACTCAATTTCGATTTAAATCCAAATCAAATTCAATTTTGATTCCCATTTGAATTAACTTTAATTTCGAAACGTTCATTTAACTTCAAATTCGATTCACAATTCGATTCATAATTCGATTCAATGATTTAAATTTCAATTCAATTATTATTTTTGAACCATTCCAATTTTATCAATTTCGAGTTCCATTTCAAAATACCGATTTAAATCACTTAAATCAATTTAAACTTCGATATTCAATTTAAGGCTCAAATCTTTTGAAATAATTCAATTCCGAGCTCAAAATTTAAATATCCATTTAAATTACTTTTACTTAAATCACTTCGAAGTTCAAGTAAAAGTTCAACCTTTTAAAACAATTCAATTTCTATAATTCAAGTTATATTTCAATCATAACTTCAAATTCCAAATTAAATTCTTTTAAAACAATTTCTTTTAACAATTTTAATTCCAACATTTCAAGCTTGAATTCGAAAATAATCCAATTTTCATATTTCGATTCAATTTTATTTTTAGAAAACAAAATCTTTTGAATAAGTTCAATCCAAGAATTTAAAATCATTTAATTTAACCAATCCGGTGTCTGTATATAATTTTCTATCCTATGGCCAAGTGATCAATTATTTCAATTTAATTTTAGGGATGGATATAATTCATTTCAATCCAAACCCAAGTGTCATAGGTATATATCATTTCAACCTATTTCTTAATTTATTCGAAATAATTCAATTTACAGTTTATATACTGTCAATAATATACAGGTTGATAATTGGATATATATAGAATAAATAAACATCCAATCATCCAAAATATTAACCAATAAGCATCCGTCACAATCAACATCCAAACAGTCAGTATAACACAACAGATAACTGGTTATCAATAATCGGGAGTTCAACTAGCAATCTACTTCCAATTTCACTTTAACTATCAAATTTAATTCATAACAGTTAATTTAGATGTGAATTTAATCATTAAAATATAATCAATAAAATTAAATCACTTCATGATTTCAATTTAATTAACATAAAAATATTTCAGTACTTCGTGAGCGTTTAAAACACCCACCTTTATTTGAAACTAAAAATATTTCAGAGTCAAATAAATTCCATTTCAGCTCCATGTCGTAGCCCTCGTCGATACGATCGCAATGCGATTCGTTTCACTCGAATCAGACCACGTATGGAAAAGTTATTAATAAATTGGCATACGATATAATCATTAACATAATTAACAAAGCTTAATTAACCTTAAAAAATTTAATCTCACTATTCCTAACGCGCGTAGGCCGTCCTTCTTCTTCCTATCACGATTCGTTGCTTCGTCATATTTATTTATTTATTTATCAAATTGCGATCGCTCGCCATAGCCAGCACCACCGTCGACGTCCCCCATGCTCTCGCCCTCCAACAAGCTATGCGCGCACAAACGAACCCCCAAAAACCCAAAATACCGCCGTGAATTTGAACATAGATCTCAGCGAATACGAGGCGCATTAGCACGATCCAACCATTCCACGTGTAGATCTCATCGAGATCTACGATTTTCCTTTGGAAATTTTTGATTTCGTTGTGTGGATGGAGAGATATCGAAGGAGGAAGAACGAGAATTATCGGCCATTAAGCGCATAAGAGAATGCGGTCGAGAATAGGGTTACGCGAATATGAAAATGAACGGCCTATTATATAAGTTCCGACCCAATTCACCCATAAATTTTCCGAACTCCAAACAACGCGTGCCTTTTGGCGTTTTATATGTTATACTTCCATTCCGAACACAATGGAACTAGTCTCAAGGCCTAATTCGATCGTATTCAAAAGATAGCATTTCAATATCAAATTATTTTAATTAATTCCTACGCGTTCCAAGCTCGCACGGCCAAATAATAAGTCCGATCACTACGAAACTTGAAATCCTATAATAACTCACTATTACGGATCCGATGAAACTGGTTTCGTCGAAATCCGAGATAGTGCTCAAAAAGGCTATTTTTACACGTTAATTAAAATATAAAATTTCCACTTCCTATTTATTCACTTTTAAATTCAATTTTAAAAGTTAACAATCTTCATTCTTGTTTAAATAAAATTTAAATCAACTTACGACATCATTTTCATTCATATTAAATTCAGAATTCAATTATTCAAATAATTTCCAATATTAAATTTAAACAATTTAATTATTCAATAAATCACCATATTTTAAATGTAAGTTATTTAACTTATAAAATTGAACTTTTAAAATGAATTCAAATAATAAAACAACTTCTACACCTAGTTCCACTTCTTTATTTAAAGTATTCCCACAATCCAATTTCGATGAATTCCAATATTAAATTTGATCACTTTAATTATCAACAATTAATTTATTTTCATCTAGATAATTCAACATTTATTATTCAATTTCAGCTATTGATTACAACACATTAAATATATTGAACTTCATTCTATACTAGTTATTGCCTAAATCTTCGAAATTGGTTATTTCAAAATTTTATTCAAGTTCATATTCAATAAACTACATTAATAAATCATTATTTTTATTTCTAACCATTTTTGTTCAATAATTATTATGAAATTCAATAATTTAAAATAGTTAAAAATACGGGTCATTACATTCTCCCCACTCAAAACTTTTCGTCCTCGAAAAGGGGTTAAGTAAGGAATTTAACATACGATATACTTTACTCAAAATAATCAACTTATAAAACATAAAATCTATTTGGAAACCTTTACTACGCTTCCGCTACGCCACCCCGATCGGCTTACGGAAATTACAACTTATGATAAAAACAAGTTATAAAATTTTAAAATCTCAAATTTTTTCTAACACCCGGATTTACGGAATTTCGACAGCGTCTCCTTTGATCAGCTCGATCAAAATTTTTTTACAATACAAATATATATCACAAATATACCAAATATACATCTCAGCTCAATTATGAGGCATCCCGTAGGAAAAAATATAAAAGTGCGGTATGTAATCCGAGATATGTACCTTATTATTATTAATACGAGCGAGTTCGCTCATATTAAGCAAGCAAATGCAAATTAAATCCACGTATACGTCCAAACGATCTGCGTATGTACCTATCTCAACTCAAATTTGAATATTAGTCACTTATAATAAGATATATAACACGTATGAGTTAAATAGACTATATAATATGAATTTTGAATCCAAATCATAAGCATTAGCACCAATACACAACATAACGGTCATATGCAGCTAAGCAGTAATAATAATGATTTACAACCAAAAAAACCATTCAATTAATATACATCCAACTAATTCAAACTGCATTAATTTATATTATCCAATGTTAGTATTTAATTTATACACTTCATTTCTTATTAACATCCAATTTTTTTATTAACATCTAGTTGGTTTACTTCCAATTTATTCACATCTATTTCATTTACATTCAATTTATTCAAATTTCAATTTGTTAAATCTCAATTATTTCATTTTATGTTTAACAACCTCTCATATCAATTCATTTATGGACCATTTTATAATATCATTTCATTTAACCTTATTTATATTAAATTTTATTTCATTACCACTTAGTATATTCTTAATACTAATATCATTTATAAGCCATTTCATAAAATTATTTAAGTTTATTATAAACATTTTATGAAAAGCAACTCATGTTTATTATCACTTCATAACTTAAGTTCATTTTAGTTCATTGATTCATTTCATTAATTCATTTCATTAATTCAAATTCATCTTAATAATTTTACTTAAGTAAATTTTATTTTATAAAATGATTCACTTCATTAGTTTATTATTAACTTACTGAAGTAAATTTTATTTTATAACTCAAATTCATATTAATAATCTTTTTCTTTTTATCATAATCAATTTCATTCAACTTTTCTTAAATTAAAATTTCATTTCATTTCATATTTCAAATTTCAACTTTCTTATTTCATTAATCATTGCTTAAATTTATAATCATTTTATACAGAGTAACTTCTTTTACACAATATTATTCAAATTATGATTATCTCAGAAAATTACAACTAAATCTTGAAACATCCTTTGCAAATTTATTTTTATAATTTTACAAACAATTTACAAAGATATGATTTATTTTATTATTTGTTTACCTTCTCTTAAGTTCATATCCAAATAGTATTTCTTCTTATTACTCAAATTATTCATTTAAAATTTCTTTAAATATTAACTAAGTGTATAACATTTCTTTATTTAACATTCACTTATTTCATATTCAATTAGTTAACATTCAATTTATTAAAACTCATTCCATTTGCATTCAATTTATTTACATCCAATTTAAATCAAATTCAATTACTCATATGAAATTTACTTACACCCAGCTATTCTCATTCAATTTCTTTCACACCCAAATTGCATTTCATTATAATTCAAGTTCGTATTCATTCTATTTCGAGAAGAAGTAACACAAATATATGTCAACTATACATATATTAGTACCTTAAGCTCGAAAAATCAAGAGGGTCCATCTCATAGCCTCGAAATCGAGATTTGGGTTTTCCTTCTACCCGTTTAAAGGTTGGCATTTGAAAAGAAATCTGTACAAGCTATTGTACGTGACTGGACGCAAGGTAAGTTCAAACCAGTATAAAAATCATGGTGAGATCTCTCTAATTCTTTACTTTTTACTTTACTACATTTATACTTATTTGTGTTTGCATCTGTGATTGTTGATTCTACATTGATTAATAATAATCTTAAAAGAATTTTAAAAAGACTCATAAAGGATAGAAAACACAATTCACCCTTCCTCTAGTGTTTAACTAGCCTTAAGACTCATAATTCCGCAAACCTACAGATATCATCGGTTCAAGGTGTACTTGTAGGTATTGGTGATACGGTAAATTTTCCAATCTATTAACCATTATTAATGTGTAGATAATATTTATATCTTGTATAATGTTTTGTTACTTAGGTGATGATTCTAATATATCAATGTATCGTCACAATCAGGTTGGCTGTATGTTTAATTTTTTTTCATTATCATGCTTATATATTGCTTGCGGCGGAGAAAAATAAAAAATAATTTTTAATTTAATATTCATTTTTTTATTTAGATAAATTTTATAATTCAAATATTAACTCATATTTGCATAAAATATGGTTTTAAACTTTTATACAAGTAAGGTTATATATAAAACATTTTTGATAGAATTATATAATATATATATATATATATATATTTATTAATTAAATCATTTAATTCAATAAATAAATAATATTAATACATATTCATGTTATAAAATATGTTTTAAATTTCATAAAATTAAATTTACATCAAATAGTATTTTCATCAGTAAAAAATTAAATTTTTACATAATTTAAATAATATAATTAATAGCCAAAATTAATAAATTATTTTTAAAATTAATTTATAATATATATATATTTAAATTTCATAATATCTCCAAGATTTTACTGGAATATTAAATTTTGAAATATCTTGTAAAATAGTTTTTTTTAATTTATATTATTTTTTCCATACGAAAATATCTATCTATTTATTTAAAAATTAATAAAACAAAAAACCATCATTGCCATGAGTTATATGATAGGCATGTGTGTGTTTATATATATATATATATTTGTGTGTGTGTGTGTATAATTTTATGCATATTTTTATTTAAGTATATCTATTTATATATATTATTAATTTTATAATATATTACTACATATATATATTTTTCAATATATAAACTATATATTATTACTTTTGATTTTTGATTTTGAATTTCCAATGTAATAAACAAACAAATTTTAATATAATTTATATGAATTTTAATACATACATACATACATACATACATACATACATACATACATACATACATATACTATAAGTTCGTATAAATAAATACAAATATACAAATTTTAATAAAATAATTTTAAAACAAAATATAAATTTATATATACGTATATATTTTGTATACATGAAATAAATATATAAACATACAATTGGACAATCCATTTGTATATTATATGAGCTAACATGTCCACTGCTGTGTAAATCCCGACACTTATATACGTGTATGTTATACCTTGCACGGATTGCTATGTTGCACATGCACATACATATATATGTGTATATATATATGATATAGTATTAATTACATAATATAAAACTGTATTATAAATTTAAATAAAATAATGATTTTATTTAAATAAATTTAGAAATGTTCTAAATAAATTAGACCTCTTAGGCCCAATAAAGATCCAAAATGGATTTTTTTTAAATTCACTCATTTCTTGCGCTATGGGCTGGCCCAGTTCCAGCAGTCATATTAGAGCCCAATAGTCTATGCGGTCTAAATTAATTATGTTATGGTTAACTATTTAAGCCTACAACCAAGCAAGTAGGGTGTCTAGAAATGTAATGTCGAAGGATTGAGTTTGGGTAATCAAGTACTCTGGCCTACCTGACTAACGGCCTTGCCCAAATAGATATATGAGCCCAAAGGTTGTCCCTAATAGAAAAGACCCAATTAGAATTGGGCCTTGGGCTAATTTTCAAAATTGTTTGAAAATTAAATAAATATAAGATTTAAATTTAGTAGTTAAATTTAAAATAAAATATATACATATTATAAAAGTTATAATATAATAAAAGATTTCAAAATATTTGAAAAATTATATAAGTTAGTTTCAAAAATTTTAAAATTTGTTAATAAGATAAATAAACACTACAAGAAAAATAGTCTTTTATAGCGGCATATAGCCGCTATTAAACACAACTATAGTGATTTGATAAACACTATATATCGACATGTTATAAAAAAGAATTGCACATTTATAACACAAAAAAAACCGCTATAAAAAAGCATGATTTCATTGCACAATATAGCCGCTATAAAATAGTTATCCTATAGCGCCTATTTCACGCTATATATCAACATGTTTGTAGTACATTCTACATCCATTTACAACATATATATGCCGCTATAAAATGTATAGATACAATAACGCCTATTTGCTGCTATCCTTTGAAAGTAACCTCATACGCATTATCTTTTTATAGCACTTATGTCATATAGTTATAACGCTTTTTAGGAGCTATGCTTTATTTTACTATATATTTGATGCACCCCACTATTACATTTTAATAATAACAATCAAAATGAATCTTTTTTAAATAGATAACAATTTAAACAATGTATGAACGAAAAAAATATAATAATCAGCAAATGTAATGCATATTCATGATAACAAAATAAAGTATCAACTATCAAAAAATAATTTCAATACATGAGTTACTAAATTCAATACATATTCATGATAACAAAAGACAACATAGTTCAAAGTTAACGTCTACAAGTACCAAATGCATCACTAAGAACTTGAACTGCTCAAAACCTTTCTTCATGCATGTCTTCGGTCATTGGTAGTACTTCCTGAAAATTCAGAACAATTTTAAAATAATTATATAAAAATGTGATGATAATTACAGGTTATTGGTAGTACTCTACAATTAAGTATAATAGAGATCCAAATAAACAGCATGCTTGACTAGTTGAAGATGTACTCTTTATTTTGGCAATATAGAGCTCCAAATAAAAAGAATGCTTTAATATTCTGTTACAGTATTCAAATAAAAGTTGAGAAGCACACAAATCATCACTTGTGAAACCTAAAACAAACTCAAATACACACTTTTTATTTTACCCCAATTTATTGAATCATAATCAATATCCCACCTGGAGTACAGATGCTAAACTACACAAATTAAATTGCAGGATCACATCGTAGCCAATATTCAATAAGAATAGATTCAGATTTATTTTCTAATGGCTAAATATGAACTCTTTAGGGTCTAAATGTGAAACACTGATCCAAAACAATTTGGCAATCTCAGTTTGTAGTTATCCAATTCATTCAAGCCTACCCTTTTCTTTTGAATACGGAATTGAAGTATCTCATAATATAATCGATTATACCATCAAATTCAGTAATTTATTTTTTAAAGACACACCTGCAGCACAACTGAAGAAATCACATCAGCATAGCATATTTGACCGCGATTCAAACTCATACACCTGGCAGGTGCAAGCGCATAGCACTTAATCTTCTCTCTAGAAATTCTACCAAACTGTTGTCTGTGGTTAACTACTATAATCGTCATCAGAGCTGCCACACCAGATCTAAGTGAATGCCCTATAAAAACCATCTCATAATCATTTCCCTTCTCTTTTTCCTTCTTCAAAAGTTCCCTGATCATCTCTGCTTCCCTGTTCAGTACCCTCATAATCATAACTTGACCAACATATAAGCCGTTACAAGCTCCAACTCTGGGAACAGAGTAAGGACTGGCTCTTACAAATGCAGCTGAATATGCATCTACACCATAATCAACCCACTCAGACCTATGCTCCCTTATGAACTGAACAAGCAATCCAGGTAGCGCATTCTACACCATAAAAGTTATTTAAAATTTCAAATTAAAAGAAGAAGAAAAGGCTCAAGTGAGTGAGACTGTAGAATGTTATGTATAGAATAAAACCTGCAAAAGCATGGATGCTTTTGCACATAAGATGCCCCCAGAAGAAGGATACGATATATGAGTCTAGGTATGTCACCACTTAACTGGTTTTGTGCTAGATCCCTGTATAAAAACAAATGGATAAATTAGAATTACGACGTGACATATTCTTTTGGTTGTTTCTTCAATCGTAGCAGGTAAACACTATTTTTGTTTATAGAAAAAAAATCATGGTTTCAAAATCATAGTAGGTGAACAGTCGTCCTTTTCAATTAGCAAAAGAAGATAGTCTAGGTTCAATCAAAAGCAAAAAGTCACTGCATCTAAGGATATGTAGAATTTATACCTAGCAAAACCCAACCAAACTGAATCAAAGACACATTCAGTTTGAAGCAGATTACATCAAATGAAGCATTATTCCATTCATGCTTAATAAGTTAAACGGTACATATTTATTGTAACGACCCGCATTTTTGACCGTTCAAGTCGACAATAATCCACACATGTCCAACTCAAACCGTTCAAATAGGCAGATGGTTATTGGGGTTAAATAAGAAAAGGAGAGAAAGAACAGAAGCAAACTCAGAATCTTGCAGCGGAAGGAACAAGATATAATAATAAAATAACAGTTCATGAAGCTGTTAAATAAATAAACTTGATTATTATTATACATCATAAATCAGAGTTACATACATATCAGAGATAATACAACAATGCAGCGGAAAAATAATACAGTAGCAGAATACAAATGATGTAATACCAAACTCCGTCTTCGTCCTCCAGAATAGATCTTCAACCTTATCTGAAATGCTCAGGCTGACCCGAGCGTAATGAAAAGACAAAACACTCGAGTCAGGACTAAAATATCTCATGTAAGTCAAATCGAACAAGAAATATGAGTGTGACGGCGTCAGAGATGTTTACGGGGTTTGACATCTCCTATCTAGTGTCAACGTAAGTGCAATAGCTTAAGAGATGTTACGGGATTTTCCATCTCTTAAGGATCCGTTAAACTATCTACTATGTAGTACAATACGCTATATATGTAATGTCTATCAAGTAAAATAAATATTTTTCATAGTGTTAAGGCTTTACATTGATCCCCCTTAACACATTTTTAAGCCCTAGTGTACAGTTTGCATATAACACACCAGTAAACCGTCGGTGGATAGTGACGCGCCGTGATACACTAACACTAAATCAAAATCGTAGTGGTCGCGCATAAGGGTAAAAGTATGACAAGGCACGTGAGGCAATGCCCAAGGTAGGATACTACCGTTTCGCGTCTCCGGCTGGTGGTAACGCATCGCTGCTACGATCGCCCACCGCATCACATCACTCCCAAATCAAGGGTGATCACCAATCGACAACAAAGTAGATATAGTATACGAAGGAGTGTGAATGCTAGAGGCAGCTAACCTCACTGGCACGGGTATGGCTCCTGTTTTAGTCATTTCAAATTTGACATAAGTGTCAAGGCATCCATTAACGTTCTCTTACTTCAAATCAGCAACGTACATCAAAACCATCCACTTCATTCTGGATCAACACTCCGCGTGTATTAGTTATTAAAGTGGTTTTCGGTATCGACAGAGAGTATGTCCATATCCGATCCCGGTCTCTTTAATAACTACGTATTTTTACACCGGTGGCTCTTTTACATTTCAAATCGATTCATAATTGATATCAAATATCATATTCGCTTCAAAATCAAATCCATTCAAATATCATCATATTTACTCAAAGTATACAATTTCATTTCAAAAATCATTTTCGCCTCAATATCTCATTTCGATTTCAAAATCATTTTTCGCCTCAATATCTCATTTCGATTTCAAAAATCAATTTCAAATACATATTTGAACCATAAAATAAACAAATTCACTTCCAATATATTTCGAAATTTTAAATATTTCACATTTCAAAACAGTTCATATATTTATATAAGATTCGCTTTAAAACCATTTCGTATTCAAATTAGAATATACTTCAAATTACACATCTGTATTAAGTAGTTTACTTAATTTCTGGAACAATTCCAATTCAATAAACTTAGATTAACATTCGAATTTCAAGAATTCATTTAAGTATTACATTCCAAATCAATTTCAGTTCAAATCCTATTCAGATCAATTTTATCTTCAAATTGAATTCAATAGTTTCAATTTAGTCCAATTCACAAATTTCTTTGAATTTCAATTAAATTCCAAATTAATTAAATCTCAATTTCAAATTAATTTTCAATTCCAAACTCAAACTTGAAATATCATTTCATATAAATTTTCTTAGAAATATTCAGAGTTCGATTAAAAGTCCAATCTTTTAAAACAAATCAACTTTCGAAAATTTACGTCGTATTTCAATCTTTTTCTTAAAAATCTAAACTTTGAATAATTAAACAATTTCATTTACCAAGTTTAAATTCCAACATCTCGATCTTCAATTCAAAATAATTCAATCTCCATAAATTGGATTTTATTCTTAAAATCAATTCATTTAAATAATTTCAAAACAACTTTTAAAATCATTTAATTTAACCAACCCGGTGTCCGTATATAATTTTCTAACCTATGGCCAAGTGGATAATTATTTCGATTTTAATTTCAAGGATGGATATATATCATTTCAATCCAAATAGATGTCATAGGTATATCATTTCAACCTATTCCTTAATTTATTCGAAATGATTCAGTTTACAGTTTTATATGCAATAAACAATATACATGATGATAGCATGATATATCAAAATAAATAAACAACCAATATCGACCAATAACATCCATCAACCAATCAACCATAAAGCCAATAACATTCACAACAATTTTATAATTATCAATATCGAGTAATATACTGCCAATTTAAATTTATTTTAACGGTCAATTTAAATTCTATCAATTAATTCATATATCAAGACATATGATAATTAAACCTACCAAACAACAGCCAATAAATTTCATATCACTTCAAAATATAAATTTAACTAACAAAAATTATTTTAGTCAATTGTGAGCGTATAAACACTCACTTTTTTTCTGTTGTCGCCGAGACGTTCCAGTTTGGAACTAAAACTGGACGACGCCCAACTTTAGCCCAAATTTCCACCGTCTCCAAATCCATCCAAACTAGTTTCATTTCGAAGATCTCGTCATTACGATCGCAACGCAAAAAGTTTCGTTCCAATCGGACCTCGTATGAAAAAGTTATGCTATTTTAAAGTTTACACGAATTTAAATAAAACAATTTCAGCTTTTATTTTTTTTAAAATTTTCAAACCCTAGTCAACCTTTGCCGTTGGATCAGCTTGCTTCAGATCTGGACCGCCCCTATGTGCTTCTTCTCCAACGTGAACATCACGTTCACAACCAACCCATAGCCGTCATTCTTCCATCAATTCTTGCCAACCCCACCGACCACTACACGACGATCAGGCACCACCATTCCAAAGCCTTCGACGAAAGCTACCCACGCCTGGAACCCTAGCAAGCTCGGCCACCCCCTCTGCCTCGAAATGCGTGAAAAACGCAGCAGCTTCCAGCACGATTTCCCGTTGATCCGTTGCTCCGTTTTCGATCATCTCCGTATGGATTTGAAGCTCTCGTCGTCCTCTACAACTTTGTAGTTGACGACTTTTGCTAATTGTTGATGGATTGAGAGGAAAATGAGGAAGAAGTTTCGAAATTTTCTGGCCATTGAATTAAAAGTGGCGGCTAAGGGATGAAACCCTAGGGTTTTTGGAAAATAGAGAAAGTGAGGGGCTTTTATAGAAAAATACGCGACACTATTCATCCCGGATTTTCCGAACTCCAAACGAAGCGTGCCGACTGATGTTTCTAAGGTTTACCCCGCGTTCCGAACACAATGGAACAGGTTTCGGAAGCTAATTCGATCATCTGTGCGAGTTACGGCAATAAACGATCGATTTAAAATTAAATCGGTTAATCAAATTTCTGTGCGTTTGGGCTCGCCCCGGACAAACGGTAAATCCGATTGACACGAAATTTGAAACTCTACAATAATATGACATTACGGATCCGATGAAACTGGTTTCGTCGAAATCCGAGACTTTTTGAAAAATGACTATTTTCCCTCGCCGAATTAATATTAAAAACAATTCGATGCGTTTCGAGCTGCCACGGTCAAACGATAACTCCGATTGGTACGAAAATTGAAATCCGACAATAACAAACTATTACGGATCCAATGGAATGAGTTTCGTTCAATTCTGAGACTGTTCGAAAAATGGCTATTTTTCAGTCGATAATAAAATATTAAAATATTCAATTTTCACAAATTAACTTTAAATTCAATTTTAAAAGTTCTATAACATTACTATAACTCCAATATGATAAGAAAAAATTTTACAAATCATTTTCAATCATATTCAACTCGATTTCAATTATTTCTGAAATTTAACTTATTAAATTATCGATTTAATTGTCTAATTAAATCCAATATTCGAAAAATAAATTATTCGACGGTTTAATTTCAATATAAAATTCCCAATTTTAAATTATTAAATTTTAAATCAAATTTCAATTGTTCACAAATTCCATTTTTAATTTCACAGTAATTAACAATCTTTTACAACGCAATTTTCCATTATAAATCCACTATAAAAGATTATATTAGATTCATCGTTCAATTATATTGTAATTCAAATTCAAGTTATTTAATTCCAAATGAATTCTTTTATTTCGATTTACACTTTCATTATTGAATCAACCATTTACTTATATATTATTATCAATAGTTTATAATTCATTTACTTTCATTTTCTTCAGCTATCATCTTATTTAAATTCAAAGTAATATTAAATTACATTCATTTACGTTGATTTCCATATTATAACTTCAATATTAAATCTACCATTTTATTTATTCTTGTTTACAATCATAACCAATTTGGTTTACAATCAAATTCAATTCATTATTTACATTCACTACAAGTTAACATCCATATTTAATTTACAAATAAGTTATTTCAGAATTCAGTTTTGCTTTTTAACTTGTAATTCACATTTAACAACACAAAATTTTATTTCCTTCGGATTTTTATCCAAAATTTTTATTTTAATTCGTATTTTTAAAGTGTTAAAAATACGGGTCGTTACATTCTCCCCCACTTAAAACTTTTCGTCCTCGAAAAGGAACGGAGAAGGGGAAACCATCATCTAGATATAATTCATTCAAAATATTCTACTTATTTGCAAAATTTAGTTATAGGATTTTTTTCTTTTCACAAAATTTTCTAACTCCCGGATTTTTGAAAAATTTCGGCAGCACCTCCTTTGCGCGGCTAGGACCGAAAAATTTCACAATGGTAATAATTGCATGATATACATCTCATTGCAAGAATGAGGCATCCCAAAACATGGGGAACACAATAATATACCACAACATAAACCGTAATCCGAGAACGTACCTTTTATTAAGCGGTTATTAGCATTTTAACTTACATTTTGCATTTAGCGCAGAAGCGAGCTCCACAAGCGAAGCGCAACCCCTTTGCTACCTACTATAATGCTCAATAACCAAGTCAGAACCATGCATATAAAGATAGATCGATATACTTAGCATAAACAACATTCATATACATATTTAACTTCAAAACTGAAAATTTTAAATTCAGGACAGCGAACAAATCCCAGTTTTTGGTCACCTAAACGATAAAATTTTAAAATGGAATCTAAATAAAAGTTGTTGCATTTGTTTCAGGCTTTCTGGAATGTCCAAAATCATTGAATTCGGACCATCCGTTCAAAAGTTACGACCGTTTTACTAAATAGGAACGCCTCAGCCTGGCAATGAATTGCGCAGGTCAGCGACATTTGGTCACGTTTTTGACCATCTAAACGACATTAAAACACCAAATTCTTAAAACAAAAGTTTTAGCTTAAGTTCTAAGCTTTTCAGAAAGTGCAAGATCATCAAAATCCGATACACCAGTAAAAAGTTATGTCATAAATACTAAGGTCAAATGCTATTGGTTTTGCTTATTCTTACACAGGACAGCGATAGACATTTACATTTTTAACCTAGTAAACGAATGAATTTTCTGAAATACTCTAAACAAAAGTCGTGCTACAGATTCTAAGCTTTCTGAAAAGTCTAAGATCATCAAATTCCGATTATTCATTTAAAAGTTATGGTACTTTTAGTTTCAACACATACCGGACAATTTTAGATTTCTACATTTGTTTGTTATTACAAATACAAACTATCCAATTTAAAGTTTCCAGAAAATCAAGCATTAACCCAAAGTTGTTAATTTCCTTTATATTTTATGAAATAAGTTTACATTAAATTCGTTTTTCGGTTTATTCACTTTATTACCTCCACATTTTAACTCAAGACAATTTTGCTTCACATTAAATTGAATTCAATTATATTCAACATCACCTTACTACAAATTGAATTTAATTACTTAAATTTTTATTCCATTTATTCAATTCCATTACATTATGAATCGTATTTACTCACCTAACATCCATCTACAACCAAAGCACAACAACATTAACGTCCATACCAAATTTACCACCAAGTCAATCCATTTCTTTTATTTGTCTCAATTGGTTTATTCATTTCCAAACAAATCAAGTTTACTCAATTCATTTACTTTGTTTGGATTATATCAAATTCCATAATTCACTTTACTTGTTTTCCTCATTGATTTAATTCAATAATTTTGCTTGTTCAAATTAAATTTCATACCATCAACTAAGTATATATTATTCATTTTTCAATTTGAATTTCTTTTATATTTGCAACTATCAATTTGATCTTCACATTTTATTTACACTATCATACTTGTATATTTTTTTTTTACTTACTTATCAAAATATGCATTTTAAACTTTTAAATATTAGGTAAGTTATGGTTATGCAAATTTAGTGCAGTTGATAATATACAACTTATTTTCATTAAATTCTAGTGTTGAGCTTATTTAACAAATCTTCAATTTATTATTTATCACATTAAGGTTTACTATTACAATTTAAATTTTCATTTTAACCTTTAAATTCTATTACATATTTTAGAAAAATTTCAATTTCTAGTTTATTCGAAGAGTACAGAAAACATTTAGTGGTCTCCCCCACTCGGACTCTTGAAAAATAAACGCCGATAATGTGTGCACACATTACCGAAACTTATTTTCCAAACGTCAAGTGGGGCATACATCACTTATTTCATTTCAAAGTCATTTAAAATCTTTCCTATTCGAGTTTCTTTCATATAATATGTATATTATTTTCAAACCATTTGCAACAAATTTCAAACATTGGAATTTATATTCTCAAATCCAAAATCATATTCATTTAATTCCATTTTCAATTATATTTCCCAATTCATTTTTTTTTCATTTGTCAATAATTTAGAAATATTAACAAGTCAACCAATTGACGACGATAATCTAATATTATCATCTCCTACCAACCAATACAATCAAAATTTATATATTCATAATAATATTTATATAAAATATAATTCAAAACGATATTATGTCAGTTTGTCCTATTCGAGTGTTTAGAAATCCCTATCGATGCCATGGCGTCCCATGTACCGACCAAAATTTATAAATACTCAACGGAACAAATCAACACAATATAAAACCATTTTATAGCAAATAACAAGTACGCTCTCTCATATACACTCAAACTCATTCATAGGTTTCAACCCTATTTCAACGAGTTATTCCCCACTAGAGCTCAGGTAATCTAAACCAAAGCTCTGATACCAACTGTAACGGACCGCGTCAGTGGGGTAACGCCCACCGTAGCATACAGTAGTACCTGTGTTCTGCCTTTACGGCCAGCCTCTCGACTGCACCAACCCCGCAGGGACATGTAGGAGTAAGAGTCATCCGCTCGCTACCAAACCAAATGCAAGAACCCCCTATCATGCTGCACCCGCCAAGGGCATAGGCAGACACACATGCCCAACTCAAACCGTTCAAAAAGGCAGATGGTTATTGGGGTTAAATAAGAAAAGGAGAGAAAGAACAGAAGCAAACTCAGAATCTTGCAGCGGAAGGAACAAGATATAATAATAAAATAACAGTTCATGAAGCTGTTAAATAAATAAACTTGATTATTATTATACATCATAAATCAGAGTTACATACATATCAGAGATAATACAACAATGCAGCGGAAAAATAATACAGTAGCAGAATACAAATGATGTAATACCAAACTCCGTCTTCGTCCTCCAGAATAGATCTTCAACCTTATCTGAAATGCTCAGGCTGACCCGAGCGTAATGAAAAGACAAAACACTCGAGTCAGGACTAAAATATCTCATGTAAGTCAAATCGAACAAGAAATATGAGTGTGACGGCGTCAGAGATGTTTACGGGGTTTGACATCTCCTATCTAGTATCAACGTAAGTGCAATAGCTTAAGAGATGTTACGGGATTTTCCATCTCTTAAGGATCCGTTAAACTATCTACTATGTAGTACAATACGCTATATATGTAATGTCTATCAAGTAAAATAAATATTTTTCATAGTGTTAAGGCTTTACATTGATCCCCCTTAACACATTTTTAAGCCCTAGTGTACAGTTTGCATATAACACACCAGTAAACCGTCGGTGGATAGTGACGCGCCATGATACACTAACACTAAATCAAAATCGTAGTGGTCGCGCATAAGGGTAAAAGTATGACAAGGCACGTGAGGCAATGCCCAAGGTAGGATACTACCGTTTCGCGTCTCCGGCTGGTGGTAACGCATCGCTGCTACGATCGCCCACCGCATCACATCACTCCCAAATCAAGGGTGATCACCAATCGACAACAAAGTAGATATAGTATACGAAGGAGTGTGAATGCTAGAGGCAGCTAACCTCACTGGCACGGGTATGGCTCCTGTTTTAGTCATTTCAAATTTGACATAAGTGTCAAGGCATCCATTAACGTTCTCTTACTTCAAATCAGCAACGTACATCAAAACCATCCACTTCATTCTGGATCAACACTCCGCGTGTATTAGTTATTAAAGTGGTTTTCGGTATCGACAGAGAGTATGTCCATATCCGATCCCGGTCTCTTTAATAACTACGTATTTTTACACCGGTGGCTCTTTTACATTTCAAATCGATTCATAATTGATATCAAATATCATATTCGCTTCAAAATCAAATCCATTCAAATATCATCATATTTACTCAAAGTATACAATTTCATTTCAAAAATCATTTTCGCCTCAATATCTCATTTCGATTTCAAAATCATTTTTCGCCTCAATATCTCATTTCGATTTCAAAAATCAATTTCAAATACATATTTGAACCATAAAATAAACAAATTCACTTCCAATATATTTCGAAATTTTAAATATTTCACATTTCAAAACAGTTCATATATTTATATAAGATTCGCTTTAAAACCATTTCGTATTCAAATTAGAATATACTTCAAATTACACATCTGTATTAAGTAGTTTACTTAATTTCTGGAACAATTCCAATTCAATAAACTTAGATTAACATTCGAATTTCAAGAATTCATTTAAGTATTACATTCCAAATCAATTTCAGTTCAAATCCTATTCAGATCAATTTTATCTTCAAATTGAATTCAATAGTTTCAATTTAGTCCAATTCACAAATTTCTTTGAATTTCAATTAAATTCCAAATTAATTAAATCTCAATTTCAAATTAATTTTCAATTCCAAACTCAAACTTGAAATATCATTTCATATAAATTTTCTTAGAAATATTCAGAGTTCGATTAAAAGTCCAATCTTTTAAAACAAATCAACTTTCGAAAATTTACGTCGTATTTCAATCTTTTTCTTAAAAATCTAAACTTTGAATAATTAAACAATTTCATTTACCAAGTTTAAATTCCAACATCTCGATCTTCAATTCAAAATAATTCAATCTCCATAAATTGGATTTTATTCTTAAAATCAATTCATTTAAATAATTTCAAAACAACTTTTAAAATCATTTAATTTAACCAACCCGGTGTCCGTATATAATTTTCTAACCTATGGCCAAGTGGATAATTATTTCGATTTTAATTTCAAGGATGGATATATATCATTTCAATCCAAATAGATGTCATAGGTATATCATTTCAACCTATTCCTTAATTTATTCGAAATGATTCAGTTTACAGTTTTATATGCAATAAACAATATACATGATGATAGCATGATATATCAAAATAAATAAACAACCAATATCGACCAATAACATCCATCAACCAATCAACCATAAAGCCAATAACATTCACAACAATTTTATAATTATCAATATCGAGTAATATACTGCCAATTTAAATTTATTTTAACGGTCAATTTAAATTCTATCAATTAATTCATATATCAAGACATATGATAATTAAACCTACCAAACAACAGCCAATAAATTTCATATCACTTCAGAATATAAATTTAACTAACAAAAATTATTTTAGTCAATTGTGAGCGTATAAACACTCACTTTTTTTCTGTTGTCGCCGAGACGTTCCGGTTTGGAACTAAAACTGGACGACGCCCAACTTTAGCCCAAATTTCCACCGTCTCCAAATCCATCCAAACTAGTTTCATTTCGAAGATCTCGTCATTACGATCGCAACGCAAAAAGTTTCGTTCCAATCGGACCTCGTATGAAAAAGTTATGCTATTTTAAAGTTTACACGAATTTAAATAAAACAATTTCAGCTTTTATTTTTTTTAAAATTTTCAAACCCTAGTCAACCTTTGCCGTTGGATCAGCTTGCTTCAGATCTGGACCGCCCCTATGTGCTTCTTCTCCAACGTGAACATCACGTTCACAACCAACCCATAGCCGTCATTCTTCCATCAATTCTTGCCAACCCCACCGACCACTACACGACGATCAGGCACCACCATTCCAAAGCCTTCGACGAAAGCTACCCACGCCTGGAACCCTAGCAAGCTCGGCCACCCCCTCTGCCTCGAAATGCGTGAAAAACGCAGCAGCTTCCAGCACGATTTCCCGTTGATCCGTTGCTCCGTTTTCGATCATCTCCGTATGGATTTGAAGCTCTCGTCGTCCTCTACAACTTTGTAGTTGACGACTTTTGCTAATTGTTGATGGATTGAGAGGAAAATGAGGAAGAAGTTTCGAAATTTTCTGGCCATTGAATTAAAAGTGGCGGCTAAGGGATGAAACCCTAGGGTTTTTGGAAAATAGAGAAAGTGAGGGGCTTTTATAGAAAAATACGCGACACTATTCATCCCGGATTTTCCGAACTCCAAACGAAGCGTGCCGACTGACGTTTCTAAGGTTTACCCCGCGTTCCGAACACAATGGAACAGGTTTCGGAAGCTAATTCGATCATCTGTGCGAGTTACGGCAATAAACGATCGATTTAAAATTAAATCGGTTAATCAAATTTCTGTGCGTTTGGGCTCGCCCCGGACAAACGGTAAATCCGATTGACACGAAATTTGAAATTCTACAATAATATGACATTACGGATCCGATGAAACTGGTTTCGTCGAAATCCGAGACTTTTTGAAAAATGACTATTTTCCCTCGCCGAATTAATATTAAAAACAATTCGATGCGTTTCGAGCTGCCACGGTCAAACGATAACTCCGATTGGTACGAAAATTGAAATCCGACAATAACAAACTATTACGGATCCAATGGAATGAGTTTCGTTCAATTCTGAGACTGTTCGAAAAATGGCTATTTTTCAGTCGATAATAAAATATTAAAATATTCAATTTTCACAAATTAACTTTAAATTCAATTTTAAAAGTTCTATAACATTACTATAACTCCAATATGATAAGGAAAAATTTTACAAATCATTTTCAATCATATTCAACTCGATTTCAATTATTTCTAAAATTTAACTTATTAAATTATCGATTTAATTGTCTAATTAAATCCAATATTCGAAAAATAAATTATTCGACGGTTTAATTTCAATATAAAATTCCCAATTTTAAATTATTAAATTTTAAATCAAATTTCAATTGTTCACAAATTCCATTTTTAATTTCACAGTAATTAACAATCTTTTACAACGCAATTTTCCATTATAAATCCACTATAAAAGATTATATTAGATTCATCGTTCAATTATATTGTAATTCAAATTCAAGTTATTTAATTCCAAATGAATTCTTTTATTTCGATTTACACTTTCATTATTGAATCAACCATTTACTTATATATTATTATCAATAGTTTATAATTCATTTACTTTCATTTTCTTCAGCTATCATCTTATTTAAATTCAAAGTAATATTAAATTACATTCATTTACGTTGATTTCCATATTATAACTTCAATATTAAATCTACCATTTTATTTATTCTTGTTTACAATCATAACCAATTTGGTTTACAATCAAATTCAATTCATTATTTACATTCACTACAAGTTAACATCCATATTTAATTTACAAATAAGTTATTTCAGAATTCAGTTTTGCTTTTTAACTTGTAATTCACATTTAACAACACAAAATTTTATTTCCTTCGGATTTTTATCCAAAATTTTTATTTTAATTCGTATTTTTAAAGTGTTAAAAATACGGGTCGTTACATTTATATGCACATTCGATTATAATTAACTGCAATCGATTATCAATACACCCATTGGGTACATAGTGTGCATCCATCCAAGGCTATAACACTGATACGTTAAGAACTGACTTTTTATATTAAATGAACATCAAAATACATCATACGAACTAATTTACGCAACAAATTAGTCCCAAATACAACAATTTGTAATGCATGTACGTATACACTAAAAGGCTTGTATGTAGATCAACCCTACAACGTTTTCTCAACTCTTTTTAACACTCTTGAACATGGAACTAAATAATTCAAAAAACAAATCCCCTATGACTTCACTTCTCGTTTTGACATAAAATTAATTTCAATTGTAATATTGAATTAACATGGTCGGTATTACTACCAATAAATAATGAAATAATGAAGTTCCCTTACCTCAAAGATCTTTCCATCTGAAATAGTTGAATCGCAAGTATACGCAATTGCAAAGGATCCGGCAATAACACCCACAATTTTTACTACAGCCATCTTAAACCTGCATGTAACCAAACTAAATTACTTCAATATAAATCTCAAAACACAACTATTAGTCAAAAGAAATCACTGTTCAGAAAATAAAGAAGTAGAAAAAGTTAAAGATAGCTAATAGTGGCATTAAAAGCTGTGTTGAAGATTATCCAAAAAATGAAAAATACTGACAAATAAAACTTCCATTATCATGTACTGCAGAAAATGTAATGGAATAACATGTCATTTCATAAGCTACTTCGTTAACTTGGTTAATACTTTAGAATTTATTATTATTATTATAAACTCAGAAAATTATTATGAAACTTAATTAATTTTTACAAACTTAGTTAATTTATTATTATTATTATTATATAAACTTAGTTATTTTTATAAAAAATTAGCTAACTTGGTTAATATTTTATATTATATTATTTTTATTATTATAAACTTAGCAAATTTTCATAAACTTAGTAGAAAATACAACCCGGATTTTAAATCATAATTTACACTAGTTGAAAATGCAGAATATGTTATATTTTATCATTTATTAATGTTATTATAACCTTAGTTATTTTTAGTATAACTTAGTTAACATTGCAAATACATTATAAGTTACTAATGTTATTATTACTATTATTATTTTAAACTTAGTTAATTTTAATAAACTAAGTTTCTTTATTGTTATCATTACTATTATGATTGTTGTTGTTGAAGTTGGTATTATTATAAGCTTGTTTAATTTTCATAAACATTGGATAAATTATTATTATCATAAACTTCACTAATTTTATAAGACTTAACCAACGTAGTTAAATTTATAATCTTAGTTAATTTATTATTATTACATAAATTTAGTTAATTTTTTAAGGTTTTATAATTTATTATTATTATTATCATTATAAACTTAGTAAATTTTTATAAACTTATAGTAAAATTATCATTATCCTTATATATATATAAGGATAAAAGATAGAAATAAGTAAACAAATAAATTGGTATATTTGGGTGTTCCTTTAGTAGAGCCCATTCACTTTGTATAAAAGATTTGATAAAATGTGTTTTTATTGATTTTGATATAAAGATTGTTTGTAGAGAAGGTAACTAATGTTCGTATCATAACATATTACATTCCTTGTGAATACAATCTATACTTATAACGAGTACAGGAAATGATATGCTTGATGGGCTGAGTTAAAACCCACTATCCAAAAGTATTTGCTTAACTTGATGAAGCCAACTTATTCTCGTTCCATAGTGTGTTGTGCTGCTGCATTTCATTCATTACCCCTTCAATCATAACCGAGGGTAAGGGTTGCGAATTATTCTCAGTTCTACGCCGCCATCAAATTAAGTTAAATCAAGACTTAAATCTATTCAATAATTAATAGTAATTGGAGAGATTCGATTGGGAACAATATTTATATCATAAGGTATTAAGATTTGTGGTAACAATATCAGGAACTAACTGAACCATTCTGAAACACCAAATGAATATAAAAAGATTATGAGCAAAAATACATACCTATTAAATCTGACATTAACTTTGGTTCTTTCTCTTCTTTCAGTAGCAGTATTTAAGGCTAAGGAAGCAATAGGGAATTCAGGAAGCCCGTTTTCATCAAGGTATAAAACTATCACTTCTCTTTTTGCATAAGCATCCATTTCGATAAAGCATGTTTTACTCAAAATGTTTGATTTGCTGCTTCTTATAGGGATCAGAAGCCTCTCTCCCGAGTATATTTCGTGTTCGCTCATCATAATGTTCAGTCGTTTGATGTCCATTACCTTAACATCATAGAAGAAAATATAAGTTCTAGTTAAGTTAAAGGTGTATCAAGTAATCTGTTGAAAATAGCTATGCACTAAATATTTTGTAAAGCTTTGAACAAATAAAACTTTACAAACCAGCAACTAAAAAAAAGTAGAGTGCTTTGAGAAAACCTCACATGATCAGCTAATGTCAGTTGGTTTTCTACTCATTTTTACAATGCACAGATGAAACAATTTTTGCTTGTTTGACATCTTCTCGCACGTTTAAAATTGTATACATGTCATATTTAAGAACCATCTTGTAAGCAACCATGGCTTATTTTGTTTGAAGTCTTTTTGTAAAGGATCACTAGCATATTTAGTAGATAAAAAAAAGATACTTTGCAAACATTGAGTGTCCAGATGATTTTGATCAAACACGTATACATATTATCAAGACTACTAATAGTAGGGAAACGAGGCATAAATATTTATTTAGTAAAGATGTTTCAACAAATATACATATTACTCTACCGTAGTTGGAAATGAATACTCAGACTAGTGAATGAAACGATATATTTTGAAAATTATTATATCCTATAGCATATATTTTATATTGCTAAGATAAAAAGTAAGATATATGTATTTTAACAAACAGTAAGATAAAAGGGGAAGCAAGTCATTAATCATGTATTTAGAAAATCAGGCTGAAACAAAACACAAATGGTCAGATTACCAATTATGATAAAAGGCTCTCTAAGTCCATGATATTTAAAGTTAGAACAGAATTAGCTCCATTTCAAAAATGAACTACAAAACGTGCTTTTAAGTAGTCGCAGTAGTCGTGGTGGTGGTGGTCGTCGTTGTGGTGGTGGTCGTCATAGTGGTGTCGGCGGTGGCGACGGTAGTCTTCGTAGTAGTGGTACTACAAATAATAATAATAAGAGAATATGGATCTGAGAACATCGTATCCATTCATATAAAAGAGAGCAGATTGTATTTTATCTGCTAAATGAGATGTGGGCCTGTTCTGCAGCCAAAGCCCATCAAGTCTGTTATATAATGTAAAGACTATTGTAACTATGTTATTCAATCTCATTATCATTAGTTTGTACAAAAACTCTCTTTGTACAATTACAATCAAATAATAAAAGCTTTCTATTTCATTCTTTGATACAAATTCTAATATGGTATCAGAGCATAGTGCCTAACAGCATTGAAAGATCCAATAACAGAGGAAAGATTCATATTCATCTCTCATCAGATTAAGATTCATCATTTGAGAGGGAGACCCTGATTATCACATCTGCCTTGCCAGTCTTTTACAAGATTCTGGCTGCACAAGGAGGAATCAGAGTCAAAGAAACAGAAATCAAAATTCAGAAAAGAAAACAGAATCAAGAAGTCAAATCATCAAGCAATCTGAACCAAGGAAAGTGCCATCCTGAGATAAGAGAGATCATCAGACTAATCATCATCACTTGAATCTCTCTTTCTGGTTGCATCTAACCTAAGTGAAAATTTGGTAAGAATCTTGATTCTGCACTCTTACTTTAAGGATTCACTATTTCTTGTTTCCTGTTGATCTACACTTGTTCTGAAAAGAACTCAAGAATCATCATGGGGGGTGAATCAAATTCATCAGCTCCCACCAATGGCAGTGAATTGCAAGACACTGCATCAAATGTTGAGAAACTGGTCAAAACCACTGTCAGCCCTCAAAGTCAACTTGTAACAGTTCGACTCAGTGAAGATAACTATCTTCTTTGGAGATTACAGGTTGAAACAGCTCTTTAGGGATATGGTCTTGAAGAATACATTCAAGAAACCGTATCTGTTGTTGTCCCACCAATGTTTATTGCTGATCAACAAAACAAAATGATCAGTAATGAAGATTATGTTAATCATCATAGACAAGACAGACTAATATGTTCTTGGCTTTTGTCATCTATAAATACAAATCTCCTTACTCATGTACTAGGCTGCAAAACAGCATATGAGATATGGTCTACAATTGAAAGAGTGTTTAATTCTCAGTCAGCAGCAAAGGTACTGTTCTATAAAAGGCAACTTCACAACATGAAAAAGGAAAGTCTTAGTATGAGAGAATACCTGTTCAAGATCAAGGGAATTTGCGATGCATTAGAGGCTGCTAATCTAAAGGTATCTGATTCAGAACAAATCATGACAATACTCAATGGACTCAGTGATGAATATGAAGCAGTGGTAGCAGTTCTAACTTCTCAGAGAAGTCTGCCATCTATTGAAGATGTACATTCTGTTTTACTATCTCATGAGGCAAGAATTGACATCAAGAAACCTTAAGAAAATGATCTATCTGTCAACTTTGCATCTAATCACAAAGGAAAAAATCAAAACAACAACAGAGGAGAACAATATACTCAAAGAGGTGGTCCTTCTAACAGATCAAGGGGAAGAGGCAGATGGAATAATAATAACAACAGGCCAAAGTGCCAAATCTGTGAGAAAGTTGGCCATACAGCTGCAAAATGCTATTTTAGGCTAAATCTCAATTATGTGCCTGGACAGGGACAAAATGCACAAAGAAATACAAACTACAGTGCAAATATGGTACATCTACAGCCTGAGTCAACCAATCAATCAGAGGTGAAGAGCTCTCAAACTGAAAATACAAGATCAGATCACACTCAAGATGAAGATTGGTATCCTGACTCAGGTGCAACTAATCACATCACAAATAACTTGAGCAACTTAAATCTTGGAAGCAAGGAATACAGAGGTATGAATTCTATTCACATGGGTAATGGCAAGTCTATTGCAATTACACACACAGGTAAGTCTTATATCATGGGAAGAAAACAATTATACTTGAACAATCTATTAAGAGTCCCACATACTAAGAAAAACTTACTTAGTGTGTCGCAATTTGCAAAAGATAACAGAGTATATTTTGAGTTCTATCCACATAACTGCTTAGTTAGGGACATTCTAACTAAGGAAGTACTTTTGCAGGGTAAACAGTGTAAAGGACTGTACAAGTTCAAAGTGGATAACTCAAGAAACTCTGTCATTAAGGGAAAGTGGTGTAATAACTCTGAATTCAAACTGCAAGAAATGAATGAAATGTTTGACAAATGGCACTGTAAACTTGGGCATCCAAATGTCAATATTGTCAAGCATGTAATGAATAAAAACAACATTTCTTTCAATGATATATCACTACCATATGTTTGTACTTATTGTCAAATGGGTAAGAGTCATAAATTACCTTTTTCAGATTCTAAAACTCAGTATAGTAAGCCTCTTGAATTAGTTACAACTGACTTATGGGGACCTGCCCCAATTCATGCTGATTATGGATATAAGTATTATGTATCTTTTGTGGATACTTTTTCTAGGTATGTATGGATATATTTTTTGAAATCTAAGAGTGAAACTCACAATGCAGTTATGCAGTTTATAGCACAAGCTGAAAATCAAACTAACTGCAGAATCAAAATCATGCAAAACGGTGGTGGTACTGAATATCTGCCATTAAAGGAGTATTTTCAAAAAAGGGGAATCAATCATAGAACAACCTGCCCATACACTTCAGAGCAAAATGGACTAGTGGAGAGGAGACACAGGCAGATAGTTGAAACTGGTCTCACTCTCCTAGCACAGGCATCTATGCCAAAGAAATTTTGGCCAGATGCATTTGCTACAGCAGTCTATTTAATCAACAGACTGCCCTCAAAAGTTCTAAAGCAAAAAAGTCCAACAGAAATATTAACTAACACTAGTCCAGACTATCATAGTCTTAAAGTATTTGGGTGTCTATGCTTTCCATACATTAGACCTTATAATAAACATAAACTAGATTTCAGATCGTCCCCATGTACTTTCATAGGTTATGCTAGCAATAAAAAGGGATATAAATGTCTAGACAATAATGGAAGAATATTCATTTCTAGACATGTAGTATTCAATGAAACAGTATTTCCCTTTAAGGAGGCAAACATTAAAGTAAATAGTAAAGTGTATAATGCAAGAGAATCTATACCATCTGTATCTATTCCATCTATTGAGATAATTCAGGGTTCAGCAAAGTCAACTCAAGAAACAATCAATCATGAAGCAGTCTGCTTAGATTCTCAAAGAACAGACTTCAATATTGAAAGTGATGCAGCAAATGATCAGACAAGTTCAACAAACATACCTGAGCAAGACTCACAACAAAGAGCTACTGAACCACTGACTTCACATCAGACTCAAAACAACAGGCAACATACAGAGTCAAACATGCAGTCTGAAGATGAAAGAGCCATCCAACAGCAAATCACTGACAGAGCAAGTCATCATATGATAACCAGATCTAAGAGTGGCATCTTTAAACCAAAAACTTATCATACTGTCTTAAATACAGAGGAGCCAACTACATATGATCAAGCCATACAAGATGAAAACTGAAAAAATGCTATGGATGAAGAATATCATGCACTAATGAAGAACAAGACATGGGATCTTGTTCTCAAACCAAAGGATAAAAATATCATTGGGTGTAAATGGACCTATAAATTAAAGAAGAATGCTGATGGTACAATTTCTAAGTACAAGGCAAGATTAGTGGCTAAGGGCTACTCACAACAGAGTGGTTTTGATTTCACAGAAACATTCTCACCTGTTGTGAAGCCAACTACTATAAGAATTGTTATTGCTATAGCCTTACATAGAAATTGGACCATCAGACAACTTGATGTAAATAATGCCTTTTTAAATGGTATTTTACAGGAACAGGCCCACATGCAGACTCTGACTGGGCTAATGATACCTCAAAGGAACTCTCAACTATGGGTTAATATTAGAGGCAAGTAAGTCAATTAGCATCCATGGATATGCAGACTCTGACTGGGCTAATGATCCAGATGACAAAAAATCTACAACTGGGTACTGTATATACTTGGGTAATAATCCTGTGTCATGGTGCTCTAAAAAACAATCTACCGTATCAAGATCAAGTACCGAAGCAGAATTTAGAAGTGTCGCAAATGCTACAGCAGAGGTCATGTGGATTGAATCTCTACTTGGGGAGTTACATGTCAAAACTGATAACAAGACAACTATTTGGTGTGATAATAAGAGTGCCGTGCATCTAACTGCCAATCCAGTTCTACACTCGAGAACGAAACATGTAGAACTAGACATCTACTTTGTTCGTGAACAAGTTGCAAAAGGAAAACTACACGTAAATCACGTACCTTCCACTTACCAAACAGCTGATATCCTGACAAAGCCCCTCTCAAAGAACAACTTCAATCGATTCAGGGAAAGACTAAAAGTTAGCAACACTGATGACGATTCACACACCAGAAGCATATGAACCGCCATGTTGTATCCCTCAAGCAAGCTTCAAATCAACACTAAAGCTGCTTCTAGCTCTTCTGCTCTCGAGAGAACTAAAGAACCTCAAAGTCATCAACTTTTACTCCTTGAGAGCCATAATTTTCGAACTCATGTTAAATCGCTGTTGAATCCCTAATCAATTGCCATCTTCTAACGACAATTGACCAATACTCCAGCTAAATACCAGCTAAATACCAGATCTATCTCATTCTGCTCTCGATTTTATGACTTAAGAAGTTTCAGACAAGAATCGCTGCAAACCCTAGTCGCCGTAGGGTTTGAGGGGGAATAAGAGAATATGGATCTGAGAACATCGTATCCATTCATATAAAAGAGAGCAGATTGTATTTTATCTGCTAAATGAGATGTGGGCCTGTTCTGCAGCCAAAGCCCATCAAGTCTGTTATATAATGTAAAGACTATTGTAACTATGTTATTCAATCTCATTATCATCAGTTTGTACAAAAACTCTCTTTGTACAATTACAATCAAATAATAAAAGCTTTCTATTTCATTCTTTGATACAAATTCTAATAAATAAAAATAAAAATAAATCGTCATTGCCATGATTGAACTATGGCCTTTTGAGAGATCAAATATCAAGTTCTGTGTGTTCCTTTCATATGTTAGGTTAGACAACCAGATAGACAAGACAAAGACATTGTTTGATAACAAGATGATAGTCAACTAATAAATGAGCATCAATTAAATTTTTTGAGATCAAGATGAATAATACTATAAGCCTACAACTTGTTAAATACCATAAGGAAAAAACTTATATAACCTGGACTCCAGGTAATATCCTATTAGTATATAGTTTAAACTTTAAAAAGCATAACTTCAATAGAAAGAATCCAGATATTGGTCAAGTGAAATTAATCCTGGTAAAAACAATTTAAATGCTATTTATGATGCTTGGTTACCAAGTTGCTTACATTTTTAACAATGAAACTTTAATATATTTGTAAAGCTGGATCAAAGGTTTGTGCTCTATGCTAAAGTCCATAATCCACGCTCTGTTTTATTTCAAAGAACGTGCAAGAGGAATTTAGTGCCGCTATCTTGAATTTAGTGATAGTTTAAAGCATCGCATCAATTGATTTAGTGAGCTAACCTAAATCTTTCTTGATAAAACTTTGCAGATTGAGCTTATAGTGCTCAATCTACATATCATAATACATTGTGTAGTTTCAACTGTAACATGAATTGATATAGGTTATTACCTTGGCTGAATATAAAATTATATCTTCCTTGTTCAGTTTCAGAGAATGGCTGCTTCCGAATGATGCAGGTTTAAAGAAGCTAGAGGTTCCGCCTAACACACAAAATTGATCATGGTTAAGAATTAATTTAAATTGTTTAGATCAAACAAGAAATGCTCTCTGCATCACAGATTATCTTACTTGAGAACTAGTCACCACAATTAACAAATCTTTGGGGCGTAGACATCTATATCCTCCACTTTTACCCTTGTAAATCAAGGAAATCATAAGTTTAAGTGATAAAAGATCCATTAGCATAAAAATAACATGTGGAGTAATAATTTCGTGCCATAACTTAACAACACTTATATATAACCTCCTTATGTGATACCTTACAGCATTGTACTAGTCCAAATTTATGATAAGTATAGTATTATAACCTGCTTATGTGTCATATCTTAAGTATATCAAGAGCACTAATTTTTTTCCCTTTACTGCTTTGAATGATAACCCAGTAATATAGACATTAGAGTACTAATTATATACAAGACCATCACCTATTCAGTTTTTTTAATAAGCAATTCAAATTCAAGGTCAAAATACAATGAGTGGTAAGACTAAACTGTATATCATAAATGTGTATGTTCAAACTATATATTTCTAACTTCGTTTACATCCCTAAACCTCATCGCTGAAATCAATTCTGCTAATAGCCAAAAAATTTCTACACAACCAATTGAAAATCCATTCATCTCCCCATTAAAGTCAAACAATACTATCATACCAAAAACACAATCCAAAGGCGTACAACTCAACAGTTGCAAATCATAATTCGACAAATAAAAATGGAATTATAGAAAAAACTCACTCTACGGCAAGGGACGAGACTCCACACACATCTTATCAGAGCATCGATTTCAAGATCCAGAACTACAGTCGTCGACATCTCCAAGCTTGGTACTGCAGTGTTCTTAATTATTCAACCTCTAGAATTGACAACAAGAATAAACTTGAAGGTATAAGCAAGGCGGCATAAACTGATGGCAATAGATTTTGGCTAGGGTGGTGTAACTTTTGATGTGAGGACGATAATTTGATGAAGGAGGATAATAGTTCGGTTTGGGATAGGAAGAACAAGTTAGTCCTTCTAAAAAGGAGGCAAAATACTACAATTGGAATATTAAAAAAATTCATCCATGATTCGAGCAAGTGTCGACATAAGACAAGTGGCAGCTTTTCAAGGCGTACAAATATCAACGACGGCTGGGATTTGCTAATTTTGTGTTTGAGGAGTGGAAATAATTTGGGAAAGAAGGAAGAGGGAAGAAGAAAAGTGGGAAATAATTTTAGGAGGAGGGAAGAGCAAAATAATTAGACGAGGACGCGGCCAAAGGAAATAATTGGCGGTAGAAAGCGTTATGCAACCAAACACTGGCTCCAAATAAAAAAATGGAATAAACAATAACACAATGAAACAACGCGTTATAAATTAGCGTTACAAAAGACTATTTTTCTTGTAGTGAAAATAGATAAATTAATTGAATAATTTTAATATATATATATATATATTGATATATATTATGTTGTTTTAAAATGTTTACAATAACATAAGTGTACATTTATGTACATAAAATGATTTTTCAAAATTAATATAATTTAATTAAAATTGTTTAATTAAATAATATACACATATATATGATATATGTGTTAGATTATAAAGGTTATACTATATAATAAATATTTAATATAAATGTTATATTAAGATAATATAAAATAATTAAAATGTTAATTGATTAAGATTAGTTAAATAAGATTTAATTAATATAATATTATGCATAAGAATACTGTATAAGTAATAAGAAATATAAAAGTTGTATAATTATAAAATTTATATAATATGAATGTGTATAAATTAAAGGCGGAACATTAAGAAACCCTAAATAGACTTGAGCAATAAATACATATGTAACTATATGTATACCGTGATTTCGAATGTGTCCAACACTTGAATTGCGAGGTATTTCATAAAAAATACTTTTCCATAAGTCGATATCACTTAATATACTATATTGAATATTATGGATCTTCAATATAACATTATCCTCTACCATATATATATATATTACTTGCATACACCTTAGTTGTTGAGCAAACTCAAGCTAGGGATGCTATATGTAGTATTATTAATATATTGAATAAACGAGGTAAGATAACTATTTGTATTTGTTGAGCAAACTCAAGGTACATATACTATACTTAGGCCATCGCGATATTTAGGTACGATAGAATAATTTTTTTTTAATTTGTTGAGCAAACTCAAGGTCGGTATGAAATTAGGATAAGGTACCATGGATTAGGAGTTGTATATGATACAACCGATAAGGAGTTATTCATCGTCCATGGAGCTACGACTTGTTGAGCAAACTTGAGGTCAGAATTCCAAGACGGACAAGTCCTAACACCTACTAGTGAAGTCAAAGGATTTCTATGTTTCAACTTGGAGTTTGGTGAAACATAAAAGACCAGTGGGAGCCTTATTGGAAAAATGAAATGATAAAATTTGGTGTTTCTAATATTGTAAGAATATATTCTACATAATGTTATAATAATCCACATTCATAAATTTGTGCATTTAATATGATTGATAAAACTTTTATCAATTAAAATGTACAATTGAAATGAATTAAAGATTGACAAAAAGAAATATAACATATATATATACTTACCATTAAATGCTTATTACATGTTAAACTTTCAACACCAATTCAAGCGCCTGATTTTACAACTACTAAATATATTTGTAATTTGATCACTTCCGTATTTATTTGGTTAAGACCAGGGGTGGGCGCGGGTCGGTTTGGTGCGGTTTGAAGTCCAAACCGCTTCTGCACCGCATCAAACGGTTAATCAAAAATACAAACCATTATACTAAACTTTTAAACGGTTCGGTTTCGGTTCGGTTTGAATGTAATACGGTTCGGTTTCGGTCCGGTCTGGTTTGAACCCATATTAAATATGAAATAAAAGAATTACTTCCATCAATAATCAATTTACGAAGGCAACTGTGTGAAGCTTTTACACTTAAAGGTTAAAACACACAATGTTATACTGAAATGAAAGATTAGTTCTTAACTTTATGAATATTTCAATTTGACATTTAGCTACAAGGGAGATTTTTTTGGTAGATTAACCAAACATCAACATTAATCAATGCTTAATCATCAAAGAAAATGACTAGAATAAAATTATAATTAGCATTTATCTAAAAAAATGAGATGAAAAATATTATACCAAAACTATAACTTCTTCCTTTATGACAGCGAATATTATTAATATAATAACATAAACTAAAAATTGAATACACATCGTTAGAATCTAAAATAAGATAGGAGTTGCTTATATTTTTATCATAAGATTACTAGTGTAAATATTCGGTTCGGTCCGGTTTAATATGGTTGGTTGAATCGTCCAAACCGCAACCGAACCGTATCGATGCGGGTCGGTTCGGTTTGGGGTATTTGCTTTGGTTAGAAGATTCGGTGCGGGTTTCCGCACTGTTTTTGCGGTTCGGTGCGGGCGGTTTCCGTATAGCGGTGCGGTTTATGCCCACCCCTAGTTAAGACCATGTATTGCATTTTATGAGTTCCAAACTCTAAAAGTAATAAAAGGATATGAATATTTGATTCATTTCCAATCACATATTGATACTATATGGTGAACGATCACCACTCTTAATGTACGATATTGTGATGAAATTAGTTCATCCGAAATAAGAAAATAAACCATAGTGCGAGATCCAACATTCAATTTGATTGATTATAATAAAGATCATATTATGTTAAATGTACCACAAGACCCAAGCTATAATATAGATTTAAGAACTCGATCGCTAAAATATCAGTTTGACCAGTTTACGTTAGGTGCTTCATATTTGATGTCCTTATATGTTAAGGATGATTAAGTGCATCTTTGTAAAGAGTTCATTATGATATTTTAGCAAGGGATTTCTTTTTAATGGTTCGACCATTTAGAAAATGTACAAGAATAGCTGTGATTTAAGGTACAGTTGGGATAAAGAGAGTGAATAATCACTTTTGCTTCATAAAGAAATATCGGAAACGAGAATTGTAATAATAATAATTGATACTTAACATTGGAATGAGAAATATGATTTCTATTCCAAAATGTATTTTCATATAGAAAAATATTTTCTATGAGATTTATTTCTTTGAGTTTAAGGTATTTAATCAAAGAACACTCCGTCGTAAACTAGTTGTAGTATATGAAATAAATAATTTGTATTGAGTGAATAATGGACCTTCGAATTCAGTATGCTATCATAGTAATGGTAGAAATAGTAGGACCATGCCATATAGCACTTATTGATTACACCAAATTTAGAAAATTGTTTTCATATATCATACGACATATTATTTATGAAATAATATCTATTCTTAGAGGATGACTAAAGAATAGACATAATTTTATTTCAATGAGAATATTATGAATATTCGTAATGAAATAAAACTATAGTAGAGGTATGTGACGCATTGGAAAATACAGAAGTATTTAAAATTGTATGTGATGCATTGGAAAATAGAGAAGGATTTAAAATTATTTACAATTATTATGGAATTATAGACTAAGCCATAGTTTTGAGAAATAATTTTAATATGATTATGTATCATATAATGCTAGTTAATTATATCTTAAATAATTAAGGGTTTTGAACCCATTTAGTGGGGACGTCATAATAGTTGATGAATTTATCAGATTGATACATATAGATGTATGCAAT
This sequence comes from Allium fistulosum, assembly GCA_030737815.1. Lineage (NCBI taxonomy): Eukaryota > Viridiplantae > Streptophyta > Magnoliopsida > Asparagales > Amaryllidaceae > Allium > Allium fistulosum. The sequence goes on along the minus strand of CM060904.1, from coordinate 732,166,487 downwards.
CATAAGTCTATTAATACTAAAACGGCTTCATGTACTTTTTTATATCCACCGATGAGTTATAACAGATATGGACATGTGTATTTGATACACATATATAAGTCTATGATAAGCTCATGGAATATAAGATGGAAGTAAATAAAATAACATGTGATGGAATTGATTCAATTTGATCGAACGGGTAAGTATATTGGAAGGAGTTCCGTATGGACCTAATATGAATAAAGATTCAGTCTTAAAGGTAACTCCTCCTATAATACATAATGATGCACCGATAAGGAGTAACCGAACTTTTTTGGACAAAGCATGGTTATTGATGAGTGAAGCCAAGTTAAATTCTTTCTATAAGGTGTGTACTTGGGAGTAGTACACAAGGTTAAAATTAATATCATCCAAAGAACAGTTTGCAAAACCATATGAGATAAGGGTTTATAAGAAACTCATACATATCCTAGGCCAAGGAGTTGGCAGGTTGTGTGAGTCGAAAGACTACATGTAATTATTATATGTAAGGGATTTTGTATGAATTGTCCTACGAGAATTTTGGGAATGATAGTTATTAGAAGACTAATTTATGTTTTGAACATAAATATATTGTTAACTAATGCAAAATCAGTTTTATATAAGGAAATTCATAAAATGCTTATGAATGCCCATTCCATTGCACTAAGAAACAACTGTTGTTTCAAGAAATACAAACTTCGCAGCGAAGGAATTTCTTTAAGAAATTATTGGTATAAAACGAATTTGGATACGATACAATGATAAAAATGATTCCAAGGGATGAAATGAAATTGACCGAACCTAAATGAATACAAATACATTAGAACATCTAATGAGTATTCTTGTACATTAAAGTGATCCTGTGAGTTTCTCGTTAATGTCAAGAATAAATAATCCTTGGTTGTTTAACTAAACCATTAAGAATATTAACTCTATAATATGGTACGATGTGCAAATCCGAATTAGATGCCAAGTACATTATCAAAATATGTTTTTGATAGTTGTATCCAAAAGGATATGATCCATTAGCCGCAAATTTGTCTTTAAGGGAAAGACAAATGCAGTTGGAATATAGTGAGTCATATTGATAAGAATAATACTGTGAATTTCAATTGTTGAAATTAACGTAATAGATTCACCATTTGATGTGCTCAAGTTGGTTCGGATTTTTCTCACAAAATTTTCCCATGGTATGACTTTATGTTTTTGGTATGTATTTGTTGAAACAGAAAATTCTAAATAATGATTTAGAGTAAACCATTTACACATAATAACCAAGGTGTCTCGAAGTCAATGGGAGTGATTTTGGGTTTATGAATTTTTGGATATGATCCAAGAAATGATAGAAAGTATCATTTTATAAGCATCGAAATTGAATAAATATTTCGATAGAAATATCAAATAGTTTGATTATCAATCAAAATGTAGAGGAAGTTATGTGTTCATAAGAAAGAAATTAAAAGGTACAAAGATATTTCTAACCACAAGTAAACAACACACTACTGATTGTTAATGATGTACTTGTAAAATCAGCTTTAGTTGTTTTAATATTCTATGTTGGATTTGTAAATGATGTCTTTTGTAGTAAGTACAAAATATATTAGGAATGTCCCAAATTATATGTAAGGATACCTTATTAAAATGTTTAATATTGATCATGTAAGAAGGATTCCGTATGCATTGGCAATAGGAATGATCATACATGTTATGTTGTCTACGATATCGTGACTTGAATATGTATTTGTTACATGAAACAAAAACCAAATCCAAATAGATATACTAAATAGTTGTTTGAGGTGTTCTCACTAATTTATGAAATAGTAGAAAGTTGTATACATAAACAATGAACTCCTTATGAAGGAGTATTCAAGCTCAAACTTTATAAGTGATATTGAGTATTATATGTCAATAATAAATTCAAGTTAAAAATATTTAAGTTGGAAATTTTCCATCTAAAAGAGATTGTGGGTGATTCAATGAAAATGCTAAGTATATTGACTTGAATAATGCCACAATAAAATCAATGTATATATAATAAAGTCATAAATTTATAACTGAGCCGAGGTGATTCCAAATGTTGAGAATCTCATAACATTGTTGTATGATAACAATGTTGTGATATAGTTCATAACAGAACTTAGAGCCCATTAGAAGTCGAGAGACATACTCTGAATCGTTCCACATGATAAAACAGTTTATCAGCGTTGAGGAAAGTTCATTGACAGAGTAAATAAATGAAGCATAATAGCATACCCGTTCATCGAGGGACTGAGCTGATTAGTTTTTGAGGAAACCGATTGGATAACTTGGAATAATATTCCAGAATTGACCCCAAGTGCAAGTGGGTGATTAATAGAGTTAGTGGTATGTCCTAGGGAAATTATGTAATTTTTTTACATATATCTAACTTGATAACCAATCTTGTTCAAAATAAAAGGTGTTTTCTTTCTATTATATACTTGATATAATGTGTCATATTAATTGTGATAACCCACCTTTTTTGGACGATTAAAGTCGATAATAAACCACACATGTCTAACTCAAACCAATCAAAATGGCAGATTATCAATGGGATTTAATAAGAAAATAAGAGAAAAGAAAGAAAGTAATACACATAATCTCGCAGTGGAATGACAAAATATAATAATCAAATAAACAATTCATGAAGATGTTTTACATTTTACATTTGATTTCAATTTTTGCAACATAATCGGAGTACAATCAACAAACATACCAAAATAATGCAACGGAATAATAATAGTAAATATAGTCTAGCGAACTCCATCTTCATCTTCAAGGAATATTGTCTTCAACAATGAAATACTCAGGCTAACCCGAGCGTAATGAAAAGACAAAACACTCGAGTCAGAACTAAAAGTTCTTATGTAGTTAAATCAATAACAAGTAAATATGAGTGTAATAGCTTCGGAGATGTTTACGTGATTTTCCATCTCCTATCAAGTGTACAATGTGCGTGCAATAACTCAAGAGATGTTACGGGATTTTCATCTCCAAAGGATCCCTTAAATTATCTGTATAGTAAAATACGCTATATATGTAGTGTTTATTAGTAAAGTAAAGTATTAAAATAACATTAAGGCTTTACATTAATCCCCCTTAACAATTTTTAAGCCTTGTCCTACGGTTTTCCTTATAGCATCACTAGTAACATTGGTAGCCAGGGAGGCGCCGTGATAAGAAAACACTAAAACAAAATCGTAGTGGTCGTGTATAAAGATAAAAGTATGACAAGGCATGTGAGGCAATGCCCAAGGTAGGATTCTACCAGTTTACCCTTTCTGGCTGGTTGTAACACATCGTTGCAACGACTACCGACTGAGTCCACCACCCCCAAAATCAAATCAAGGTGCACCGATCGAGTCAAAATCAATATAGTAATACGAAGGGGTGATGGCCCCTAAAGGTAGCTGTAACAACCCGGGGTTTCATATCGAACAATCATCGTCATTAGACGATTAAATCGTTTGTAATCTTGCTATTGGAATTTGAATCAAATTGAAATCCTCTTTAAAATTCTGTAAAATTGTTATGCGGGCTTAACAATTTACTTTGGCCCATGTCTTCAATTGGTTGCTGTATGCAGTATTAACTATCGAAGAAAATAACCGACCCTTTCATTCTCCTCTTCGTTCAAAACCCTAAGCAAAAGAAAAAAATAAATAAATGGTGGCCGTTCCTTTTTCTTCCTCCTCGACAATCAGGGCTATTCCAAAGCGTCGTTTTCATTCGTTCGATCGAGATTAGGGTGCGTGCTACGGCGATCTGAAAGGGGAAGACTTCGGTTGCTCGATTAGATTCGTCTCCGGCTTCGCTCGATTCTTCGGGCCCGTGCTTATCGAATCAAAGGTGAGTAATACTATCTACTCACATCTAATTCGAGCTTCTAGTTTCCTAGCTTGTTCCAATTTGGGATTTTGTTGCTTGAGTAACTGGTTTAATCTATCTCGGCATTCGACTTTGTTTCGAAGTTGATTTGGTTGGATTATGGGTATATATATGAGTCGAACTCCATATATTTCGTTCGTCTGATTTGTTCAAGAAATGTGCTTTGGCCATACGATTAATTTTGAATGCTGCGATTTTTCTCTGACCATTTCATATGTGAATATACGGCTTTGTGTTGTTGACAGCGGCTTTGAAATGGTTTCGTGGTTTTCTCTGATTGACTTTGAACATTTGAATTTATTTCTGACCTTTTCAAAAATACAAATACACACTTGATTTTTGGTTTCGCACTTGCTTTGTATTATTTCGTGATTGTTAAGGCTTGAATTGACTTGATTTTGAACTGCGAAATTATTTGTTGACCATGTCATTGATTTCTATCACAGTCTGGTTCATCTAGTATCATCACTTTATCTTTGAATTGTATTTGATATTGCTACTGTGTTTTGAACTGCAACTCTACATTCAATTTTGTTCAATCATATTTCATCCTGCAGTTCACTGTGTTGCATTATCGTAGCCTTCACTGTTGCTGTAGCTTGCTGGTTCATTTTCTGGTCATGTTGCATTTGGCTCGACATTTGAGCTGTAGTTTGTATTGAGTCTGTTACCTTGGTGTACATGATATATTGTGTAGTCTAATACTTGTGCTTCATGGACTTGATTGTGTCGACTGTGATTTTGTTCACTGGTCTAGTCTCAATTTGCATATATTTGTGAATAGGTCACGCTTGAATTTGAATTGCTTCATGTTGTTGTTGCCTCTTGGAATTTCAGACCTGTAGCCTTTGTGCATTGGGTTGTTTTGTATTTTCTGGTCTTTACTTGGACTCAAATCTGGTTCATCTTGTAGTCTCTACTTAAACTTTGAACAGTCTGCATTAATTTGTACTACTCGCTGTTTCAATTTGGGATTGCACTGTTATAGTTTAGTGCACTTGTCATTCGAATTGATGATGTTCTTTGTGGTTGCTTTTGAGTTTTGCGACATCTTGTTCCACTGGTGCCTGTATCTTGTATACGTGATGTAGTGCATTCGGTTGATTTTCGAGGCAGTAGCATTGATATTGAATCTTCACTTTCTTTTCATTATAGAGGCCATACTTTTGTTTGCTACTATGTAGCTGCTAGTTGCCTCTAATTATGTTGATTTTGGCGTTGTTCCATGTATTTGTGCTTTAGTCTGAGGCCTGCACTGCATTTGGACTTGAGTACGCATGTCTGGCTATGATTTCATTTTCATCCTGCTTGCACTTGTATATCATCGGTTGTCACTGCCTATTTCAATTTGCATTTGGATTCGAAATTGTAACATTGACCCTGTACCACTTGGTGTTGTAGTGCACTGAGCATTCTTGTACTTGCAGTATTGCCATATCAATCCCTTTGCTTGCTTCGGCTTCATTGCATCTTCATCTACCTGTTGCCTGCTGTCACTTACTTGGTGCATTGTGCTCTGTTGTTGTCTGGACATTGGCATTATTTCAGTGTTTCATCACTTAAGTCATTCGAGACTTTGGGTCTGCATACATATGCTTGACGCTGTTTTGATTTGTTGTAGCTTTACATTTGTGTAGAGTCATGACAACCATGGCTTGACCTTTGCATTTTGTTATTGGTTGCTGCCTTCGGTCTGCACTTGAATCTGGTTCACTCCGACCTGATCTGGTGCATGTTACATCCATGAACCCCTCACTGCATTCATTTGTGTTGGGCATTTCTTATACTTGTGGCTACCGGGTCAATACTTGCAGTCCACTGAACTGTTGCATCACTATGTTTTCCATTATTCCTATAGGGGCTGCACTTGTCCTGTCCCTTGGTTCATTGTAGTTTGGTTTGGGTTTGAGCATCACTGATCTGATATACATTGGATTTGTTTTTCTCATTACACTTGAGTTGAATCCGGCTGAAACGCTCGGGTTTGACCTTGTGCTCGCGTTATGATTTTATTTGAATGGCATTTGAGTTGGATCCGTTGACTTTTGAATTCATTGATCTTCTGAGTATTCATAGACTGTATTGGCGAGGCAGTACACGTTAGCGTGTACTGCAGCCAATCAGCTTTGTTGTTTTTAAATTGACATTTCAGTTGTTTAAATTGATTTGGATTGCTGATTTGTTGTTAAACACTGTTAAGTGTTATATTGACCGTTATCCGGTTTCTTTGTTTAAAGAATCGGATAGGCGGGAATTATTGTGACTGTCGTCTATTTAAATTATTACTGCCTATATGCTCTAATAAACTGGTTTGAATTAGACTGACCTGGGTATTATTTTCTTTTGAATTTAATACTCGGGTCAGACCCGAGTTATTTCAGGTTGTAGATTTTCTTCTTTGAGTTGCTGTTCAGGATATGAAGACTTTTCACATCTTTTGAAGTTGTCTCTGTTATTTTGTAGTAGTCGTGTCATTGTATAGAACGATATGTATTCATGTATATTAGTTGATAATGTACTTGTATATATAACTTCTAGAGTCGACAGTTGTAGTTGTATCATATGTATTGTGTCAACTATATTGTAACTGACATCAGTTATATATATATATATATGAGACTTTTGTTTTATCTGTGTTCCGCATTTATATTATCTGTGTTATTATTATATCAAATGTCCTAAACTATTATGAACCATCGTAGTTTGTTTTATACAGATAATTGGGTATGTCGATGGGAGTTAATAAATAAGATGAAAAACGAAAAGTATATACCACTCCTATCGAGGTAACCAATATTAGTGTAAGGCCAACTACGGATGGCCACTCCTACCCAGCCTCATTCTTCGTAATAATAGACAGTATTTCTTTTAATACTCTTTGTTATTATGAGCATAGAGGTGGGGCGTCACAGTTGGTATCAGAGTCAGGTTTATGGACATAATATAAAACTTAACTCGGATGGAACATATGTTACAACTATTGGTCGATGTTTTATTTGTGCTTGAGTCAAAACTAAAGTTTTGAAATTTGGATGAAATTTTTAAATAACTTTATTTAAAAATAATAGTGAAATTGTGTTCTGATGATTTGATTGATTTGTGTTCTGTTTATCAGAGTGCGCAGCGGAAACAGTGAAACTGTCTTCGCTGAGTACAACTGATAATCTTTTTGATTTAAAAATCAAAATACGAAATTGATATGAATTTCATTTGTTGTTTACATAGCTGTAATTATTTTGTTTCTTTGAGAATTTCGAATCCGAATTGAGGATTCGATGAAATTACAGTTATGTGATTTTTGTTGAAATTTCCGTTGACTTTCTTTTGTACTAACCATATATTGATTAGATTTATGCTGTTTTGAATTATCTTCATTGAAGATACCTTCGAATGATTTCTTTGTTCATTTGGTAGTACGTGCAAAATTTGAATTGCACGTTATTGCATTTATTTTACGTTGAACCGATGCTTGATTATGAAACGTATTTTGTTGCCGTTATTTTTATAACGGGATTTTACACCAATGCTATATTTTGAAGCACGGTGTTTTGTGGCATTTTGATGAATGAAAATTATCTGATATTACATTTTGCTGTAAATTGTTTTGATATGATTTTGACGTTTCAAAATTACTGTCGCTTTGGCTTCAGTAACCGTCAAATTTTAAAAGTGGATTTTCAAGCGGTTATTCCGCAATGCTGTTTTGTGACCGTTTTTATGGTATTTTGAGAAGTACGATTTCCTTACCGAAATTGTTACTGATTTACTTTTTTAATCACGTGATTGGAAAATTGTTTTATAAAATTTTAGCAGTTTGCGTTTTCAAAAGGATGAGAAAGCGACTTAAACGATTCAGCAAAATCGAGGATTATGACCCCTTTCTTTTACTGTTTCGCTTAACTCCGGACTTGTTCAGTTGAGAATGCGAATTGTTATTTTTACAAAATAAATAAAATTGTTTTCAGAAATTTAACAGTTTACGCTTTCAAAAGAATGAGGAAGCGATTTAAACGTTTCAGCAAAATCGAGGACTATGACCCCTTTCTTTTACTGATTCGCTTAATTCCGGACTTGTCCGTTTGAGAATGTAAAGTGTATTTTTACAAAATACACAATTTTGCACTTTCAAGGAAACGATGAAGAGATTTAAACGATTTAGCAAAAGTGCGGAGTATGGAACCACACTTTTACTATTTCGGTTAATTCCGGACTCGTTAATTGAATATCTGCTGTTTTGATGATTTTGATGAATTTTGCACTTTCAAGGAAACGATGAAGAGAATCAAACGATTTAGTAAAACACGTGGTATGGGACATGTGCGTTTGCTATTTCGGTTAATTCCGGACTCGTTAATTGAAATATTTGATGATTTCGTGTGCTTTCGAGCCACTTTGTTGGACCTTCGGGTCATTTGTTGGACCTACGGGTCAAATACCAGTACTAGACCTTCGGGTCATTTGTTGGACCTTCGGGTCATTTGTTGGGCGCCAAAAATTATGTTGAGTACTTGGTAGGCTTCGGCCATTTGTTGATGCACGTGCGGCGAATTAAAAACTCGCTATCTGATGGGATCGATCCAAGCTTTTATGTTGATTTTCTAGTCTTCTTAATTGATTTCTAGATATTTGTTGCTTCCAATTATCTGCAGGTAATTGGATATTTGTTGATATGAGTTCTGATTATCGTTTTTGATAATCAGATATTTGTTGTTTCTAATTATCGCTTGTGATAATTAGATATTTGTTGATATGTGTTCTGATTATCGTTTTTGATAATCGGATATTTGTTGTTTCTAATTATCGCTTGAGATAATTAAATATTTGTTGATTTGAGATTTAATTATCGCTTTAGATAATTAAATAATTGTTGATTTGAGATTTAATTATCGCTTGAGATAATTAAATATTTGTTGATTTTAGATTTAATTATCGCTTGAGATAATTAAATATTTGTTGATTTTAGATTTAATTATCGCTTGAGATAATTAAATATTTGTTGATTTAAGATTTAATTATCGCTCTAGATAATTAAATATTTTTTTGATTTGAGATTTAATTATCGCTTTAGATAATTAAATATTTGTTGCTTTGAGATATAATTATCGCTTTGGATAATTAAATATTTGCTGATTTGAAATTTGATTATCGCTTGAGATAATCAAATATTTGTTGAATTTGAATTTGATTATCGCTTGAGATAATCAAATATTTGTTGAATTTGAAATTTGATCATCGCTTGAGATAATCAAATATTTGTTGAATTTGAAATTTGATTATCGCTTGAGATAATCAAATATGTGTTGAATTTGAAATTTGATTATCATTTTTGATAATTGAATATTTGTTGATTTAAATTCGATTGTCGTTTTTGATAATTGAATATTGGTTGATTTAAGTTTGATTATCGTTTTTGACATTTGATAATTGTTGATTTATTTCTGATTATCTAATTGATAATTGAATGTGGCTGATAATTGTATTTATTCAGTTCTGCTATTTTCTGATTATCTATTTGATAATCAGACTTTGTTGAGAATTTGTGAATTTCTTTTATGAAATTAAAAGACTTCTTTGGTGTTTGTGTTCTCGATCATTATGGTTCTAGCTTAACCAGTTTAGGTTAGGAAAATAATTGTTATAGACAACTTTAATTATGAAAATTGCGAGGATGCAATTTTTATAAGGAGGGGAGTCTGTAACAACCCGGGGTTTCATATCGAACAATCATCGTCATTAGACGATTAAATCATTTGTAATCTTGCTATTGGAATTTGAATCAAATTGAAATCCTCTTTAAAATTCTGTAAAATTGTTATGCGGGCTTAACAATTTACTTTGGCCCATGTCTTCAATTGGTTGCTGTATGCAGTATTAACTATCGAAGAAAATAACCGACCCTTTCATTCTCCTCTTCGTTCAAAACCCTAAGCAAAAGAAAAAAATAAATAAATGGTGGCCGTTCCTTTTTCTTCCTCCTCGACAATCAGGGCTATTCCAAAGCGTCGTTTTCATTCGTTCGATCGAGATTAGGGTGCGTGCTACGGCGATCTGAAAGGGGAAGACTTCGGTTGCTCGATTAGATTCGTCTCCGGCTTCGCTCGATTCTTCGGGCCCGTGCTTATCGAATCAAAGGTGAGTAATACTATCTACTCACATCTAATTCGAGCTTCTAGTTTCCTAGCTTGTTCCAATTTGGGATTTTGTTGCTTGAGTAACTGGTTTAATCTATCTCGGCATTCGACTTTGTTTCGAAGTTGATTTGGTTGGATTATGGGTATATATATGAGTCGAACTCCATATATTTCGTTCGTCTGATTTGTTCAAGAAATGTGCTTTGGCCATACGATTAATTTTGAATGCTGCGATTTTTCTCTGACCATTTCATATGTGAATATACGGCTTTGTGTTGTTGACAGCGGCTTTGAAATGGTTTCGTGGTTTTCTCTGATTGACTTTGAACATTTGAATTTATTTCTGACCTTTTCAAAAATACAGATACACACTTGATTTTTGGTTTCGCACTTGCTTTGTATTATTTCGTGATTGTTAAGGCTTGAATTGACTTGATTTTGAACTGCGAAATTATTTGTTGACCATGTCATTGATTTCTATCACAGTCTGGTTCATCTAGTATCATCACTTTATCTTTGAATTGTATTTGATATTGCTACTGTGTTTTGAACTGCAACTCTACATTCAATTTTGTTCAATCATATTTCATCCTGCAGTTCACTGTGTTGCATTATCGTAGCCTTCACTGTTGCTGTAGCTTGCTGGTTCATTTTCTGGTCATGTTGCATTTGGCTCGACATTTGAGCTGTAGTTTGTATTGAGTCTGTTACCTTGGTGTACATGATATATTGTGTAGTCTAATACTTGTGCTTCATGGACTTGATTGTGTCGACTGTGATTTTGTTCACTGGTCTAGTCTCAATTTGCATATATTTGTGAATAGGTCACGCTTGAATTTGAATTGCTTCATGTTGTTGTTGCCTCTTGGAATTTCAGACCTGTAGCCTTTGTGCATTGGGTTGTTTTGTATTTTCTGGTCTTTACTTGGACTCAAATCTGGTTCATCTTGTAGTCTCTACTTAAACTTTGAACAGTCTGCATTAATTTGTACTACTCGCTGTTTCAATTTGGGATTGCACTGTTATAGTTTAGTGCACTTGTCATTCGAATTGATGATGTTCTTTGTGGTTGCTTTTGAGTTTTGCGACATCTTGTTCCACTGGTGCCTGTATCTTGTATACGTGATGTAGTGCATTCGGTTGATTTTCGAGGCAGTAGCATTGATATTGAATCTTCACTTTCTTTTCATTATAGAGGCCATACTTTTGTTTGCTACTATGTAGCTGCTAGTTGCCTCTAATTATGTTGATTTTGGCGTTGTTCCATGTATTTGTGCTTTAGTCTGAGGCCTGCACTGCATTTGGACTTGAGTACGCATGTCTGGCTATGATTTCATTTTCATCCTGCTTGCACTTGTATATCATCGGTTGTCACTGCCTATTTCAATTTGCATTTGGATTCAAAATTGTAACATTGACCCTGTACCACTTGGTGTTGTAGTGCACTGAGCATTCTTGTACTTGCAGTATTGCCATATCAATCCCTTTGCTTGCTTCGGCTTCATTGCATCTTCATCTACCTGTTGCCTGCTGTCACTTACTTGGTGCATTGTGCTCTGTTGTTGTCTGGACATTGGCATTATTTCAGTGTTTCATCACTTAAGTCATTCGAGACTTTGGGTCTGCATACATATGCTTGACGCTGTTTTGATTTGTTGTAGCTTTACATTTGTGTAGAGTCATGACAACCATGGCTTGACCTTTGCATTTTGTTGTTGGTTGCTGCCTTCGGTCTGCACTTGAATCTGGTTCACTCCGACCTGATCTGGTGCATGTTACATCCATGAACCCCTCACTGCATTCATTTGTGTTGGGCATTTCTTATACTTGTGGCTACCGGGTCAATACCTGCAGTCCACTGAACTGTTGCATCACTATGTTTTCCATTATTCCTATAGGGGCTGCACTTGTCCTGTCCCTTGGTTCATTGTAGTTTGGTTTGGGTTTGAGCATCACTGATCTGATATACATTGGATTTGTTTTTCTCATTACACTTGAGTTGAATCCGGCTGAAACGCTCGGGTTTGACCTTGTGCTCGCGTTATGATTTTATTTGAATGGCATTTGAGTTGGATCCGTTGACTTTTGAATTCATTGATCTTCTGAGTATTCATAGACTGTATTGGCGAGGCAGTACACGTTAGCGTGTACTGCAGCCAATCAGCTTTGTTGTTTTTAAATTGACATTTCAATTGTTTAAATTGATTTGGATTGCTGATTTGTTGTTAAACACTGTTAAGTGTTATATTGACCGTTATCCGGTTTCTTTGTTTAAAGAATCGGATAGGCGGGAATTATTGTGACTGTCGTCTATTTAAATTATTACTGCCTATATGCTCTAATAAACTGGTTTGAATTAGACTGACCTGGGTATTATTTTCTTTTGAATTTAATACTCGGGTCAGACCCGAGTTATTTCAGGTTGTAGATTTTCTTCTTTGAGTTGTTGTTCAGGATATGAAGACTTTTCACATCTTTTGAAGTTGTCTCTGTTATTTTGTAGTAGTCGTGTCATTGTATAGAACGATATGTATTCATGTATATTAGTTGATAATGTACTTGTATATATAACTTCTAGAGTCGACAGTTGTAGTTGTATCATATGTATTGTGTCAACTATATTGTAACTGAAATCAGTTATATATATATATGAGACTTTTGTTTTATCTGTGTTCCGCATTTATATTATCTGTGTTATTATTATATCAAATGTCCTAAACTATTATGAACCATCGTAGTTTGTTTTATACAGATAATTGGGTATGTCGATGGGAGTTAATAAATAAGATGAAAAACGAAAAGTATATACCACTCCTATCGAGGTAACCAATATTAGTGTAAGGCCAACTACGGATGGCCGCTCCTACCCAGCCTCATTCTTCGTAATAATAGACAGTATTTCTTTTAATACTCTTTGTTATTATGAGCATAGAGGTGGGGCGTCACAGTAGCTAACCCCTTGGCCAGACATAGGCTCCTGTTTTGGTCATTTAAAATTGACACAATTGTCGGGGTTATCCATCATCGTTCTCTTCTTCGTTCCAGTAAACGCTACCAATTCAACCTCTACATTCTAGATAACATCCACCGTATACATGGTTATTAAAGTGGTTCCAGTAGAATAATAGAGAGTATGTCATTCATCCGACCCCGGTCTCCTTAACAACCAAACATCATTTTACACACCGGCATGTTATACCTTGCACGGATTGCTATGTTACACATGCACGCACATGTATATTTGTATAATATATACTTATATATATAATATAATATTAATTACATAATAATAAACTACATTGTAAATCTAAATAAAATAATGATTTTATTTAAAAGAAATTTAAAAATGCACTAAATATATTAGACTTCATAGGCCCAATATGATCCAAAATGATTTTTTTTTGAAATTCACCCATCTATTCTGCCGTGGGCTGGCCCAGTTCTAACAATTGGTGGGAGAGAAAAGAAGTGGGCGAAAGAAGGAGGACTAAGTGTATAAAATAGCAGCCTTTTCATACATTTCAGTTTTTATTGATACATTAATGTCTGTATCATATCATTAATTGCAAGTTTTGATTTTTAGTTTTAGTTTCTAAAATATAATAATCAAAGAAGGGTTTTGTTTCATTATCAACAAATTCTTATTTTTGGTTCAAAACCAAATTTCTTTTCACTACGAACTAAACAATTTATCAAATACTTAATGTTATTATAACTTCACATATTCATTTATTTATTTCTATTTCCCTAATCTATTTTACTATATAAAAAGTTCGATCGACATGTATTTTTTCTCCTAATTTTAAAAATAAAAACCCTAATCGACTTTTAGCATTTTAACTCTTTATTCATAGTATTTCCTTTACAAAGTTCTTATTTCCATCCACCCCAGTCCTTGCATTTTTTATATTTAAATAATCCAATAGATGTTCTCTTCCTCTTCTCTACACTTACAGTCCTTAGTTATTACACATCTTCACTTCCCTCTTCATCCATTCACCATTATATAAAAAATTCAATGCTCATAATTTTGTTTCTTCCCCATCTTCGGTTTCATATAAATAAAATTTAGTTGTCAATAAAACAAATTAGAAAGTCTTCCCAAATAATATAACAGAATGCGGTGGTGGCAGAGACTAACCTTGCTAAAATAACAAAGTGAGAAGGTGGCGAATCCTACCCTTGAAAAACTATAATAATAGAGTGCGGTGGTGGTAGAGCCCACCCTTGAAAAAAAATAAAACAATAGATTGCGGCGACGACAGAGCCTACCGTTGCAAAAATAACATAACAAAATAAATAGTAGCAGAGCAAAAGAAGACTGGTGGCACTTCCTTTGATTTCTACACAATTCTTTTGCTTATGCTTTAATTTCAATCATGCATAAGTTTTTATACTTTAATTTATATAGGAAAAGAAATAAGGATTTTAACTGAAGGAAGTGAACAGTAGAGGTGGGAGAAGTTTACTCACTGAATGATGCTTCCACTTGACATCTGGGTGGAGTGTTTTAATGAAGTAAGAAAGATAGGAAGGAGAGGAGTGAATGAAATAAAGGAGGGGGATGGGACGTAAGGGGGTTTATATATAAGCAAGGCGTAGTCATGCAAATTTTTTTATTTGGCAAGTAATTATATTATTTTGTTTTATATTATTATTTCATTAAGCCAGTCATTATACTATTTTGTTTTATTAGGCTAGTCAATAATACTATTTTGTTTTATATTATTGTTCTATTAGGCCATTCGTTATGCTATTTTGTTTTATTAGGCAATGTTAATAATTCTCTCTTGTTTTTTCTTAATTTCTATGAAGTAATCATTCTCATTTGTTTTATTAGGAAAAGAAAACAATAGTCTTCTTAATTTATCTTATTAATATTCGAGGAAACAAAATTTCTTCTACGTTTTTTGGAAAAATATCCCAAATTATCTTTTGTTTTCATAATCAAGTATCATTTTACTTTCAAAAAAATTTAAAATGTCACCAAATTTTAGGTTGTTACAGACTCCTCCCTTATAAAAAAATTACATCCTTGCAATCTCTAAATATGATTAATTTATAACAAAACAACAATTGAAACATCCAATCATCCATGACTCAAATAAAACAAAACACACAACTATCATACCAGGCTAAGTGGAGAAAAATTAAGATGTGTCTGTCTCATTAGTTCCTCAATCTCCCATGTACAGTATTTGAAATTTTCGACCATTGAACCTTTAATAACGGAACAACTTTGTTTCTTAATCGTTTCACCTTTGAATCTACAATCTGTATGGGCTCGACGATGAAAGTCAAGTTTGGTTCAATATCTAGCACCATAAGTTGTCATGGCTTTACAACAATATCAGGATCTTGCAAACATTTCCTCAACTGGGACACATGGAATATATTGTTTGCTCCTGATAGATAGGCAGGTAAATCAACTTAATATGCTAAGCATTCAATGCGCTCCACAATTGGATAAGGTCCAATATATCTTGGCGCTAATTTCTCGGCTTTTCAAAATCTTATTACTCCTTTCATCGTAGATATCCTTATATGTACATAATCCTCGACCAAAAATTCTAAGTCATCTCTATGGTTAATAGCATAACTCTCTAACTGGACCGAGCAAATTTCATTTCATATGATCTCTGATAAACTCGGTCTTCGCGATTGTCTCTCGCACCATATTTGGACCCAGTATCAGTCTATCACTAGTTTGCAAATGATTGACGATTTTTAATGTAACAAAAACCACAATTTTATTTTATCGCCAGTGCACGACATCTATTGTAGTTTTGTGCGAATATGGGTTGGATCCACAAGGAGTTATTAGTTACTAATGTTTATTTAACTTCTAGGCGAGTTAGATGATTTAAGAAGTTGAATCTGCTAAATTTCAAACATGAAATCGCAAGAAAAGAAAATGGTTTAACAAAACTAAGAAAACAAGAAAATTATAAATAAGAAC
This sequence comes from Allium fistulosum, assembly GCA_030737815.1. Lineage (NCBI taxonomy): Eukaryota > Viridiplantae > Streptophyta > Magnoliopsida > Asparagales > Amaryllidaceae > Allium > Allium fistulosum. The sequence goes on along the minus strand of CM060904.1, from coordinate 732,150,491 downwards.
GTTAATTTAATAGATCGTGCTAAGTATTGAAAAGATGAGATCTATTGATCTCTTGGCAATTCAATAGATCTCATATAGAATATAACGATGAAGTAGAAACTAAACAAAAATGGAAGAGAATAAAATAGAATAAGAACAAAGGAACACATAAGTTTTGATTATATATATTAAATAGACAAGTTGAAAGAGATTACAAGAGTTGGAAGTCCTAAATACAAAACCCAAAAAAAACATAATTGAAAGTAATTTCCAAGATGCCACAAATTTCCTAAGTAGAGGTATTTATAGTGCTCTTGTACATCCAAATCTAAAAATAAGAATGTTCTAGAAACCGACTCAGTCTTTCTCTAAATGTTTTTTTACTCCGTGTGTTCCATATTATTCTAGAATTCTCTTTCTCAACATACTCTAGAAGCCTCTTGATTTAGTGTGTTCTAGATGTGTCTCTATATGAGATGTGAAAGGCTAAAAAAATGTGTGCTTTATGGGATTCGAACGAATGACCTCCCAGCAAATGCAAGTCCTTAAACTAGTTAAGCTATAGTAGCTTTTGTGCAAGAACAGATTTTTTTTCTTATTACAGAGTCTTGAAGTTAAACATTGTTTTTGAATCATCTCTCCAATAATTTCTTCATTTTCTAAGAATCAAGATCCTACAATAAAACACAACAAAAAGACTAAGTAATATTGCCTTATGGATATTAAAATATGTAACTATGTAGTTTAAAATATTCATCATTTGATGTTCATCAAATAACCCCACACTAGAACTTTATTCATCCTCGAGTAAAATATAACTAAATTATTGGCCATGCTTTCGTAGGGAAAAACGATTGCATTTATCATATGAAACAAGCTTTTAAACCCATAGGTGTCCCTAGTAGGACGGGTTGTGTCCTGTGAGGGTTTTCAACGGATACTACCCACAAAATCCAAATGCCGGATGTTATGATTCTAATGCAGCTATATGAATGCAAAAGGTTATAAAAAAGGACAAATCGATTTATTTTTGAATAGTCACAACATTGCCGTGTACACAAGTTTTAGTCGAAATCTAGAAATCTAAGTTCATCACCTAGTCACAAACTTTAACAAAAATCAAGTTCACATCGCACTCGACTCTAGCTTGCTAGTTGTTTCAATTGAAAACATAGTGCAACTATGAAATTAGTTTTTTATTCGATTGTCAAAGTTTACAAAGTAATATTTCTATTTCCACCTGGATGACAACTTTAAATCAATAAAACCACAAAGAATGCCTTAAATTCAATCACTTACCCTCTTTTTATTTCTTTATTATTATTATTATTATTTATATGCATACATCTAACCGATGGAACATGATATACCACCCATACACTGCTTTTCGGGCTTATGTGTGAATGGAATAGAGCTAGGTGGATTATGCAAACCGACTCTGACAATGTTAGTATGCTTCGGTGATCCTTAGGTGCCCAACTCATAAAAAGAGATCGAGGTATGCCACCCATGCACTGCCTTTCGGGCTTACGTGAGAGTGGGATAGAACTTGGCCGGTGTGCACACCAACGCAAGATGTACTTGCAATGTTGGATGCTCTTGGTGTTTATTATTATTATTAGTTTTTTTTTTCATTTTTCCTTTTTTTCAAAAGAGAAAGGAGAGCAATGAAAAATCATCTTAGTACCTCTTAATGGTAAGGATTTGAAAATTGTTAATGCATGTACTTTAGACATCTACTTTTGAACGATGACAACAAATTTAAACAAACTTCATAGTCGTCATCTATAAATCACCTATGTACTAGCTTCATAGTTATCGTGTGTAATTCAAGTTTTCCATTTTATTTTTCATTTGAAGCTAGTGATGCACAAAGAAATTTCCTTCGAATGACTAATACATTGATTCTACTCTGTTGTGCCTATTAAAATAAATTGATTTCAAATAACTATGTTTTATAATATACATATGGAAAATTTGCTATGTCCTAAATGCATAAGCTTAAAGAAATTTGAATCTACATGCGAAATGAATGCAATTTGAATAAAAATGCAAAATTTTAAAAAAATGAAATTTTGGAAAAATTACATGTAAATTTGAAAAAAATGGATGCAACATGAGTCTCCCCCACACTTAAATTTAACAGTGTCCTCACTGTTCAATACGTTTCCAAATGTAAAAGAAAGTACCAACAAATGGATACAATGCAAAATGATTTGTAATGTAAATGAAATTTAAAATTTATAGAAATGGATTATATATGAAATATTATATATGTTTACGATGAATACGATGCAGAGATTGTCACTATTTGCTTCTTCTGCACTTGGTTTTAGATTTATATGTCCCCCCACACTGTGCTTGGATATGTTTTCTAATAAGAAAATTCTTTTTACTAATATCACATCTTTATACCTAGATTTATATTCAATTAAGTTAATATCCAGTTATCTTGTAAGTCAAAATTTTTCCACCCAAGCTTTACGCACGATGTGATTAATGTACTCAACAAATTTATCGGTGTAATCTTTCAAGAATAGGTGATCATGCATAAGAATAGTTGAAAAAATAGAATCAATATGCTGAGTGTCTACTAACAATTATATGGCTTAGGTTCTTTGTTTCCAAGAGGTGATTCAAGATTATGTTCAATATCAAGTGTCTCATTAGTTGACATTTCAATGTTTTCATTAAGTACTAAATCAAGTTTGGGCTCACTTTCATCATCAGTTTCATCAATTGAACTTTCAATTTCACACACAAAAGTTTCATGTTTTTCCTTGACTATGATTTCTTCAAAATTAAAATTCTCAAATTCAGAGTGGTAATTTAAATTTAACTCATCCTTATGTGCCAATTCATTTTCGAACAGTCTGAAAAATTCGTATTCACTATATTCGTCTTCTTTGACTAAATAAGCAAAAACTTTATTCTTTTTGAAATTTTCAACTTCAAAAATCGATATTTCTATCTTGTTCGTGTTAGGCAAATGGAGATCGAAATTCAAACTTAAATCATTTTCTTTAAAAGAAGTAAAATCCAAAACAGTCTGTGAATTTTGAACTATTTCATTAAGGTTATCATCTTCATATTCAAAAGTTGTTATTTGAAAATTATCATTGTGAGTAAGATTTGGATTATCATTTGAACCTTTGCTATTTGAATTTTGATGTTTTCGTTGTATTGTTTCAAGGGACTTTCAAGTAATTTGATAATTTCCGAATAATTTTCTTAGGAAGAGCTAGTTTCAAAACTTTGTTCCAAATCATTTTCAAAATTATTTCCAACTTCATTTTCTTTTTTATTTTCGTGCGTATAATTTTCCTGGTATAAGTTATTCCCAAAATTATCATCCAAGTCATTTTCATGATCAAAATTATTTCCAATTTTCATTTCATTTTAATTTAAATAAAAAAATGTCAATCTGTTGAAACATTTTGACAATTGAAATGCATTTGAAAATTATTTTGATATCGAGAGTCGGGTTCGTAACCAAAATCACTAGAGTTGGATGAAAAATTATAATTTTGGTTATTTTCAAAATCTTGACTTGAATTATTTTGAAAATATTATTCACACTGGGAATCATTTTCAAAATTACTTTTGTACCCATATTGATTTTGAGAAAATTTATTTTCTGATTTTTTGGATATTCTAGTTTTCTTCCTTTTCTCAATTTTTTACCAAGAGTTCTGCATAATTTTTTACCAAGAGTTCTGCATTATTCACACATGGCAAGTTTTTACCAAGAGTTCTGCATAATTTTTTTCATCATATTCCAAATCTTCTAGTTGAAAATTTTACGAAGTCTTTTTATAAACAAAATTATTATAATCCAAAACTTCCCACCTATCAAAATTATTTCTATATTGATTTTCATTAAAATCATGTTGATATTGAAAATTGTTTTGAAAATGAAAACTATTATTTGGAAAATAAAAATCATTCTGTTGTTGGGAATTAGGTATATAACAAAAATCATTAAAATTGGAGGAAGAATGACAATTTTGGTCATTTTCAAAGTTTTGATATGGATAATTATGCAAATTTGCTCGTTTTGAAAACTGTTTGTACTATAACCAAAGTTTCTTCCTTTGTCAAAATTATTCTCAAGGTTATTTTCGTAGCCATATTAATTTTGAGGAAAATTATTGTCAGATTCAAAATTATTTTGATATAGATTAGGTGTATAATTGAAATCATTAGATTTTGGATAAAATCTGTAATTTCAATTATTTTAAAATTCCAACTTTGGTTATTTCCATAAAGTAACTCCTTTAAGGTTTTCTTCTTTTTTGGATAATCGTTGGTGAGAAATTATTACATTGATTTTGAAACATATTTTTTGATAGCACAATTTGACAGGAACGCAAAAACATAAATATATTTGAAATGAAAGTGAACACTTATAGAATTAAATCGTTGCCCATGGTTGTCTCAACTATTCGTTCATGATGCCTTATTGACTCTGCTCCCAATTGTAGTGCATACAATTCATGCTCCGATGGTCTTCAATTTACCTCCTTCTTTTTAAGTTATGCAAGCACAAAGAGAAAAAAAGAATAGCTTTTTTAAAGATGTTAAAAGGTAAACAAGAGAAAACAAAAAAAATTAAAAGACTTTGAACCTGAATTATATAAGAAAACAAGGAAAAAAATATAACACGAATCGAATATTAAATAAATAGTAGTAATTAATCAAACTCCTCGGCAATGGCACCAAAAACTTTATCGACGATTTTTGATGCGAACAAAAATAGCAATTTTATTTTACCGCAAGCGCACAATATCTATTGTAGTGCGAATATGGGTCGAATCCTAGGGAGTTAATAATTACTAATGCTTATGTAACTTCTAGGCGAGTTAGACAATTTGAGAAGTTGAATCTGCTAAATTTCAAATAGGAAATTGCAAAAAATGAAAAGAAAATTCTTTAACAAAAATAAGAAAACAAGGAAAATATAAATAAAAACTTACCGTAATTTAATAGATCATGTAGAGAATTGAAAAGATGGGATCTATTGATCTCTTGCCAAATCAATAGATCTCATATAGAACAAAAACTATGAAGCAAAAACTAAACAAAAATGGAAGAGAATAAAATAGAATAAGAACAAAAGGAACAAATAAGTTTTGATTAATTTATTTATTGAATAGAAAAGTTGAAAGAGATTACAAGAGTTGGACGTCCTAGATACAAAATCCTAAAGCATGGAAAGTAATTGCCAAGATGCCACAAATGTCCTTGGTAGAGGTATTTATAGAGCTCTTGCACATCCAAATCTAAAATATGAGAGTATTCTAGAAACTTTGACTCGGTCTTTCTTCAGATGTTTCTTCACTCCGTATGTTCCATATTATTCTAGAAATCTCTTTCTCTAACATACTCCAGAAGCCTCTTGATTTGGTGTGTTCTAGAAGTGTCTTTCTAGGAGATATGAATGGCTAAAAAAATGTGTGCTACGTGGGATTCGAACCAATGACCTCCTAGCAAATGCAAGTCCTTAAACCAATTGAGCTATAGTAGCTTTTGTGCAAGAATAGACACTTTTCTTCTTATTACAGAGTCTTAAAATTAAAACATTGTTTTCGAATCATCTCTCCAATAATTTCTCCATTTTCTAAGAATCAAGTTCCCACAATAAAACAAAATAAAAAGACCATGTCATACTGCCTTATGGATATCAAAACGTGTAAATATACAGTTTAAAATATTTATCGTTTGATGTTCATCACCAACCAACATGCTGAGAACGATATGACCTTCCGTAAAGGTCTTTGAAAGGAGCTTTGCCAATCATAGACCAAAAACTATTGTAATAAGATAATTCTACTGAAAGAAGATGGTTTTCCTAAGAACCATTAAATTTGAGAATGCAAACTCTCAAAAGGTCTTCTGCAATTCTATTGACTCGTTTGGTTTGTCCGTCCTTTTGTGGATGATGGGTCGTACTGAGATTGAGTTGTGTTCCTAAGGCACTCAGCAAACTCTAGCAGAAATGGTTTGTGAAAAGTGGATCTCAATCACTAACTAACTACTAGGCACTCCATGTAATATGATAATATGTTTGACAAATAATCTAGCTAAGCTTTCTGCTATTCGATTTGAGTGTACGAGAATAAAATGTGCACTTTTAGTATCGATCGATTATCACCTAAATGCTTTCATTTCTTTTTCTCGAATGTGGAAGTCCACCAATAAATCCATAGAAATTTGATCCCATTTCCATTAAGGTATTACTAATGGCTGAAGTAATCCGTTGGGTTTTTGATGTTCTCCCTTCATTAGCAGACATGTTGTGCATTTCTTCACATATTCTGCTATAGCACGCTTCATACCTTCCTAATAGTTCATGCATTTCATATCTTTATACATTTTCGTTACACCTGGATGGACAGTAAATATGGAACAATGACATTCGTCAAGAACATCCTTCCTTAGGTCAACTAAGTTAGGAACACATAGCTGTTACACCCAAAGTAAAAAAAAGGATTGGCAGAAAAAGGCTATTAAGGGAGTAAAAATTGAAAAGGAGGCTATCAAGTATTGATCCAAAGAACCGTCAAAGATCGACATTTAAAAACCATCATGTTATGACTTTGAAGGTGAAAAATAGAAGCCGTCATGATATGACTCTGGAAGCTATCGTGTGATGACTGTCGAAGCTACCGTGAGGTGGTATTATGGGCCTGTCGTGAAATGAAGTATTTAGGTCATCATGAAGTAATGATAACATGGGAGGGCTCTCATATTGATGACATAAGAAAGCCATTGTGGGATGAAATTATAAACCTTTTATGGTATGACACTTGAAACCATCATGAAACATCAGAGCCATCGAAAGGAGAATCTTGAAGTCCTTGAGGAATGATATGAGAAAGCTGTCGCATGGATGACATAAGAAAGCTATCCTGTAGCGATTCTTGAAGCTTTCACAGGATAGTATTATGAAATCATTATGTATTGATTAGACCCATCGCAAATTGATCAAAGCCATTGTGTGTTGATTATTTAAGCCACCGTGAGTTGATTATTCAAGCTATCAAGCCATCATGAGTTGATTATTCAAGCTATCAAGCCATCATGTGTTGATTATTCAAGCCTTTATGAGTTAATTTTTCAAGCTATGAAGCCATTATGAGTTGATTATTCAATCTATCAGCCATCGTGGGTTGACTATTTAAGCCATTGTGAGTTGATTATTCAAGCTATCGAAGGTTAAGGAAAATTAATGATCACATATTAGGAAATAGATCTATCGCTAGTCGATACTATGAGCCATTGCAAGGGGGCTATGAGCCATCATAAATAGTACCATCACATGTTGAAAAATCACAAGCCATCACATAATGGTGAAATTCTAGCAATAATCGATATGAAGAAGTAGTATATAATATGAAAGGAATTCTATGTAACAAAGCTTCAAAGTGCTCCTATACAACCATACTACCTTGGTGATACTATAGCCAAGATAGCGATCCACGTGAACTACTATAGTACTGAGATAACCACAAGTGGTACTATCATGACCATCCATCTTGCCAAGTCACCAATCCACATCAACTTCAATCAAACTATCCAAGTAAGACATACCACACTCCAACCTCTATAAATAGGGGCCCACCCTACCTAAGAAGGGTCTCCTCTCCTCTTTCTCGTTAGTATTATAAATCATTATTTTGGACTCGACATTTCTAAGCTCCCTTGAGAGCTTGAGACCTCCTTTAGTGGTTGACAAAGAAGAAAATGACTTGAACTTTTGAACATAAGGACCCTTAGAAATACGAATTTGCATATTGACTTCATCCTTGATCATTGAACTAGAAAAAGGAAAAGACTTGTATTTTTGCATTTTGATCATTGGCTAATGAATATTGCATATGTACTCGAATTTTATATCACTTGCATATGAGAAAAGAATGACTTGACCTTGGACGTTTTGGACTTATATTATTTTGATTAAAAGTATATTTGAAATTTTATTATCATTTTACTTATTTTAAAACTTTTTTTATGTTAGGCTAAAAAATTGTTTACATTTTGGTGTTTTCATTAAAATCTAAACTCAAGGACCTTTGATTTTCAAAAAATGACTAAAATACCCTTAATTTTGAAAATAACTAAAATAATTTTAGAAAATAATACAAATTTCTGTGAACACGTTGGTTGAAATTTTTTAAAATCGGATTATTATTGAAGAAGATATGAATTTTGGAAAATTTAAAAAAAATCAACTGTCGTAGTTTATATTTACAAGTTTCATCCCACGAAAGCCTCCTCCTTCATCTCACAATAGCGCCTTCACAACACGATTCTATCATCACACAAAGATTCCATCATCACACTCCGTCATTACACGAAGACTCCATCATCATGCACGAAGACTCCGTCATCACATAAAAACTCCTTCGTCACGACCGCTCCCATCAACTCACGACACTCCCCTTCAACTCATGACGGCTCGATCAACCCATAGTGGGTTTCAAACCATGATAACCACTCAAACCATGATGGATGACTTAAATTAGTGAATTAAAAGTGTCAATTGCGAAACCATCAATCATCAATACACCATGGCTTAGGCACCATTGGTCTTAAGTCTATGATCATTCAAGCACCATTCGATAGCAGGAAATCATTAGAAGATCAAGGGAAGCCAAGATACAATGTTCATAATCCATGATAGTGGATTCAATGCAAAATAAAGCTTCGGGAAAATAAAGAAATTAAAATTTTAAAGTTCATCCATGGCACTAACTTCGGTCTAGGCGATTGCCTATGATTTTAGCATGAGAAAATTATAAAATGGAAGTTCAACCCCTTACGAACATAGGCCCTAACATCTGCCTGCCCCAAATCGACCGTGGCCGCCATGAAAAATGCAAACCTATGAGGGATTTCTTATGAAAACCAAAGCATGATCAGAGCATGAATTCTCCATAACTGCTATACTAAAAGTCAAAGTCTACTACCAAAAAATAGCTTAGGCCACCCTCTACCAATGGCACTGGCGCCTTGATTTTTAAGGAAAAGCAGATGCCGGTTAACAACACACCCCGGAACAAGCCTAAATTTCGACCCAAAAAAGGCCCATCGAAACTTAGATCCATTCCAAGGCAAGCTATCGGTAGTAAAAAGAAATAACATTGCAGAGCCATAACTAAACTTTCAGAACTCACAGCGCATGGAACAAAATATAATAATAAAGTGTACCCATTTGTTTCAAAACCATAAAAATGTCATAACACAAAATCCCATAAAAATCATAACATAATGTTTGCGCCAAAAATGGTCACAAACCCCGAATGTAATGAAAGCACCAGTGTTTACACACAAATCCTTAGTATCTAGTCACATATCTTAGATCCAGATGATGTAGAGAGTAAAAATGAAGAAATAACAAAATTAAAGTGAAAGAAAGTAAGAGAAGACATAAGATTTATAGTGGTTCGGCTATCTCCGACCTACGTCCACTCTGAATTGATCCTTTTATTTCCTTTATACTGTGGTTACACTTACAATCCTTTGAATATCAATAGCCAAAAATGGCAGAGTTTTTCCAAAAGAGAAGATAAAGAGGAACATAGAAAAAAGACCCCCTTTTAGTTACAATGGAGGTGTTATTTATAGGTGTGGAGTTGGAAATATCTGCCTTGAATCTCGGAATACTCCTTCTCAAGTCCAGATGGGCCTACATGATCGATTTGGAGTCATTTGGGATCGATCCTTAATCTATCCATAGTGAGTTCGTATCGATCATAAACTGCTCTAATTGTGCTGCGATCGATCATGGATGTTCCCTATGTGTCGTGCAACTTGCTGTGAAAATCTCATTGTATTTGGAGTTGTAAATTGTGAGATATGATCGATCCAAGATCGGATTTGCAAGTGTAGGTTGATGATTTCGTATCCATCACCTGTTATCCATCATTGGGTATCCATCATCTCATATCCATCATCTGGTATCCATTATCTCCCGTATCCATAGCTTTCGCATCGATCCGAGTCTTATGCAGGGATCCATGTTTTGCGCACCATCCCTTGACCGCTTCTTTCATATCGATCGATACAAATGGTCGATACGAAATATGCCTCCAAATCAATCCAGTGCCCTATCCTTCGTTTCAATCCCATGCTTGCTCGATCGATACGAAATGTATCGAGAAAAAATTTGATCGATCCAAACCAAAAGTGCAGTGCATTATCCAAACCATATCCATCCTGGAGTTGCCAGATCGATACAAATTGTATTGATACAAGACGTATCGATATAAATATCGATCAATACGAACCAAACACCATAATGATCAATACGAAAGTATCGATACAAAACCATTTTTACCAATATTGATCCATCCGTAACTTGAGTGTACAAACTTCGATTGACCTGAAATTCGAAACGTAGCCTCATCGGGCCTTGCTTACCATTCTCGATCGAGCTTGGTCCAATTTTGACGGTATCGATCATAGCCTTGTTTACAATCGATCTTCAATCCTAATATCCATCCTTTTTAGCCAATTTATTGATATCCTGGCCTTGACCAAAAGGCGGGGTAACATTTGTCCCCCAGAAACATGCCTTGCGGTAGGAAGGCGTGTTTTAAATAGCTTTAAATCCGACATCCAAAGTCCATATTCCGTCCATAGCCATATCATCTGATCCATAATCCAATTCATTACCAAGCCATTCTATCCAAGTGCCATAGCCATATCCTTATCCAAACCCGCAACTGCTCTGAGTCGATATCCAATTCCGAATCTAGTAACCAAATCCTTAGCCAATTCCATATCCATCGAAACCCAACAACCAAGTTCTAATCAATCCATATCCAGTAACCAATAACCAAATCCATGACCTCTCCGGGTCAATATCCAAATCCGGGACCGCTCTGGTCCCTTAGCCAAATCCGGGATTGTTCCGAGTCCATATGCAATCCTCAGCCATTCAAAGCTGAATCAATATCCACTTCGCATCTTGGAAACCAGTAACTGAATCCTACGATCTCTCCGGATCATTGACGGCCTCTCTAGACCCTTGCTAAGGTCGAGCCAAACTTAACGATTGAATAGGCAGATCTTGTCGCGCTCCGACGAAGCTACCTATCCCTTGCACTCCGGCCCCGATGGGGGCATATAGCAATGTCCTGGCCCCTAGACTGATTTGGATCCTATCCTATTACTCTCCAGTGAAGGGAAACAATGTCGAGTGAGCCGATCCTATCGCTCTCCGACGAAGCGGCTTTACTCCCTACACTCCGGTTCAGTATCCCTGAACATTAAGCGATGCCATGGCCGAAGTCTTAGACCGATCACAACCACTTTGGGCTCTTGCCGAACCCCAATCCAATCACTTTCTGGTGAATGGGGAACAATGTCAAGTGAGCTGATCCTGTCGCTCTTCGGCGAAGCGACTCACTTCCTACACTCCGGTCCCTATCTCTCCGGACAGGGTTATAAAGCGATCAATTCCCAACTAACTTCCAGTATCCATCCCTTAACTCTCCGGTTAGGAATTTGTTTCACAAAATCCAAATCCATTTATTAAATCCAAAATCCAAATGTTCAATGAGAAAAAAGAAAAAGCTAAGTGATGCCTCTCCGGGCAAAGCAGTCTATTACCATCTCAGAGCATGCCTGGGAATCGCTCTGGTTCCCTTACATGTGCAAGTGGCATAGCCGGTTTATTTTTATAAACAAAACAAGAAAGATTATTTGATGACCAAAGTTCAAACCCTGAACTTGGCCTTTGCCATCACGATCAACTAATGACGAGTCGTGACCCCGATCCAAGGTCATTTCTGTTTGGTGTAGGCGGTAGCTGCTCGTGTTCTACCACTATTGTCCAGTTCCTCATATATTGTGGCAATCTGCCACTCCTGATGTGTTCTTCCACCATGTCCTTCAAGTGGCGGCATTCATCTGTGGTATGCCCTTCCAGCTCATGGAATAGGAAGTACCTCTCGCTCCTGTGCTCCCGCTCTGTGGGACTCCTTCTGGGTGGTTTTCGATAAGGGAGTTGCTTCGTGTTTCCAAGTAAATTCATTCCAGATTCTCCGTCAGGTCGGTGTATGTGGTGAATTTGGGTTCCCGATCTCTCCTCTGTTTGTTAGAACCATCGTATTCATCATCATGCTTTTGCTTTCCTTTATCCATCCCACGCCCTTCTCTAGACGTTGCTTCACCTTATGCAACATTCACCTCCTACCTTTCGGCGCGTGCATCCTCTAATCGTATAAACCTTTCCGCCTCGTGATAGAACTCCCCGAGATCCTATGGTGGATCTCGTGACAATGAATCTTTGAACTCAGTTCCTTATACAATTCCTGCTACCACCGCCATCAAAATCATTGATGGATCCGGGTGATCCACCGAAGCCATAGCTGCATTGAACCGCTTTAGAAAATTACTTACGGACTCTCCTGTCCTCTGCTTCATCGATGCCAATGTCATTACGTTCTTGGGTCGTGTAACATGGAACCTGAATTGTCTTATGAAGCATTCCACTAGTTCGCCCCATGTCCTGATCGATCCATTCTCTAGCTGCATGAACTAGAGCGCAATCAAATCCATCAAGTATAAAGGGAAGCATCTTGTCATAACCTCCTCTGATGCCCCCAACACTTCCATATGCCTGATGTATCTGGTTACATGCATAGTTGGGTCTGACTTCCCATCATAGGCCTCCAGCGTTGGTAGTTTGAATTCTGGAGGTTTCCTTGCGTTTCTGATATTCGGAGTGAATAGACTTTGACTAACTTCCTCCAAGCCTCCACTCGGTATCCCTCCTCTCATAATCCTTCTTATTAATCCATCCATTCGATCGTATCCACGGGGGGTGGCCTCCTATATGCGTTTCCATCCTGCCCTCCATGTCTTGGAAGGTATTCTGTGTAGTACTCTTCATGTTGCTCATTCACGTTTGCGTTGACCCCAGCTTGCTGAGCTTCATTCACGGGCCTTCCAATATCTAATCCCGAGGGTCTGCCCCCAGGCCTTTGCTGATTCCCTTCACGTTCTCCATTCTAGATCTGGATCTGACCTCCAGAGATTTCCATAGCTCCGACTCCTTGTTCTACATTGTCGACAGCTGCGGTTGCTCCATTTTCTGGGTTTTGGGTTCCAGCTGTGCCAATTTTCCTGAAGAGATTCAGCAGCATCTCCTGTTGGCTCTTCAATAATCTCTCCTACATAGAATCCATCATTGTATGCATCTCATCCCTTATGATGTAGATGGATGCCGGATCTGCTCTAGCTCCAAAGGAAGCCCCTTGACTTCCCTCCTGATGGCTCCTTTCTGGTAATGTCCTTCTAGCCGATTTCCTAACCATGGTTCCTCCTAGATCTGATCCTTTAGCTTTCCAAATCTGAACTCCAAATCCGATATGGCGAGGGCTAGTCTTCTCACTGAAAGAACCAAAGTGTTTGCACCAAAAATGGTCACAAACCCCGAATGCAATGAAAGCACCAGTGTTTACACACAAATCCTTAGTATCCAGTCATGGATCTCAGATCCATATCATGTGGAGAGTGAAAATGAAGAAATAACAAAATTAAAATGAAAGAAAGTAAGAGAAGACACAAGATTTATAGTGGTTCGGCTATCTCCGGCCTTCGTCCACTTTGAATTGATCCTTTTATTTCCTTTATACCGTGGTTACAGTTGGAATCCTTTGAATATCAATAGCCAAAAATGGCAGAGTTTTTCCAAAAGAGAAGAAGATAAAGAGGAGCCGAGAAAAAAGACCCCATTTTAGTTGCAATGGAGGTGCTATTTGTAGGTGTGGAGATGGAAATATCTGCCTTGAATCTCGGAATACTCCTTCACAAGTCTAGAGGGGCCCACATGATCAATTTGGAGTCATTTGGGATCGATCCTTGATTGATCCATAGTGAGTTCGTATCGATCATAAACTGCTCCAATTGAGCTGCGATCGATCATGGATGTTCCCTATGTGTTGTGCAACTTACTATGGAAATCTCATTGCATTTAGAGTTGTAAATTATGAGATATGATCGATCCAAGATCGAGTTTGCAAGTGTAGGCTGATGATTTCGTATCCATCACTTGGTATCCATCATCTGGTATCCATCATCTGGTATCCATCATCTGGTATCCATCATCTCCCGTATCCATTATCTCCCGTATCCATCATCTCCCGTATCCATAGCTTTTGCATCGATCTGAGTCTTATGCAGTGATTCATGTTTTGCGCTCTATCCCTTGACCGCTTATTTCGTATCGATCGATACAAATCATCGATACGAAATATGCCTTCAAATCCATTCAGTGCTCTATCCTTCGTATCGATCCCATGCTTGCTCAATCGATACGTAATGTATTGAGATGAAATTTGATCGATCCAAACCAAAAATGCAGTGCATTATCCAAACCATATCCATCCCGGAGTTGCCAGATCGATACGAATTGTATCGATACGAGATGTATCGATACAGATATCAATCGATACGAACCGAACGCCATAATGATCGATACGAAAGTATCGATACAAAACCATTTTTCACCAATATTGACCCATCCATAACTTGAGCGTACGAACTCTGATTGACCTGAAATTCGAAACGTAGCCTCATCGGGCTTTGCTTATCATTCCCGATCGATCCCACCTTGATTAGAGCTTGATCCAATTTTGACGGTATCGACCATAGTCTTGTTTCCAATCGATATCCAATCCTGATATCCATCCTTTTTAGCCAATTTATTGATATCCTGGCCTTAACCAAAAGGCGGGGTAACACATAATATTAGTTACAACAATTGTCTAAATCCATGGGTATGCATAAAAGCAAAGAATAACAAACACTGCCACTAGCTAAGCTTCTCCATCTTTGAACATCGTCACCACCATCACTCCGTCCTTAACCTGTGTTGTAATGAGAAGAGAGTCAGAACAACAAGTGTCTAGTGAATAAGAACCTCGATTCTTCCCTTTTCAGTATTTGGGCAGTATATTTAAAAATAAGAATATGTCTATGAATATAAAACCATTAAAATCATTCAATACTTCTTTATATGGAAAGGAGGTGGGTCCCACTTAATACCTTCCATTCCAGAGGTAGATTTCTAGAATCCCATATCCCAATCTGTTAACCCAAAAAATGGATCAACACCCTGGATTAAGTGTGAAAGCACTAGCCTTATTTATCAAGGCACCAACCCTGTTTATCTAGGCAAATAAAATAGAAAATGCAATAGTAAATCGTAGAAAAGTAAAGAGACGAGATTTTTATAGTGGTTCGGCTATTAATGAAGCCCACATCCACTTTATATCTTTTACCAGCTAATTACTATTACAAGATTGATTTGAATTACAATATGATTGAATCACCTAAGTTAGATCTAAATCACAAGTACTTGGAGGCAACCAGAGGATCTCAGTTGCTCCTTTGTGACTGTTGTATGGGAGAAGAATAGTGAAGAATAGTAATGGCAGAGTTACAGCAGCCAGTCCCCAAAATCCCCTTTTTGTTGTAGAAGGGATGATATTTATAGGAGTTAGAGAGCACCTGAGCCAGAGCCGCTTCACAGAATCCTACACTTAGTGTGAAGAAGGAGCCTAGAAAATCCGAGGGTCATAAGAGCTAACTATTTGGATAGGTACCGATCCAAATAGTTAAGCATTTTTGATGCTACGACTATTTGATTGTCTTTCTTGCTTCGTTCTGATGTTCTTCATGTAATTTCATAGCTTGTTGACTTGTTTTGATGTGATTCGCCTATGGGTTTGACCAATATGTAGTTTGAATCGGACAAGTTTTTACTTCTTGAACTCGGATGCTTGGAATTTTATCAAACTTGGAAGATAAGCTTAGTGGAGACATAGGAGTGTAATACAAATGGATTGGAGATCCAATAAAGCAATATTTTGGATCGGTACCGATCCAATTGGATCAGATCGGTGCAGATCCGAAATATTAGCATAAAAATGGTCCAAACTTCTTAGGGTCCTTTGTCTTATATTTTTAGGCCTTCCGATCAAGTTTTGAATCGTTCTGGTTTAATCTGAATGTTCTAACACCTATTCAATTATGCTGGGTAAAAAACCTGGTTAGCACAATCATACATCATAAATAGCTAATAATGTGAGTGACGGTATCCAAGCCACTTAATACTTCACAATGGAAAATAGGCAAACTCTAGTCATTTAAGACCTTAAATAAGGTAAACCCCATCATTTAAGACCTATTACCAGAAGCATGCTCCTCAATGGTACAATCTAGTTGACATAACATGGAATCTCATAAACCACTTAATACTTCCAAGTGGAAAATAGGCAAACTCTGGTCATTTAAGACCCTAAATAATGCAGACCCCATCGTTTAAGACCTATTTCCAGAAGCGGACCCCTATAGAGATACCACCTAACGTAACCCCTTGGCCATTTAATACTTCATCCGTGGAAAAAGCGGGTCCAACCACTTAGTACCTCAATCGCCGAAGCATGCCCTTCGTCTTATGGCCCATACCCTTAATGTCATCTCATATTAGTCCTCTATTCATAGAAACTGGTAGCCAGATTAGCTGGGTAGATTTACCTTATAGAATTTGGAATTAACGTCGCGTCAATACAAATATTTATCGTAAGGATATCTCACATCAATAAAAGTGTACACAATTGCTGGTAGCCTCAAAGTGAAGGGCAGACTTCTATCATATAACTCTATTGACCTCGCGTCCTTTAGACTTAGCCACAAATTAATTACTCTCCATATATATAGACACACACACACATATTTATGTCATCGTTTCATAAATAAGGCTTTATAAGGAATCTTCCTTATTGCGCCTTAGAATAATAATTAGGCTATATAAGAGTTTCCTCTTATTTTCGCCTCAAAATCAACTACTTTCCTGACTGGGGAAATAAATGTAAATAAATGCCTAATTAACTATGCCATATACTCAATAATTATACGTTAATTACGTAAATAGAGATAAATAAATATTCACGCCTAATGAGTTTTAAATGCATGGATTTTACGCCCTAAAATAGCGTTGAATGTCAATTCCCTAACCAATTATTATTACAAGTCCTTTTCCTCAATTTCCCAAGATTTCATTGAATTCTAATGTCCAAAATAGGGAATAAATATTCATAACCAAAACTACAATAAGAGACTTGTAAATAAAATGGATACTCAATTTATTATACAAATTCAATGGAATATCTTAAACAATAAGAATTGAATCTAAACCCCATATTTTATTCAATCCTCTTTTTACAAAGAAATAGATAAAATAAGTGGTGTAGATTACGAATAAAATTCGCTCTAAACCCTTTATTTTATTGGAGGATCATAATTTTAACCCAAAGAATAAGAAGAAGTGAAATAGACTATGAAATAATAAAAGATTGCATTACAGAACAAATCCCATCAAATTAATGTAAATAATTGGGAATCTCAGCATAGAATTGACATATCGAAATAAAAAGGAATTTTGGGGGATTTTATCTACCATATTTTCGAAATCCCAAGATCCCTAAGGCATACTCAAATCCAAAGAAAAACACTAAACAATTGTCGAAAAGAAATACTAAGGTTTCCACTCACAGATTAGCCTTAGCTTTACTCAAATGGATTTTTAGCCTTTCGATCTCTTTCAGAATTTCTTTTTTTTATATATGCGCATAATAGGGAAGAGGCATATGTATTCATTAAAGTTAGAATAATAGGAGAAGAATAAGATAAGAATGATTGGAGGAAGAAGAAACAAATAGGAAATAAGTTGAATCCTTACCTGAATTCTCTATAGAGTTTCTGAATCTTATTAGAGAGATAGCAATGGTAGAGTTCCATCGTATTCCCCAAGATAATATGGATAAAAGTGGAAAGGATAGGGTTCTATTTATAGGAGTAGAAACACACCAGAACTGTAAGATGTAAGTAGGTAGGAAATGGGTAAATCTGGAGCGTACAACCGAATAAAACATCACTTAAAACCCTAGCCACCACTGGCAACATCTGTTGCTAAGCGATCGACCGCCCTTGGGCGACCGGTCAACCGCTACGGTCGTGTAACACCCCTAATTTTTGATAACATTATTTAGGAGATTTAATTAGATAAATTAAATAGAATAATGTAAATGTTAAGTGATAAGAGGATTGAGATATGAATATAATTAAGGCTGTGCTCAAATTAATTAATTAAATGGGCTCAAAGTTAATTAGTTTGCATAAGGGTATATCGGAAATTAGCCGCACATAACCCCTTACCCTTATATATTCTCATTCCCCAATTTCATTTTCTCATTCACGTCATTTGGCAAACAAAAATAAAAACATAAGAAGAGCCGACCATAATTAAAGAGAAACGAGAGGAGAAATCAGAGAAAAACTAAGGATTAAAGTTAGGGGAATAAATCTCAATCTCAATCCAATCTCCTTATCTTAATCAAGGTGAATAATAATTCATTCCATCTCTATTTTGTTTGTAATAATATGTTTTCGGATTTAAGGGTAAATTCATTTTTATGATGATTTGGATGATGATATGCTTGAATTACAATTTGTTAGGTTTAAACAAGAATGTTTAAATAAGATTATATGCGGTTTTAGGGCAAAAACGATTTATATTAATGTTTAAATGCCATGGAAAAATTTTATGTTGTATAAAACATGATTTGGAGTTGGGTTTTTGTAACAACCTGGATTTTCGATGTTCGAAAATCGACATCAATACGTCCACTGTATTACATGCCGAACAATCAAATGCCGGAAATACCAGATCGTCGGGGAAAAAAAGAAGGGGTAGAAGAAGAAAATAGAAATAACAACATAGAATCTCACAATCGCAGCGGAACAATATATAATAGATAACAACTGGACTTTATACAAAAATAATTATAACTATTTTATACATCAGAGTCCAACACAAATCAATAACACACTACTGGACAGTTATAATAACTTGTCCTTACAAATGCTGAATATACAACACACCATACACAGCGGAATATAAATCAGATACGTTAAATATGTCTTCGCCATCCAGCTCGTCTCCTGAGCTCCATAGCATCCTATCCTGTATCTGTAATACTCGGTTTGACCCGAGAATTATAATAAAATAACACCTGAGTCGGTCTGGAAAACCAGCGTGAGAAAACACACTCAATTTGTATTATTAAAGTTTCAAAATCCTTTTGAAAATCAAAGGTATCTCATAAGACCACGCCAAAAATAAACACGACAGGTTTTTACCTTACGATAACCAAAACATTCCATATCAAAATCCTATGATATTATAATAGTGTCTAAGTACAAATACTTATTCAAATAGCTGAAATTGTTACATTAATTAAATTCCAGCAATACTAGGCTCTACAATCAAAACCGTAAAGGAACGTATTGGAGAATGGATTCCAACTGAATGACTAGGCACTGGGGTACCACCTGTCACAGTACACCTCTAGAACAGCGTACCGAGGACCACTCCGGGATCCCCTGCTACACAAGACCGGACTACCCCTTAAACTAGATAGCCCGAATAAGATTACCCCGCGGTTGGGATCAGCAACCGCACCACACAGCCGAATAAAAAGGAACTCTAGATCTCTAGATAAGGGCAACCTTACCCTACTTGGGTGCGACCCACTTAGCCTTGTCGTATCTTCCTTGATTTTCAGTCATTCCCGGTTGATAAGGTTTGAGGCTAAGCGTTACCTTTTTAGAATTATTCACTTAGAATGCTCATTGTCCTCCAATAACAATGTACAGATAGATTCATCCATACAAGTCCGTTCCCGGTCCGAACGGAACCGAAGACACACCTCCTACTACATCCGTTTTAGAATCACCCTCAGGATTAGTAGCGATTAGCCCTTGCACTTCATTGCTCCATCTTCAACTCCAAGCTCTTGTCTTCATTCCAAAAACCTACTCGTTGGATTGAAGTGGTTTTTGGATCACAAATCCGATCCCGGTCTCTTCGAAACAACCTTCGATTTTTTCGGTAAACTCAACCCTGGTTCTTTAGGAAATAAACAGGCGAAGATAAGATAACAGATCACCTCCTAACCGTTTTTGGACGGATTTCCTTATAAACGTCCTAGAAGAACGAAACAGGTTTACACGTACAGTATAGCACCTCGGACGATAACTGTACCATATAATTTCCGTACTTCTCCTAAATATTTCCAAAGTTATATCTGGGTCCAAATTTGATAGTCGGTTATCTAACTATCAAATAAAGAATCAATTCAACCATATATCCATTTTCCACTGAAAACATTAAATCTCCTTTAAATTGGATTTTAAATGCATAAATCTCTTTATCCAATGATACATACTTATCTTACCGAATTTAGTAAAATTACAAACTGTCTTTCAAAATATTTGAAAAACCCCCTTTTAAAAAAAACCGTGGAAAGTACCACTGCGGTATCAAACCATGGATCACCGCTCAATGGTTACGTCTCTATTCTAGAGAAGTTCAAGACTTAGCTGTAGGCACTCATTGGCTCCGATTTTCGCCATACGAGTATACCAATACTCTCTAAAACTTTATTTGCAAATTTTATAAAATAATACTTACGGAATTTCTAAAATTTTCCCAAGTTAACTTTAGACAAAACTACTTTTTAAAATAAAGGTAATGAAAAATAATTTATTCTTTTGAAATAGTAATATTGATTACTTCTTAAATAATAATTAATTTAATATAAGCTATCTTAATTCATAATTTAAAATACACTTAAACCCATTTTAAAACAACTAAAGAATTAATTTTCTTAAGTATTCTTTCAACACTTTAAATCTTCTAATTAACACTTCAAAATTTCCTTTTTAAATAACTTAACTTCTCAGAAAAGTATATTTCAACTTCCATATTGCCAGTCCAATATTAATAAATCCTTCTCGATTTATCTCCAATTAATTTACGTTTAATTCCGGAAATTTCTTTCACGTTTCTAAAAATAAATCTACCATTAATTTTTAAACCAATTTTCCCATTCTCTTATAAATCCTCATTGTGCATTTAAAATCCCCATTTATCCACTAATAATTTACTTTACTTTATTTATAAACTTCGTTTATAAAGTCCATAGTCTCATTTCCCGTTTTATCACTGTTTCACAACACTTAATCGATATTAAATCGAATTTCAAATTGAACTCCATTTTTAAATAAATTTCTTAGTTAACCTAAATTTATTCCAAAACCACTAATTTCATATTCACTTCTTTTTATGATTTAAAATCTTATTTAAATTTGGAACATCAATTTCATATTTTATTCAAAATTTCCCTTTTATTTTTCCAAACCATTTAAATCTTAAAATTAAAAAAATACATTCTTTTATACTTAAAACAACATCCTTAAGTTCTGTTCTTAAAAACCATTTAATTCAAATTTATTCAAAAATCTCTATTTTTCCATATTTCAGAATTATTAAACAGGATTTTAAAAATCAACTATTTATTTTCACAAATTCATTACTTTTTAATTTATTCATCTTTACTATAAATATTTATACTTTGAATTCTTCTTTTTATTTTCCTTTAAAAATCCCATAATTATATTTTTGATATTTTAAAATACCAAAATATACCCAGCAATACCATGGCATCCAATAAATCCAATTTCCCATATAATCTATCATAGATTATTCAAATAAATCATATCACTGAATATGAAATAAATTTCAACATTTTTGAGGAACCAGTTGGATCCCTCCAACCTGTTTTCCCTGCATCCACAGATGTTTGCACAATATGAAAATACCGATCCCACTTCGAGGGGGATATCGTGGTATATAGGGTCATCCGCTATTATGCGGGGCGCATAGGGTCTCATCCGCTATATAATGTGGGAATATCAATCACTCTAATATATACATATATATATTTATACTACTGTATATAATATCACATCAACTAATAATAATTATCAATTCTACTAATCAATCAATAATTAATTTTAACTACCTAAAATTAACTGCAGGAATTCCAAATTTGAGTGAGATTAACTCACATTGATTTTCTGCCGTTTTCGCGTTCCGTTTTCAAATGAATCCGGATGCGTTTTAAATTGTCTGAAATTTTCAGAAGCTCCAATTTTTCCCAAACCAGTTTCAATGCGTAGATGGTGACAACATGATCCCAACGCAATTTGAATCGTCCGAAACAGACCTCGTATGCGGGAGAAATACAATTTTTAAGTCGACGATAATTAAATTTTAAAATCGAACAACTTATATGTTTAAATTTTGAAATTACCTCCTCCTCTTCCTAAATGAAATAGTACACACGCATGTTCCTCCCCTAAATACGCACATGCATATTAGTGATACGCCAACCCACTCTACGAAAATGCAAGGCGATCTCGCTATCGATCCTCTCCTTACTCGCTCGCCACGTCTATACCCTTAAATCATAGCTCGAACACCCTTCCGGCAAGTTCTACCTGCTGTGCTCGACGCCGACTGCACCATGTCGTGAACCTCCCAAGATCGCCGCACCCTACGAATATTTGCTAGAAGATGCGTCCCTCCATCGCGAGCTCGAATCCATTATCGATTTCCTCAATTTTGCCTTTAATCGAAACTGAGATAAAACCCTACCCTCGAAACCACGTTCGACCTCACAGGCGATCGCCACAAACCAGTGCCGCACTCATCAAAAGGTATACCAATGCGAAGCTCGTGTGTTTTCAAGATTTTCGAAACTTTTTTTCGTGATTTCTAGACAAGTATTTGATGAGGAAAGGATTTTTGAAGTTTGTTTATTATTTTTCTTTCTACTGTTTCGATCGGCTGGGTGATTTTTAAAAAGGCGAGGAGAGGGAAGAGTGTTTTTCACGGTAAGGAACAGTGACTGAAGAGAAATGAAAAAGTTTTGGTGTGAATTTATTGTTCAACTCAATTTTTATAAATATTTTTAAACTTAAATTGTCTCAAATCCGTAACTTAAAATCTTGGCCTCCTATCAAGGCGTGCCGCTAGGCGTTTTTAATGTTATACCCCTATTTCGAACGCAATGGAAAATGTTTGAAGTCCTAATTCGATCGTATGGAGAAGATAGCTTTTCAGACCCAATTATTATATTGAATTTTCGATATAGATTTCAGCGCGTTTATATTTCGTATGGCCAAACGTTAACTCTAAACGCCGTGAAATTTAAAATCCGGTAATAATACACTATTACGGATCCAATGGAACTGGTTTTGTCAAAATCCAAGACTATGCCCCGGAAGGCTATTTTTAAATGTCAATTTAAACGATATATTTTTAAATGTCAATTTAAACAATATATTTTTAAAACTGAACAAATCACTTCCAAATTCAATTTTAAAACTTTTATTATCTTCAGTATTATCAATATAAATTTTATAAGCCTTTAAATTATTTTTAACAAGCTTAAAACTCAAGGTTCAATATTTTACCCAATTTCCAATTATTAAATTCAATAATTAAATTATCAATAAATAGTTATATTTGAAATTCAAGTTAAAAATTAACCTTTAAATATTTAAAATCAATTAAATATTACAATTTCAAATATCCAAAATTCTGGGTCGCTACATCCCTCCCCCCTTATAAGAATTTCGTCCTCGAAATTGCTAGGTAAGAATAATGGTCAAAACCCATTACTAATTTTTTCTAAAACCAAGCAGTTTCACACTTTTCGAAAACAATTTATTGAAACCACATGATCACTTTTACTAATTCCCAACTTCATCCATAAATCCCTTATAACATTTTTCCCTCGATCGGAACAACTACAAAACTGCCTCTACGGCCCCAAATTTTCATAAGAAAACAAAAGTCAAGTGGCTAGATCAGAAAACCATCAATTTCATACAATAATTTAAATACATACCTTTCTGTCAGGTAATCAAATTTATCTTCTGAAATCAAAAACATCAATTTTTCCTTTTGCTTTTAAATACCTGCATCTTATTTACCAATGATATCCAATCATTTAATTCCAAAAACATTATATTTATTCCTTTCAAAATTTTCTTTACTTATGCCGTACGATGTACATATATCATCCGTACGCAATATCAAATCCGATTGCTCACTCGATCACACAATTTCACTTCCGAACTAGTATCATTCACACGACGCCCTATTGTGGACTTAGATCTGGTTTCTAGATCAGAAACCGTCATTCTCCTTGCATAGCCATATACTATGATTGGGAATTCCAGGATCAATAAAAAATCAATATCCAGGGTTCTCCGTCGAAAATCGAATGAAAAATCCCAACTCAGATCGATATAACTATCTCGAAATTATGTGCTCGAATCTGGATCAAACCGTTATGTGAATAAAGTAATATACGTACAACTTACGTATTAATTTCCAATTGATTATTAGCTATATCCAATTCTTTCTGTTCACCTTTATTTTAAATTCCATTCACTTACTCACAATTATCCTTTTATACAACTTTTATTTAATCTTCATTCAAATATTAACTTAGTATATTTTTCCAATACTAATTTTACTTAAGAAATCCACCATCCCTTTTCTTAAGTTTATTATAAATATTTTATGCAACTCCTTATATTTATTCCCACTTCATCACTTAAGCTTTTATATCCACTATTATTCAAATTGAATTTTCCAATTCCATATGAACTCAATTTACCTTCCATTCACTAATTTATTTTCAACCAAATTTAATATTGAATTCTATCAACCATTCCCCAAACTATATTTAATTACCTAATTACTCTAATTAGTTCCATTTACTAATTTATTTCAAATCTCAATAAATTTTTATTTCCAACCTTTTATTTTATTTAGCCCACCCAAAACCAAATTTTCTATTCACCAATTCCTTCCAACTCACCTCATTTTATTGGCTTACTTTACTAATTTTTTCATTATCACACTTTCTTTTATTTAAGTCTTCTTAAGCTAAATTTTATTCTAAACAAATTCAAATTTTATAAGTTTCAAACTTATTCATATTCCATAAACATTTTAAATAAACTTCCAGAGTTTAAACATGTTCTTAAACAGTAAAAATCATTTTTAAAATCATATATACCCAAAATCCTTGGTATATCAAATTATCCCTTTGCATTTCAAAGTCAAAACCGGTTTCGCAAACAAATCCCAATTCAAAACATCCAGGTAGAAATTCCTCTCTTGGAAACTTGAAAATGAACACCGATGATGTCGCGATCATCACCAGAGTTATTTTCTAACGACCGAAGTGAGTTCAGTGCTTTTACTTCTTTTAAAAAAATGTTCAAATATTTTTAATTCCAAATATCACCAGATTTCATACCCAATTAAAAATATTTCCGAATAATATCACTATTATTCCTCCAAAGCCTTTGAAAATCATTTTCAAACTCAAAGGGAATCAAATTCCCCAAAATTTCGAATTTCAAATCCTTTCAATCTATATTCAAATATTACTCTAAAATTTTATCCCATTTCAAATTATAAATCACATTTATAACTCACATTTACAAATTCCATTTTGTTATAGAAATTTATTTCTTAACCTTTGGTTAATACCAACTTTTATACAATTTTAACAACAACAATGATAATAGTTTAATATTATCATTTCCTAGCATTCAAGCAAACCATTTATAACTAAAATAATTTTCTAAAAATTATTTCTTTATATCTAAAAAAATATTTTGGGTAAAATTATTTCATTTACCCCGTTTTAAAATAATACTATGTCGAATTGTTCTGTTCAAGTGTTTAGAGATCCCTATCAATAATGTTAATTACTCGTATTGACCAGAATCCATAAGCCACTCAACAAACCAATCAACATAATATAAAACAATTTTTATATTCACTAACAAATACACGCTTATATCTATTAATACACTCAAACTCATTCTAGGGTGCTACAAACCCTACCACTAATGAGTTATCCCCACCAGAGCTAAGGTTCTCACTTAACCTTCAGCTCTGATACCAAGTGTAACAACCCAGATTTTCGACGTTCGAAAATCAACATCAATACGTCCACTGTATTACATGCTGAACAATCGAATGCCGGAAATACCAGATCGTTAGGGAAAAAAAGAAGAGGTAGAAGAAGAAAATAGAAATAACAACACATAATCTCACAATCGCAGCGGAACAATATATAATAGATAACAACTGGTCTTTATACAAAAAGAATTATAACTGTTTTATACATCAGAGTACAACACAAATCAATAACACAATACTGGACAGTTATAATAACTTGTCCTAACAAATGCTGAATATACAACACACCATACACAGTGGAATATAAATCAGATACGTGAAATACGTCTTCTCCATCTATCTCGTCTCCTAAGCTCCATAGCATCCTATCCTGTATTTGTAATACTCGGTCTGACCTGAGCAATATAATAAAATAACACTCGAGTCAGTCTGGAAAACCAGTGTGAGAAAACACACTCAATTTGAACTATTAAAGTTTCAAAATCCTTTTGAAAATCAAAGGTATCTCGTAAGACCACGCCACAAATAAACACGACGGGTTTTTACCTTACGATAACCAAAACATTCCATATCAAAATCCTCTGATATTATAATAGTGTCTAAGCACAAATACTTATTCAAATAGCTGAAATTGTTACATTAATTAAATTCCAGCAATACTAGGCTCCACAATCAAAACTGTAAAGGCACGTATTGGAGAATGGATTCCAACTGAATGACTAGGCACTGGGTACCACCTGTCATAGTACTCCTCTAGAACAGCGAACTGAGGACCACTCCGGGATCCCCTGCTACACAAGACCGGACTACCCCTTAAACTGGATAGCCCAAATAAGATTACCCCGCGGTTGGGATCAGCAACCGCACCACATAACCAAATAAAAAGGAACTCTAGATCTCTAGATAGGGGGGAACCTTACCCTACTTGGGTGCAACCTACTTAGCCTTGCTGCATCTCCCCTGATTTTCAGCCATTCCCGGTTGATGAGGCTCGAAGCTAAGCGTTACCTTTTTAGAATTATTCACTTAGAATACTCATTGTCCTCCAATAACAATGTACTGATAGCATTCATCCATACAAGTCCGTTCCTAGTCCGAACGGAACCGAAGGCACTACTCCTACTACATCCGTTTTGGAATCACCCTCAGGATTAGTAGCGATTAGCCCTTGCACTTCACTGCTCCATCTTCGACTCCAAGCTCTTGTCTTCATTCCGAAAACGTACTCATTGGATTGAAGTGGTTTTCAGATCACAAATCCGATCCCGGTCTCTTCGAAACAACCTTTGATATTTCGTAAACTCAACCCAGGTTCTTTAGAAAATAAACAGGCAAATATAAGATCGGAGATCATCCTAACCGCTGTTGGACGGATTTTCTTATAAACATCCTAGAAGAACAAAACAGGTTTACACGTACAATATAGCACCTCGGACGGTAACAACACCATATAATTTCCGTACTTCTCCCAGATATTTCCAATGTTATATTTGGGTCCAGATTTGATAGTCGGTTATCTAACTATCAAATAAACAATCAATTCAACCATATATCCATTTTCCACTGAAAAAATTAAATCTCCTTTAAATTGGATTTTAAATGCATAAATCTCTTTATCCAATGATACATACTTATCTTACCAAATTTAGTAAAAGTACAAACAATCTTTCAAAATATTTGAAAACCCCCCGCTTTAAAAAAACCGTGGAAAGTACCACTACGGTATCAAACCATGGATCACCGCTCAATGGTTACGTCTCTATTCTAGAGAAATTCAAGACTTAGTTGCAGGCACTCACTGCCTCTGATTTTCGCCATACGAGTATACCAATACTCTCCGAAACTTTATTTACAAATTTTCAAAATAATACTTATGGAATTTCTATAAAAAATTTCCAAGTTAACTTTAGACAAAACTACTCTTTAAAATAAAAGTTATTAAAAATAATATTAATATAAAATAATTTATTCTTTTGAAATAGTAATATTGATTACTTCCTAAATAATAATTAATTTAATATAAGCTATCTTAATTCATAATTTAAAATACACTTAAACCCATTTTAAAACAACTAAAGAATTAATTTTCCGAAGTATTCTTTCAACACTTTAAATCTTCTAATTAATACTTCAAAATTTCCTTTTTAAATAACTTAACTTCTCTGAAAAATATATTTCAACTTCCATATTTCCAGTCCAATATTAATAAATCCTTCTTGATTTATCTCCAATTAATTTACGTTCCAATTTCATAAATTTCTTTCACATTTCTAAAAATAAATCTACCATTTATTTTTAAACCGATTTTTCCCATTCTCTTATAATTCCTTATTGTGCATTTAAAATCCCCATTTATCCACTGATAATTTACTTTACTTTATTTATAAACTTCGTTTATAAATTCCATAGTCTCATTTCCCGTTTTATCACTGTTTCACAACACTTAATCGATTTTAAATCGAATTTCAAATTAAACTCTATTTTTAAATAAATTTCTTAGTTAACCCAAATTTATTCCAAAACCACTAATTTCATATTCCCTTCCTTTTTATGATTTAAAATCTTATTTAAATCTGGAACATTAATTTCATATTTTATTCAAAATTTCCCTTTTATTTGTCCCAACTATTGAAATCTTAAAATTAAAAAAATACATTCTTTTATTACTTAAAACAACATGCTTAAGTTCTGTTCTTAAAATCCCTTTAATTCACATTTATTCAAAAATCTCTATTTTTCCATATTTCAGAATTATTAAACAGGATTTTAAAAATCAACTATTTATTTTCTCAAATTCATTACTTTTTAATTTATCCATCTTTACTATAAATATTTTTACTTTGAATTCTTCTTTTTATTTTCCTTTAAAAATTCCATAATCATATTTTTGATATTTGAAAATACCAAAATATACCCAACAATACCATGGCATCCAATAAATCTAATTTCCCATATAATTTATCATAGATTATTCAAATAAATCATATCACTGAATATGAAATAAATTTCAACATTTTTGAGGAATCCAGTTGGATCCCTCCAACCTGTTTTCCCTACATCCACAGATGTTAGCACAATATGAAAATACCAATCCCACTTCGAGGGGGATATCGCGGTATATAGGGTCATTCGCTATTATGCGGGGCGCATAGGGTGTCATCCGCTATATAATGCAGGAATATCAATCACTCCAATATATACATATATATTTATACTACTGTATATAATATCACATCAACTGATAATAATTATCAATTCTACCAATCAATCAATATTTAATTTTAACTACTTAAAATTAATTGCAGAAATTCCAAATTTGAGTGAGATTAACTCACATTGATTTTTTGCCATTTTCGCGTTCCGTTTTCAAATGAATCTGGACGCATTTTAAATTGTTTGAAATTTTTAGAATCTCCAATTTTTCCCAAACCGGTTTCAATGCGTAGATGGTGACAACACGATCCCAACGCAATTTGAATCGTCCGAAACGGACCTCGTATGCGGGAGCAATACAATTTTTAAGTCGACGATAATTAAATTTTAAAATCGAACAGCTTATATATTTAAAATTTGAAATTACCTCCTCTTCTTCCTAAATGAAACAGTACACACGCCTGTTCCTCCCCCAAATACGCACACGCGTATCATTGATACACCAACCCACTCTACGAAAATGCAAGGCGACCTGGCCATCGATCCTCTCCTTACTCGCTCGCCATGCCTATACCCTTGAATCATAGCTCGAACACCCCTTCGACCAGTTCTACCTGCTGTGCTCGACGCCGACTGCACCGTGTCGCAAACCTCCCAAGATTGCCGCACCCTACGAATATTTGCTAGAAGATGCATCCCTCTATCATGAGCTCGAATCCATCATCGATTTCCTTAATTTCGCCTTTAATCGGAACTGAGATAAAACCCTACCCTCGAAACCACATTCGACCTCACAGTCGATTGCCACAAACCAGTGCCGCACTCATCAATAGGTATACCAATGTGAAGCTCACGTGTTTTCAAGGTTTTCGAAACTTGTTTTCGTGATTTCTAAATAAGTATTTGATGAGGAAAGGATTTTTGAAGTTTGTTTATTTTTTTTCTTTCTACTGTTTCGATTGGCTGGGTGATTTTTAAAAAGGCAAGGAGAGGGAAGAATGTTTTTCACAGTAAGGAACAACGACTGAAGAGAAAATAAAAAGTTGTGATTGAATTTATTGGTCAAATCAATTTTTATAAATATTATTTAAATTTAAATCGTCTCAAATCCGTAACTTAAAATCTTGGCATCCTATCAAGGCATGCCGCTAGGCGTTTATAATTTTATACCCCTATTTTGAACACAATGGAAAAGATTTAAAGTCCTAATTCGATCGTATGGAGAAGATAGCTTTTCAGACCCCATTATTATATTGAATTTTCGATATAGATTTCAGCGCGTTAATATTTCGTACGGCCAAACGTTAACTCCAAACACCACAAAATTTGAAATCCGGTAATAATACACTATTACGGATCCAATGGAACTAGTTTTGTCGAAATCCGAGACTGTACCCCGAAGGGCTATTTTTAAATGTCAATTTAAATGATATATTTTTAAAACTGAACAAATCACTTCCAAATTCAGTTTTAAAACTTTTATTATCTTCAGTATTATTAATATAAAATTTATAAGCCTTTAAATTATTTTTAACAAGCTTAAAACTCAAGGTTCAATATTTTACCCAATTTCCAATAATTAAATTCAATAATTAAATTATCAATAAATAGTTATATTTGAAATTCAAGTTAAAAATTAACCTTTAAATATTTATAATCAATTAAATATTCCAATTTCAAATATCCAAAATTCCGGGTCGTTACAGTTTTAGTTTTGATAATTTTCCAAGCTATGGAAAGTTTACTATGAATTTTTAAGGAAAAATATGGTTAATTGGGTTAAAATTTATTTCAAAAATTATATTGAGAATTTGGGTCCGAAATTCTGATATGTTAGATAACACGATTAAAATGAATTTCTGGAATTTTTATGGATTTTTCTTAAGTAATTTGCTATGCAGATTAAATTATTTTAGAAGAAGGACTTATTTGCAATATTGGTTTTCTTTAATGGAAGGCATTATTTGCTAACTTAACCATGGTTTAGATATGAAATTAGCGGCAATTATTTTTGTAAAGAATTTGAAAAGTTAAGGCAACCAATTTTGTGTTTACACGTGGCAGGTTAGTTAGAAAGTATTTGCCTTAATTGGCATTAATCAGTTTTACTTAGAAAAGTTGGTTCCGCCTTCTTTAAAGTACCTTTCGACTCAAAGCTTCTGCCTTCAATCAAGTCAAAACCCACAGAGCTGAAACCAATGCACAATGTATCACTTAGACGGTACGTAGTGAATTGGAGAAAGACGGAAGGCATGGTGTCGAAAGCATTTCTTCCGATGGGGTCGATACCTTTGTTTATTTTAGAAAGAGAAGCGCCTACCTTTGTTTTATTTAAGCCTTCGAAGGAGTCGAAGCATATGTTTTTGAAAGAGGTTTTCTAAAGGCTTTCGAAGTGTTTGCCAACTTATGTTTTAAAGAATAAGCTTTCGAACGGGTTTCTTTACTTATAAAATAATGCTTTCGAAAGAAGGGGTTCCGACCTAGTCGAATCCCTGCTGCCGTTCTTTTGCCTTTCGAGTATATTGAAGTCATCAATGCCTTCGAAGGGTAGTTTTGTTTTAAAGATTTTTTAAGCCACTTCTTAAATGCTTTCGAAAGGGTCCAATGGTTTCGAAGGCAATGGCTTCGAAAGGGGGTTTCGATGGCATCCTTCAGTGTTTTGTTTAAATGGTTTGAGGCTTTCGAAAGGGATGGTGCCAACGCCATCAAGTTTTCCCCAATATTTTTATATACCAAAGGATGGTTTCCAAAGATATACTTTCTTTCGTATTCACTTTGATGCAAATGATATTTTTAAATATAAACCCAATGGTTTCGAAAGGAGGACTTTCAATGGTTTCGAAAGGGGGACTATCAATGGTTTCGGAAGGGATACTTCCAAAGGTTTCGAAAGGGGTACTTTCAATAGTTTCGAAGCTCCGCTTCTAAAAGATAATAAGTAACACTTTATTATATTCGAAAGGTTTCAAAAGAGAAGTTTTAAAGTATTTCAAAAGGCAGGGGCCTAATGTTTTGAAAAGTGATTTATATGCTTTCGAAGGAGGTTATCCAGTGAGGTCGAAAGTAAGGTTTTGAAGGTTTCGATAGCCTTAGTTTGCAAAAAAAATAACCCAATCTCATTTTTAAAAAGAGAAACATGGCGTAAATATATAAAATGTTTCGAAAAGGATTTTTTGAAGAAGTTTTCTTTGATTAAAAGGGTTAAAGGGATTAACCAAGTTATTGTGTTTTCTTCTTCATATATGTATATATATTCACATTGTAATGGACCCATAACTGTATTTTAGGAAAGGGCAGAATAACCAGCTATGTTAATTCAGTAGTGAATATAAATTAAGTTAACTCCTGAATGAGTAAAATTGCATCCAAGAGATCAGGAAGACCAGAATATAGGATGCTAAGATATTAAAGGAAGATATTGGTAGGGACTAATAGGTTCTCAGTAAGCCCATAAAAACTGTGTATAGGAAAAAGATATTGGCAGGGGCCAATAGGTTCATAGTAAGCCCATGAAAAGTATGTATAATTGAAGATGTCAGAAAGACAAGTTCATAGTTATCCCATGAAAACTATGATTTGATATTTGTAGGGGCCAATAGGTTTATAGTTAGCTCATGAAAACTATATCCAGATTAAGATATTGACAGATGTCAATAGGTTTCTTGTCAGCACATGAAAACTAGGATAAGAAGAGAGGATATTGGAGTCACCAATAGGTTCCTAGTCAACCCATGAAAACTAGGATAAGAGTAAAGATATTGGAGTTACCAATAGGTTCATAGTGATCCCATGAAAACTATATAATTGAACAGGGAGTCCTTATACATTTTACCAGTTATAAGTCAGCCCATGAAAACTATTAGGTTAATAGTAATCCTAAAAACTATAATTGAGACAGATAGTCAAAATGAATGGGGATGGGTAATCCATAATTGATTCACTTGTTTTGCATATCATCATATTATAATGTTTTGAATTGTTTTAATCATTGTGGATGCATGAGTACAATATATGGTTTTATAAAGGTTTCATGATACTAGTAAGGGGAAAACCCGTTCCGCTAAGCGGCGTGGTCTCACTAGATATCTAAATGGTTTGAGATGGTAGATTGTTATTCATACCGGGCTTTATGTCTAACTCGAAGTTTATGTTTTTCCCTTAAACTCTCGGGTACTCAATTGATTTTGAGTAGTTTGAGAGTTGAGGTTTTCAAGTACCTCATTAGAGCAATAAAGCTTCCGGAGACGTGCAGGAGGCATGATAGATATCTGGAGTTCTCTTTTATTTGATTCCACTATGTTGTTGGTAATGGCAAAGTTGTTATATTACCTGTATATACTCTGATCGTCCAAGGGGGCATCTTCGTATGTCGCTCTTGGCGTATGTTGTAATAAATATATTTTCTATTAACGTGGTTAACGATTATAGGATTTGTAATGAATTGGAAATGTTTTGAAATGGAACGTGATCTTGTTTGATTTTTTAAATTTTTTTCCATATTTATGTGTTTCTGTGTATCAATGCATCTAACATTGCCTTGTTTGGTCGTCAAGGATTAATAACTATGGATGACTGCAGCATCCATAGCCATTAGTTTTGGACCTCTAAGTAGGATGTCACAGGTCAACCGATTGACCTACCTAGGTCGGCCGCTCCTTTTATTCAGTGGACGTTTATTTATTTTCGTTGCTGTATTATTTTATTCCCAAATCAAATTTTTAACCTTAAACGTTAATTAAACAATTTCTTAGCCCTCGAGCTAATTTTTGAATTTTAAACCCTAAATTTGATTTCTCATTTGAATTTGAACTCAAGCTAAATTAATTTAGATTTGAAAACTTCAAATGCTCGTAGCTTCTTTATTGGAGCTTCGTTTTCAGCATATTATATATGAAAACAGATCAGAATTTCACCACGAACGCAATGAAATAACTTTCGTGGTTAAATCCCAACTTTTATAAAATTTCCATATCTAACTCATATTATATTTAGTTCAATTTATTTTTTTATTTATAGTTCATTTTATGGGGTGTTATATTCTCCCTCTTTAAAAAGGATTTCGTTCCGAAATATTCTAAGGGGCGAATGCGTAACTTGCAATAACATCCATGTTATACAACCAAGTTCTCTACCCAACCATCTACTCAACCAATAGTGAAATGTGATTATGCACTATAGACATGCTAAAATGATCTCAATCCTAGCGTGAGTGTGTATTCGTGTCATGTAAGTATGTATACAAATATCCTAAACATGCATAAAAATTTCTATATGAGTGTAAAGTGTTTGTGGAAAAGTGCAACGACCATCTTTTATCATCCAAACTAGAAATCGCAATGCAACCAAAATCCTAATTTTGGAGAGAATAATACCAGCAAAAAGCTCTAGGTGAGGGTTTTTCATCTTCTCCTCGATCTCCTATGTGCTTTCCATCGGTATGTCCCTCCATTGTACTCGGACCAACTTATTTACTTTATTGCGGAGTCTTCTAGTACTGTGTACCATGCTCCAAATTGCATGCGGTGGCATGAGGCACTGTCGGCTCCATCTCAAAATCGCCCAACTAATCAGGCTCTATTCTGCTAGCGGTGTCATGATGGCATTTCCTAAGGTATGAAACACGAAAACATTATGGACTCCTGCCAACTTGTCGGGAAGCTCCACACGATATGCCAATTTTCCTATTCTTTCCAGAATTATGAATGATCCAATAAATCTAGGTTCCAATTTTCCAGACTTGCCAAGCCTAACAACTTTTCAAAGAGGAGAGATTTTAAAAAAGTGAATATTAGGCTCAGGTCCCTAATAAGTTTCAAAATACACAAAAACCCCAATAAAAAAAGTATGTAAATTAGGTCCCTAAAATTAAGTTACTAAGTAATTGCATATAGTTATGAAATTATTCACTGAATAATTGCAGACATTTATGCAATTATATCCAAGTTGCATAAATTTATGCAATTTTTTCGATGAATAATTGCGGAAATTTCCGCAATTTTTTAGTGAATAATTGTGGAAATGTCTGCAATTTTTTGATATAATTGCATTAATGTCTGCAATTATTCACTGAATAATTGCATAAGTGTATGCCATTATTCGGTAACTTAATTCTAGGGACCTAATTTACAAACTTTTTTTGACTAGGGTTTTTGTTTATTTTGAAACTTATTAGGGATCTTTGCCAAACTGTCCCTTTAACAAATACCATATCCCCAACCTCAAATTCAAGTTCTTTCCTTCTTTTATCTACATAAGATTTCTAACAGTCTTATGCTACCTTCATCCTTTGCCCGATCAACTCTACTTTTTCCATGGTATCATGGATCAAATCGAGCCCGAGCAAAACTTTATCTGTGGTTTCCCACCAACAAATAGACGATTTGCATGGCCGCCCATAAAGTTCTTCAAAAGGGGCCATATCAATCGTAGTTTGATAGCAATTATTATATGCAAACTCAACCAAAGGTAGATGCTGCTCCCAATGTCCTCCAAAATACAAGACACAAGCTCTCAAAAAGTCTTCCAAAACTCTATTCATCCTCTCTATTTGTTTGTCGGTTTGTGAACGATATGTCATGCTAAGGTTCAACGAAGTTCCTCCAAAACTCACTAGTGAACAAGGTGTTCCTATCATTAACTATGCTTACAGGAATTCCATGTAGACGAACTACCTCCTTGATATAAATCTAGGTGAGAGAGGCGCTAGTCCTATTTCTCCTAATTGGAACAAAATGAGCACTCTCAGTGAGTCTGTCTACAACAACTCAAATAGCCTCATTGCCTTTGTACTTTTAGGCAATCCTTCCACAAAATCCATCGAAATATGTTCCCACTTCCATGTCTAAATTTCCAAAGGTAATATTAATCCACCAGGCTTCCATTGCTCAGCTTTTGTCTTTTGACATGTCAAACACCTAGTGACAAGCTTTGCTACGCTCTTTTTCATTCTATTCTAAAATAAAATTCTCTTCATGTCCTTGTACATCTTATCTCCTCTGGGATGAATGGTCATCCTTGAGCGGTGACACTCCATAAGCACATCTCTTCTCAAATCACTAATCATCGAGATGCAAAGACATCCATCGCTTCTCAAGTATCCCTTCTCATCAACTGACTACCTCCTAATATGGGGAAAATCCTATTCTTTTCTTAATTTTTACAAAATCACTGCTAACTTCTCATCTTTTACTTGCTCATGGGCTATACGATCCATCAAGGCTGGTCTAATCTCCATAACTGATAGAAAACCTTGGATGGGTTCTGTTGACAGTCGGAGGTTAAAATTCAAGAGAAACTTCAACTATCTCCATTCATATATAGCTCCTAGGGTAGCGTGTCTCCTACTAAGGGCGTCGGCGACTACATTCCCTTTTCCTGAGGTATATCGAATACCAAAGTCAAAGGATACAACATACTCCATTCACCTCTGCCATCTAAGATTCAAATCATTTTAGGAAAATAGGTATCTGAGTTATTTATGATCAGTGAATAACTCAAACCTTTCCCTCAAGAGATAATGCCTCTACATTGTTAAGGCAAAACAATAGCTGCCAATTCTAAGTCATGCAATGGATACCTCTTCTCATGGTCCTTTAGTTGTCTACTAGCATAGGCAACTACCTTCCCTTCTAGCATAAGAACTGTTCCTAATCCTGTGCCACATGCATCTGTGAAAACCGTAAATGACTTGGTTCCATCTGAAATAGTGAGCATGGGTGCACTAGTTAATGACTACTTAAGCTTCTCAAATGCCTTAGTGCATCTATTATCCCAGACAAAAACTAGATTCTTCTTAATCAATCAGGTTAAAGGGGATATTATTTGTGTAAAGCTCTTTATGAACTTCTTATAGTAGCCTGCCAAACCTAGAAAACTTCTAACCTCTGATGCATTACTAGGAATCTTCCATCCTTGGACAACCTACATTTTAGTAGGGTCCACCGCCAATCCTTATTCCGAAACAATATGCCCTTCCAAAAGCGGCATTTAGAAAACTTAGCCTTGAGTTATTTTTCTCCTCAAGGTCTCCAATACCTCCCTAAGGTGGTCCTTATGCTTCTTCTTGCCTTTGGAGAAAACCAAGATATCATCAACAAACACCATGAAAAATTTATCAAGTTGCCCTATAAATATTCTACTCATCAAATCCACAAAGTATGCTAGGGCATTCGTCAGTCCAAAAGGCATTACTTCTCACTAATAGAGTCCATCTAGTGTACGAAATGCGGTTTTTGGCTTGCTTTCCTCTGAAAGCCTCAATTTATGGAATCCTATTGCCAAGTCTAATTGGAAAATGACTTTAGCTCCTACAAGTTGGTCAAACAAGTCATCTATTCTAGGTAGAGGTTACCTATTCTTCCTTATCAACTTGTTCAACTCCCTATAATCAACGCAAAGTCTCAAAGAACCGACTGCATTAGTAGCAAAAATAACAGGGGCTCCCCTTTCAGAAGTACTCATACAGATGAATCCTTTCTTCAATAGCTTTGAGATTTGCTTATCCAATTCCCTTCTTTCTTTGGGGGCCACATGTCTCAAAGGCAGAGTGATGGGTCTTGTATCCTTCTCTAAATCGATTCAGAACTCAATTACCCTATGGGGTGGGAGACCTAAGACCTCCTTAAAGACATCAAGGAATTCACAATTACGGGTACAAATAATGGCTCTTGAACAACATATAGATTTAGTGAGTGTAAATGGCTTAACTCAACTAAAGTTTTGGGTGTGCAATGAACTTCTAGGTCCGACCTCCATGACTCCTTAATCGTACTTTTTATCATAGTCAAGAATGGCTCCATAATATGACAACCAATCCATACCCAAGATAAGTCCATACCCCTTAAAATTTAGAACATACACAACATATATGAAATCAACGTCGCATATGTCTAACACCAGGTCTTTGCAAATAAGAGAAAGATGGGTCGAACCCCCAATGGGATTGGAAACATTTATTGGGCTGTTGACCATCTGGGTTTAAGATTTAAGGAATTTACTACATCCCTAGCTATAAAGGAATGTGATGTCTCCAAATCAAATAGGGTACGAATAGTTACCCTAAAAATAAGAGGTATACCTTCTAGAGCTGTTTCCCTTGGTCTCTTGTGGCTTACTGGCAATACGGATAGCTTCAATAGCATATGCCTATCTGCTTGGTCCTTCCTTAGCTATCTAGGGACATTGATTCTTGTGATGCCCTTCCTCATGGCAGTTAAAGCACCTTCCTTTAAAGGCTTCCTTCATCAGACTCACCTTACAATCATTTTCTTTATGACTCTTCCTTTGGCATCTCTTTCATGCCTTTACATCCTTCTTAAACTTCCACTTCAACTTCTTGTTGGCCCAAAAGATCCCCTTCTTAGACCCTCCTTGCTTTTGGGTCAATGCAGACTTCTCTTTCTCTTTCTTATCTTCCTCATTGGCCACGTGCAGCATCGTCGTTTCTACCAATGCGGCTCCCATAGGTACTTGAGGTTAACAACATTCTCTTAGCAAGGAATTTATGCCCTTCATGAAATTCATGGGATTTTTCATAGGTGTGTCTATCAGGCTCATTTTGAATTTAGCCAATTTAGTAAACTTAGCTATGTACTCCTTAAGGATAGAATCTCCTTGTCTCAGCGGAATTAAATTTTCCAATTGCAAGCTAGTCTCTACTCTAGATATGAATCTCATCTCAAATCGGTCCTTGAATTCATCCCAAGAGAATATCCTTCCCAGGTGCTCATCAGTCGTAAAGTTCACCAATTCAAGGCTTTTTCCCTGAGGTGCCAAGCTGTCATTCTTCTTCTTAGCTAACCTTCCCAATCAAGCTCTCTAAATATCTTCTCATAGTAACCAATCCATGCTTTAGCTTTTGAATATCTTTCAGTTCCGGAGTATGTCCTCCCTCCCATATTGATAAAGTCCTTACATAGTTTAGGAAAGTCAGCAGGATGGGGTGCTTCATCAACGACCTAGGTAGTGGGTGCTACCGATGCAGCTGGAGAAATATGAATCAGCCAGACGATCCTAAGATATTATTTAAACCATTCGAGCATTCCACGGATGGGTGGTCTTCTGTGGGTAGGGTTCCCTTGTTCGGAAGAAGATTGATTATCAGCCATATCAACTATTTGTAGATTAAACCTTTAGTGATGATTTCCTAAGATGGTATTTATATGTTGAAAGAAAAGAAAAGTTTGCCTAGCATGTGTGCATATGTTTAAGAAGAGAGGGTATATATATAGTAAGAATTCTTTTGAAAAAAAATTTGAATTTTTTTTCAAAATAACAAATTCGTCTTTCGTACATCTAGTTTTTTTCACGTTGATCGGGTATAATCTAAGGCTCTGATACCAAATGTTACAACCCACCTCAGAACAGGCTTAAATTTCAACCCAGAAAAGGCCCATCGAAACTTAGATCCATTCTAAGGCAAGTTGTCGGCAGTAAAAAGAAGTAACATTGCAGAGCCATAACTAAACTTTCAGAACTCAAAATGCATGGAACAAAATATAATAGTAAAGTGTAACCATTTATTTCAAAACCATAAAAATGTTATAACACAAAATCCTATAAAAACCCTAATATAATATTCGTTACAACAATTGTCTAAATCCATGGGTACACATAAAAGCAAGTAATAATAAACACCGCCACTAGCCAAGCTTCTCCATTTGTAAGTATCACCACCGCCATTACTCCGTCCCTAACCTGTGTTGTAATGTGGAGGGAGTTAGAACAACAACTGTCTGGTAAATAAAAACCTCGAGTCTTACATTTTCAGTACTTGAGTAGTATATTTCAAATAAGAATATATCTATGAATATAAAACCATAAAAATCAACTAATAATTTTTTATAAGGAAAGGAGGCAGGTCAAACCACTTAACACCTTCCATTCCAAAAGTAGATTTCTAGAATCCCATATCCCAACCATATGTCATAAATAGCTAATAATGTGAGAGACGGCACATAAGCCACTTAATGCTTCCCTATGGAAAACAGGCAGACTTTGGTCATTTAAGACCTTAATTAAGGTACGCCCCATTATTTAAGATCTATTTCCAGAATGTGCTCCTCAATGGTACTATCTTACTGACATTATATGGAATCTCATAGACCGCTTGATACTTCCAAGTGGAAAATTTGCTAACTCTAGTCATTTAAGAATGTAAATAAGGCAGACCCCATCATTTAAGACCTATTACCAGAAGTGGACCCCTGCAGAGATACCATCTAACGTAACCCCTTGCCATTTAATACTTCATCTGAAGAAAAAGGCTGGTCCAACCACTTAGTACCTCAATCCCGGAAGTAGGCCCTTCGTCTTATGGCCCATACCCATAATGACGTCTCACACTAATCCTCTATTCGTAGGAACTGGTAGCCAGATTAGCTGGCCAGATTTCCCCTACATAATTTGAAACTAACCTCGGTCATTACAAATATTTATCGTAAGGATATCTCACATCAATAAAAGTGTACACAACCGCTGGTAGCCTCAAAGTGAAGGGCAGACTTCCGTCATGTGACACTATTGATCTCGCATCCCTATGACTTAGCCATAAATTAATTACTCTATACATACACACACTCATCTCACCGTTTCATAAATAAGGCCTTATAAGGAATCTTCTTTATTATGTCTTAGAATAATAATTAGGCTATGTAAGAGTTTCCTCTTATTTTCGCCTCAAAATCAATTACCTTCCTAATGGGGGAAAGAAATGTTGATAAATGCCTAATTAACTATGCCATATACGCAATAATTATACGTTAATTACGTAAATAGAGATAAATAAATATTCACATCTAATAAGTTTTAAACGCACAGCTTTTACGCCCTAAACTAGAGTTGAATGTCAATTCTCTAACCAATTATTATTACAAGTCCTTTTTCTTCAATTTCTCAAGATTTTATGGAATTCTAATATCCAAAATAAGGAAAGAATATTCATAACCAAAATTGCAATAACAGATTTGTAAATAAAATAGAAACTTAATTTATTACACCAATTCAATGGAATATCTTACACAATAAAAATTGCAATCTAAACCCCATATTCTATTCAACTCCTCTTTTTACAAAGAAATGGATAAGAATAAGTGGTGTAACTACAAATAGAATTCATAATCTAAACCCCTTAGTTTATTGAAGGATCGCAATTTTAACCCAAAGAAGAAGGAGAAGTGGAATAGACTATGAAATTATCAAAGATTTCATAGCAGAAAATGTAACAACCCGTAAATTTTAATGGTTTTAATAACGTAATTAACTGAATTTTGTGAAATTTAAAATAATTAAATTTGGAAATAAAAATTTGATATTTGAAATACGTCTATTTAAACATAGAAAATGGTAAATTTTCATCAGATAATATGGGAGTTTATTTTATTGTGTAATTCTATTTAAATTTAAATCAGTTAATATTGATAATAATAGAATGTTTTCGAAACCTGAATATTTTTATATAAAAAATTTGTAAATCATCTTCTGAGTGAGACGTCATATTTCGTTTTGCCAAATTTGAACTGCTATTGCTCCGTTTACCTTATTTTCGGCGTTTTAGTAGCATTTTTCGGTACCGACATCGAATTCTGATAGGTTGGTCGTATCGCTGATATCTATATACCATTTTGATCGTCTCGTCATGCTGATCCCCACGGTATATTCATTTGCTTGTTTCGACGTCCAACGGATAATGGAATCTGTGAAACGGTTCACTGTATCGATACATTTTGACCTCTTTTGAATTCCTTGTGTCCATTCATTATCTACCGTATGAATTAAGTAGCCGTTGCCTTTATTATTCCAGAATTTATGGGTTGACTATTACTATTCCTACCGTTTCATATATTCCTGGTTCCACTCTTCATTCTCGTGACTCTTTCGTTTCTTTTGGTTTAGTCAGTTTAAATAATATGTATACAAATATCAAAACTAATCTATGTTTGCCTGTATCCATTCCTATCTCCCTTCCAACCTCCTCCATGCTCGCCTTGCCCACGCACCCTACCTCGTCCCTCGCCCAACCCATTCACCCGAGATTCTACACGTCAGCACCTATCTCACCATCTTCCCAAGCAGCCAACCATCGCCTACGAACAACCCAGAGCATGCAAGCCTGCACCTAGCCACTGACCCACAGCCTGACACGTAATAGCCTCGTCACCTTCCCCTGCCGTGCTTCTCCCTCACCTTAGCAGCAGCCTCTCGCCATCCAAAGCAACCAAGCACCCATCGGCTGGCCGAGACCACCTTTCTTCTACCTGACCCGCCTGGTCTTTCTCGTCTTCCAGCCGAGCCTTGTTGTTGAGATACATATATTAAGGTATATTATATATATATGGTTACAGTTTGTATATAAATACATATATTATATATTATAGTTTTGTTTAGATTTATATCAATAATCTAAAATAGATACGGTTAGTAATCACTAGTATATACATATTGTTAAATAAGTATGTACTGAACTTGAAATGTGGGTTTAAAATTTAAATATATAATGTAAGTATTTTTAGAAATAAGCTATCTACAGTAGTATATATATAATGTGTATATAATATTATATAATATGATTTATAGTTTATATATATACTGCAAGTCTGTGCATTTTGTCTCGCATACTGGTATCTTATTATTATCCGCCTTTTGGCAAGGCCGTGACACCAAGAAATTGACTGGAAACCGGGGAAGGTTCTCTCGAAGATCAGTAATACACCGGTTCATTTTGGACGTCGATAAATTTTATCCGAGTCCGAATCAAGCTGCAATTGATATGACGAAACAAGCAAATCCATGAAAGCCAGCATTCAGAATTTCAAGTCAATCCGAGTTCGTATGCTCAAAATATGATCGATGCAATTCAAGCAACCAGAGAAAGTCCTTCTTTGTATCGCTCTTGTTTGAATCCCTCAGACGCACTCATCTTCGTATCGATCAGGGAAACTGCACTCTTCGTATCCATCAACTGAAAGGCCTTGTTGGCATCCATCAAGCTTCGTCAATTCGTATCCATCATGGTCGTATCGGACCGAGCAACCTTGCTTCGTATCCATCATGTTCATATCGATCCAAGATAGCCTTCTTCGTAAGCATCCCAATCGTATCGGTCCAAGTAACCATACTTCGTATCCATCGTCACCAACTAGTTCGTATCCATGGGAGATTGTCATTTCTTATCGTTCGTTTCATTCACTTCGTATCGATCAATCCATTCACATATTTCATATCGATCGGCCATTGATCGATACGAAGAACACATTATGGATCGACACGAAGTGTATCTTTTTGATCGATATGAAAAGGCTAGAGACTATCGATACGAAGCAAGTGTCCATGGATCGATGCGAAACACGGAGCACATCAGGTCGATACGAACAAGGCATAAATAAAGGAAAAACTCGGTCGTACGGCACGAAAAGTGGATCCATCCGAGAGGTTAGTGCCACATCAACTTGCAAGCACGTGCCCAAAGAGCGACACGAACATATCGATACGAATAGCATCGATGCGAAGAGAACAGCAATCAAAAATCCAAAACTCGTATCAATCATAACTCACAATCTATAAGTCCAAATACAACAAAAGTTTCACAGGAGCTTACGTACAACCTAAAGAATGTTCTTGCCAAATTTCGACTCGATTGGGCCAAATATTGATCGGTACGACATTCGTTCTTATCGATCATGGACCGAGTGCAAATCACATGGGATCGATCTCGTGGGCCCACCCACGTGCCAAAAGAAGTCTCCCGAGATCCGAGCGAGATATTTGGAGCTTACGCCTATAAATAGCATCTCAGAGCCAACAGAAAAAGGATCTTTTGGCTCTCTGACGTCCAGACTCTGCCGAAACCACCGTTGCACTCAGAAATCACTGTTGTACTTGAAATTTACTGTTGTAATCCGCTGTAACCAACAAGAAGAAGTTAATAAAAGTCAATCATTTCATAGTGGACGTATGCAACACGCCGAACCACTCTAAATCTCTACATTCTTTTACTGTTTTTCTGATTATTGTTTGGAGTGTTTGTTAGATAATCCTCTTTTTACATTTGCATTCTTCATTTTATCTCTTCAAACACTTCCGAAGAGTGTTGTGCCCGATTTTGGTACAAACACTTTGGTGCTTTCACTGAGAAAACATAGTTTTTCTCATGCTTATTGGATCTACTATCGATATCGGATTGCACAAATCTAAGAAGAAGATCCAGATTTCAAAGATTAAAGTTCTACCATCCTATTCAGATTTGCATCAAGTCTAGGAAAGAGCTTCGCCATCCATCATGGTTAACAGAAGGACTACTTTTACAGCTGCAGATCTAGAAGGAAGAGACAGATAGAATCCCGTACAATTGCTTCTGACTGATTAGAATGCTTCCCGACTATCAGATCCACATGGCCCTATTACCAGGGAAGAATTCTAGATGCTAATGCAAGAACTGACTCAGAGCCGCCAACAGTTCAC
This sequence comes from Allium fistulosum, assembly GCA_030737815.1. NCBI lineage: Eukaryota > Viridiplantae > Streptophyta > Magnoliopsida > Asparagales > Amaryllidaceae > Allium > Allium fistulosum. Next base: position 732,105,967 of record CM060904.1, on the reverse strand, counting down.
TCAACCGCTCCGTGCTAATGCGGAACTGACTAACCAATTTAACCGTCAACGATGAAGGAGATCTAGGAGGGATCAGGCTTCCTATTCGTCCATCGAAAGTTCAGCCTCTTCTGATTACCATCATAGATCCACGCGCCCGTGACTGGATGGAAGTTACACACATGCCACTGGGCATCATAATACATGTAGTCTTGGCAATGGAGAGTTGGCCCATCCATCAGCCATTAGACTGAACCCTCCTCCCGAGGAGGCGCTACTTCATACCATATTACTGATAACCGCACTACCACTGCTGTTGATTTGGGAGTTGACGCTCGAAACCGAATGGATCCGACCCACCGCCAACGCAACCATACTCTTGAGCCTTACGTCCCCGAAGACGTAGAATTAAGGAGGCAAGACATGGACCGTTGACAGTGACCGGCCCCTCCTCGCATTGTGGAACCCGATCACACCTTGGCACAACATGCTCAAAATGTCCAGATGCCCGAAATTCCGACGACGATCCGTCAAATGATCCGTGAGAGTCAGGGTCTTAGCAATGACGACTGGGAATCTCTCGGAGTCATACCCATTTTACTAATGAGATACTCTATGCTGAACCACCTCGGCGATTTAGGATGACGAATTTACCCGTTTATGAAGGGAGCTCTGATCCTAATCAACATATCCTGAAGTTTGAATGGTTGATGAATGTTGCATGAGCTGCTGATGCAGTTAAGTGCCGAAGCTTCCCGATCTCTCTAGGGGGCATAGCGACTATGTGGTTTACCCGACTGCCACCTCGATCTATCTCATGTTTTGATCAGTTGGTAACAAAGTTTATTGAGCAATTTTGTATGCATGTCGCAAGACCGAAGGATGTTAATACTTTATCTAGTGTCACTCAAGCTCCTGGAGAGACACTCAGGCATTATTTAGAGAGATTTCATGCTGCATGCGCTGAGATCAGCAACCCAAACGATAACTCTATTCTTATGGCACTAACTAAGGGGATTGACCCCGATTCTGAGTTCGACAACTGGTTGGCTGGAAAACCTCCTGCGTCATTGGACCGTTTCTATTCCAAGGCAGCCCAATTCTTGAGAAGGGAGGATGCGAAATAGTCTAGGAAACAGTATGACGCAGGGTCTAGTATGGAAGGGACTCAGAGCAATGTTGCTGTAAAACAAACCGAGGATAGTTTCAGAAAAGTACAGTTGAACATACAAAATAAACGGACTCAGCAAATTAGAATCGTTGTCCGCAACGTAGGGCTCCTATATTTGATAACTACACTCCTTCGAATACGTCGCTAGAGAATGTGTATTTACAGACTTGCAATACTATTCCGTACAAGAAACCTGCTCCGAAACAGTCACTAGAGAAACAGATTCAGACAGGGAAGTTTTGTAGATTCCACGATAGCTACGGTCATAATACAAATGAGTGCCGTCATTTGCAGAATCCCATTGAAAAATTGATACGTGAAAGGAAGTTGGAACAGTTTGTGCGGGCGCCGCAGTCTGGAGGTGCGGGCCCATCAAATCAGAATCATATACTGAATCAGGCAAGACAGGAGGAACTCGCTCGTACTGGCGGGAGGTTGGTGATAAATACCATTAGTGGTGGTCCTCATCCAGCAGACCGAAGCTGGAAGGAAATGGAGTCGTATGCCAGCTCTATTAGGCATGCAAGCTTCGAGTGTTGTAGTAGTATGGAAGATGGGGCTCCGGCCAAGCAACAAAAGATGATGACGGATGACATTGTCTTCCGAGACAGAGATGCCGATAGGATCGAAGCCCCAACCATCGATCCACTTGTCATATCAGCTCAAGTAGGTCCTGCTTGGACGAAGAGGATCTTGGTAGATAGTGGAAGTTCTGTGAATATATTGTTCAAGCGAGCTTATGACCAGATGAAAATGGAGACTAAAGATTTGAAACCTTGTCAGTAACATATCCATGGTTTCAATGGGAGTGCAACTATACCCACTGGAGTGGTGGAATTGCCAATGGAGTTTGGTATTGGAGAACGCTGGAGAATTCGGATACTGCAGTTTGTTGTTTTGGATATAGACTCGCTATATAATGCTTTCTTGGGCCGACCGGCCCTAGCTGAGTTTAGGGCTGCTATTTCCCCATGGTGTTTGACTCTAATGTTCCACACCGATCGTGGAGTTGGAGTCGTTCAAGGAGATCTGGCTGCTAGACGAGCCTGCTATGTTGCTGAGCTACGCGAGGCGCAGCGAAAAGAGAAAGGAAAGGGCATAGAGGAATCTCTCTGCGTCCGTTTTGTTGATAATTGACAATTGATGCCTGGGCCTAGGCCTGGGCACCCTAACCAATTCCAAAGAGGTCTTGACCCAAGAGACACCGAAAGTTAAGATGAAAGTAAAGACAGTCAAGCTTCTCCGGCCGAACTGACGATCGATGTCCCGATCGATGATAGCGATGATTCTAGAATGATAAAGATTGGATCTCAGTTAAGCCAACAAATGCAAGAGGAATTGGTTGAATTTCTCCGGGAAAACCTTGACGTGTTTGCCTGGACGCATTCTAACATGTGTGGAATCTCATCGGACATCGCGAGCCACGCATTGAACATTGACCCGCGGCATGTCCCGGTCAAACAAAAAAGGCGTGGTATGGATCCAGAGAGATCTGCCGCCCTTAAGGAAGAGGTAGACAAGCTTAAATCGAATGGATTTATTCGAGTTGCATTATATTCGGAATGGGTGTCAAACCCTGTACTTGTCTGAAAGCCAAATGGGAATTGGAGAACATGCATCGATTACTCTGATCTGAATGAAGCATGCCCTAAAGATAGTTTTCCACTTCCTCGAATTGATCAACTCATAGATTCAACAGCCGGGCATGAACTCTTATCCTTCATGGATGCGTATTCCAGCTACAATCAAATACCCATGCACTTACCCGACCAGGAGCATACCAGCTTCGTAACCAATGTGGGACTTTATTGCTACAAGGTCATGCCTTTTGGACTCAAGAATGCTGGCGCAACTTATCAATGATTAGTTAATCGAATGTTCGCCAATCAGATTGGGGAAACCATGGAGGTATACGTGGACGACATGCTAGTCAAGTTACGATTCTCCACAGACCACGTCAAAGACCTAAAGTCAATGTTTAATATTCTCCGAGAATACATAATGAAGGTTAATCCGTTGAAATGTCACTTTGGGGTCGCATCAGGAAAATTCCTTGGGTTTATCGTCAACGCTCGAGGAATCGAAGCCAATCCCGAAAATATCCGAGCGATTAGAAACCTTGAAACTCCGAGAACTATAAAGCAAGTCCAGAGTCTCAACAGGAAAGTAACAGCACTGAGCCGGTTCATTTCAAGATCTACTGACAAATGCATCCCTTTCTTCGATCTGATCCGAAAAGGGAGACGAAACTTTGAATGGACTACAGAATATGAGGGCGCATTCCGAGCATTAATTCAACATCTCTCCACACCGCCAATTTTGTCGAAGCCTATCGATCATAGGAAATTGTACATTTATTTGGCGGTATCATAAAACACAATCAGTGCTACCCTAATTCGAGAGGAAGACCGAATACAAAAGCCGGTCTACTATATTAGCAAACGCTTAACCGGAGCTGAGAGAAATTATCCGAAGCTAGAGAAGTTGGCTTATTACCTTGTTATTTCCTCGAGGAAGCTCCGTCCGTATTTCCAGGCTCATCTTATCACCGTTTACACCGATCAGCTGTTACGACAGGTCCTTACGCGGCCTGAGACGTCTGGTAGGTTACTCAAATGGAATATCAAGTTAAGTCAGTTTGACATTACTTACACTCCAAGGCGAGCCATCCAGGGACAAGTCCTAGCAGATTTCATAGCTGAATTTACCATCCCAGAGGACTTTCCCGAAACAAGTGAATCTCCCAAGTATATCTGGAAGCTGCATACAGATGGTGCATCAAATGACCGTTGCTCAGGTGTAGGGGTTGTCCTTGAAACTCCTGAAGGTCAATCTATATGCTATGTTTTAAAGTTTGATTTTCGCGCGACCAACAATGAGGCTGAATATGAAGCCTTACTTGTCGGATTGAGACTTGCCAGAGAATTGAAAATCATTGCTATGGAAATTTATTGTGATTCGCAATTGGTCGTGTGTCAAGTTCGGGGGGAATACCAGGCCAAGGATCGAAGACTAGATGCTTACCTTGCTCGAGTTCAGAAAATATTAAACCAGTTCGATTATTATGCCATCTATTGCATACCCTGAGAGCGCAATCAAAAGGCAGACTCATTAGCAAAGTTAGCCAATACAGGCGAGGCACAACAAATGGGACTCATTCCCGTGGAGACATTAGCTTCTTCGAGCATCGACCGAATGGAGACAGATTGGATATTTGAGGTTGTTCGCGATAAGGAGTCATGTATGACTATATCCAGAAATTATCTCGAGCATGGAACCCTGCCAGAGCGCAGGAGTGAGAAGAGACAGATTCTTCGAAAAGCTTCACGGTTCACTATTCAGAATGAGGTCATGTATAGAAGAGGATACTCTGTTCCCTTGCTCCGGTGTATCGCTCATGATGAAATCAAATGCATATTGTATGATGTGCACGAAGGAAAATGTGGCGATCACACCAAGGGGTAAGCCCTTGCCAAGAAAGTGCTTCGATATGGATATTATTGGCCGACTGTAAATCGCGATGCATCGGATTACGCCAGAAAGTGTGACAAATTCTAGAAGCACGCTCGGATTCCAAGGGCCCCACCTACCGAAATAACTCAAATGGTCAGTCCATGGCCGTTTGCAGTACGGGGCATTGACATTATTGGCTCTCTACCTCTAGCCAAAGGTGGTGCGAAGTACGCCATCGTAGCAGTTGATTACTTCACCAAGTGGGCGGAAGCTGAACCCCTTGCAACAATTACAACAAAGAAGGTGATCAACTTTGTAGTGCACAACATCATCTGCCGATTTGGTCTCCCACATACTATCATCACTGATAACGGGACCCAATTAGACAGTGCTGAATTTAAAGACTTCTGTCAATGATTCCACATTCAAAAGAAATTTTCCGCAGTCGCACACCCTTAAGCGAATGGACAAGTCGAAGCCGTTAATAAAGTTATAAAGTCTATTATGAAGAAACGACCGGAAAAGGCCGGAGGCAAGTGGGTCGATGAACTTCCTATGGCTTTATGGGCTTACCGAACAACCCACAAATCCGCGACCGGCCACACTCCGTTTTCTCTTTCTTATGGTTCAGAAGTTGTTATTCCAGTTGAGCTAGAAGTGCCTTCTCATCGTGTGACATACTATGACCCGAAGATAAATGCTATATTACTTTCCGAATCTCTGGATTTATTGGATGAGAAGCGTGAAGAGGCTGATTTGAGGGCAGCCGCATACCGAAATTGAGTCGCCCAATTATACAATGCCAAGGTCCAACCTCGAACCTTTGAACTCGGCGATCTCGTCCTTAAGAGAGTTTACTTGGTCCCTTCGCATATGAAGCCAACTTGGGAAGGGCCGTATGTTATTGAACGAAAGCTCGGAGATGGCACATTCAAATTATCGACCGTTGATGGTCTCACTCTTCCGAGGGCCTTGAACAGCGAAAGTCTTCGTCGCTACTACACATGATAGGCTCTGTTTATTTATTCAGTCTATTTTTCATTTGCAATTTGTTTCTGCATTTCAAAATTTGAATTTGTAATAAGGCAACTGATTTTGCCGTATTTTCTTATTTCAACAATACAATGCAATCTCCTCGAGCCAGAGCTATGATTTATAGAATGCATCGTACTACTATCACTTTGCACGGAGAGCTGAATTCCACTCGACGGTGGAATTTATTCAAATAGGGAGTGATTGTGATACGACCGGTTACTCGCTAGATGATACCCGAGCTCGGGGGCAAGTCATCACACTGAAGTCAAAAAAGGATTGATGCATGACAATCCTTTAACCAACTCCAGGTTCCCAGAGTGCGAACTGGAGTATAAACCTACAAATACGATCTCAAAGAGGGTGGATCTGTCCACCTAATGACTTCGTTCGTATCTTGACCAAGTTTGAGGAGGATGGACCCGTCCATCTAACGACCTCGTTTGTTAACTCAGGGTGGATGTGAACCAATCATCCATGACCCTGATAGATTCATCGTTCCCGTAGTGCGAACAAAATCCTAAAGCCTGAACAGATGTGACTAACCCTCTTTCGGCTAACTCCAATTTCCCAGAGTGTGAACTGGAGTATAAACATTGACTAACTTCAAATTCCTAGAGCGCGAACTGGAGTATAAACAATAACTAACTCCGGATTCCCAGAGTGTGAACCGAAGTGTCAACATAAACACCAACTCCAAATTCCCAGAGCGCGAATTGGAGTATAAACGTTGACTTAAAATCCCCGGAGAGTGGATTGGAGTTTGAATACAAACCGGATTGGGATTGATCGTCCGTAAACAACTCAAAGTCCTCAGAGCATGGTTAGAGTGTAAGTGAAAATCAGGTGTGACTGACCACCCACGAATCCATCTAAAGTCCCCAGAGTGTGGACATCGTTATAAACATTAAACGGGTGTGATTGACCACCCGTGAAAATGACTTAAGTCCCCGGAGCGTGGACGTATCCTTGAAACTCAAGCAGGCGAGCCCGACCGCCAACGTACGAATGCAAATCCCCAGAGTATGGATGCAATTGTCAATGAATGAACGAGTATGATTCGACCACTCGAATTTCTTTATTTCAGCATCAATTCGATGACGTTAAGCTCGATGAGTTGAAAGTGGAGTACAATTGCTACCTGATCTTACAATTCGTCCCTGAAACTGGGGGCATAACTTAAGCGTCAATCACTGATTGAGACAGTGCAGCATCGGAGTCCAGCTTGACTTTCAGTCATCACTCATAGTCGTGATTTCATGACTTAACAACTAAACTTGGATCCAATCCAAAGGTCGAAACTTAACAAATATACTAGACTGGAGTTCAACTGTTGAAAAACTTAAGGAAATGAATGAAAATTGAGTTAAAGACAAAATGGAATTTCATTTCAACTATCTATGGAAGAAAACTAAGTACAAGTTTATCACAAAAATCCTACTAGCAAGGGCCGAACCCGCATCTATACACGGCTAGCAAAAAGAACGAAAGAAATTCCAATCTACTCAAAAGCGAGCCAAAGAGGCGTATCTACTCACTTTTCTTCTTCGGTTTCCTCTTCGGTGTTGACCTGCTAGAGCTCTCACTCGGTTTTCTTTTTGAGCCCTTTCTTTTTGGCAGCCGATCTCCAGTCGGGGGCATTATATCAACATTTTCCTCCAAACTCAAATGTATTGGAACGCTTCCTGTAGGCGGAGTTTGAGGGACATGATCAACAGAAGGAGGTGGGATAGGCACACTCGTCTCAACGACCGTCCCTACCGGAGATATCATCCGCAAAGGAGCCAGACCTGATCCGGCCATTCCACCGCCAAAACCGCTGCCCCGCGCGGCTGCCTCCATCTCAGCATTGATTTCAGCTAGGATTTCCTCCTCGCGAAGTGTTTGCGCACCGCTGGAGAGTCCCGTAGTTGGGGCCGAGGAACTTATCATTGGAACGCTTCCACCCATGACAAACGGCAAGTCAGCAAAAGGGTCACTATGATGACCGAGGAGTTCCTCCATCATCTGCTCATCAAAAATAAGTGTGCTTCCCTACGATCCATCTGTCGGTGTCGTGGTTGTTGTGCTGGTCGCTTCAGTTATAATGGCCTCCTGCATATGATGTGGTTCTTGAGTGGCAGAAGGCATGACTGGTGTAGCATCAATCACTGGATAAAAACAAAAGAAGAACTGTTAATAATCGCTTTATGTGCACTTTCAGTTTTGGGACAAGCTTACAAAATGTTCAAAGTACCTTCCTCAGCTTGACTTGTGGGCAGCTGAACGGCCTCAGAGATTTGCTCGCCAGCTTGAGATAACTGCGGCTGATCCGGGTTGTAAGCAGGAACGGATTGAGAATCAACCGTGAAAGTTGGTTCACGTTGGGTAGGCACAAGAGTTTAGGGACTCGTATTGCAGTGCTCGACACCAGAACCTTCTCCAACTTCCAAATGCTGAGCGCCGAGCTTCTCCTTCTCATATGAAATCATTGCATCGTGGAGAACTTTTCGCTCGTCTTCATTCAACATTCTGTTTTCAAGCTCAAATTCATCAACAGATTCGCCATGATGCGCAGCCTTTTCATCTCCTACTAATCGGCCCCAGGCATTGTATAGATGTGTCGGATAATTATCGAGCCAGGCTAGATTTCACGTTAGCATTATAAACAATGAGGAGATCTTCAATATCAGCTTCTAGCCTAGACTTCGCCATTTGGACTTCCTCCTCGACCTTAGTCTCCACCTCCCGAACCTTAGTCGTTACTGCATCCCGTTCGCCCGAAGCACTATGGCCTGGTCACATGCTTCCCGAGCTGCTCTATTTACATCATCCTTTTCCTTGATGATTTCAGAAAATTTGGCTTTTAGCTAATTGAGTTCTTTAAGAGCAGCATCCCTTTCAGCAGTAACTGTGGTGTTTCGGTGGCCCATCTGCTCCACCAAAGCGAAGTGTGTCTGCCCCATCATCTTCATACCTAAGTTCGCCTCGTTGGCCTTTTTGTTAGCCTCTATTTCTGATTTTCGAGAGGACTCGGCTTCATCGTTAAGCACTTGGACGATGCGGTCTTTCTGGGCAAGATCAGATTTTAACTTTTCAATTATTTTAACCCGCTCGAAAGCCACCGCTGATGCCTTATCTGCAGCTTTCATCCACTCCTTATACTATGTATAAATGTCATGAATATAGTCATGCATCGTGGTTTCTGCTTCCGATGGAATTTTCTTTAAGTGAGGGGGGAAGATGAAGCCGTCAAAGCATATGTTCGGGAAATCTTTTCTTAATTGGGAAATTCTGATAGCCCCTTCCCTAGTGGGCTCAGTGATGGCTTGTTCAACAATAGTAGGAGGTTCGGTCTCAGTTCTACGATGTTGAGACTTAGACCTTGGAGCATGGGAAGATGGCTTTTGACGTGGAGGCTCCGGGGGATGTGAGCTGTGAATAGAAGGTTGTGTATGGAGTCGGGGAGGTGGAGAACGCGATCGGGATCGATATCTTTGTTCTCTGTAATCTCTGTCTCTGTCCCTCTCGTAACATTCTTGACTAGAATAACCGTGATCGCGGTTTCTATCATCCTCCCTCCGACGAGACTCGTAGTACGAGTTGGATGCCTGACGTGCTGAGCGGAAGCTGCCGAGCATGGAATCTCGTTTAGTTATTGAATCTATAAAGAAGAAAGAGCAACAGAGTTAGTGATTTCTTGAATTGAACACTTATGATTGGAAATTGTGTAGTGCCGTAAAGTGTGTATGTGTGTGCAACCCCCCGACCAACCGATAATGTCGGCTGCACTGAAGGATAGATACTCGCTTAAATCTAGAGCACTCTGAAGCCCCTCCAATCCAGTGTCGTGTTGAAGTGACACGTAGTCTGAAATCGGAATATCAGCAAGTCCTTCAAAAGGATTCTCTACTGGCGAGGGAGGAGCCTCCGAAATTCTAACACCGGAGGCTGGCAGGGATACAATTACAGATTTCCATCTCGAAGATTTATGACGTTTGTGAGCGACTGCCTTGCCTTTTCTCCTTCCCTCTGAACCCTGAAGACTATCAGAAGGCCCAGCCACGGGTTCGTCATTCATAGGTGTATGTTCTTTATCACCTTCCTCAGCAATTACGACCCCAGGCGCTTTGCGCTTTACCCGCTTCGTCGGGGCTTCCCTCGGCGTTCCTTCAAGCCTTATGCTTTGGTTTCGCTCGATAAGCCCAATGGTTCTCAAGTTTCGGTCTGTTAGCACCGAGTCTATGTCTCTCATTTCGCTTGGCACTTCTTGAAGGACCCGCACAATTTCTTTAAAATGCACGCCCTCAGGTCGTGGAATTACAGCTGTAAAGGAAAGAAGACATTAGTTTTGGTATCAACTATGATTATCTTGTTAACTACTAGAAAAGATTGCAGCACTTACGTATGACTAACCATCGGCTAGCAAATCCTGGAGGGCATCGGACATAGAACCACTCCGTTTTAAAATAACTCAGTCTGGTCCAGGAGCCGTTCACAACTTGACAATTCCCGACTGCCTCTAGGAATGTGAACAAGGGACTATCTCCCCGACTCTTAACGTTGAATAAGTATCTAATTTCGATCGGGATCGGAGGTCGGAAAAGATGCTTTATAAATATAATGAACAGACTATTGAGTAGAGCATATCCGTTCGGGTGTAATTGTGACGGGGCGATCCTAAAGAAAGACAACACTTCTCTAATATACTGGTTAAATGGAGGAAGTGTTCCTGCTGTACATGCATGGTGATTAAAGGCAGTAAACCCCTCTGGGGGAGCATGCGGTCTATCGTTCGTCCTCGGTAATAAGACATCGTGCAACGAAAAACCATGTCTGAGGCATATCCGTCCCAACATACCTTCGGAGACGTTGGACAGAACAGAATCTTGCGGGTTACCGATGAACCTGGCACCAGGCAGCTCATCCGGAGCTGGATCGATGACCTCGGCCGCGATGGCCAACAACTCTATAATTGGAGGAGATAAACTTTGGGTTTCTTGCTGTTGAGAACTTGTGGATTCCATAGCTAACCAACTTATCAAAAACCATCATTAGACGATAATAAGCCATTGTGTTCCCCAGTTTGAAGGTGTGTGAATGTGTTGTATAGTGCAGTGCTACATAATACTTGAGAAATTCTACAGGATTAAGAGATGTTCGAACGACAAGACTTAAAATTTCAACCAGAGTGACCGTCATCGCCGACCGTCACAACTTTGCCATCCAGACTTTAGAGACCGATATGAGTTAAAATTTATTAAAATTTTGTTAAGTTATGGTTTCATCGACGAGCTTCGAAAGGCAGTCAAGTATGCAGAGAAACGATCAAGTCTAGTTATGCAAAGGTGAAGCTCGTCGGAGTCAAGTGTTCGCATTTGCGTGAAGTTCGCATTCATCAAAGTCAAAACCTAGATCATTCATGGCGAAGACATTAATTTCATATCGATCTTTACAATCATTTCGTATCCATCGAGGTTAATCACTTCATATCGGTCAAGATAAGCAATTTTGTATTGGTCGAAGCCGACCACTTCGCATCGATCCAAGCTGATCATTTTGTATCGGTGAGAAGACGCCAATTGCGTATCGATTATTTAACATACATTTCATATCGATCGAAAGACATCAATTTCGTATCCATCGAGCAACTCAGTTTCGAATCGATCAGGAAGAGAACAACTTCGTATCGATCAAAGCATGTTGGCTTCGTATCCATATTAATTCAAAGCGATTGATACAAAGTTTAAGACCCCTCTATAGACACAAAATCAGAGGTTGGAGATCGATGCAAAACATCAAGTTATAACCGATACGAAACCAAAACATATTCTTCTCCAAACCATCGATACGAAATGGAGGCTGAACCACCATCTACCAAATCTACCGCATCCCTCCACACAGCTTCTTCTCGAATCAACACAAAAATGCCATTACATCCCCCTTCAACCATGCTCTGACCTGATTCAGGCGACAACGTCACCAGAATCGGCCACGACTTTGGACGAATTGGCATCAAAATCGAGTCTCATCATTCTAGAGAGATTTTTATTAATTAATTACCTAGATTCGAGAATTGGTTCGAGAGATTAATGGGTCAATTCGAAGGCAAGAATAGTTTTCTTTTTTCGGTCTTTCTATCGATACGAAGGCAATATGTGAAAATGAACGCAAGTGAGAAATTTGGTTAAGTCCCAAACGTTTTTATATGGTTTTGTATCCAAGAAGGAAACATTTCGTCTCCTAGTATTAAGAATTGGTGGAGACGGTTTTCAGTGTCATCGATATGAAAGAGTGTTCTTCGTATCCATCCACCCGTATCGATTGGGGACACTGCTATTCGCATCCACCAGAGATCGACCACACATGGCATCGATACGAACGCCTTTACCAAGCCATGTTTAAGTTGTTTGTTTCTCATCGATACGAGATAACAAGTTCGTGCCCATCACTTTGAAGACTATAGAAATTCGGATCTATCGATACGAAGAAATCTCATGAAACCGGCCAATTTCGAATCGACAACCATCGATATGAAAATCAACGCAAAATTATATCTGGACAAATCAACTCTACCGATACGAAACCCCAATTTCGTATCAATGAACTTCGGGACTCAAGACCTCATATCCATCGATACAAAAAATCTCCGAAGACTATCCATTTCGTATCGATAGTCATCGATATGAAGCATGCATTCCAACTTCTCGATTTGATCCAGGAGAGGATCGATGCAAAAGAAATTACATAGAAATGACTATCAATCGTTGCTACAACTCGAATTTCACATCGATTCAGGAGAGGATCGATACAGAATTCGATACAAGAAAATTGACAACGACTCGTGAACGTGCGGACGTTAGCGGGATTCAGGTTAACATACGTACATGTATGACGGACTAACATCCAATTTTCAACAGTCGCAGGAATTGAATACTCATTTAGTGACAACTACATCAACTAACCACTATCATACAACTTTCGGTTACATCAATATACAGTACAACAATTGGCAGTCAAAAATTCATGTTACTGAAGATCAGTCAAAGGTTACATTTTCAGGAAAAGAAATAACAATCGTTCAACAAGTCAGATAGAACTTTTCAAAGCATGTCATGTTCTCACGAGACATACTTTGGGTGGAAAATATTATCCTGCCTTTTGGCAAGGCCGTGACACCAAGAAATTGACTGGAAACCGGGGTCGGTTCTCTCGAAGATCAGTTATACACCGGTTCATTTTGGACGTTGATAAATTTTATCCGAGTCCGGATCAAGCTGTAATTGATATGACGAAACAAGCAAAGCCATGAAAGCCAGCATTCCGAATTTCAAGTCAATCCGAGTTCGTATGCTCAAAATATGATCGATGCAATTCAAGCAACCAGAGAAAGTCCTTCTTCGTATCGTTCTTGTTCGAATCCATTAAATGCACTTGTCTTCGTATCGATCAGGGGAACTGCACTCTTCGTATCCATCAACTGAAAGGCCTTATTTGCATCCATCAAGCTTCAGCAATTCGTATCCATCATGGTCGTATCGGTCCGAGCAACCTCGCTTCGTATCCATCATGTTCGTATCGATCCAAGATAGCCTTCTTCGTAAGCATCCCAATCGTATCGGTCCAAGTAATCATACTTCGTATCCATCGTCACCAACTAGTTCGTATCCATGGGAGATTGTCATTTCTTATCGATCGTTTCATTCACTTCGTATCTATCAATCCATTCACATATTTCATATCGATCGGCCATTGATCGATACGAAGAACACATTATGGATCGACACGAAGTGTATCTTTTTGATCGATATGAAAAGGCTAGAGACTATCGATACGAAGCAAGTATCCATGGATCGATGCGAAACACAGAGCGCATCAGGTCGATACGAACAAGGCGCAAATAAAGGAAAGGCTCGATCATACGACACGAAAAGTGGATCGATCCGAGAGGTTAGCGCCACGTCAACTTGCAAGCACGTGCACAAAGAGCAACACGAACAGATCGATACGAATAGCATCGATGCGAAGAGAATAGCAATCGAAAAGCCAAAACTCGTATCGATCATAACTCACAATCTATAAGTCCAAATACAACAAAATTTTCACAGGAGCTTACGTACGACCTAAAGAATGTTCTTGCCCAATTTCGACTCGATTAGGCCAAATCTTGATCGATACAAAATTTGTTCGTATCGATCATGGACCGAGTGCAAATCACAAGGCATCGATCACGTGGGCCCACCCATGTGCCAGAAGAAGTCTCCCGAGATCTAAGCGAGATATTTGCAGCCTACACCTATAAATAGCATCCCAGAGCCAACAGAAAAAGGATCTTTTGGCTCTCTGACGTCCAGACTCAGCCGAAACCACTGTTGCACTTAGAAATCACTGTTGTACTCGAAATTTACTGTTGTAATCCGCTGTAACCAGCAAGCAAAAGTTAATAAAAGTCAATCATTTCATAGTGGACGTAGGCAACACGCCGAACCACTCTAAATCTCCGCGTTCTTTTGCTTTTTTTATGATTATTGTTTGGAGTGTTTGTTAGATAATCCTCTTTTTATATTTTATTTCTTCATTTTATCTCTTCAAACACTTCCGAAGAGTGTTGTACCCTATTTTGGTACAAACACTTATGCATTCGCAAGTATATATTTGAAATCTTGAAATAATATGTGTGTTGTATATATTCGTTAGCTACAGGTCTGCATATAATGGTTTATATATATATATGATCTGCATACATATTTTATTGTATATATATATTTAATATATTAGAGTTTGCAGTTTGGATAATATGTTAATATACATGTATCAAGTTTCCATATTTTTCGTATATATATGTATATGCCCATGATATATCTGACATATGATATATATAAAATTTACTTAAGCTGTATATTTTACTGTTATATATATATATGGGTTGGTTGTAGTTTTTTTTGTTTTTGTTTAAAAGGGTAATATATAAAACGTTAGCTTATGTGTAAGTATAGGTAGGTTTGGTTTCAATTATATATATTGTGTTTGCTTGTGTATATGCATTAGCTTGTAAAATTTTAAAGTATATATAATATGTTCAGGTTGCATAAAATTTTGACTTTTATGATATATACAATGTTTTAAATATGCATGTAAGTTGTATAATGTAAAAGTCATATTAATACATATATATATATGGTTTATATGAGAAGTTTGGCAGTTTTATAATAACTTTATATAAACCCATTAGGTTTTAATGTATTGATTCAAAAGTTACTATTATATATATATATATATATGTTTGACTTTAAATATACGAGTTTTAGTTTAAACAATGATTTTGAAATACATATATATTTAATTTAATATATGCTTAAATTTAGAATATGACTTTATAGATTTATAGTTATATATACTTCTATATATAAGTTCTGTTATACCATTTATCTTCGTCAATCCAGTTTTGATTTGTTCTCATCCATTCCTGTTATCAGCTTTATTCGTCGAGTTCGTGCCAATCTTGCTTTATTTTGGAATTCGTGCTTGGATTCGTAACTCATCTCATTCTCGTTCATCTCTAGCCTCGAAAGGTGAGCAATCACTCACAATCAACGTTCTTATATTTATTAAATTTGATTTCACTTGAAACGACAATTGAGATATGCTGCCGTTAGTTATTTAAATTGCTATATATGATATGTCATTATCTGTAACTGTTCAACTGTGATATCTGACACCATGATATGTTATTTTTATTTTATCTGTTATTGATGATATATGCCTGTTATTGATATGTTATATTCATAACTGTTCTCACTCTGCAAGTTCCATGTTAGTATAGAATTCCCTATGGGTTGAAATGATACATACTCGAACGATCTTGTGGAATATGAGAAAATTGTTATGGGTTGAAATGATAAACCCAAGCGATTTTCATTGCATTGAATTTGGGATTGCAGGTTGAAAAGATATATACCTGTAGATAATTAAATTACGGATTGAAATGATAAATATCCACATCACTTGACCATAGGATAGAAAATTTTATACAAACACCGTTGGTCTATATATATTTTGAAAATGATTTTCAAGGTTTGAAAGGAAATATATGGTTTTATTAAATATTGATTTTAAGATGATATATATATATATAAATGTTATTTTTATAAAGGTTTTAAATTTTAGATTTTTAAAATAGTATGGTTGGAAAGTTTAATTTATAAGTCAGTTTTGAAATTTTAAATTAAATCTTATTATTAAATTTTACTTAAATTTTATTATTTTCAAACATGTATAAAATAAGAATTTTCATAAATAAATTTACTAATAAGATTTAATTTTATAAAAATCTAATTTAATTAGTATATAATATGTTTTAAAATATTTAGTTAAAAATTTATATTAATATTTTAAAATAGATTTATAACTTTAATAATAAAGGTTGGAAAGATAAAAAAATGTTGACTTGAAATTTAAATTTTGTTAATAATTGAATTTAAATAAGCATTGATTTAGATTTTTTTGATTTGAGGATTTGGAAGAAATGATTTATAACCTGATTTGATGAAAAGTGATTAAATGAATATTCTCAAATTTAAATAAGATTGAGACTGAATGTTTAATGTTAATTTAAATTCATAAATTGAGATTTTATTTAATTGTTATTAAAGTGACTTAAGTGAGTATTTTCCAATTTGAATAAAAAAATTTAAGGTTAAATGTTGAAATATAAATGGAATTTATATTGTAAATGTTTGAATATTTAAACTTGAATCTTTGAACTTTAAATTGAAATGGTTAAACTGGAATTGATTAAAATTGAAATTTGGATTTAAATTGAGGAATCGATTTGTGAACTTTGAGGAAACTATTTTTATTATATAAACTATTTTAAATAAAACTATTTTTAATATTTTATTTACTTTAATATAAACTATTTAATTTATAACTATTTTATATACAAATTATTTTATCATATTAACTATTTTATTTATAAATATTTTAATATATATAACATTATTATTATCTAAACTGTTTAAGAGAAAAGTGTTATGTTTTCAAAGTGTTATAATTTCAAAGTGTTATAATTTCAAAAAGTTATAAGTTTGGAAAGTGTTATGATTTTGGAAATGAACATTATTTTAAGTGAGAAATGATATCGTATTGATATGGTTTTGAATGGATATGATATTTTGGTTTTGAAATATAAACTATTTGAAATAAAATGACCACGGTGTTATAATAATGATTGGTTGTTAAATGGACTGGGATCGGTTGTTGTCATACTCTCTGCCAATACCGAAAACCACTTTAACAACTATGTACGTGGTGGAGATTCCAGAATGAAGTAGGATGGTGGCGACGATTCTATTTGAGGTATATATGTGGACCAAACTCCCGTGAGTTAACTTAAGGTGGCTAAAACAGGAGCAATCGACAGGCCAAGTGAGGTAGCTCCTCCGATCGGACACACTTCTTCGATACTATTCTATTACTTTGATTGATTTGGCGCACCCTCTGATTTTGGGAGTGTGGATCGAGGTGGGCGGTAGCTACGACTATGTGTTACCACCAGCCTGGAAGTGTAATTGGTATATCTACCCTGGCATTGCCTAGTTGTGCCGTGTCACCTACCATATCGAGCCTACTACGAGTTTGTTTTGTATCATACCTATGAAGTGCCCTCTGACGACGCCCAGTACGGGGGAGATTACGGTACTGTATAGACTATGGGAATATATAAAATGTGTTAAGGGGGATATGGGTAACGCCTTAATGCTATTTTAATAGTTTACTTTACGATAGACATATTATAATAGCATATTGTACTACATAGTAGATAGTTCCACGGATCCTTAGAGGATGGTTATCCCAAACATCCTTTGAGTTACTTGTATTTCAGTTGATATTTCACTTGAGTTGGATTTATTGATATAAGAATGTTAATCCTCACTCGAGTGTTTTGTGTTTTTGCTTTATGCTCGGGTCAGACTGAGTGCCACAGCATTTGAGACTCCCCTTTTGGGGTTGGAGCTTCACTTAGAGATCCATCTGTATCTATTCAGCTTTCAGCTATCCAGTGGTTTTTTCCAGACTTGTCACCTATTTGTATTCGAGACTACATTGAATTTGATATATTATGTTGTATTTTATTTCAAACTCTGTTGTATATAAAGTATCTTCATGAACTACTATTTACCTATTCCGCTGCTTATTGTTATATTACTCAGTGTTTGTGATTCTATGATTTATTTATTTACTGTATATGCTGATCTTTGCCAAATATAAATTAACAATATGATATTTTGAGCAATTCAAGTCCGACATGTGCGGATGCGAATGATACGAAATATCGGGTCGTTACAGAAAAAATCCCATTAAATAAATATAAATAATTGGGAATCTCAGCATAGAAATGACATATCAAAATAAAAAGGAATTTTGGTGGATTTTATATATCATATTTTCGAAATCCCAAAATCCCTAAGGCATATTCAAATCCAATTGAAATACACTAAACAATTGCTGAAAAGAAGTACTAAGGTTTCCATGCACAGATTAGCCTTAGCTTTACTCAAATGAATTTGTTGCCTTTCGATTTCTTCCAAAATATCTCTCTTTTGATATATACATATATACACAAAATAGGGAAGATATATATGTATTCATTAGATCTAGAATAATTGGAGAAGAATAGGATAAGAATAGATTGGAGGAAGAAGTGACCAATAGGAAATAAGTTGAATCCTTCTCGGAATTCTCTATAGAGTTTCAAAATCTTATTAGAGAGATAACAATGACAAAGTTTCGTCATATTCCTTTAGATAACATGAATAAAATCGGAGAGTATATGGTTCTATTTATAGGAGTTGAAACGCACCAGAACCGTAGGATGGAAATAGGTAGGAAATAGGTAAATTTGGGGCGTACAACCGAATAAAACATAACTTAAAACCCTAGCCGCCACTGGAAACGTCTGTTGCCAAACGATCGACCACCCTCGGGTTACCGGTCAACCGCTATGGTCGACTGATTGACCTATTTAGGTCAACCACTCCTTTTATTAAGGGGACGTTTATTTATTTCGTTGCCGTATTATTTTATTCCCTAATTAACTTTTTAACCTTAAACATTAATTAAACGTTTGATTAGCCCCCGAGCTAATTTTTGAATTTTAAACCCTGAAGTTGATTTCTCATTTGAATTCGAATTCGAATTCAAGCTAAATTAATTTAAATCTGAAAACTTCAAATGTTCGTAACTTCTTTGTTTGAGCTCCGTTTTCAACATATTATATATGGAAATAGATTAGAATTTCGCCACAATTGCAACGGAATAAATTTCAAGGTCAAATTCCAACTTTTATAAAATTTCCATATCTAACCCTTATCATATTTAATTCAATTTACTTTATTTATTTATGGTTCATTTTACAGGGTGTTACCGCCGGAATACTTGAAAAGACGAAAACAGTTTTTGGCACTTTCAAGCCGAATTCTGATCGATTAGCAATGATTTGGAAAATTGAACATTGTGGATGTGATTTACTCGTCAAAATCTATAAGTCTAAGTGATCAATTTGAAGAATGGAGCTATGGATCAGAATCGGTAAATGAATGACTACAATTGGCCATATCTATTTGCGAAAATCCAAATAGGGGTAGCTCTTGACGAAACTATTACAATTGGAAAGATATTAGGAAAATATAAACAACAATGAATTCCATTTGCTCATATCTATTCAAATGTGGGATAAATTGCAAGTTGAGGTTCGAAAGATTGACAACGATGAATTTTAAAATTAAAATTTTTAAACGTTTTGAAGACTCAAAATAATGAAATATAAATTATAATATAAAATAAAGCAAGGAAGACAAATGAGTTTTGAGAATGAATGTATGCTGAAACTAATTCAATGCTTCAAAAAATACCATAAAAGATATCGTAATAAAACGACTTCGATGCAATAACAAAATTCGTGAAATTATAAACTACTTATATCCATCATCAACGTACCAAGAAAGTGTTTATTATCAAATTGAAGATCCTGTAATATTATAAGCTATAAATATACGTTGACCATTTTTATTGATTGAGTAATCGGGAATTTGAATTTCATTGTAGGTAAAAACAAGGACATGAAGCTATGAGATTTGGGTTTTATTATCAAACAAAAACAATGAAGATTGGAATAATTTTTCTCTAAGTTATTGACTTAAATGATGAAACTAGAGAATCTCCATCTATTTTTTTCTAAGCATGGATTCGGGTTTTCTTATGCTCATGTGATGGTCTATTTCTTCATTATATGGACTCTTGATTTTCTTATTCTCATGCGATGCTGGATTTCTTTATCATATGGACTCTTGATTTTCTTATTCTTACGCGATGATGGATTTCTTCATTATATCGACTCCTCGTTTTTTATTCTCATGCGATGCTAGATTTCTTTATTATATGGGCTTCTATTTCTCTTATTATTATAACCATAGGGACGATAAAACTCGTACTAATGGAGTATTTTCTTTTTATCACCGTTAACATGATTTTTGGGATAATATGTTATTGTAGCTTCCTATTTCAGAAATCCTCAATTCCCAAGCATGGAAAAATGAATACAAGGGTAATGGAGAATTCAGGATGGTATATAAGTTATCATCAAAGTAGGAATATACAGAACTCCAGATTTCCTTATCAAACGCTAGTTGTAGTTTAATAATGGAGCTTGGAATATCATTCTTCGAGTTGTTGAGTCGAATCAGATCACAGATTACGATTTTTGAATAAGAACCGAGTAGTAGTGGGTCTCTTTTTAAATGGGTTTCTGGTCTTATTAATTATTCCGTGAATGGAAAAATGCATAAACTAAGCATTTAGACCAACGAAATTTCTAGAATATTGATATGACATCCTATTTCGGACAAACTCCTAGAACTATGAAGAAGCGTGGACTGCTTGTTATCGGAACTTACAAATCCCAACATCAGAATACAAGTGCTTATTTCTTATAAATAGGTATTATGATTTTTTTGGGTTGAACAAGTGCCATTAGAACAATCTACGAAGGTCAAATGCTTCATTAAAGAAGATTATAAATTCCTAGATTCTTTTATTGGGAATAAATTATCGCTCAATGGTGAAATTTAAAGCATAGTTCCCTTAGATTATGATGGTACTCATCAGAAAAGGAATAATCCATCTCCGAATAACCAATATGATTGTAATGTTCTCTTACCAAACATAGATCCCTGTCTAATAAGATTCAGGAGTATCATTTTTTGGTTTAATCTAATAAGAGATTCGGTCTTCTATTTCAAAAACAACACTCGAATCATACATTACAGTGGATTCTTGGTTATTACCTAAATGGAAAACTTTTTTTAAAAGCATGTCACCCCTAGTCTATAGATCAACAAGGTTTGTTAAAAAGGGTGTTATGTTGGCTTTTTGCTTCAAACAGAACTTTGAACAAATAAAGATTCTGTATCTATAGAAATTTGAATTTCTTTATCAAGTGTTGTTATTTCTTTCCAAAATCTCAATCTTCAACCCAAAACATGAATTATTGGTCTTCTTTGTAATGGACTTCTACCACTGCATGATCAAGATAAAATATAATTACAATTCTCTGCTTTGTAGACACCCTCCGGAAGTTTTGGGCATAAAGATATTTCAGTAAAAGAAACTTTAGGAAGGTAAAAAGAAAAAGAAAAACAACAATAAAATAACTTAAGATGAGCTAAGATTAAGTGGTTGCAATTAGAATACGAGCAATTGGATGAATATTGGTCAAATAATAAGGTATCAAAGGAGTTAAAGATGTTACGCCTTCCAACACTATAAACGATAAAGCAGTATAAGATGGGATAACCTTTTCAACCTCAACCTAGATGTTAAACTCGCAAAAGGAAGCAATTAACTATTTTACCAAATGGTAAGAAGCCGAGACATTATCCATGAATTTTTTTGGAATTTATAGACAACAAAAGCTACAAAAAGGACGATCCAGAATACCCCAAAAAGAATAATTCGATCAGAATAAAGTAACTATTCCTGACTTGTGATTATGTTAAATCCAAACAGAAGTAGCCAATAGGCATACCATTCTTTCGTCAACATAAGAATATGAAGTAATGTTACTAAACAAAGTAAGGGCTCCACTCATGTGCATGTAAATGTGCATATTTTTACCACCATATTTAATCTATTTAAATTAAATAAATGATCATATCGGGTATTTAAACTTGTTTAAACCAAAATTCATATTATTTTCAAATCGTCACATATTCATCTTCATCCAAGGGAAAAATGGTCATTTTTGTGCATATATTAATTTGAGAAAATTTAATTGGAAATTTCTATATTATTTTATAGGAATTTGGCTTCATATACAAGTGGTTTCATGAAGATGTATGCATGCACAAGAGCGAAGATAAAGAAATGAAGATGGAAATAATTCAAAGGCATGATAATGGAGGACCCCACCTACCCACCGTAATATCTTAAATTAATGTCGAATGACAATGATTGACTCCCGAATACTACAAAAGACAACTTCTCGGGGTAAAATAGATAAACTAACTTCATATTAAGACACAATGATAGAATCTCATAGCAGAATGATTATATATAATATACATGGATAAAACAGGATAAACAATATATAAGAGAATGTACCGATGGAAGTAATGATAAGAAAATATCAATACATAAACTCAGAATACCATATCTTATACAACAAGTCTCATATATAAATAGCATATCTTTCATGTACTACCGGGATATCAAGTATATATCAAAAGTATCGACTTCACCTACAAAGGGCTACAACTATCCTGAAAGCGTATCCCTAAAAGCACCTTGCTCCCAAATTACTTAATCGGGTACTTGAGAGTTGTCATGACACAAAGGAACAAAGACAAAATGTGAGTCAGACATAAAGCCTGGTATGAAGGGAACTATTTCAAAAAGGTTTATATCAAAACTACATACAAATGGAAACTACTGAAGTATAGTCGGTCCTCTCCACAAACGTGGTTCGGGGGTAATCTGGACTGCCCATAAACAAGTAAAGTAAACCCAACTCAAAGGTAGGGAATCATACCATAACATTCTCTTCCCCTATCATCAATGAGTTAGCACAACTTATATAGCGTGACAGATATGTAACAGTATACCGTGATAAAGGTAACATAATACACAAATGTTGGGGTAATAGAGCTATCACAATAATACTAATAACCGACTAATATGCTACACACAACATAATGGTAAATGAAAAATAAAGAATAAATTGATTCCCATCATTACTGATGGGTGGAGTCCGCTATAGACACCAATCAATTCAATGATCCCTATTGAAACATCTACAATGTAAAACAAATATAGCGATATAACAATGCTACTAACATAACACATCTGTACCCAAAACTGAAATATGGAATCTATAACTAATACTTGTCTCGAATTGCCATTAGATACCAAAGAGACCTATCGAGAGCCACAACTAACTTGTGGATTCCTCTATAAAACAACACTTTAGAAGAAGTTGGCCCGTAGGTCCTCTCACATTACCAAATCGTACTATGGAACGATACCTGATCTAATCTAGACCAGCGTTTCAATTTCTCTCCATTTTTGCTCCCGGACCATGTCTACAGATTGTGCACCTCAATGGTACAATGGATTCCCTCATTAGCATCTTTTCCTTTCAGTTGTCTGTATCAACATACCGAAACCGTATGTAAATGCTAAAATCCACATACATCCTTTCCACATGGGTACACAACACCAAAGTAATATCTTCCCCATGTGGTTGTGATTCATTCTTAAAGTGCCTCGCACTACCCGAAAAGCCCCAAGTTTGGCATACCAAACCAATATATATAAATCGCCTTAACCATGCATCTATAATTATATATTTATATAAACCACTTAAACCACTTACTTATACGTTTGTATAATATATTTCGTCCACTTTTAAGTAACCTAATTCGGGCATACCGAACTATACATATGCCTAAATTGTGTATTGATAAATCACATCAAATTGCCATCAGCAACCAAAGAGACATACCAAGAGCCATAACCATATTGTGGACTCCTTGAAAACCAATACCTCAAAAGAAGTTGGCTTGTAAGTCCTATCACACCACCTAAGAGTACAAAGGACTAGTATATGACCTACTCTAGATCAGTGTTCCAATCTCTCTTTGCCCATAATCCAAGAACATGTCTATTAGGTCCTGCGCCTCAATGGTACAACAGATTCCATGCACCAATTGGCAGCCCTAAGTCGGAAATACCGAAAATATAGATAAATATTTTTTTTCAAAAACATATCAATATATATATATATATATATATAAATTTTTTGTGCATCTCCTAATGGCCCCAAGTCAGCATTCTAGAACTATATTTATACATATAGACATATATAAATCAAATAAACATTATGCAGGTGTGTGTGTGTGTGTTTATATATATAACCAGTCCAACCATATGGAACTAATAAACACATTGCATATTTACATACATAAAGGCAATACACAACCAAAGCAACAAATCTATCATCTCAATATCAATGACAATTCACACATAAAATCATATAAACTATTCTACGAAATGCATCTTACTTAAGTAACCAACCAAACAAATATATCTTCTTCGTATTATTCGGTGGAAGTCTAAAACTTCTTTTATA
Organism: Allium fistulosum; assembly: GCA_030737815.1. Classification (NCBI taxonomy): domain Eukaryota; kingdom Viridiplantae; phylum Streptophyta; class Magnoliopsida; order Asparagales; family Amaryllidaceae; genus Allium; species Allium fistulosum. Next base: position 732,081,668 of record CM060904.1, on the reverse strand, counting down.
AAATAATGCGCTTGCATCTTACTAATGTTATAGCTTAATTCCACTTAATTCTTCTATTTAAATTAAGCTTAGCTATCAATAAGGCCTCACAATATTATATATCTCGGGTATATAATTTCTATATATATGTATACACATAAATCTCAGACCAATTCTTAGGGTCTAAAGTTAATAATCATGTTATTACAATATTCAGGATTTTATAACCATAATCAAAACTCTATTATATAATACAACACTTCTTTTTAATTTCTAACATCTCAAATCACCTTTATAGAAATTTTCACTAGTTAGTTAATTATAAATTTACGCTATAATAAACCAAAATCAAGGCCCGAGAATCTTTAAAGCCATTTTAGTATAAGTTTAATCCGCCTAAATCATTATTTTAGCCTTGCAGCTTATTTTAAAGGTCATACTTTTAATTTTCGATTAGTAATAAAATATATAACAATATTTCTATCACTAATATAACAATAAATTTGAGTTTAATTAATTTATAACAATGTACTAAATTAATATAAACTCCATCAAACTCTATTCAATATGAATAGAACACAATATTTATACATATGCAATCTCTATCAATTATCCAGAATATCTGTAAGAAATATATAATAATATTTCTATCTCTAACATAACTATAAATTGGAGTTTAATTAATTTACAACCATGTTGTAAATTAATATCAACTCCATCTAACTGTATTCAATATGAATAGAATATGGTATTTATCTACGAGATCTTAATCAAGTATCTCGAATATCTGCTCAAATTAATCCAATCAAATGGAGGAATGATTACTTATATATATTATTCTACCTCTTCTAAGTAATAATTTTCAATATATATAATTATGGGGATTTATACTGAAATATAAATTCAAAGTTATAATTCTGCTCACCTAAGCCATAAATTCCCAAGTGTTTGAATTTCAACAAAAGCTACACCATGACGTAAATAATCTCCTTACAAGTGGAATGGCAAAATCGCGTCTTGATTGGACCTCGTATGAAAGAGATACGAATTAAATACAAAACAAGATTAATTAAAATAATGTACTCAATTACCTTCATTATCCCCAAAACTCTTTCTTCTCCAAATCCTTTCCTATACACTCATGCGTGCACACCCATCACCATGCACCTCTCTACACCACCGCCCCTCAGTTCTCGACGAACCATCACACTGTCACTTCAATCACACTTCTTTTGGCACGCTCTTCGCGACGGTCCCAATCGTCTCGATCTCGGTGTCACCCCTGCAATCACGATACCCCCACCACTGCATCCAAGCCGTTTTCTCATTTGCTGAAATCCACTATGCCGACTCTGACTAGCCTTAAACGACATGGCACTACATGAGAAAGTCAATGCTACTCCCTCATCATCCAAATCTGCCTCATGCTTCTCCCTACGCCTCCAACCTAAAATCCTAGTCTGCTGCCTTCGCAAAAAAATCATAGCATCGGTCGAAATGGGTATCACTACGTAGTGTCTCGCCTAATGGAATGTCATGCCACTTCCGTTTTCCCACACAATTTTCCAAGCTCTCGATTTGTTTAGAAGGAATGGATTTCTTTACTATGGAGATGGAGATATTTTTAACAAAGAAATGAGAAAAGAAAAGTAAGAGAAGGAAAGTTAGGGTGTGTATATATAATATAATATATATAATTTATTTGATTTCTAAAATAAATTGCCGCACATTTCAAACTCATTCGATCTCACAGTACATTTGACCGCCACGAAACTCGTTGGTGCACATCACCTCATTTTTGAAGTCCTTGTGGTATAATTTTTACCTCTATCCAAAACAGTGCTCCGGGATGATAATTTCAGACATTTCGAAGTCGTTTTGGCCATCGGATCGTTCGTTTCTAAAAATTCCTCAACCCTACGTCTCACAAACAAGTCCTCATCCCAAAATCAGAAACCATCAATCAAGATCCCACTGGACTCAACTACATCATAAAAGTTCCCTACTCCAAATATAATGAAATTTTTACATATTTTGATTCGCAACGTCGATACATACCCAATGGAAGTAGTCTTGATATCTAATTTGGCCCTACGAGAAAAGTCAAATTTTGGACCTTCATTTAATTAACGATTCAATATTTAAAATAATTATCTTAATATCCAATCGTTAAAAATGCAGGTTGTTACATTCTCCCACCTTTAAAAGCATTTTGTCGCCAAAATTCCTATAAGTATGATAATGCAACCCAACGACCAATTATTTTTAAAGTACAGAATATACCACCTAACTTTTAAGATTTAAAAAATAAAACCCCTCTTGTTTGGAAAAACTTCGACAGCACCTCCTTCGCACAGCTAGCTCCGAAAAAATTCCAAAACAACAGACACGCACATATACAAAAATCTTATATCCGAGGCATCCCATATCAAAGCATCTCCTTTCTAATGACATACACACGTATATATGTGTGTGTATACACACACACACATATATACGCCATCTACACTGCAGATCTTACATGCCTCTTTAACAACAAGAGCATTCCATTTAGATGCTAATTCGAGCAAATAAGCATCCTGATAGTGCATAATTGCTTCCGTGTACCTAATTATGTACTCAACAAAGAGGATTAAACATAATGGAAACTTTAAACCATGGATTTAGGAATGCTAAATGATATATAGAAATGATCTCAAATAATTATGCTATATTAAACCATGCAAGAAGCATCTTAAATAAAATGTTATAACAAACTGTGTAATAGGTATCCCTAATGTAACAAGCATCTTTAATGTAATAAGCATCTCCAATGCAACAAATGAAGAAAGCTCTACATTATGCTTTCTTACATATTAACAAATCAAAAAGGAAGACAAAAATTTTCTTAAGTAATTGGAGGCATACCAATACAAAGCTCCATCAAATACGGACTTGCTTAATCCGGTCTGTCTGAAGCCACATAGTACTATTCTCAAAAAAAATGAATAGCCTTCCAGGTCCAAAGCCATATTCGGTTCAATTCACTTTCTCTAGTCGACTCACCACGACGACGTCACTTGAATTATACTCTTATACAAACCGAATTCACAAAGTACATCATGCATTCCTTCTATGGAAAAGGAAAATTTACACTTAATGCTAGTAATAACAATCAACAATGAGCATTCAATTAGCAATAAAAATCAATTAACAACCGGTCAATAAAATTAAACAATCAATCAATAATTAAGCAACACCAAGCAATCAATCAATCAATAATAGACAATCAACCCATCAATTAAGCAATAACAAGTAATCAATAAATCAAAAGTAAATAATTAATCAATCATTAATTAAGCAACAGTAATAACAATAAATAACGATTACCATATAAACAACCAATCATTCCAAAAGGTGTTTGTAAAAACATGCACGAAACTAATAACAATCATTGCATGCATGTCTAGCTGTAAAACTACCATGAGCCTGTTTGACATCCAAGATGGCCCAAACGCTTAAGTGATGCAACCCCTTTTCATGAATACAATACATGAAAGACTATCACACCTCCCACTCTGGAAAGGAAAATTTATGATAAGATGGATCACCGATCCTCAATACTCTCAAATAAACTCATCAATCTAAGTCTCAACCTTTCTTTCCCCTTCAAATAGAACTCCTCCAAAGGAGAAAACTTTACTGATTAAATCATTATTAAATGAAAATCTATAAATGCTTGGGCTTGGTCGGTTCATACTCACCTTAACCACACAATAGTAATAAGGATAACATACTAAGTGTACTACTTACCCTCCCTCTATCCAATATCATATCGTCACTTAAAAGATTATCTGAATCATCACAAAACTAGTCGAAAATTCCTTCCCTTAACTATCTTAATCTATCCTAAGTGTATTACATATATTCACATATTTACAATGAATAGAGATCATTTAAAATAATTTACGATGCTCGATCCAATCTGTTGTTTGCTTGCAAGATTTCTTTGTTAAACTAAGGTCGCCCACCCGATTCCTCTAATGCGAATTCAGATATGGTTCCCTAGTTCTACCACCGAAATGTCCTCACAATAATAGAGTTGTGCTTCAAAAATCTCTTAGTCACCTCAAGAATCTGACTCAAGTGCTCGCCTTTAAGAATAAAGTGAAAAACTCTTGCCTAACCGGTGCAAATCACCTAGAAACCCCGCGCTCAAACTAGGGATCAAGAACTGGTATGTGAATGGATTGATCCTTAAAAAACACCATTACAGTTCACGGGATTAATCCCATCAATTAAGGTGTCCTAATACAAGGTTAAATTCTTCTAACACAAATTAATCAACGCAAAATGTATAAGTCATCCGCTCGGTCTTTGCTTATTTCTAGGCAACTACAGATCTTACTTGGATACGTAATCCAAGTCACACTTCACCCAACAACTCCACTCTACTTGAAAGCTCGTGCAAATGTTAGTACTCTTGGTAATTGCACCTTAGCTTAACAACCAATATTCCCCATACAAGATTAATCCAAACAAAAGAATTTACCTACCATACAAGAGGTTGAAAATGGGATATGACTAAGCAATAAATCTCAAAATCAAGCATTAAGACCCTAGGCCAGCTTTCTTGCCTATTCCTAAGGAGTAATAACTACCTCCACTCAGAATTTAGCCAAAAGGTTAAATTGGCTAACATACCCCTTCACTGACAATCTACCTTGTTGCAAATGGATGATACGCTTAAGGTGCATGTCCCTTTTGTCAAAGCAACTTCTAGAATCAATCCAAGTCATAGCTTTCTCATTAATCTCTTCCACCTCTATACCCCAAGGGCTACACCACCTCCAACACCTACTATAGCTTCCAGACTATTCCCAATTTGTGAAACATCCCTTATGGTATTCCAATAGTATTTGAACCAATCAAACATCTCAAACAACCTATCTTTAGTCACTCGTCCACCCCATCATCTTATAAAGATAACCTTAAATGAAGATACCTTAGCCACAAGCGACAGAATAAATCAAAGTTTAGGAGACAAGTGTGTACGCACTATTATATAGTAGAAAAATATAAGTATGCTCTCTCAACATATCTCTATCTCCTAGGTTGCCTACTAAAACTGGTATATTTGGTCTCGAGTGTTGAGCTTAAGTTCTAATACCAACTATGATAACCCGTTCTTCGTAATACCCCGAATCAACATCGAATGACAACGTCTAGCTCCATAATACCACAAACGACAGCTTGTCGGGGTAAAAGAAAAAAAACTAAACTTTATATTAAGGCACATCGATAGAATCTTATAGCGAAATGATAATATATAATATAATGAATATATATGAACATAATAGGATAAACAATATATAAGAGACTGTACTAATGGAAGTTGTTATCTATATATTTTCCAAAGGGAATAAGTGTAGAAGCAACTTAAGGATGTCAAAGTTGAAGGCATATTAAACCTAAGGATGATATTGGTTATCGCTTCTATGAACATAAAACGATTGCTAATAGTCGATATCGAACCTTAACAAGCAATGCCAAATTATGAACAGCCTAAAAGAAATGATATCTAACTTCATTACAAGAAGGCATGTTGAAGTTACGGATGTTGAAGATAAAGCAAGAGATCATACAACAAATGATGGCGCATCTCATAACGCCTTAAGTGGATCTCGAATCCTTGGTAAACACCCAATCCCTATAAGCTTTCAGTGATGACAAGGAGTTTTGTGCCGTATAGAAAGAGAGGGATGTCGAAAGCTTGCAGCTAGTGATAATGTCACATACCATCAATTCCACACTTCAACAATATATTAAAAGATATCGCATCCCTTCAAAATAGTTACAGGAGGATACCGCATATCAATAGTACACAAAAGCATGCCGTGGGTCATCAGTGTGGTTGGAGATATTGTAAGTAATCAGTGTCGCCTTCATCAATAAAGAAAACTATCGAATGTTAACATATGGAGGGGACTTAAACATCCAAAAGAAATATACAAGGCGAGTGACGCATATCGTAGAGATATCTATAAAATGATACCGAAAGTCATCAAGAGGAGGTTGCCGCATTCAGACAATACACAAAGACTTGTCACATGTTGCCAATTCAATAAGGGATATTGTAAGCTATCAGCCTTTAAAACTTATTATATGCCTTTGGTTCCTAAGGTAATGCCGAAAGCTATCAACACTCAAAGGAATGATGAAAGTCTTTAGAACAAAACATGATGACGAGCACCATCTGATAGCTGATAATGCCAAAAGTCTAGCATTCTGAAGGAGCCACATAGCAGCTATGCCGCCCATTTCCACCCCATCAATGAACAAGGGGATGCCATGTGCCATCAACATGATAAATGATTCCAAGTTATAGGCATTTCGAAGTGCCACATGGCAGCCATACTGCACCACTTCACCCCTATAAATATACCCCTAGGGTCATTCAAAAAGTGGCGGATCTTTTCTTTCTCTCCCTCTCTTTCTAAAAATCAAAGAGTTGCAACCCTAAATCAAATTGGAGGAAATCTTGTATTGATTGTAAATATTGCGATTTATATGAACAAGGACTTGAACTATATCTTGCATAGCCTATTTACTTTAAATGTGCAAATTAGACTATTATCGAACATGGACACACATAAGAACACCTTTTGGACTTGAGTTTGACCTTGGACTTCAACCCAAACAAGGCCATATAAGTCTTGACCCAAATTAGTGTTTATCATGCCTAATGAGTATTTTGCCAAATGACATATGGACAATGAGTTGTGACTACGTGAATTACCTAATTTATCCATTATCGAATGCCTAATGGATTATTGCCTATTTAGGCAATTTACCTATTTTACTGATTGAACGTATGACATGAGCCATTGAACAAATCAATCATAGGCTTATGGTCCATTTTCAAGATAAAATATCTCATATTAAAGCCATGACCTGCATGAGCCAACTATGGGTTTAAGGGCACTTTACAAAGTTCACCAACCATGTCGCTTTAAAGTGACATAACCAAATCTTGACTCATTATGGTATTATAGATGTTATATAAATTTTTGGTCTAACACTACCTATCTTGCCTTTGGACTAAAAGACTAAACCTTTTCAGTTACTAATCAAAAATCCATAGGCATTATAGATCTATTTCGAATAACATCATTACATGTTGATTCCATCATGATATCGAGAATGCTAGACTAAACTTTGGTTTTGCATCGCATCATAAAGGGTAGCTAACTTTTAGTTCAATAACTCGTTACATAACAATCAAGGATGTTAAATCACTCCTTGTTTCAACATAACATCATGAGTGTTAGTCCAATTTTTGGATTAACATTTTGACGCTAGAAGGAGGGCTCGACCTTCGACTTATTATTTCCTTATTTGAGTCTAATTATGCGGTTTATTTTTATTTCCAGAGAAATGGTGAAAATTAGGAGAATCAACGTTCCAAACGAGGAAATAGTGTGACACAATATTGGAGAACAATGTTACTACTACTTTCGATCCAGAAAACAAGGAAACAAGACAACGTTCAGAATTGCCTAGGCCAACGGATAGCGAAGCCAAAATCAAAGATTTAGCACAATAAATGGCAATAATGTAAGAGTTACTAGAGAAGGCCCTTTTGCAGAAGTCTTCCAAAACAACAAAGCTCACTGAAGGAGAAGAGGCAGAATCTCCAGGGAGGAACCTTAATGGCCCATCACTAAAAAGTAAGGAGGAAGGAAAAAGTACCATGGGCCCACTAAAAAAGAGGGGATCTCAAAATGAAGGACTAATATCGCGCTCCCTAAAATTGTAAGGCAATCAAATTAAGATGAATCAATGAAGATAGAATCAAATAAGAATAGTAAAATGATCTTCTATAACTGAACGTTAGCTCGGTTTCAGGCAAGGAGTACAAGCCCAATAGGAAAGACTATTGTGATGATAAAACATACTTGAAGGATATTACCAACAAGATTGTGAAATATATGCTCAATCTCAAGGGAAAACGAACCATTGACCCAAGGGTGAACAATAACCCACATGAGGCCCTGTTCATAGGGGATATAATCACTGTCAGAATCCTATCTCACATTAAGGTCCCATGCTAAAGTACAATGGAAGCACTGATCTAGATGATCACTTGTTGGCTTTTAAAAGCTAGATGGACCTACATAATGCATTAGGAGCAGTTGATTGCAAGCTTTTTCCCGCTGCCTTTTAAGGAGCCACAACTAAATGGTATAAGCACTATCGAGAAAGAACTATCTATTCCTAGGAACAATTTTTCTATGAATTCTCCGCACAATTTTGCATCAACAAAGACCCCACTATCGATTCCACTGTGTTAGCCAATGTCAAACAGAGGTCGGGGGAGATTCTTGGTGAATACTTGAAGAGGTTTAGTACGAATGCATCAAAAGCTAAAATAATGGCTGACCGGGAGAAATTGATGGCTGTACGATTAGTATTAATTGAGCAAACTCCATTCTGGAAGGAACTCTATATTCATGGATGTAGAGATTTATGGGACTTCTAATTTCAAGCTGACAAGTTCATCTATATGGATGAAATGTACCATGCAAAGAAGAAATCTCAATTGAAGAAAGAAACAGGAAAATCTGGCTTCAACCATCCCAATAAGAAACCGAGGTAGGAAGAGAATAAAAGAGGAAGATGGGAAGAGATTTCGTAGTCCAATTACGCAGCCCTGAATGAACCAATCTCCTATGTTTTTGCTACAGCTAAAGACAGTGGCAACATTCCAATCCCTTATAAAGAAAGGAACAACCCTAAACTAGGAAGAGGGGAGATTATTGTGCCTATCATTGTTCGAACCAAAAAATGGCACAAACACCCAAAAGACTAAGTAAAGATTAAAAAGTGAAGAAATTTAAATGAAAACGAGCAGAAAAAATGTACAGCAATTTATAGTGGTTCGACTAATCTTGGCCTATGTCCAGTTAGTGATTTTATTGATTAATCACTGGATTATAGGCAGTTGTTCTTACGGATCAGTAGAAATACGATAGTGATTACAAGAAATTAGAGGTAGGGAATACGAAAGTAAAAAATCCTTAGAAATGAGCACTACCCGTCTCGCCTCCACGATCTCACCTCATTTTCCATGCCAAGACTAAGTCCCATAACGGTGGCCACCTCAGCAAAATACATGGATCGGTACTGATCCATGGGTTTGGGTCGGTACTGATCCATAAGATGGGAAAAATGGCCGTCTTGAACTCTTTGTGTTGGCTTGATTTGTGATTAGATTTGTGATTCCAAACTTGTTTGCACCATTATTAACTTGTTTCTAAGTCCGAATGATGAAACTATGGAAGAATGGAATTGCTGACTTTGAGTGCTCTTGGAGATCAATAAAGAATTACATTAGATTGACAAAACAACACTTGGAATAGGCTTCCAACATCGAGTAGAGTAGGTAGGCAGAAGATGGGCACCATAGGTTGAAAAATTACGGATTGTTATAGATCTTGGAGGTTGGATCAGTACCAATCCACCACTTAGGTGGATCTGATTCTTTTGATCTTGTGGTTGGTTTCTATTTCCCCCATGACTCTGTTGTGCTTGGTTTCTAGATATTTGGGCTATCTCTCCAGGCTTCCTGCCTTGATAATTCCAAGTTCGATTCGTCCAGTCTATCTAAATAATGCCTGGTTAAAAGGCTGGATAACACTTTCTCTCCAAAGAACTACTTGTTTCAAACATGATGTGCTTTGAATCAAGACAGGTCATGATTGTGATAAAGGGCTCCACTCCATGCTCTGAATGGTTGCTATCCTTCCTACGAATCATTTCTATGAAAAGTTATGTCCACAGTCATTCGTCGTGATGTTTTACCATAATATGGCATTATAAAGAAGGAGTGCGCATTCACGATTTGTCATTCTGAGCTTAATAACTTTGAACCAGTTCCTTTCAAGGATTTTTTAGGTTTGAATCTGATTTCCTTTGACTATAGTTTTACGGGATTAGATATATACATGTGAATGCATACACTTGCACGCTATTGAGTAGATGTTTTTTAAATAAGAGTCAGTTACCGATCCAAATCTTTGGATCGGTACCGATTTAGGACTTAGGAGATAATCTCCCTTTTCTTTTGTCGAAGAACTCTATTTATTGGGTTATATAACCTATTTCATCCACCTTCCCACTCACTTTATCTCTTATTACCGATCCAAAAGCTTGCTCCACCATTAACATCCCTTTAGCTCTCGAATTGAACTTGCCTTTATCTTTAACCACCAGCGTCCATCTTCCTCGTCCTTGAAAATGCCAACGCTGCCACTTAGACCTCGCCTAAACATGATCACCGCCCTTCCTTGACTAGACTTAGCTCACCGATCCAAGACCCGCCCTTCCGTAGGCAATTGAATCCACTTAGTCCTAAAATCAGCACTTGAATTCCTCTTGTGGCCATGCTAAATCAGGTAGGTGGAGATGGATTTGGACGTAGGTGAACCTGGCATGGGTGGCCATGATTTGGGATCGAAGGCAAGAGGAAGGAAAAGGGCAAAATTCTCCCAAGGAGTTGGATCGGTATAAATCGAACACTTGGGTGAATTTTGTGAACTTTAATGTTCACAAATGAATTTTGCTTTGTCGATTTATGAGAATTTCTTCTTCTTGGTTCCAAAGCATTTTTAGAGCGCGACCAATAACATGATGATTGTCGAGACGGCCAGCAATGACGGTTACTTCGGGCAATGTCCAAACTCTTAAAATAAAAAGTTGAATGATATCATAAATCTTAAGTGCACACATTACATGATACTGTACTAAGTTTCACTGTAGCACGGAGGACGGGGTATAGCTTATAGTTAATATGATTTTAATTATCTATTAAGTTTTACAGTAATGGAGCATAGACGTTTTGAGCATCTTGCCGCTCAAGCTGCAGGTCCATCTGCTTCCAAGTATTTTGAATCTGTTGCTGAATCAAGTTCAACTATGACTCCTATGCGTTATGAACCAGCACAACTGGCACATCAATAAGAAAATCCATAAGTTAAACGGCAGGTTTCAGGAAAATACAATCGAGCCTGTAGAAGGGCCTGAAGTTGAACCTTCTCCTAACGCTCTCGAAGATATTGTTCTTTTATATGATCCCATTGATTCCATTGCTTTAAAAATAGAAGAAGGATCACTTCGTAGAATATGTGATAAGCACGAAATTCCGTTTAAGGACATACTAGTCCCTTCCTGTCACTAGAGAGCTCATGATCCCCCGGAAGGCTACACTGCTTGTAATAGATATATGTGTTTGGCGGGATGTGTTCCACCATTCAACCATTTCATCCGTCGAGTTCTAAATTTCATAAGATTACCCCGACACAATTACATCCAAATAGTTATGCCAACCTTCTCGGTACATACATTGTCTTTGTTCAACATTTGCATTGAGTACCTAGTGATGAGAAGATCCGGTATATATAAAGTTTTAAGAGTCGAAAAGGAAGTCCTTATTTGACTTACTTGGAACCAGCTAAGAGTTGCAGAGTTATTACTAGTACTTGGGATAAGCTAAGCTATTTCAAAAGCGAATGGTTTTATGGCCCTTGTCAATCTAGATTTGCACGAAGATGGTTATCTGGATGTAAGTTACACTCCATGTGATTTACACAAATCTGCCTTATAATCTGCAAGCTCGACATTTATACTTTTTATCATTCAAATGTCCAGGCGAGACCCAGTAGCACGATGCCTACAGATGCCATTAGAGCTCTAATGGCTCTCCCGGTAGAAGATAGAGACATTGGAGTAATCCTCTTCGACGAGAATGTATTGGCCTACAACTTACTAGAAGCAGGCCGTAGCACCGGTCAAGCCCAAGTGGCTTTCGATGACGGCGATGGAGATGATGATGACAATAACTCACCTAAAGGAGGCGATGTTAATCCTAACGTGCCTCCAATCCTAAGTCTAAGGGCAGATGTTGAAAAAAATGTTGAAGAAAGGGAAGAACGCGTCAAAGAAGGCTAAATTGTAAGTGGAAATGATGAAACGGGCTATGACGGTATTGATGTGGGCCACAAATCCTTGGCTGAACAACCATAGACAACCAATAGTCTGCTCCGAAGAAATTAGTTGGGAAAATTTCTAAGGCACAGACTTCCATACAGCCTCTACCCGTCACGACTGCTGAAAAAACTCATTCTCTTCCTTCCATGGATACATTCTCTAAGTTGGGGCCAATTCCTACCAAGCCCGACTCCTTTGGCATCGATGACAAAAGCCTCGAAGGTCTTGACTCCCACATTAGCTTTAATAATGACATTACTCCCATCAGCATGGGGGAGATCACTCCTATGAGCAAAGCTCCATAACATGGTCCATCTGAAGGAGACAGGACACTCATGCACACATGCACTTCACGAAACTATGTTGAACTTGACTTATGTCCTCACTCATTGAATCTAACTAGTTCCTGTTTATTTTACAAGATGCATGGTGAGGAAGAAGTACATATATCAATCCTTGGAGGAAAACGTATCTCGACCACATATGGACCGTTCAAGCGAATACCATTAAGCGCATACCATAAAGTTGAACGTTGTATTAAAAAGAGAAATCAATGTTAGTTGATTTGGTTGGTTTTAACATGCAATAGGAAACCAATTATTTAGTACGTAGATTTAGTAACCTTTGTTGTAAGTAATAGATTTATAAATGTGTTTTTAAATGTGTTTTTAAATGTGTTTAAATTATTTAAATGTAAATATTGTTTTACTTATCATCTTATTATTTAATCCTTTGAAATAAAATCAATGAAATCAATGTAATTAAATATTGCGGTTAATATAAGAAAAGATGTTAACTGTAGACCTTGAGTGAAATAAAATGAAAACTTATGTTGAATAAATTCATAAGGTAATGGCTGATTTAATATGAGAACATTTAAATCAAAAATACAAGAATACAATTAATAATTTTAGTAAATGAATAAACATATGTTTATTTGTTTAAAATGTATTTAGCTTATAGATTAATTATAGGGATGATAAACTATTATTTAGTAAGAAACGTATAACTCCTGTTTATATCCAATAATGTATGAATATGTTTAAATTACTATTAGATAGGAAATAATTGTTCTATTTCTCGTTACATTTATTTAGTCCATTTTGAAATTCACCTTTGTAATCAACTCAAATTAATGTAATTGAATAACTTTAATTAATAGGAGGGAGGACACTTGTAAATTAATAGGTGTAATTAAACTAGATTATGTTTTTTGAAAATATAAGGAAAGTTTGATTTAATGAAAAGAATATTTATATCAAATAAAATGAATGTTTCATTTGTGAATGTAGGTTTAATTTCATTAAAATAAAGAATAGAATGATTGATTTGAAGGAAGAAATATATGTTTATCTGAACTGTGTTTTAGCATATAGATTGATTACAAGAATAGGAAAATAATTTATTTAAGTAAGTTATTTATTACTCTGGTGTATAAACAACAAATTTATAAACGTGTTTAAATGACTAGTGGAAATAATTGTTCTAATTTTCATTCATTTTAGTTTGTCTGTTTTGAAATTTAACTTTGTAATTAATTGCAACTAATGTAATTGAAATATTTCTAAAACGAAAGAAAACGTTGATTGCAATTAATAGATTTAATAAAAGAAACGCACGTTTTGTGTTAAACAGAAAGGGCGTTTTAATGGAAATAAAAGATCATTTTGAGAAGGTAAGTATAATGTTATTTATTATGTGTTGAAAAAAAAAAATTTTAATGTGTACAAATTGAGTATTATTTTAGTTCATGAAATTAATTTGGTTACGTTTCAAAAATTGAATTTCAAAAGGTTGTGCAATGTATATGATCCCTTCATTTCTTTTTTTATTAATTGTTGCCTGTAAGTTTTAAAATAGCTACCTCATTATTAATACTTGATCCGTTCATTTCTCCTTCTATTTAATATCCGAGCCTAGACTTTTAGGCTATATTTGATTCTTGTCATCTCATTTTTAGTTGTTCAAAATTTCATTTTCCTTTGGTTTACAAACTTTCTCATTCAAACGTACATTTCCTTATTCATTATTAATGCCCGAAGCTTTCAAAACTAAACGTGACATTCATTTTTGTCCCTCCACCTTCATTTTCTTATTATTAAATAACCTGCAATTTTATTTCTTCATTTGTGTTTTGTTTCTCCTAACACCTCATATTCATTTAGTTCAAATTGTTCTTTACTGAAGGTATATTCTTATCATAAAATTGTTCACATTTTAAACTTGTCCCTTTAATTTTTTTTGTCACCACCTCATTTCCTATGTTCAGATCTCCATTTCAAACCTTCCTTTCCCCAAATCATTCTAATGTGAGCTTGCATATTCAAAAGCTCTCATTTTTGCAAATTCAAAAGCTTTCTTTTATGAAACATGAGTTTCATTTTTTTCATTTTTCCTACACGTCCTGCCCTCATCTTAGTTTGTTCTTCAATCTTTGCCTGAAGCCTCATCTTGAGAAAAACATAAGTATTAATTTTTTTTTATTTTTTTATGTTAAACGTGGGTACCAATTATTATTTTAATAATATTTCTTATAACATGAATATCTTTTGCATATAAACTTCGATTCACGCGTGATTTCTTCTATTGGATTCATATTTAAATTACGGACAACATGAAACTGATTTTGTTGAATTTGGAGACTGTTGAGATTTTTCATGTAACGACCCCGGATTTTATATAAATTTAAAATGATAATTTATTAATTTTGAATTTATATTTGTGGAATAAATCGATAAAATGAAGCGAGTTTCACCGATATCCAAGTATATTTGTATAAATCGTTTAAAAATTTAAATATTGTATATATGTGAATATATATGTATACGGGCATGTATAAGTTATAAAATATAAACAAAGCAAAGATAATAGAATATCTTTGTACAAATGAACTTAATGCAATATCTTTAGCATACAAACACATATCTTCAGCCGTGCTTGTTGTACAAAACAATTAAATACAAGTATTCAAATAAAAGCAAGATCCTAAGTACACTTACACAAATCATATCTCAGCCGAGTTAGCAAGAGTAGGCAAGAAGAAAAGAAAAATAAATATCATAAGGGAACAACAAGTACTCAGGCAATTAATGCCAATATCCTAAGTACACAATATAATACTCATCAGCCACCAAAGTAATGTTTCAGCCTACAAAACAAGTAAATATCTCTGGTGTTTGTACAAAATGAATACCCTGCAAACCCGTTTTCTTTATCAAGCCTTCCTCATATCAGTTCGTTCATTTCAAACTGAGAAAATATGAAGCAAGCATCATCTCAACCTAAAACCAACATCAACTTAAACAATAGAAAAATCAAATCAAACCCAAAGAATCAAAGAAAAAGATCTTCAGCCTGTAAATTCAAAGCCTGTTCAACAAAAAATGCATCTCTGTTCTTTCCTGGAAACAACGGTGAGTAACTTATGTTTTTAAAATTTAAAAGTTGAATTGATTGCATATAGGTGTCTGTTGCTATATACATATATCCTTTGAATATATTTGGAAAACTGGAAAAAATCTGGTGTACAGGTTATTGCTATACATGTTCTGTTCTAATATTTGCAGATATCAGGCTTTGATTTAAAAAAAAATCATTTTTTCACCTGATTTACTTGATGATTGGGTTTAATGTTAAAACAAGAATTGTTTGTTTTAGTATAAGCTTTAATCTAAAAATGTATTCAAGCTAAAATAACTTAGCATTTCCTCTAGAAATTGAAAGAACAGAGCAAAGCTTTATATAAGTCGAAATTTAAATTTCTTAAATTTCGTTTTCAGGCATGTAAACTGAATGCGTATACTTTAATTTGAATTTTAAAGCTTGAATCATGATTTTTAGAGTTAGATGCTAAGAGCAGTTCGAGTTTGGTTAAAATTCATTCTATCGTCGATCTTTGATGATCTACGAAGTTCTGGTGACCGGGATCGTGGCTGGTGGTAGAGGAGTGTTAGTAGATGCTAAGAAAAATGGGTAATGGTGATAAAATTCATCAGAGAGGTTGCGGTAGTGAAATCCTTTTTAGAACCCTAGTTTTAGTTACCCCTAAGCAGTCGATCATCACATCTTCTACAATGGACCGAGTGTTTCAGATCTTTGGGGAGTGGAAGCTTGTCCCTAGTTGAAGTCAATGCCGGAGTTCTAGGGGTCACGGTGGTCGGAGGGACGAGTGCGAAGCATTGCCAGGTTTTGGGTTGATGTGGTCTCGCTATTTCCAGGTTTCGACTTTGTCTCGATTTTGAATTCGAGAAGATAGAGGAGTTTAGATGATCAGGGAGTGGCTTGTAGTCGATCGTCGACTAGACTCGATGATCTGGGGTCGACCAGAGGTCACGGCGGCGCTGTACATGTGCACGGTGGCGAGGGGTGTCAGCGTTTGAATGTTTGTCGTCTCGAATAATTACTCGAGAAAGGTGAGGAGTTGCGCGAGTGAGAACCCGAGTGCATAAGCGTATTTACCTGTTATTATAATTTAACTTAAAACTTGCTTGCTGGAAAAAAAAAGAGAGAAGAAGAAGTACTTGAGGAACGAGGGATGATCTCGGGGAAGTTGGTGAGTAACTCGATTGTTTACTCGAGTAAAACCTTGGATGTACTCGGGTTTGTTGTCAAAACTGCAATATTAAAAAAAAAAGTAAAGTTAAGCAAATTATTTTCAACAAGTTTGAGCATTGTGGACTTAATAAGTGTTTAACAATTTAAGTTAAGTATGAAATTTAATTAACATAGTTAGTAATAATTTGATTTCAAAGTTTAAAGAAGTTTTTAAAATGTTAATTAAGATAAATAATTATTATTACTAATTAATTATTTTGGAAAGTAATTAAGAAGGGTTAATTAATTTATAGTTGTAATTAATTAAATAATGAGGGATTTATCAATTTGTAATTAAAGATTGGTAAATTGATAATAAAGTGTCTAATTTATTTGTAATTAAGAATTGTTAATGATAATTAATTGAAGATTTTTAATAATAAGTTAGTGATTAATGAAAGGATAATTACTTATGGGTGTCTGGATGATTAAGGATAAAAAATTTCATGATTAAGGATAATTAATTACATAATTAAGGTCAATTAAGTATTGATTAAAAAAGTAATTAATTAGTTAAAGTTGATTAAGTGATTAGTAATAATCACTTATTGTAATTAATTAAGAATAATTAATTAAATGGTAATAAATTAAGGGTTGATTAATTAATTAAGTGAGGGAAATTAATTAAAGGATAAATTATTAATGTGATTAATTAGTTATAATTACACAATTAATTCATCTTAATTATAGATGATTGATTATTATCGAATGCTTTGTGATATGATGCTTTGTGGTATAAATTGCTTTGTATTGAGCTGTTATATCTGTGATGTATATATTGTTATATGAATATGAAACCCTTGGCCCGTAAAACGGCACTTGAATTTCGATGCGACAGGGAGTCGGATTCCAGTTGGTTATCCGAAACCCACATCGAATTGTAGTAGTGAATCTTTGTGACTGATAAATTTACTTTATCTGTGAACCTGTGAATGAAGATAAGCGTTATCGATTATACTGCTTATCGATATATCTGTGATGATTGATGTTGCACTATTGTGTGAAACCCCTGGACTACACTATACACACACACAAATATGGATTTCACGTGGAAATCGGTTGAGTCACAGATAATTTAAATTTGATGTTTTTGAAATTGAAAATTTTATTTTCAAATGATTTTGAAATTGGAAATTCGGGTTTAAAGTAAAAAGCTTTCGGAATGGAATTTCAAAGATAAAAGTTATTTGAATAACTTAATCGAGTTTTGAAAATTTAAATAATTTGATTTAAATTTGAATTCAAGTTGGGAATTGTATCCTATGATTTGGAACTAGGGATTAAAGATATTATAAATGTGTTTTCTATGAATTTGAACCATTTTAAAAATATTGGTTTGAGAATTTGAATTTAACCCAAGAACCTTAACTCGTATGAATAAATCAGATTTTCTGAAATAAAACTGTTTGTTTTAAAAGAATAAAAGCTTTCAGATAAGCAATGAAGTTCCAGTTTAATTGAAGGAATTTCAATATTGAATTGAAAATTGGTTTTCCAAGTTATGAATGAATTGTTTTGAAAAGCTATGAATTGAATCTGTTATCTTTAACAGATTTAAAATAATGATTGGTTTAAATCATTTGAAATGGAATTGTTAAACCATTTGTAAAGGAAGTTTGGGTTTAAGTTGTGACTTAATTGAAATCCCATATCCATATGTTTTTGAATATTACGCTCACTATTCGGTTTAGCCGGGAGAGGACCTTTGGGTCGTATAACCCATTCCGAATATGTGATACGTCGTTATGGATCGCATTTGCTATATTACAGCATGATAGGGGGTTCTCGCTTCGCGGTTTGGTGGCGAACGGGGGACTCTTACCCCTACATGTCCCTGAGTGGGATGGGTTGGTTGTGACAGTCGAGAGGCTGGCCGTAAAAGCAACTGCGAGGTGCCAGTGTATGCCACGGTGGTGCTGGGATGGTTGCAAAGCCTACCAGTGTATGCCGCTGTAGGGATGGTTGAAATGCCTACCTTCGTTACATGTGGTATCAGAGCTAAGGTTGTACTTTAGCTCAGGAGTGTAACACGTTAAGTAGCTCATTAGAGATAGAGTGAAGTAAACTCTAGAATGAGTAATTCTCAGATATCCATCCGAATGTCTCAGTAAATTCTCTTGCTATCCACTGATAGTAAGTATGAGTGTAAGAAGAGGACGAGATAGGGGACAGGGAAATACGACTATAATTGGTCAATACTCTGTAAGAATAATGGAAACAAATTTTCTCTATCAATCTCTTTGTTCGTCATTTTTCTCAATTCTTCGATAATTTCTGGTAGATCCAGAAAGAAGATTCGATATATTAATATGGGACATAAACTCCAACTGAGCCAAAATTGTTTGTTTGGATGAATTGTTTACTTTGATTGCTATGGTTGATAGATATGCTTTAATTTCTAAACTGAAAATTTTGAAATCGTATCCTTATATCCATCTATTCTTTGGGTCTCGATATGTTCTACGAGTGGTTAGTTATCACTTTGAACTAACCTATGTCACTGCATATTTCGTAGATCTGGATAACCCGAGTATCTTGTGAAGTGTTAAATAGATTCGTTCTTGTATCTATTATTGATATTCTGATTTGGTAAGCCAAATGCAGAATAGATATTCAGTTGATTCGATGAAATATTCTTCATCTATCTTTTGTCTCCTTGGTAATTTCGAGGACGAA
Organism: Allium fistulosum; assembly: GCA_030737815.1. Taxonomy (NCBI): domain Eukaryota; kingdom Viridiplantae; phylum Streptophyta; class Magnoliopsida; order Asparagales; family Amaryllidaceae; genus Allium; species Allium fistulosum. The sequence continues at coordinate 732,062,393 of CM060904.1, read as the reverse complement.
ATTCTTTTAAGGGGGGAAGTCTGTAACGACCCCGGATTTTATATAAATTTAAAATGATAATTTATTAATTTTGAATTTATATTTGTGGAATAAATCGATAAAATGAAGCGAGTTTCACCGATATCCAAGTATATTTGTATAAATCGTTTAAAAATTTAAATATTGTATATATGTGAATATATATGTATACGGGCATGTATAAGTTATAAAATATAAACAAAGCAAAGATAATAGAATATCTTTGTACAAATGAACTTAATGCAATATCTTTAGCATACAAACACATATATCTTCAGCCGTGCTTGTTGTACAAAACAATTAAATACAAGTATTCAAATAAAAGCAAGATCCTAAGTACACTTACACAAATCATATCTCAGCCGAGTTAGCAAGAGTAGGCAAGAAGAAAAGAAAAATAAATATCATAAGGGAACAACAAGTACTCAGGCAATTAATGCCAATATCCTAAGTACACAATATAATACTCATCAGCCACCAAAGTAATGTTTCAGCCTACAAAACAAGTAAATATCTCTGGTGTTTGTACAAAATGAATACCCTGCAAACCCGTTTTCTTTATCAAGCCTTCCTCATATCAGTTCGTTCATTTCAAACTGAGAAAATATGAAGCAAGCATCATCTCAACCTAAAACCAACATCAACTTAAACAACAGAAAAATCAAATCAAACCCAAAGAATCAAAGAAAAAGATCTTCAGCCTGTAAATTCAAAGCCTGTTCAACAAAAAATGCATCTCTGTTCTTTCCTGGAAACAACGGTGAGTAACTTATGTTTTTAAAATTTAAAAGTTGAATTGATTGCATATAGGTGTCTGTTGCTATATACATATATCATTTGAATATATTTGGAAAACTGGAAAAAATCTGGTGTACAGGTTATTGCTATACATGTTCTGTTCTAATATTTGCAGATATCAGACTTTGATTTAAAAAAAAATCATTTTTTCACCTGATTTACTTGATGATTGGGTTAATGTTAAAACAAGAATTGTTTGTTTTAGTATAAGCTTTAATCTAAAAATGTATTCAAGCTAAAATAACTTAGCATTTCCTCTAGAAATTGAAAGAACAGAGCAAAGCTTTATATAAGTCGAAATTTAAATTTCTTAAATTTCGTTTTCAGGCATGTAAACTGAATGCGTATACTTTAATTTGAATTTTAAAGCTTGAATCATGATTTTTAGAGTTAGATGCTAAGAGCAGTTCGAGTTTGGTTAAAATTCATTCTATCGTCGATCTTTGATGATCTACGAAGTTCTGGTGACCGGGATCGTGGCTGGTGGTAGAGGAGTGTTAGTAGATGCTAAGAAAAATGGGTAATGGTGATAAAATTCATCAGAGAGGTTGCGGTAGTGAAATCCTTTTTAGAACCCTAGTTTTAGTTACCCCTAAGCAGTCGATCATCACATCTTCTACAATGGACCGAGTGTTTCAGATCTTTGGGGAGTGGAAGCTTGTCCCTAGTTGAAGTCAATGCCGGAGTTCTAGGGGTCACGGTGGTCGGAGGGACGAGTGCGAAGCGTTGCCAGGTTTTGGGTTGATGTGGTCTCGCCATTTCCAGGTTTCGACTTTGTCTCGATTTTGAATTTGAGAAGATAGAGGAGTTTAGATGATCAGGGAGTGGCTTGTAGTCGATCGTCGACTAGACTCGATGATCTGGGGTCGACCAGAGGTCACGGTGGCGCTGTACATGTGCACGGTGGCGCTGTACATGTGCACGGTGGCGAGGGGTGTCAGCGTTTGAATGTTTGTCGTCTCGAATAATTACTCGAGAAAGGTGAGGAGTTGCGCGAGTGAGAACCCGAGTGCATAAGCGTATTTACCTGTTATTATAATTTAACTTAAAACTTGCTTGCTGGAAAAAAAAGAGAGAAGAAGAAGTACTTGAGGAACGAGGGATGATCTTGGGGAAGTTGGTGAGTAACTCGATTGTTTACTCGAGTAAAACCTGGGATGTACTCGGGTTTGTTGTCAAAACTGCAATATTAAAAAAAAAAGTAAAGTTAAGCAAATTATTTTCAACAAGTTTGAGCATTGTGGACTTAATAAGTGTTTAACAATTTAAGTTAAGTATGAAATTTAATTAACATAGTTAGTAATAATTTGATTTCAAAGTTTAAAGAAGTTTTTAAAATGTTAATTAAGATAAATAATTATTATTACTAATTAATTATTTTGGAAAGTAATTAAGAAGGGTTAATTAATTTATAGTTGTAATTAATTAAATAATGAGGGGTTTATCAATTTGTAATTAAAGATTGGTAAATTGATAATAAAGTGTCTAATTTATTTGTAATTAAGAATTGTTAATGATAATTAATTGAAGATTTTTAATAATAAGTTAGTGATTAATGAAAGGATAATTACTTATGGGTGTCTGGATGATTAAGGATAATAAATTTCATGATTAAGGATAATTAATTACATAATTAAGGTCAATTAAGTATTGATTAAAAAAGTAATTAATTAGTTAAAGTTGATTAAGTGATTAGTAATAATCACTTATTGTAATTAATTAAGAATAATTAATTAAATGGTAATAAATTAAGGGTTGATTAATTAATTAAGTGAGGGAAATTAATTAAAGGATAAATTATTAATGTGATTAATTAGTTATAATTACACAATTAATTCATCTTAATTATAGATGATTGATTATTATCGAATGCTTTGTGATATGATGCTTTGTGGTATAAATTGCTTTGTATTGAGCTGTTATATCTGTGATGTATATATTGTTATATGAATATGAAACCCTTGGCCCGTAAAACGGCACTTGAATTTCGATGCGACAGGGAGTCGGATTCCAGTTGGTTATCCGAAACCCACATCGAATTGTAGTAGTGAATCTTTGTGACTAATAAATTTACTTTATCTGTGAACCTGTGAATGAAGATAAGCGTTATCGATTATACTGCTTATCGATATATCTATGATGATTGATGTTGCACTATTGTGTGAAACCCCTGGACTACACTATACACACACACAAATATGGATTTCACGTGGAAATCGGTTGAGTCACAGATAATTTAAATTTGATGTTTTTGAAATTGAAAATTTTATTTTCAAATGATTTTGAAATTGGAAATTCGGGTTTAAAGTAAAAAGCTTTCGGAATGGAATTTCAAAGATAAAAGTTATTTGAATAACTTAATCGAGTTTCGAAAATTTAAATAATTTGATTTAAATTTGAATTCAAGTTGGGAATTGAATCCTATGATTTGGAACTAGGGATTAAAGATATTATAAATGTGTTTTCTATGAATTTGAACCATTTTAAAAATATTGGTTTGAGAATTTGAATTTAACCCAAGAACCTTAACTCGTATGAATAAATCAGATTTTCTGAAATAAAACTGTTTGTTTTAAAAGAATAAAAGCTTTCAGATAAGCAATGAAGTTCCAGTTTAATTGAAGGAATTTCAATATTGAATTGAAAATTGGTTTTCCAAGTTATGAATGAATTGTTTTGAAAAGCTATGAATTGAATATGTTATCTTTAACAGATTTAAAATAATGATTGGTTTAAATCATTTGAAATGGAATTGTTAAACCATTTGAAAAGGAAGTTTGGGTTTAAGTTGTGACTTAATTGAAATCCCATATCCATATGTTTTTGAATATTACGCTCACTATTCGGTTTAGCCGGGAGAGGACCTTTGGGTCGTATAACCCATTCCGAATATGTGATACGTCGTTATGGATGGCATTTGAAGACCGGTGTTGAAGACCGGATATTTTTGAAAACGGAAGGATTACCGTCGAGTTACTCTGCATCGGCTGATCCCCGATATAGAGGTTTTATCATCCTTAGTGATGGGAAGTCCGGACGTGATTGGAAATTATCCGAATTTGCAAGGGCTTCGTGAGAAGTGCCTTCGGTTCTGTTCGAACCCGGAACAGACTTGTATGGATTGTATGTCTGACATTACACTTTGAGATATAAAGCCGATTTCTTTCAAATACATTTCTGTTGGTGGCGGAGAATTTATTCTCTTAGCTTAACACCCTTCTCTGAGACGTACGAGCTCAGAGGTTATGTAGTTGAAATTTATCAGCGATATATTCCCAATTTGGTAATGTGGCATGCTGAGTGTTGCTGTGTGATGATCGGTGTTTGATCATTTGCGATATGATCATTTGTTTGATCTTATATCTTTGTGATCATAGGTTGATCATTTGTTTGACCCGAAGCATGGCTTTGTGACAAAGCGTAGCTTTGTGGACGAGACTTCTTTAGGGCCTCACAACCCGGAAATGGTCGAAACAGGAATGTTGCAGCAAGGTTATGAGGATCGCGCCCTTTAGGGTATGTCATTTCCTTCTGGAAAAGGGTGGTGTCATGGTATGGAGCCCAGATACTTACTCATGTGGATACACTTTATTATGTGTGATGTTGGTTATCGAGGCCTCGGATAAAGGTCCCAAAGGACCGGGGGGTGGCATATTCGTGAGTTACCTGTTACAGGGGTAACCCGGCCTTGTTTGGCAGGGAGCAGTTTGTCTCTCGGGACGTCCCGCCAGAGGCGATCCCATGCGGCGGAAGGAAGTTCCTTAGCCTGACCATTTGTTGGAAAATCCAAAGAAACAATACGCGACTTGTACGGTTTTAGTTGTATTACCTGCTATGGAATGTGGCGGTAACCTGCTATTGAACATAGTAGCTATAGTAGGCATACGATACTGGTCGTATGTTGGCTAAGATTAATATTATACTTTCGAAATGTTTTCTGCACTATGCACTAATAATAATATCAAGATGATTTTGCGTAGTAAGCATCTTTGACTATCATAAGAAGAAATCTCCTCCAATTCTGTGTTTGTATTGTGTGTGTGGCGGGAGGTCTTATGGTAGTTTCATTTTCTAAAAAGCATTGCGGATTTCAATGTTTAAAATTCTTTTGCTGTTGTTTAAAGTTAAACTGTTTTTGTTGCTCACACCAGTCCCATGACTGATCCGGAGTTTATTGTTCCTTTCCTAAACTCTGGGTGCTTATAATTTTCCACACGAGCAGTCTAGAGTTGGGTTTCTTTTCAGATATTCAGGTTTAGTAGATTATCTGGAGCTAGTTCATTCATCGGAGTTGCTTATCTTGGAGTTGTGGATTCATTCTTGTCTGAAGATCATTTTGGAGTTATCATTTCTATTGATATTGTTCCGCTGCTGTTGTTATCTTTTCTTTTCCGCTGCTATTTCTTGTATCATATCTTTGATGTATATTGATATTCATTGTATCACTCTATTGTATCAGATATTGTATATCAATGTATTATTCTTTTCTTCCGCTGTGTTATTTACTTAATTATGTTATAGCTCCGGCGAATCGGATTTGAACGGTCGAATCTGCGGCATTCTAGTACAATGTGAAGTACGGATGTTGATTTTCGAGCGGGCAAAACCCGAGTCGTCACATTTCACTTCTGTTTGGATTTTTATGGGCTAAAATCAAAGGTGAGTGATTTAACCCACTCATGCAATACTAAATCTTCTTATGTTTGTTGAATTAAATTTATGAAGTGATAAGAATGTTATTGGTTGTTGTTTGATAGCCTAAGTTGACATTTTAAATAACATTGAATTTTATCGAATTAAATTGCCATTTAAATTAATATTGAAATTGAAATGCTAGTCAAATACCTGATATTGTTAACCAATAAATTATTGTGAATTATTGGCTGATTTGGATGTTGATTATGATGGATGTTTATTTGTTGACATTTTGGACGACTGGATGTTTATTTATTTTCATATATCTCTGTTATCACTCTGTATATTAAGTGACATCATATGAACTGTTATTTGAATTATTTTGAGTGAATTAAGGAATAGGTTGAAATGATATATACCTATGACACTTTGATTTGGATTAAAATGATATATGTCCATCCCTAAAATTAAAAATTGAAATAACTATTCACTCGGCCATATGGTAGAAAATTATATACGGATTCCGGATTGGTTAAATCAAATGGTTTTAAAAATCTTGAATTTGGATTTTGATTAAATAATATTGTTTAAAAGAAATAAATTTTGGATTTATATGAATTGAATTATTTTCTAATTCCAGCTTTGAAATGTTGAAACTGAAATTGGTTAAAGGAATTTTTTAAATAATTGAATTGGAAATGTAAAGTTGTAGTTGATATATGACTTTAAATTTGGAAATTGAATTATTTTAAGGATTTGGATCTTAAAATTGAACAATGGAGGTTAATTTGATATAAGTGTTTTAAGTTAGTAAATTGAAATTAGACTTGATATATATTGAAATGGTTTAAAATAAGAATTGAATTGAAATTTAAATCATTGAATTGGATTGTTGAATCGAAATTGAAATTAAAAATGAACGTTTCGAAAATTAAAGTTAAAAATTGAAATCAAGTTGATTTGACATTAAATCTAAATTGAGTCAATTGAATTAAAAGATTGGAAATTGAATTTGTTGATTTGAAATTTGGACATGGGTCCAGATTGTTGAAATGGAGGGAAACAGTTTGATTTGATATTATTTTCAAAATAAATTATTTTAATATAAATTGTTTAAAAATCTATCTTTTTAATATTCAAATTATTTAGATTTTCCAAACAATTTTACTATATAAACTATTTTCAATACTCAAACCATTTTATATTAAACTATTTTAAATCTCTAAACTATTTTAAACTACTTAAAACTATTCAAACTATTTTCTAAAAATTTCAAACTGTGCAAAGTTGGTAGGTTTATTTTAAAATCTTTGAAAAATTAAATGCGAATGTGGTTAAGGTTATAACCTAAGTTGGAATTTGAAATGATATTTTTAGGTGAAATTGACATATTTGAGTAAATATAGTATTTTGAAATGAAGTGATATTTTTGAAGTGAATATGATATTTTTATATCAAATATGAATCGTTTTCGAAATGTAAAAGAACCAACCTTTGTGAAAAATAACGTTTGGTTGTTAAAGAGACAGGGCCTCTTACTGGCATACTCTTTGTCAATATTGGAACCACTTTAAAAACTGTATACGTGGTGGATGATCCAGAATGAAGTGGTTGGATTTGGTGAACGTTTGTTGGATTTGAAGAAAGAGAACGATGATGGATGACCCCGGCACTTGTGCCAATTTGAAATGACTAAAACAGGACGGCTTGTCAGGGCCAAGTCGGCTAGCTACCCCCTAGCGGACACACCTCTTTGTATTACTATATTGATGTTGAATTGATCGGTGCACCTTGATTTGATTTTGGGGGTGTTGGATGCGGTGGGCGGTCGTGGCTACGATGCGTTACCACTAGCCCTGCGACCCGAACTGGTAGTATCCTATCTTGGGCATTGCCTCACGTGCCTTGTCATACTTTCATCCTTATTCGCGACCACTACGATTTTATTTTACTATTTTCTTATCACGACGCTTCCCGGGCTACCGACGTTACTGGTGATGCTACTAAGGCAAACTATAGTACAATGCTTAAAAATGTGTTAAGGGAGATCAATGTAAAGCCTTAACGCAATTTTAATACTTTACTTTACTGATAGACACTACATATATAGCGTATTTTACTACATATAGCTAGTTTGACGGATCCTTAGGAGATGGAAAATCCCGTAACATCTCTTAATTTATTGCACGCATGTTATACACTGGATAGGAGATGTAAAATCACGTAAACATCTTTGAAGCTATCACACTCATGTTTACTTGTGACTGATTTAACTTACATAAGAACTTTTAGTTCTGACTCGAGTGTTTTGTCTTTTCATTGCGCTCGGGTCAGCCTGAGCATTTCAGTGTTTGAAGATATTATTTCTGGTGGACGAAGACGGAGCTTTGTATATTATTTTATTAGTATTATTCCGCTGCATAATTATTGGTATGTTGTTGTTGTACTCTGATTATTGTTGTCAAAATTGTGTAATCAAATGTATATTATAAAACAGCTTCATGAACTATTTATTTGATTATTATATCTTGTCATTCCACTGCGAGATTCTGCGTTTTGTTTTCCTTCTTTTCACTTATTTTCTTATTTATCCCCATTGACAATCCTCCCTTTTGAATGGTTTGAGTTAGACATGTGTGGTTTATTGTCGATTTGAACCGTCCAAAAAGTGGGTCGTCACATGTCCTTCATTTCCCGTTATCTTTCTTGACTAATATTGGAATGGATACTCATTCCGGGTATAAGGCATCGCAGATGAAGCCACTTTCAGCTTATCCACTTCTTCTTTAAGTATAGTGGATCTCTCCGGACCAAGGATGCGACGCTTCTATTTCAAAGGAACTCACTTAGGATTTACTTTTAATGCATGGCTCCCTATCTTCCGCGAGATCCCATACATATTAGAGTGCATCCAGGCGAATACATCCGTGTTCGCCCAGAGAAAACTGACCAACTCCTTCATCATCCTAACACTAAGCTATGGTCTGACATTTAGGATCCATGTTGGGTCATCCCAACCGACGGGACATTAATAGTTAGCTCAGCTGGAGCTGCTCTTCCACCTTCTGGCTCTATTTGCAGATCCATATCCTTATAGAACTGACTGTGCTGCCCGAGCTAGGTTTCAAGCAATGGTTGCTATGCATCCAAAGACTTGATGTAGAGGGTCCACTCTTCACCTTTTCCTTTCTCTCTTCGCCTCGCCTTCCTTAGCTCAGCGACATAACATTCATCAGCCCAAAAATGCATTATAACCCGAATAGATATCCAACACCACAAAAGGCACGATTCACACTCACCTGCGGTCGCCCTCTCCAAGTGTCATTGGTAGTTCCACATACCCAATTAGCTCCATAGCCGTCTCGTTAGATCCCTGGATCCGAAATTTACATGATTTCAAATGCAAATCCTTTCCTTCCAAAAGCATTTGATCATAAGCCATTTTTGAATAGAATGTTGACTGAACTCCCACAATCAACTATCACCTTTCGAACAATAGCAAGGCCAATCGTGGTCGTTATAACTAATGGATCAATCATCAAGGCTTCCACTCCATCAGCATCTCTTTTCTGAAAAGAAATGTAATCTATCATGTTTCTGAATTGTTTGGCTGGAGCTCCATCCTTAACTGCCGAACAACTCTCATACTCGGTATGCTTCAAAGCACCAACATACCCGTCCATCTCATTCAAACTCTTGTCGGCTGGATGAGGTCCATCGATGACTGTGTTAATTATCAAATATTTTTCAAGTCGCCTAGGCTCCTTACCACTAGGCTCGGCTTGACCCCATTGGGATGCCAACCTATAGGAGTTGGAATTCCCATGTCTGACATCCTACAGGGTTTTCACAAGTTGCTACAGCTTATTCTTTCAAATTAGCTCCTCAATCATATCGGGCAAATGCCTACATTCATTGGTAGTATGACCTTGGGTCTCATGAAAACTTTAGAACTTACCCGATCTCTTCTCCTTCTCAATCAACTCCCTTGGAGTTGGCTTCCTGTATTGCTTAATGCCTTGAGTTGCCAAATAGATATTCTCGATTGAGTTATTTAATTCGATACAATTGTCGTACTTAGGAATCCTAGGACAGTTCCTATTATATGGCTTTCGTTTCTTGGCCCCATTATCGCTCTTTTTATGGCCATCATTCTTATTGCCAATATTCACATCTATGTTTTTAAAACATCCTCCAGATTGCTTTATAGCAACGTTTCTTTTATCACTTCATTTGAATTTCTAGTACCACTCCTCCAAGGATGATTGCACTCCTCCAAGGATGATTGCACGCTTCTTCCAAGCCTAAGTACCGATTAGCTTTTCTATACAATGCATCCATCGTCGATGGGGGTTTCCTTTCCAACTATTGCTTGAAATCCATCTCGGGATGAATCCCCCTAATTAGCGCCATCAATACTATATTATCACTAGGATTGTTACTTTCATCACAGTTGTATGAAATCGATTCAAGAAGTCTTTTAATGACTCTCCCACTCCTTGGAAGAGGTTTGAGAATGTCATCATGTCTTTTGGATGTGAAGTATGTAAACAGAACTGCTTTAGAAACTTTCGGGACAACTCGGCAAATGATAATATGGATCTTGGTGAGAGCCAAGTGGACCACATCGTCGCTACTCCCTCTAGGAAAATTAAAAAGAAACGACATCTCACGACATCATATGCTCTAGCTAAGTCCATATACCACTCGTACTTCATCAAGTGCTCCATTGGATCCGCCTTTCCACTGTACAGTGACATTGTCGGCTTTACAAACCTCCGTGGATACTTTAGTGCAGAATGTCCTCAGTAAATAGATTCCGACTAGGAGAAGTACCCTATTCATCATTGCTTCTGAATCAGTTTTCACTTACAAGTCTCTTTACCATATCTTCTAAATACTCCAGGTCTTCAGGCTCGACTAAACAGCGATAATCGAGGTTTACCCCGAGTGTTCGGCTCGGTGAACACTCTCGGGCAGGCTCTCGATACCAAGGCTCTCCAAACTCAGGGAGATCCATTCATCCAATAGTCCCCCATGTTGATTCTCGTGTGTTGTATCGGTAGCAGCAGCTCAAAATTCAGCATTCTGATCATCCACAAAATAGTTAGAAGTCGGATCCATGCCACCATCTAGAGGGTGAGCTCTGGGCCCACCATAAGTTGGATTGGTAATGATCTGTCCACTTGGATTGGTACTAATCTACACATCTGACCCATGGGATTGTCTTCTTCCATGGTATGATGTCCCAACAATATTTTGAGTCCTCTTTTACTTTCTATCCCTCCATCTCTGGTCGGAGATGAGGAACTTTCAGATTATGAACTTGAATCCCTCCTCCTCCTTTGGATGTTCTACGTTAGCTCATTCAACAAGCTCAAGCTCTGTTGCATCTACTGGTTCATCTCATTGTGACTCTCCTGGAATCTATCCTTCATCTACTTCATCATCTGATCCATTCCCACTCTACCCATGTTATCAGTTGGATTTTGGATCATTGGTTGTTCTGTTTGTTCAGCTCCATCCACACAGTGTGTCTTAGTTCTCAGCATCATTAAAAGCTCTTGAAGTTATAGCATGTTCTCTGCTTGATGGGGCCATGGTGAATAATTTCTCTTAGATTATTAAAATTTGAATAGTAGAACTATAAGGTTGGAAAATTAGATACGTCTTTAGGATCTAAGAAATCCTATAGTAAGTGATGGATCCAAGTACGCTGAGAATATCCTTTGTTTGTACCAAAAATGGGCACAACACTCTTCGGGAGTTATTTGAAGAGATAAAATGAAGATTATAAATGTAAAACAGAGGTTATCTAACAAAAACTCCAACAAACAGAAATGTAAAATGCGCAGACAAGCAATTTAGAGTGGTTTGGCGTATTGCCTACGTCCACTATGAAGTTTTGATGATTTTATTGATTCTCTTTCAATGGTTACAAGCGGTTACAGCAAACAACAGCGGATTACAGAATAGAATTCGAAATTAACAGCAAGGGTATGATGCAAGTCTTGTTCCGGTAGAGTCTGGACGCTTAAGAATAAAAAAGATCCCTCTTCTGTAGGCTCTGGAGCTCTATTTATAGGCGTAGGAGGCTCAAATCTCGCTCAAACTCCGGGAGACTTGGTCTGGCACGTGAGGGGACCCACTCGACCGTTTCCAAAAAGTTTCGCCTCGATCTGCGATCGATATGAATCCATTTCGTATCGATCAAGATGATGTCCAAATGAGCTGAAATTTGGCAGGGACATTCTTCAGTGCGTACGCAAGCAACCCTGAAAAAATCATTGGATTTGGATCAGTGGATTGTGAGAAATTGTCGACACGAAATGGAATTGATCGCTGGCTATTTCATTCGACTCCATGACCTTGTATTGACCCTTTCGAATCGATCATCCGCACGCGCTCCTGTAATGATGCGGCGCGTATATCTCGAGTCGATCCATCTTTTTCTCCGGTTTGGCCGCGTCGTATCCATGTATCTCGCCGCATTTGCTTCGATGGATTACACGTCACCTTAGTTAGTTGACTCGTTGGATACGAGTAAGTTGCTGGTCCTGGACTCGAAGCAAGGTCCTCTGATGGATACGAAGTGTAGCGCCTCGATGGATACGAAGTGGACATTGACTGACGTTTGCGAGGCACGCCATCTATTGAGGGATACGAACCTGATCGATACGAACTTAATGGGTACGAAGCCCATCGATATAACTCAATGGATTCGTATAGCTTTTCTCAGGTGAATTCAAATAGAGGCTTATACGATGGATTCGAAATTGATCGATACGAAATTGACCGACTCGAATTAGAGCTTCGGTGACGGATACGAAACCACCCAGAGTGATGGATACGAAATCTGGGCTTCTCCCTTCAATTTGAATCGATCATAACTTGAGCATGTGAACCCGGATTGACCCGAAGTTTGAGATGTTGACTTCTATGATCTTTCTTGTCATGTCCTATCAATTGTAGCTCAATCTGGACTCAGACAAAATTCAGGGATATCCACGGCGAGCTATCCCTGTTCTCTAGTTGGTTCCTTGGTGTCCTGGCCTTGCCAAAAGGCAGGATAACATTTGCCCCCCAAAGTACGTCTTGTGAAAACCTGACGTGCTTTGAAAAGCTGCAGGTTCTCTTTGAACAGTTTGAAAGTTGTACTCTGTATTGCGGTAATTGACTGCCGCGTGATGATGATTAGCTGACCTTCGTTAACGTTGCAAGTTCGCGAGTCGTTGTCAGTTCGACTCATTATTGAACTTCGCATCGATTCCTTCTTGAACTGATTTGAAACTTGAGTTGAAACGATGTCTAATGATCACCTTTAACCATCTTCTTGTATCGAACCCCTCATGAATCGATGTTAAAAGTTGGAAAGCATTTATTCGTATCGATGTGGGTAGACTTGATGGATATGAAATGATTATTCGTACTGATGGACTCTAACAGATACGAATTCTGTGATCGTATCGATAAGCCTGCCCCGTTGAGGATTGATGCCCACAAAACGGATGCTTCGAAACGATGGAGTATGGCGAACGTTTCGCCTCGATGAATGCACGGCTTGATGGATTCGAAGAGAGCACTTGCACCGATCCATCGTCTTCAAGTGGCTTTCCTATGCGCTACGAACCGATGAAGTCTGGTGGGTTCGAAACGGGCCTTCGCTTCGATGTGCCGTTTGACTGGTTGCGACCGGTCAGGTTGACTGGGAGTCGAAACGACTCGGTTCTACCCCAGACTCCATATAAATACCTGGGACTTAGCCCATTTTACACTTTTACTTTTTACTGTTGCTCTCTGTTCCCTTTGCGATCGATCCAGGGAGAGATAATACCTTCGTACCTTCGACTCGATCAAAATCATTTCTTCGAATCTTCGAATCTTCGAATCTTCGAATCCTAATTCTCAGGTAAGCGACCTTGAATCTAAATGATATGGCCGTCACGAATCCATTCTTTCTCCATCAATCTTCTCTTCTGGTAACTGGTAAAACCAGATCTGGCTCAAATATATGATGGCCATGGCGATCTCTGCAGATTGGAGAAGAAAGGGTGGAATGGGTGATTTCGGTTCGATTACGAGAGTCATGTTCGTATTGATGAGATCAATGGCGTTTTTTTGGATCTCGTACCGATTCTTGGGATACGTCAGTGGAGACGATGCGATTTTGAATTGATAGTTGTGGTGATGGGTCGTGTCGACACGAAGTAACTGATAACCAATCAATTACTATTCTGAAGTCCCTAGCTCTAGATCGATACGAGTTTCGCCACCGCGATCGATACGAAAAGGATCGACTCGAGCGTTATTGATGCAAAGCTAAGGCCCTCCTGCTCGACATGAACCAGGCCACCAATGGTCGATACGAAATCGCACCCATTGTGATCGATACGAACCATGCTATCAATGATCGATTCGAAGCACGACGCTTGGTATTGACTCGAACTCATAACCGGATGGATTCGAACGTATCTACTGGGATCGATTCGAACTTTTCCTTTGATGGATACGAAATCCTAAGCACTTGAAAACATGATTCCGATAATCTTCATTCCTGCATATCTTGACGTGAAAATTAAACTACACTCCTGATTCCTACGAGCTTCCGCATTGCATAATCGAACTTGATTACAACACTGCACATCTGATTGCCCTTTGAAGCTCGTAGATGGAACCATAACTCAGCAAAGTATAACGAACTTTTAATCTGAACCGAACGACAGTCTCTGGAAGGCGCGGTCGTGACGGTCAGCGATGACGGTCATTTCCGGTCTGACTTCCAAAGTTTCATCGTTTGCATATTTCCTTTAACTCTGCAGCATTTGCTTAAATTGTGCATAACACTTGCACTGCACAACTCATTCATACACTTTACACTGGGGAATGCACGGGCTTTTTGTCGTCTAATGATAGTTTCTCGTGAGTTAGCCAGTTATGGAACCGTCAAGTTCGCAACAACAAGAAGCTCAGAATCCAATCCCTTTCAGACTTGAGATCCCGGATATCGAGGCCGAAGTTATCGGTCCAGCTCCGGACGAGTTGCCTGACTCGTCCTTCATCAATAGTCCACCAGATTCTGTTCCATCGAATATCTCCGAAGATATGCTAGGGAGAATATGCTTAAGGCTTGGCCTGTCGTTGGATGATGTAATGTTGCCGGGGCCGGATGACAAACCGCATAATCCCCCGGAGGGGTATATTGCTTTTAATCGACATGCATGCGCAGCCGGTACACTTCATCCGTTCAACGATTATATAAGAGAAGTGTTGGCTTACCTGGATATTGCCCCATCTTAGTTACATCCGAAGGGATATCTTCACTCAATGGCTTGTTCATCGCATTTATGGAATACCTCTACCGACCTCCCCGTCCGACCGAGATAAGATACCTATTCAACTTCAAAAGTTGAACTGACAGCCCATCTTTTACATTCTTGGAGTCTGTAAGAAACTCCCAAGTTGTCACGGGGTTGTGGACTAGGCTGAGCTACTTCAAGTCGGAGTGGTTCTATGTCTGATGTCCTCCGGGGTTTGCCAGAAGATGGCTGTTCAGACGTGAGTATTGTCTTTTTCCCAAGTAATTGACAGGGCAATTTTCGAAGGAAATTAAACTCATATCTTCTACTCCTTTTCTTTCAGCAATAATCCAGCGACCTGAGGGTGGCCACTATAAAGAGATAGTTCGGGTCCTTCAAGAAATTCCTAGTGAAGAAAGGAATATCGAATTGCTACTAACGGACCGGAATCTTAGAGTTCTTGGGTTGATTGGGCGGAGGCAGAGCATAAGGCTCGATGGCGCATTAAAGACTGTCTCCAGAGAAAAGGTCAAGCGGAAGAAACCCAGGGTCGTAATAATTGAGGAACCCGATTCTGAAAGAACTCATACTGACGAGGAACCGTTGGTCGGACCTGCTAATGCAACCCCGGATTCCGATGAAAAGAGAAAAGGCAAGGCAGTGGTCTCCAAACAGCCTAAATCCGGGAGGCGGAAGTCTGTGGTTTTACACCGCCCCCTTTCAGGAGTTAGAATTTCGGAGGCACCCTCCCTGCAAGCTGAAAATCAATTCGAAGGGCTCGCTGACCTTCCAATCTCGGACATCGAGTCCGAGCAACATGACGTTGAATCGGGTGAACTGCAACATACCCTTGACGTTAGCGAGCCTCTTCCCGCTAGTGCGATCGACACTTCTGGTTGGTCCGGGGGGTTACACATCCACACACTCTTCAGGGCATAACACAGTTTTCTAACCATAAACAGCATATCATGAATGGTTGCTAACTTTCTTTGTTTTAATTTTCAGGTACGATGTCTGGACGGGGTACCGTGTTGAGCAGCCTGCGCAACAAACGTCGTTATTACGAGCCAAGTCGGAGAGAGGGAGAGAGGGATTATGATTCCGGACACTCAGGTCAAGAGAGGTCCGACAGAGATAGGGGATACGTGAACCGATCCCGATCTCGCTCTCCTCCTCCCAGGACTTCTGCACCGCCCACGGTAATAGCTGCTCGTCCTCCTGAAACTTCACGGCCTAGGCCGCCTTCTCAAGCTCCAAGATCTGACCCTCCTCGCGGGACCGAAATGACCGTCTCCTCAACTTCCACGCCGGTCGCGACTGATTCGACCAGTGAAGGAGCGCTTAAACTGGCACAGATGAGGAAGGAATTCCCTGATATCTGCTTTGACGGCTATGTCTTTCCTTCGCACTTGAAAAGAATTCCGCCAACAGCTGAAACTACCATTCATGATTACGTCGCGGACATATTTTTTCAGTACAAGGAGTGGTCAAGGGCCGCGAGGAAAGCATCCAAAGTAGCACTCGATCGGGGTGTTGTTATTGAAAAGTTGGAGAAGGAGCTGGGTCGTAAAGACCGAATCATGAAAGTGCTCAACACTGAGGCCGAGTCTTCCCGTAAATCTGAAGTGGAAGCTCTTAAAAAGGTCGATGAGGTAAACTCGGCCATGACCAGGATGAAACAAGAACATTATACCGCAATCGAGGATATGGGTCACAGGAACACCACCATCACCGCCGAAAGAGACGCCGCTCTCAAGGAGCTTAACGAGCTAAAATCAAAGTTCTCTGAAATGGCAAAAGAGAAAGATGCAGCTAATGTCTCTGCGCAGGAGGCCTGTGATCAGGCGGTGGTGCTTCGGAAGGAGAAGGAAGCAGTTATGAAACGAGCTTGCGAAGCTGAAGCTGGGGTTGAGGAGAAAGTACGGCAAGCGGAGGTCAGGATTGAGGCTGAGATAGAAGAGCTACTTTTCACCTACAATGCCAACGTGCTAAGGCACCGGGATTTGACATGTCTCGATGATTACCCAACGCATCTCTATAACGCCTGGAATTTATTGGTTGAGGAGGAGAAGTCTGGGCACCCTGATGATGCCATTGATGAATTCGAGCTGGAGAATCGCATTCTTAATGATGATGAAAAGAAAGTTCTCCATGACTCCATGATTTCTCACGATAAGGAGAGGCTTGGCGCCCAGTCCCGGGAAGTTGGAGAAAGCTCCGGTGCTGAGCACCATATTGCGAGTCCCGAGATTGCCGTGTCATCTTCATCTGAGCTAACCCCAACGATTGTCTCCCATCCTATACCGGCCTATGATCCGGACCGACCGCACTTGTCTCCTATCAGGGAGCATTCCTCTGAAGCCGTTCAAACGACCCTGACCCAGACCGAGGAAGGTACTCTGAACTGATCCCTTGTACATTTGGGCTGGAGAATGCGTATAGAAGTGCATACTAACAGACGTTTTCCTTTCCTTGTTCAGTGATTGGAGCTGCACCAGTGCTGCCTCCCGTAGCCCAGGAATCATGCCCAGTGCCGGAGGCCATCATTTCCGAGGCAACTTCTGTTGTGGCAGTTGCGCCGGTTGAGGTAACTCAGGGGAGCTCACTTTCCTTAGATGAACAAATGATAAATGAGCTTCTCGGTCGACAGAGTGATCCCTTTGCAGATCTACCATTCAGCCTGGGCGGATCCTCGTCTACTTCTGATATTTCAACCCAGGCTGTTACAGCACATAGTGAGGCCAGAGTGCAGTGAGAAGCAAGGATGTTGGCCGAAATCAACGCTGAGATGGCGGCAGCTGCGCATGGTGGCAGCGCGGATGGCAGAGCAGCAGCACATTGCCCCACTCCTCTTATGATCGTATCTCCCGGGGGCACGCTCGTTGACGCTAGTGCACCTGTCCCGCTCCCGGCCGTTGGTTCCGTTCCTCCACTTCCTCCTGAGGGAAGCATCCCTATAGATTCCAGCTCGGAGGACGATGTCGACATCATGCCTTCATCCTAGGGGAGCCCGCCTGAGGGGAAAAGCTCTAAACGAAAGATCACTGGTGGCTCCAATAGCTCCTCGAAGAAGAAGAAGAAGCTGAGGAGAAAGAAGGATAAGATAGACTTTTTTAGGCACGTGTTCCCCTTTCGTAGTCAGGGATTTCGTTATCTTATTCTCTTTTGTAGGCCGTGTTTAGATGCGGGTTCGGCCCCTACTAGTAGGAATATTTTGGAAAGGCTCGTGTATGAACCATTGCTTTTGATTTAGTTGAAATAAAATTTTGTCTTCTTTTTTCAACTTATATTCCTTTTACGCTTGAATACTGCAGTGTTCGAACTTCGGTCCGGTGTACTTGCATTATGTTAACGTTCAAGCATAGCTCGTTTTGTCTACCAAGTCCGGAAATCTCGGACTTGAGTTGTGAATGGAGACTGAATCGGATTTAAACATTATGCAGTTTCAGGTAGTGATTAACACTTGAACCTGCCCCCAGTTCTGGGGTTAAGTTATGATGATCGGCATGGGATCGCAAGGAGTGAGGATCGAACGAGCGGGCCATACTTACTTCCTTATGAATAATGTCATCCACACTCTGGGGATTCAAGTCATCTCACGAACGGTTGTTCACGTTCTGGGAACTTTAAAATTGACGTTAGTACTTCGACCCGTATCCTGGGGAATTTTGAGTTAGCGTTCACACTCTGACTCGCGCTTCGGGAGCTCGAAGTGGACTGTTTATACTTCGCTTCGCATGTTGGGAAAACGGAGTTGGCTACTAATACTCCGTTTCGCACTCTGGGAATACGGAGTTGAATGTTTATACTTCGCTTCGCATGCTGGGAAAACGGAGTTGGCTACTAATACTCCGTTTCGCACTCTGGGAAAACGGAGTTGAATGTTTATACTCCGTTTCGCATGCTGGGAATACGGAGTTGAATGTTTATACTCCGTTTCGCACTCTGGGAATACGGAGTTGAATGTTTATACTCCGTTTCGCACTCTAGGAATACGGATTTGAATGTTTATACTCCGTTTCGCACTCTGAGAATACAGAGTCGAATGTTTATACTCCGTTTCGCACTTTGGGAATACGGAGTTGAATGTTTATACTCCGCTTCGCACTCTGGGAATACGGAGTTGATGTGGGATTGTCGTGTGTCAATCCTATCAATATTGGTGTAACGGCTTGCCCCCGAGCTCGGGTTTCACTTAGCGAGTGGCCGGTCGTATCACAACCACTCTCCATTTGAATAAGTCCCATTGCATGATGGGATTTAGCTCTTCGTGCATCGTGATGTCGTATATTGTACTTAATGAATCACAGCTCTGGCTCGAAGAGATGGCATTTTATTGCTGAAATAAGAAAGTGCGGAAAAGTCAGTTGCCTTATTACAAAATTCAAATTTCGAAATGCAGAAACAAATTGCTAAATAGGATGAAATAAATAAAGCCTGTCATGTGTAATAGCGACGGAGACTTTCGTTGTTCCAAGCCCTTGGCGAATCGAGACCGTCAACGGTCGACAGCTTGAATGTGCCATCTCCGAGTCTTTGTGTAATTACATATGGTCCTTCCCAGTTCGGCTTCATGTGTGAAGGAGCTGGGTAGATTCTCTTGAGCACGAGGTCGCCGAGTTCAAAGGTTCGAGGTCGAACTTTGGTGTTGTACAGTCGGGCGACCCGATTTCGGTGAGTGGCTGCTCTCAAATCAGCCTCTTCCCGTTTTTCATCCAATAGATCCAACGATTCGGCCAGTAGTATAGCGTTCGTTTTCGGATCATAGTAAGTCACGCGATGAGAAAACACTTCCGTCTCGACCGGAATAACTGCCTCTGAGCCATAAGATAGGGAAAACGGAGTGTGTCCGGTCGCGGTTTTGTGAGTCGTTCGATAGGCCCATAACGCCATAGGAAGTTCACCGACCCATTTGCCCCCGGCCTTTTCCAGTCGTTTCTTCAGGATGGATTTTATAACTTTATTGACAGCTTCAACCTGTCCATTCGCCTGGGGGTGTGCGACTGCTGAGAACTTTTTATGGATATGAAACCGTTGACAGAAATTCTTGAATTCCGTACTTTCGAATTGGGCTCCGTTATCAGTGATGATGGTATGCGGGAGTCCAAATCGACAGATGATGTTGCGAACCACGAAATTTATCACTTTCTTTGTCGTAATGGTTGCAAGGGCTTCGGCCTCAGCCCACTTTGTAAAGTAGTCAACGACAACGATGGCGTATTTCGCACCGCCTTTCGTCAAAGGTAGTGCGCCGATGATATCGATGCCCCACATTGCGAATGGCCAGGGACTGACCATTTGGGTTATCTCGGTAGGCGGGGCTGTTGGAATTCGGGCATGTATTTGGCATTTATCGCACTTTCTGGCATAGTTCGCCGCATCTCGGTTCACTGTCGGCCAGTAATACCCATATCGAAGTATCTTCTTAGCGAGAGCTTGCCCTCCGGTATGATTGCCACACTCTCCTTCGTGCACGTCGTGTAACACTCGTTTGATTTCCTCGTGGGCGATACATCGAAGGAGAGGAACAGAATAACCTCTCCTGTACATGACTCCGTTCTGGATAACGAATCGTGAAGCTTTCCGTAAAATTTGTCTCTTCTCATTTCTATGCTCAGGCAACGTCCCATTCTCAATGTAATTTCGATACGGAGTCATCCAAGACTCTCTACTAGGAGCGGTTTCAAACACAAAGTTCATTTCTATTCGATCGATGCTTGGGAAGGATAGAGTTTCGACGGGGACAAGTCCCATCTGCTGTGCTTCACCTGTGCTGGCTAACTTTGCTAATGAATCGGCTCTCTGATTGCGTTCCCGGGGTATATAATAAATGGCATAATAATCAAATTGATTCAGTATTTCCTGAACTCGGGCCAAGTAGGTAGCCAGCCTTCGATCCCTTGCTTGATACTCTCCCCGTACTTGACACACAACTAACTGCGAATCGCAGTAAATTTCCACAGCAATAATTCTCAAATCTCTGGCAAGTTTTAGGCCGGTCAAGAGGGCTTCATATTCAGCTTCATTATTAGTTGCACGAAAATCGAACTTCAAAGCATAACATATGGATCGGCCCTCGGGAGTCTCAAGTACAACCCCAGCGCCCGAACACCGGTCGTTTGACGCACCGTCAGTATACAACTTCCAGATGTATTCGGGGGATTCAGTGGTCTTGGGCAAGTCTTCTGGAACGGTAAATTCAGCTATGAAATCTGCCAGGACTTGTCCTTGAATGGCTCTCCGCGGAGCGTATGTGATATCAAATTGGCTTAGCTCAATGTTCCATTTGAGTAACATATCGGACGTCTCAGGCCGCGTGAGGACCTGTCGTAACGGCTGGTCGGTGTACACAGTAAGAGGATGAGCTTGGAAGTAAGGGCGAAGCTTTCTTGAGGCAATGACCAAGCAACAGGCTAGTTTCTCCAGTCTCGAATAATTTCTTTCAGCTCCTGTTAGCCGCTTACTAACATAGTAGACCGGGTTTTGCACTTTGTCTTCCTCCCGAACTAGAGCAGCACTAATCGCATGTTCTGATACTGCCAGGTAGAGGTATAATTGCTCGTGGTCAACTGGTTTTGACAAGATCGGAGGTGTGGAAAGATGTTGAACTAGTGATCGGAATGCGCCTTCACACTCCGTGGTCCATTCAAAGTTTCGTTTTCCCTTTCGGATCAGATCGAAGAAAGGAATGCATTTGTCGGTGGACTTTGAAATGAATCTGCTCAATGCTGCGACCTTTCCGTTGAGACTCTGGACTTGCTTTATGGTTCTAGGGGTTTGCAAATTTCTTATTGCTCAGATTTTCTCAGGATTCGCTTCTATCCCTCGAGCATTGACAATAAACCCAAGGAACTTTCCGGACGCGATGCCGAAGTGGCACTTCAATGGGTTGAGCTTCATTTCATACTCTCGAAGGATGTTGAACATCGAATTTAAATCTCTGACGTGATCCGTGGAAAATCGAGACTTCACCAGCATGTCATCCACGTAAACCTCCATGGTCTTCCCGATCTGATCGGCGAACATCCGGTTGACTAAGCGTTGGTATGTTGCTCCAGCGTTCTTTAGACCAAACGGCATGACTTTGTAACAGTAGAGTCCCAGATCGGTTACGAAGCTGGTATGTTCCTGATCGGGTAAATGCATGGGTATTTGATTGTAGCCGGAATAAGCGTCCATAAAAGATAGTAGTTCATGTCCGGCCGTTGAATCTACGAGCTGATCAATTCATGGAAGTGGAAAGCTATCTTTTGGACAGGCCTTGTTTAGGTCAGAGTAATCAATGCAGGTTCTCCATTTTCCGTTTGGTTTTCGAACCAGTACAGGGTTGGATACCCATTCTGGGTACAAGGCATCTCGAATAAACCCGTTCGATTGTAGTTTATCAACTTCCTCCTTAAGGGTGGCAGATCTCTCTAGATCCATACCGCGCCTTTTCTGTTTTACTGGGACATGTCGCAGATCTATATTCAGGGAGTGACTTGCAATGCTCGGCGAGATTCCGCACATGTCAGAGTGTGTCCAGGCGAAGACGTCGAGATTCACCCGGAGAAATTCGACCAATTCCTGCTGTGTCCGCTTGCTCAGTTGAGACCCAACTTTCAGCATCTTTGAATCATCATCCTCACTGATTGGGACGTCCACAGTCAGTTCGACCGGAGAAGCTTGACTCTCCGTAGATTCGTCTTTATCCTCATTGTCCCTAGGGTCAAGGTCTTTCAGGAATTGGTCGTGGTGCCCGGGCCGAGGCCCAGGCATCAATTGTCAATTATCAATAGAACGGACGCAGAGAGATTCCTCTACGCCCTTTCCTTTTTCTTTGCGTTGTGCCCCGCGCAGCTCAGCAACATAACAGGCCCTTCCCGTGGCCTGATCTCCTTGAACGACTCCAATCCCATGGTCGGTGGGGAACTTCAAAGTCAAACACCAAGGGGCGATGGCTGCCCTGAACTCGGCTAGGGCCGGTCGGCCCAAAAACGCATTATAAGGCGAATCAATCTCTAAAAGAACAAATTGTAACATCCGGACTCTCCGGCGTTCTCCAACCCCCAACTCAACCGGTGTTCAGTCACTCCAACGTGTATTGTGGCACTCCCGTTAAAACCATGGATTCGGGACAGACAAGGTTTCAAATCCTTTGCCTCCATTTTCATTAAGTCGTAAGCCCGTTTAAGCAATATCTTCGGGAGTTATTTGAAGAGATAAAATGAAGATTATAAATGTAAAACAGAGGTTATCTAACAAAAACTCCAACAAACAGAAATGTAAAATGCGCAGACAAGCAATTTAGAGTGGTTCGGCGTATTGCCTACGTCCACTATGAAGTTTTGATGATTTTATTGATTCTCTTTCAATGGTTACAAGCGGTTACAGCAAACAACAGCGGATTACAGAATAGAATTCGAAATTAACAGCAAGGGTATGATGCAAGTCTTGTTCCGGCAGAGTCTGGACGCTTAAGAATCAAAAAGATCCCTCTTCTGTAGGCTCTGGAGCTTTATTTATAGGCGTAGGAGGCTCAAATCTCGCTCAAACTCCGGGAGACTTGGTCTGGCACGTGAGGGGACCCACTCGACCGTTTCCAGAAAGTTTCGCCTCGATCTGCGATCGATACGAATCCATTTCGTATCGATCAAGATGATGTCCAAATGAGCTGAAATTTGGCAGGGACATTCTTCAGTGCGTACGCAAGCAACCCTGAAAAAATCATTGGATTTGGATCAGTGGATTGTGAGAAATTGTCGACATGAAATGGAATTGATCGCTGGCTGTTTCATTCGACTCCATGACCTTGTATTGACCCTTTCGAATCGATCATCCGCACGCGCTCCTGTAATGATGCGGCGCGTATATCTCAAGTCGATCCATCTTTTTCTCCGGTTTGGCCGCGTCGTATCCATGTATCTCGCCGCATTTGCTTCGATGGATTACATGTCACCTTAGTTAGTTGACTCGTTGGATACGAGTAAGTTGCTGGTCCTGGACTCGAAGCAAGGTCCTCTGATGGATACGAAGTGTAGCGCCTCGATGGATACGAAGTGGACATTGACTGACGTTTGCGAGGCACGCCATCTATTGAGGGATACGAACCTGATCGATACGAACTTGATGGGTACGAAGCCCATCGATATAACTCAATGGATTCGAATAGCTTTGCTCAGGTGAATTCAAACAGAGGCTTATACGATGGATTCGAAATTGATCGTTACGAAATTGACCGACTCGAATTAGAGATTCGGTGATGGATACGAAACCACCCAGAGTGATGGATACGAAATCTGGGCTTCTCCCTTCAATTTGAATCGATCATAACTTGAGCATGTGAACCCGGATTGACCCGAAGTTTGAGATGTTGACTTCTACGATCTTTCTTGTCATGTCCTATCAATTGTAGCTCAATCTGGACTCAGACAAAATTCAACGATATCCACGGCGAGCTATCCCTGTTCTCTAGTTGGTTCCTTGGTGTCCTGGCCTTGCCAAAAGGTAGGATAACATCCTTCTCAGTGAAAACACTAAAATGTTTGAACCAAAAAATGGCACAAACACCCAGAAGACTAAGTAGAGAATAAAACGTGAAGAAATTTAAATGAAAATGAGTAGAAAAGAACATATAGTAATTTGTCTAATTTTGGCCTACGTCCATTTAGTGATTTTATTGATTAGATCACTGGATTACACTCAGTTGTTCTTATGGATTGGTATAAATCCGACTGTGATTACAAGAAATTAGAGTAAGTGAATGGAAGCGCCAAAAGATCCTTAGGAATGAGCCCCACCGCTCTATTTATAGAGTTAGGAAGCCTAAAATCTCGCCTCCACGATCTCACCTGGTTTTGCATGCAAAGACTAAGTTCCCTAAAGAAAATGGTGGCCATCTCAGCAAAATACATGAATTGGTACCATTTCATGAGCTTGGATCATACGATCCATAAGATGGCAAAAAGGTCGTCTTGAACTCTTTGTGTTGGTTCTATTTGTGATTAACTTCGTAATTCCAAACTAGTTTGCACATTATTTACTTGTTTCTAAGTCCGAATGATGGATCTATGGAAGAATGGAATTGCTAACTTTGAGTGCTCATGGAGATCGATAGAGACTTGCATTGGGTCGACAAAACAACACTTGGAACATGCTTCTAGCATCGAGTAGTGTAGGCAGGAAGAAGATGGGCACCATAGGTTGAAGAAATACAGATCGGTATCGATCTAGGAGGTTGGATCGGTACCGATCCACCACTTAGGTGGATCATGGTTCATTTTCTCCCGTGGTTGGTTTCTATTTTCCCCATGACTCTTTTTGTGCTTTGTTTCTAGACCCTTGTACCATCTCTCTAGGCTTCCTTCCACCGGTTGAGCTCGCCTCCTCACATACTGAAGTAGCATACCGTTCCTGATGTGCTATTTCAGTATGTGAGGAGGCGAGCTCAACCGGTGGAGCCGGAGCGACCACCGTCTACATCAGCCAGGGGTGCCCCCGAGCCAGGACATCGTATGATTATCAATTAGTTGAAATAACGATGGACAAGTTGTAAACCTCTCACCAACACGGGTAAGTCATTTACACATGTGCGAGAGCACGAACGGTCCATAGGCATGTTGTGAATGACTACTAACCCTATCGTTGTGGGAGTTTACACTTTGACATCCTTGCTTTGCTTTTGTTTCATCTTGATTTGAATATTTGAACTTGACTTTGTTTAACATTTCTGCTAAAGACTTATTTTCAATGAAAAAATGCTACTTGTGATTTCATAGCGGCTAAGCCACTTACACATGTATGGGATTGCGAACGGTCCCTAGGCATGCTCTGAGAT
The DNA here is from genome assembly GCA_030737815.1 of Allium fistulosum. Taxonomy (NCBI): domain Eukaryota; kingdom Viridiplantae; phylum Streptophyta; class Magnoliopsida; order Asparagales; family Amaryllidaceae; genus Allium; species Allium fistulosum. The sequence goes on along the minus strand of CM060904.1, from coordinate 732,036,830 downwards.
GGCGATAAACCGTTGCAACAAACAATCCGGGAATTCACCCGAACGTGAAACCTGGTATCGATGACACTAAGTCCCTCCCCGGGCACACTCAAGTCGCCACGAACGGCACCCGACCACGAACGGTCACAACTCGCCACGAACGGCATCCGACCACGAATGGTCACAAATCACCATTTGCCTCGTACGACATCCGACTTCGAACAGTCACAATTCGTCTAGAACGACATCCGACCTCGAACGGTCCCATTTCTTTACTTGCCACGAACGGCATCCGACCACGAACGGTCCTATTTCTTTGTTTACCACAAACGGCATCCGACCCCGAACGGTCCCATGTTACCTCAAATGACATACGGTCGTGAACGATCGTCATTCATGGTCAGATAAAACTATCAATTTCTTTGCAGGTCATCAACAGGATATGAACATCCAGCTTATGGCATTACAAAACACACCTTCCTATCGCAAGGCATGTTTTGGGGGGCAAATGTTATCCCGCCTTTTGGCAAGGCCGTGACACCAAAAAACTGACTAGAACTCAATGACAGTTCATCCTGTAGGACAGTTACATCACAAGTTCACCATGGATATCGATGAATTTTGTCCGAGTCCGGATCGGGCTACAATTGATAAGACATGTCAAGCAAGGCTAGATAGGACAACATTCCAAATCTCGAGTCAATCCGAGTTCGTACGCTCAAGATATCATCGATGCAAGTGGAGCACATGGTCTTAGGTTCAAATCCATAGGCAGAAACGTGCGTTCGAATCCATCAGCCTTCCCCTGCTTCGAATCGATGAAACCCCTTTTACTTCGTATCCATCTAACCTCAGTGCTTCGTATCCATCGGTGAGTACTCTGCTCGAATCCATCGATTCGACTCCACATGGTTCGCATCCATCAAACAGACATTTCCTCGAATCAATCCAGATGAGTCGCTTTGAAACAACAAAGATACAGGCTGGTGTCCTTCGGGTCCATCGAGATGAATTCCTTCGAAACCGCGAAGGCTAATCACTTCGTATCCATCCGAAACCATTGCTTCGAATCCATCCTATCAAGACAACTTCGTATCGATCAACTATTGTATGCCTTGATCGTTACGAACGAGCAGATACTTCGAATCCACACTGCTTGAAGCAACTTCGAATCGATCGACTTTAACGCACCTAGATCGATTCGAACAGACCTTCGTTCATTCGATTCGAAGAGGGATGTCTTCGAATCCACTACCACGAATCCACCCAGTCAAAGCGGCGAAGAACATGGAGTCGACCCAGTCAATCCGGAGTGAGAAGCGGATCGATGCGAAGCATGCGCACCACGCCGAAGTCTTCGCATAAAGGAGGATCGATTCGAACGAATCGATTCGAACGTATCGATTCGAACGACTCCAGGAAGCGAAAAACACCTACTTGAATCGATCATAACTCGAGTTCTACAAGTCCAAATGTCATGAAATTTTCACAGAAGCTTAAGCACATGATGAAGAATGTCCACACCAAATTTCAGCTCGATTGGATGATTTCTTGATCGATTCGAACCAAGGGTCGAATCGATCCCAAAGTGGGCCCGGATCTCCAGATTTCGGCCATGTGGGCCCCCTGACGTACCAGAACTGGTCTCCCCTCATTTTAGGCGAAATATCAGCCTCCTACACCTATAAATAGAGCCCTTATTCATTCAGAAAAGGGGTCGGATAATTCTAAGTACAAAAGAGCGCCCAGATTCTACCAGATTTACTCCAGAACACCACTGCTACCTTAGATTGAGACTTAGCATATAATTTCGGTTGTACTACATTAGAAGAGATTGTAATCATCGAGTGAACATTAATAAAATCATCAACTTCAGAGTGGACGTAGGCAAGATCGCCGAACCACTATAAATCTCGTGTTTCTGTTCATTATTTCTGAATTGTGATACTTTGTTTGCTTAGATTTGAGATTTGTGTGTGAATATTGTTGATTTATATTCATACACTGGTGCTTTCACAACATTCGGGGTTTGTGACCAATTTTGGCGCAAACAGTATTTGCTTGGACTCATTCGGATTTGGTCGGAATAGATCCAAAAGTCATGAGCCATGCACTGAACATAAATCCGAATATTACACCCATCCAACAGAAGAAAAGACAATTTCATAAGGTCTAAGCTAATGATTTGAAAGAGGAGGTCAAAAGGTTAATTGAAAATGGATTCGTTAGAGAGGTTCTCTATCTAAAATGTCGGAAAATTCGGTATTAGTCAAGAAGACTAATGGAAAGTGGAGAACATGTGTTGATTACGCAGACTTGGACAAAGCTTGTCCAAAAGACCATTACTCCCTTCCGAGAATAGGTCAATTGGTTGATGCGACACGAGGACATAAAATATTATCCTTTATTGACACGTATTCAAGGTATAACTAAATTCCGATGTTTAAACCAAATGAGACAAATACAAGTTTTATAACAGATTGGGGAACATACTACTATAAAGTAATGCCTTTTGGACTAAAGAAAGCCGGAGCAACATACCAATGGTTAATAAATAGAATGTTCAGAGAGCATATTGGGTGAAACATGGAAGTATATGTAGATGATATGCTAGTAAAATCCCAAGAAGAGAACAACCATCTAAGCGATCTTGAAGAGGTGTTTGGGGTTAAGGAAATATCAAACGAATCTCAACCCGTAGTAGTGCTCTTTCGAAATTCAGTCTGGAAAATTCCTAGGATACATTGTTAGCGCTCGAGAATTGAAGCCAAACCCGACCAATTTCAAGCTATTAAGGACATGGCAGAGCCAAAGACAAGTAAAGATGTGATGAGCATGAATGGAAGAGTAGCAGCATTGAGTAGATTTATTTCTAAAGCCACTGATAAATGCATACCATTCTTTGATGTAATTAAGAAGAAGAAAACTTCAAATGGAGGGAAGATTACCAAAAGGCCTTTAAAGAGTTGAAAGATCATTTAGAAAAGCCTCCAATCTTATCTAGCCCATTAGAAGGGGAGAATCTTTATCTCTATATGGCAGTTTCCGAGCACCCAGTAAGCTCCATTTTAATAAGGGAAGAGGATAGAACTTAGCTTCTGATATACTACATTAGCAAAAGGCTCAAAGATGTGGAAATTAGATATCCAATTATAGAAAAGTTGGCATTCTACTTAATGCTCACCGACCAAAAGCTCGGGGCCTATTTTCAAGCACACCAAATTAAAGTCTTGACTAACTTTCCACTCAAACAAATCTTCAGTAAACCTGAGGCGTCACGAAGATTAGTTCAGTGGGAAATAGAACTCAACTTGTAACGACCCGGGTTAAGTGTAATGGTCCGGTTTTTCGTGTATGAAAAACCCGGGTCGTTACACAACTAATATGATATTGAATTTCAACCTCGAGTAGTGATAAAAGGGCAAGCTTTAGCCGATTCCATAAATGAATGCATTGTATTTATTAAGGAACAATCGGAAAAGGAAAGAGATTTGAAACCCAAATGGAAATTACTCATTGATGGAGCTTCAAATGAATAAGGAGCTAGTGTAGGATACGTGATTATTACCCCCGATGAACATCACTTACATTATGCAATAAAGTTTTGTTTCTTTGCCACAATAATGTGGCAGAATACGAATCAATGGTGGCATGACTCGCCTTGACCAATAATTGAAAATTCTAAGAATTGAGATCTTTAGTGACTCCCAACTAATGGTAACCCAACTAAACCAAAAGTACTGAAAGAAAGATGTTAAATTGACCCTTTATGCCAAGAAGGTACTAAAAATGTTAACCCAGTTCGAGGATTTTTCGATACATCAAGAACCAAGAGGGAAGAATTCCCAAGCTGATTCTTTGGCCAAATTAGCTAGCTCATAAGAAGCACCTGAAACTCAAATTACACCAGTTGGCTTCCAACTAAGTCCTAGCATAGAAGAAAAGGTGTCCGAGGAAAAAAGTGAGATGTTGGTGCTAACTAGATCCCATGCTCTCACGCAAGAGGAAGAAGGAAATGATCCAAGAGTCAGTAATAATGAAAACAAGGAAGATGCACTCTTACAAAAATAACAGCCAATATGAAAATAATTGGATGAGACTAGTAGTTGAATGTTTGATGAAAGAAAAATTGCCAATAGATAAAAAGGAAGCTAGAAGAATAAAACACTAAGCTCCATTGTTATTATGAATGGAATACTTTATAAGAAAGGATACTCACTGCCTTATTTAAGGTGTGTTTGTCTAAAAGATGAAACAATACTATTGAAAGAAGTCCACGAAAGATTCTTTGAAGGTCATTCTAATGCCATAAAATTAGCGAAAAAGGTTATGAGACAAGGCTTTTATTGGCCCCAAATGACTAATCATGCCATGGATTATGTAAAAAGATGCGAAAAGTGCCCAAAATTCTCAATTATCCCACATCTACCACCAAGCAAGTTGCCCACAATCTCAAGTTCATGGCCTTTTGATGTGTGGAGGATCGATTTGATCAGACTATTATCTTTATCTAAAGGAGGAGCTAAATATGCAGCATTAGCTATTGACTACATCACTAAATGGGTAAAGGCAGAGCCATTGCCAAACATAACATCCGGAAATATGCTAAAGTTTGTGATCAAGAATATAGTCATCAGATTTGGAATACCATAAAAGATTATATCCGATAATGGAACCTAATTTAAAAGTAAAGAATTTACCAAATTTCTGCAAAAAAAAACAGAATTATCAAATGCTTTTCATTTGTAGCTCATCCAAAGGCTAGTAGAGTAGTTGAAGCTTCCAACAAAACTATTAAAACTATTCTTAAGAAACAATTAGATAAAGCAAAAGGAAATTGGGTAGAAAAATTACCTCTTGTGCTATTAGTATATAGGACTTCAGCTAAAACGACAACATAGCATACCCCATTTTCTTTAACATATGGATGTGAAGCAATGCTTTTAACTGAGGTCGAAGTACCATCCCATAGAAGAATTGCATATGCTTTTAGTCCTAATTAAGAACCAAAAAGGGAATCTTTGGACCTAATTAATGAGCTAAGAGATGGAGCGTCCATATGAACACCTGAATATTAACGAAGAATAATCAAATACTATAATTCCAAAGTTACGGAAAGATCATTTCGAAAAGGAAATTTGGTACTCTGAAAAGTAATGGAAAATACTAAAAATCCAGTGGATGGACCACTTGGGCCAAATTGGGAAGGACCCCTTGTTATCAACAAAGTAATACCACTAAGGACCTATCGACTATGCCGATTAAATGGTAACGTCATAGCAATAACTTGGAATGTCGAATATCTAAGTCTATATTTTCCTATAATAAATGAATAAAAATAAGACAAGTATGTTTACGAAATCGATAGTCCAATGAAAGGAAAGAATTAAAAGGAAAAGCCTAAATTATTACCTATAAGGTAATAAGGGGTGAAGAAAGCCTTTGATCCTGCCATAAGGGGCCTGGTCAAAGCACCTCCTAGAGGGAGGTTAGAGTAAGCCTCTAGTCCCACATATAAGGGCTAGCCATAGAATTGCAAGCCTTTGTTTTCGCCTACATGACTTGGCCGAAGCGCCTCCTAGAGTGAGGACGGAGTAAATCTTTAGTCCCGCCTAAAATGGCTTTACTAGAGCACCAACCAGCCCTCAGTCCCACCTATAAAGACTGTCTGAAGCGCCTCCTAGAGGGAGTACAGAGTAAGCCTTTGGTCCTGCCTAAGATGGTCTGGCCAAAGCACCGAACAAGCCTTCAGTCCCGTTTATAAGGCCTGGTTGAAGTGCCTCCTAAAGGGAGGTCGGGTAAAACTTTGGTTTCTGCCTAAGAGAGCTAACCAAATGCACCAAACAAAAGACCTAAATCATCACCTAAGAGAGTGATAAGGGGTTCGGTCCAAGTTGAGATTATTACCTAAAGATGGTAACCGAGAAATCAATCAAAACCTAAATCCCTACCTATTGAGTGGTAAGGGGCAATCTTCTAGAGGAAGATCAAATGAAAAAGCAAATCAAACTCGATCCAAAAGAGAGATCGAGGTAGTCTTCTAGAGGAAGATGAAGCAAATTTAAAAGCAAAACAAACTTTATACTAAAGAAGGATCGAGGCAATCTTCTAGAGAAAGACCAATCGAATTCAGAAGAAAATCTAACTTTGTCCTAAAGAATGGATCAAAAGCCATCATCTAGGGGAAGAGCAATTTAACACATTCAGTTATGCATCATGGTAAAGGGTCAAGAGTTATCTATTGTCTAGAGTCGAAAATTTTAATATCAGATAAAAATTTCTAAAAATTATGATTTATTATCTGGACTCAAAAGCTTTGTTCTTCAAAACATGGAATTATTTCTCAATTCTTGATTCCTATATTGGAATTCACTGGCATTCAAATTGTCAAATAACATGAATCTCGTTAATAAGCAGATGGATTTTTGGTCTTCTTATAATTACCAGAATTGGTTTTCTAGTCTTCTATTCAAAAGATTTATTAATGCTAGATTGGTTCTCTGGTCTTCTATCACTATCAGAATTGGTTTTTTGGTCTTCTTTCCAAAATATTTATTAATGCCAGATTGATTCTTTGGTCTTATTACTGCCGGTCGGTTTTCTGGTCTTTTGTTTAGAAAATTATGATATTATTACCAGATGGGTTTCTGGCCTTCTATTCAAATATTATCACCTTATGGATCTGGTCTTCTATTTAGATATTATTACCAGATTGGTTTTCTGGTCTCCTATTAATACTAGATTGGTCTTCCTGTCTTCAATTAATATCAGATGATTTCTGGTCTTCTAGTCAAGTGATACTACTACCAAATAACTATCTGGTCTTCTATTCAAATTATTATTGCGAGAGCGGATTTCTAGTCTTCTATTCGGAATATTATTATGAATTTCTTGTCTTCCACTCAAATAATTATTACCATAGAATTTCTTGTTTTCTATTTAAATGAATCTATGAAACTATTGCCAGGTTGAATTTGTAGATTTTCCATTGAATAGATTTCCGGTCTTCTTAATCAAATTTGACTTTGAAATATAAAAGCCTTTTCTATAGGAAAAAGGAGGTAAGCTAATTCATGACTTTATCTAATCCAAATAAATTTTCTTAAAATCAAATTTAAAAATTAATAATGAAATTCACCACTTGCTTTGTGTTTTACAGGAAAACAGGGTTAGAAAGAAAACCTTGTAAAGAATTTGGAAAGTGAGAAAATCTTGGTTTTACACTAAAGTGTAAAAAGCTTCTTTTATACAAGAAGGGGGCAAATGTTATCCACATATTTTCCATAGGGAATAAATGTAGAAGAAACATAAGGATGTCGAAGTTGAAGGCTTATTGAACCTAAGGACGATATTGGTTATCAGTCATATGAACATAAAACGATTGCTAATAGTCGATATCGAACCTTAACAAGCAATGGCAAAATTATGAATATCCTCAAAGGAATGATATCTAACTTGATTTCAAGAAGGCATGTCGAAGTTAAGGATGTTGAAGATAAAACAAAAGATCATACAACAAATGATGGCACATCTCATCATGCCTTGAGGGGATGTCGAATGACTTTTACACACCTAACCCCCACAAGCATTCAGTGATGACAAGGAGTTATGTGCCGTATGGAAAGGGAGGGATGTTGAAAGCTTGCTACTAGTGATAACGTCGCATACCGTTGATTCCGCACTTTACCAATATAATAAAAGACGTTGCATCCCATCAAAATAGGTAAAAGAGGATACCACGTATCAATAGCACAAAGAAGCATGTCGTAGGTCATCAGTGTGGTTGGAGATATTGTAAGTAATTAATGTCGCCCTTCATCAATAAAGACAGATGGCGAATATTAACATATGAAAAGGTCTTAAACTTTCGAAAGCAATATACAAGGCGGGTATCGCATATCGTAGAGATATCTGTAGAATGATATCGAAAGTCATCAAAACGAGGTTGTTGTATTCTGACAATACACCAAGAGTTGTCATATGTTGCCAATTCAATAAGGGATATCGTAAGCTATCAGCCTTTAAAAGACGTCATATGCCTTTGCTTCTTGAGGTGATGCTAAAAGCTATTGACACTCAAAGGAATGTCGAAAGTCTTCACAACAAAACATTACGACGAGCACGATCAAGATAGCTGATGATGCACAAAGGTAGCTTACAATTTCATCTAAAAACATGGCAACTATGCATCCTATTTCCACCCCATATATGAATAAGGAGATGCCTCATGCCATCAACATGATAAATGATTCCGAATGACAGGCATTTCGAAGTTCCACATGGCAGCCATACCGCACAACATCACCCTTATAAATGGACCCCCAGGGTCATTCAAAAAAGGGCGGATCTTTTCTTACTCTCTCTCTCTTTCAGAAAATCAAAAAGTTGTAACTCTAAACCAAATTGGAGAAAACCTTGTATTGGTTGTAAACATTGTGATTTATATGAACATGGACTTGAACTATATCTTGCATAGCCTATTTAATTTGAATGTACACATTAGACTATTATCGAATATGGACACACATAAGAACACCTTTTGGACTTAAGCTTGACCTTGGACTTCAAACCAAACAAGGCCACATAAATCTTGACACAAATTAGTGTTTATCATGCTAAATGATTATTTTCCAAATGACATATGGACAATGAATTGTGACTTACGCGGATTGCCTAATTTATCCATTATCGAATGCTTAATGGATTATTGCCTATTTATGCAATTTACCTATTTTACTAATCGAACGTATGACGTGAGCCACTGAAAAAATCAATCATAGGCTTATGGGTCCATTTTTGAAATAAAAACATCTCGAACTAAAGCCATGACCTACATGAGCCAACTATGGGTTTAGTGGCACTTTACAATGTTCACCAACCATGTCACTTTACAGCGACATAACCAAATCTTGGCTCATTATGTTATTATGGATGTTATACCAATTTTCGGGCTAACACTACCTATCTTTCCTTTGGACTTACAGACTAAACTCTTCTGGTTCCTAACTGAAAATCCATAGGCATTATAGATCTATTTCGAATAACATCATTGCATGCTGATTTCATCGTGGTATCGAGAATGCAATCATGATATTGAGAATGCTAGACTAAACTTTGGTTTGGCATCGTATCATAAATGGTAGACTAGCTTTCAGTTTAATAATTTGTTACATAACAATCAAGGATGTTAAATCACTCCTTGGTTCAGCATAGCATCATGAGCGTTAGTCTAATTTTTGGGATTAATAGAAGTAACTGATAAATAAATATCAGTATAAAAAGTCATAGTACAATATTTAATACAACAAGTCTCATATATAATAGCATGTCTATCATGTACTACCATAATATCAAGTGTATATCCAAAGTATCGACTTCCCTCCAAAGTGCTCTAACTGTCCTAAAAGTGTATCCCCAAAAGCACCTGGCTCCTAAGCTACTTAATCGGGTACCCGTAACACCCCGTAAAAACCAAAAATTTAATATGATAACAAAATTTAAATAAACAAGGGTTAAAAATGGAATTTTACAAACGTTTGCATTTCGCTACAAAAATTATACCGTTGCGTTTGTAGCGATTTTCTTAACAATATTCATATATAATATTTTGTAATTGGAGCTAGTATGAAAATTATTAACGTTTGACAATTCAATTGAAATTAATTAAATAATAAAATAAGAAATGAAATATTTTAAATAAGGAAAGCTTCACTAGTTGACACCATTGATTGTACCGGTCGACCGCTCCAAATCAAGCGGTCAACCGGTCGAGGCTTTCAGGTAAGGGTTTGGATTGGCCAAATGGGCTGGAATGTATAATATTTGATCGAACCACTATCATTAGTTTCTACCCCTATGAATAAAACCTTAAGCTAATTGTCAAAACTCTAATTAAATCTAAGCGTAACAAAACTCTGTCTCTCTTGAACTTGAACCCTCTTTCTCTTCAAATCAAAAATTCTTCAAAATAAAACTAAAATTTAAAACAAGAGATTAAAGAAGGGAAATAAAATTAAATCGAGGAGAGTTCTACATCAAGCGGAGGTGATACCAAGCGAATTTAGAAGGGGATAGCTTTCTAGAGGTAAAGGTGAGTAGGTTTATAATTAATATTATGACTTACATGTAATTAAGTTTGTTATACCCTATTTGCTAGAATTTTTTAGTTTAATTAAAAATGTTGTTTATTTAATAACTTAGTAGATTAGCAATTTTATGGCAATTATAACCCATATGAATATGATCCCTATCTAATCTAATTTTGGTTAAAGTGGATCTGTTCGATAAAAATTGATTTTGGTTGAATACATCCTTTTTATTAAAATTAAACATAGATAGATATGACCCTCTTGATTCTAAACCTAAGTTAATTTGGTTTACTTGAATTGAATATGAAATTATATACGACATTGAATATAAAATTATAAAAAATTATAAATTGTAGATTTACAAATTAGGTTTTACTGTAATGGACAATTCATAACTAACAAAGAACAAATGATATTTGAGTGGAAAGAAAAAAGAAAAAAAAACTTTGACCGGTCGACAGGCTCACAAGTGCTGGTGGACAACAAGCTGTCGACCGATTAGAGTTTTATAAGCACAGTTTGAACCTCGACCTATAGCCCACAGTTATAAGTTTATTTATATATAATGTTATATATGAATATTAGTTTAAATATGGAAATTAGTTCCCTACGGGTTACAGCTCTGGACGTTATGAGACTGGATAGATGTGTACACTATCAACAAGGCCTGGAAAATAATTATTCGACATGGTCAATAATCGACCGGGGCAATTTTACTGTAAATTGCACTCACAGGAAGTTCTATGGTGTAAGTGCAACATTGACAATGATGCCTGAAGAAGTGTGTGGCATGGCACTAACGGGAGTTTCCTTGGAATAAACGACGAGGAGGTTGTGATACTATGTTGTTGATGGATGCCTGATGCTATGTAATAAGTGGCGTTACGTTACCATTGGGAGTCGACACGAATGTAGCGGACCCTAAGACATCTTTGGCATGAGTTGGCATTGTGGGCTCCACCTTAATGCATAAATACAACACATGTAGTCATAATTAGGAATGTAGTCCCAAGTTCATATTGTAGGTGACTGTATGTTGGAATAGTTCCAGTTGCTATAAGCCGATCCATGGTTATTTTGAGGTTCGATTAGTTGTTCGATCTTAAGTACAAACCTTCACAAGATGTTGGTGTATGTGTAACTAAAACTATACCCCTAAGGTTAACGAAACCTTCCTTAGTAAGTAGTTCACAGACACAAGTAGAACTCCCCAGGTCACATAAAGTATTAATGAAATCAATTGCAAGCAATCACCACATATTAATGATGTAACTTATTAACAAGACTTTTGTCCATACCACTCATTTCCTTTCTTTTCCGCCATCATAAGAGGATAGGTAAGCAGGTGATTGGCCCAGATCTAGTATGTAAAGAGGCGATCTTGGCGCTGGCATTTCTTATTACTTTCCATTATTTCCATGTGACTATTTATCGTACTTAGTATTTATCAGACTATTTGTTGTATTTCTGTAAACTATGGATTATGACTATGTATGTTTTGAGACTGTGTTTTTTGAGATATTTTTTAAGATGACTATTTTTTATATTTATATTTTTATACCTTCCGTTGTGAGATCTGAATGTGTAGAATGTGTCAGGTTTTATCCTTATATTCTTAGTCTCCATAATGCTTAAATACCCGATAGCTCATACCTCTTGGCACCAACGCGGGTCCGAAAGTCACCCTAGGATTTGGAGCGTTGTGTCGGGAAGTGTGGGTTGCCACACTTGGTATTGGAGCCAAAGTTTATAATTCCTTAGAAGTTAAGGCGTATTGAGAGAGCGCACTTTAAAAGTTTTGCAAAAAAGGTTTTACAAAAAGTTTTTGAAAAGCTTTTCAAAATAGGTTTCTAAAAGTGTGTGTGTGTGTGTGTATATATGTACAACATTTTTTTTTCAAAAGGATAAATATATAAATATAATATTAAAATATCACTTATTCTTGTCAATACTATCTATGAAAAAGTTGCTAATAATTCCTATCACATGTAGAGAGGATGAGTGATCATGTTGGTTGCGGCTCAGGTAATGCGGTTCCGCGGATATCTACAAGCAAAAGGATAAGCCAAGCTTAAGCCTAATAGGGGACCCATAGAGCAGGGCCAAGTGTAGGTCCTGCCCATCCACCTACCGTTGATTTGGCCAAGCTATGTAAGGATTTTGTGAGTTTATGAGGGAATCCGTATGTGAGGACCGAGTCGTATGTGGATTCAAAGGCATGGATCCGCACTTGTGGGAGGATTTTATGATTGATGGGTCTTGGAGATGATGTTAGAACACAGCTTACCACCTGGCACTTACAAGGAGGGCCCTTGAATTGGTGGGGCATGGTAGTTGCAGAGATCGACGAAGGGGAGATTACATAGGGAGAGCTTAGGAGGTTTTTTTAGATGAAATTTATTTTCATAGCAGAGAAAGGAGTGCATTTGGAGAAGTTCATACGTTTGCAGCAAGGAGAGATGTGGGTGAAGGAATATGTTAATCAGTTCAACGAGTTAGCTAAGTTTGGGATGGAGCTGATAAATACCCCTCACAAGAAAGCTCTAAAGTTTGCAAAAGGGGTGAATCAACCTCTTCAAGGTTTGGTCCTTAGTCATATTCCCAAGGCTGCGACTTTCGAGGATTTAGTGGAGATGGCCTTACCGAACACTTTTACTAAGAAGGAAGTGAAGAGTGATCCCAAAAAGTCAGGAGGAAAGATACCGTAGTAGGATTAGCGCAAAGGCAGAATGGGGACCAAAGGGAAGATTAAAAAGTAGGTGCTGCAGTGTAGAAGGTGTGGTAAGAGGAGGCGTTTTGCGAAGGAGTGCACGACGGACATCTAAAAGATCAAATGTTACAACTGCAATCAATTCGGGAATATGAGGGGGAGTGTTCGACACCACCGAAAACCTCTACCCAAGTTGTTTCAGCTTACGCGCTAGATGATGTTACCAACTTGAGTGCGCTTTAAGGTTGTAATTGAAGGTGTGTTAACTTTATCTGATTTACCTGTTCGTACCATATTTGACACTGGGGCATTACATTCTTTTATCTCAAGTAGACTTGTAGATGAGTTACACTTGGAAACTAGCATAGCTACAGACCCCGTAGCTATATCAAAACCCTGTTAGAGGATCGTCTTATTTATCTATGATATGTAGGAGTTCAAAATTGTTTATTATGGTCCTAAATGTTCAGTTATGTTGAGTTACTTATACTATTTAGATCCATCACATGATGAGTAAGATTCAGTGTCAGTAGTTAGTGACTATCCAGATGTCTTTTCCGAGGTTACCAGTCTTCCATCCTAGAGGAGATTGAGTTTTCAGTTTATCTTGTGGAGAACACCAAACCTGCTACCTTACCCTTGAGGCATATGGCTCCTAAGGACAGATGCCAACTGAATAAGCAAGTAAAGGAGATGTTGGAGAACGGCTCCATTAGAAGGAGTATTTCAGAGTGGGGAGCACAAATTGTCTTTGCCACCATGGTGGATGGTTCTCTGATCTTTGCCTCGATTATCATGATTCGAATAAGTAGACAAAGAGGAATCGTTGCCCATTTCCCCGCATAGACAATCTCTTTGATCAGTGTGTTGGAACATAGGCGTTCACTTAGCTTGACTTGGCTGCCAAATTCCATCAGCTATGTGTAGCGGAGGATAGTATTAAGAAAACTGCTTTTCATACACTCGACGGACTTTATGAATGGTTAGTCATACCCTTTGGACTAACCAATGCACCCGTCTATTTTGTTGACCTGATGAGTCGAGTTTTCAAAGGGTTGCTTAATAAGTTCATGGTAGTATTTGTTGGTGACATACTAATCTATTCAAAAAGCGAGGAGGACACGGGTCGCATCTAGAAAAAGTGCTCAATACACTCCGTGGACAAAAGTTGAAGGCAAAGTTTTCCAAATGTCACTTTTGGCATAAGGAGGTACACTTTTTGGGATACATTGTCTTGGAGAGTGGACTAGCGGTCGATCCTAGTAACATTGCTGCACTGACGAATTGGCATGTGCCAAAGAATGCAACAAAACTGAGGAGTTTTCTTGGTTTGGCGAACTATTATTTGAATTTTAGTAAGGACTTTTCTAAAATCTCTGCCCTTTTGACTCACCTTTCCAAGAAGAATTTGGTTTTCTCGTGGGACTCGAAATGTGAGGATGCTTTTATCAAACTGAAGGAGGCATTGACTAGTGCACCTACTCTACTATTACTCGATGGTACGAAGGCATTCACAGTGTATACCAATGATTGTGGTACGGGTTTGGATGCGGCATTGATGCATAAAGGGAGAGTGGTGAGCTATGCTAGTTGAAAGTTTACGAGAGAAACTATCCTGCCCATGATCTTGAGTTAGCGGCTATTTTCTTTGCATTCAAGTCATGGAGATACCATATGTTAGGAGAGAGATTTGAGCAATATAAGGATCATACGTGTCTAAAGTATTTGTTCTCTTAGAAGGATTTAAATTTAAGGCAGGAGAGTTGGATGGAGTTTTTGGCATCGTATGATTTTGATATTTCCTATACTCCAAGCAAGGGTAATGTTGTAGTGGATGCATTAAGTAGGAAGCATGCAATGTTGAGTCTTATGCTCTTAGTGTGGAAGCATATAAAGTTTATCAATACGTTCGATTTTCGACCATCGTCGGAGCTTACTTCTGGATTGTTAGCAGCTTTAGATGTGCAGCCTACACTTATAGGTCATATTGGTTCAAGTTAGAACCACAGTTAGGAGCTATTTGATATTTTAGAGAATCTTGGTATAGGAAAGCAGTTAAGTCATCCGAGGCACTGTACCATTGACCCAAAGGGAGGTTACAGAGAGATGAAAGATTATGTGTTCCTCTCATTCTGGATTTGTTTGACACGGTATTAGCCGAGTCTCATCGTTCTAGGATGACCATTCATCCCGGTTAAGATAAAATGTATCGTGGCATAAAGAGAGTCTTTTATTGGCCGGGTATGAAGAGGCATGTAGTAGAGTATGTGGCATGACATATGACTTTCTAGAGGGTAAAGGCAGAGCAAAAAAGAAGCCAGGAAGATTGTTGAAGCCATTAGATATTCCACAATGGAACTCATTTCTTTCCAATTAGGAGTATTAGGACTGTTGTGTCTTTGGTGATGCTATATGGTAAGGGAGACATCAGAGAAGATGGACTTGATCCGTAAAAGGACGAAAACCTTGCAAGATAGGTAGAAGTCTTAAGCTGACAGGAGATG
The DNA here is from genome assembly GCA_030737815.1 of Allium fistulosum. NCBI lineage: Eukaryota > Viridiplantae > Streptophyta > Magnoliopsida > Asparagales > Amaryllidaceae > Allium > Allium fistulosum. Next base: position 732,021,549 of record CM060904.1, on the reverse strand, counting down.
CACGGAGTTGGAGTTTGCAGTGGGCAACATGGTCTTTATGAAGGTCTCACTTCTTAGGCATGCCATGAGATTTGGTAGTTTGGGTAAATTAGCACCAAGGTTTGTAGGGCTTTTTCTAATCATTGGTAGAGTAAGGAAGTTGGCTGATAGGGTGAAGCTTCCTGAGAAGTTAGCAGGAATACACGAAGTTTTCCATGTCTCATGCTTGCGGAAGTGTCTACATGATACAACCACTGTAATCGAGCCGAGTTAGCTAGAGGAGGTGGAGGAAGAAAGGGAGTCACTTGTTCGTAGTGTACCCGCTCGTATTCTTGAGTATCTCACTAAGTAACTCCACAATAAAGTTATTAAGCTTGTCAAGGTCCAGTGAAGAGACGATCTAGTGGAAAGTACATGGAAGCCTGAGGAGAAGATCCAAGCTACCCATCCAGAACTTTTTCTGGTGTTTTTTCATTCTAGTTAAATAAGTATAAACTACTGTATTTAGGTTCTAGCTTAGTATACCTCATTGGTAGGGACAATTGGATTCTAGGAATGGTTGCGAATGTGTCATTAAGACATGTTTTGGATGATGGATGCTACTGGATGTATTTATTAAATTGATCTTTGCACACATAGAAAAATATATTCTAAAGTTAACATATACTCACACCATCACTTACCTTATTTCACTAAGTTATATGCATATGGTTGTTGCATATGATTGTTACATATGGATCGAATGGTTGTGCATACATGTAGAATTGCTAGTATATTTATTTAGGATGTTGCATACATTTGGATACTTGACATAAGCACTTGCATTTTAAGAGGTCGACTAGATTAGGGGACCGCCTAATTTTTCCATTAGCATAGGTTCATATGCATCCTATACCTCTATGTACATACTGCATTAGAATTTGAATCAAGGACAATAATTGCCAGTGGTTGATGGATGAGTAGATGGTTGTAGTCATTAATTTCCATACGTACAAATGCATTTTCCTATCCTTGAAGATTTTGGGACAAAATCCTTTTAAGGGGGAGAATGTAACACCCTGCAAAAATTAACACCAATTTAGTAAAAGAATTAAATTTAAATATAAAAAGGGTAAAAATGGAATTCTCAAAAACGTCCGAATTTGACTACGAAACTCCACCACTGTGTTCATAGCAATTTTCTGGAAAATTTTCATATATAATGTTTTGTAATCAGAGCTAGTTTGAAAGAATTGTTAATGTTTGAAAATTAAAAATTAAAAATAATTAAATAGTAAAATAAGGAAAGAAATATTTTAAATAAGGAAAGTTTCACCGGTCGACACCGTTAATTGGACCGGTTGACCCTAGCAGTTGACCGCTCAATCAAGCGGTCGATCAATTGAGGCTTTCTGGTTAGGGTTTGGGTTGGTCGAATGGCTTTTGTTAGTTTCTACACCTATAAATAGAACCCTAAGTTCATAGTCAGAACCCTAATTAAAACCGAGCGTAACAAAACATTATCTATCTTAAACCTGAACACTCTTTCTCCGCAAATCAAAAATTCTTCAAAACAAAGCTTAAATTAAAATCAGGAGATTGAAGAAGGGGAAATCAAATTAAATGAAAGAGAGTTCTACATCAAGCGGAGGCGATTCCAAGCGAATTAAGAAGGGGATAACTTTCTAGAGGTGAATGGGTTCATAGTTAACATGATGATTTACATGTAATTATGTTTGTTATACCCTATTTGGTCTAGAATTGTTTTAATTTAATTAGAAAAATTGTTTATTTAATAACAGTAGCAGATTGGGAATTGACAGTAATTAGAACCCATATGAATATGATCCCCATCTAATCTAATCTTGGTTAAAGTGAATCTATTGGATAAAAATTGATTTAGATTGAATACACCCTTTTTGTAAAATTAAATATAGATACATATAACCTTGTTGATTCTAAAACTAAATTAATTTAGTTTGCTAAAATCGAATATGAAATTGTGAATGATTGTAAATTGTAGATTTACAAATTAGATTTTACTATAATGGAACTTAGTAATTAATAGAGAACAAACGATAATTAAGAAAAGAGAAAAAAACAACTTCGACCATCAATAGACTCACTGGAGCTGGTGGACAACAAGCGGTCGACCGCTCTGGTGATTAGCAGTCGATCGATTATCAATTTATAGGCACTGTTTGAACCTCGCACTAAGGCCAAGGTTATAAGTTTATTTATATATAATATTATATATGAATGTTAGTATAAGTAGGGAAATTAGTTCCCTAGGGAAATTAGTTCCCTAGCATTATGACTCTTGGACGTTACATGACTGGATAGATGTGTACGATGGCAATAGGGTCTACACACTATTTATTCGACATGGTCGATATTTGGATAAGGTGATTTTATCACAAATTATACTCACAAGAGGTTTTACGGTGTATGCATAACACTAATGATGATGCTTGTCAATGAGGAGGATATGATACTACGTTGATGATGGATGCTTGATGCTGTGCAATAAGAGGTGTTAAGTTACTATTGAGAGTGGACACGGATGCAGGGGACCCTAAGACTTCTTTGGTGTAAGTCGGCAATGCGAGCTCCACCTTAATGCGTAAATACAATACCTGTAATCGTAATTTGTGCACGTAGTCCAAGGTTAATATTATAGGTGACCTTATCTTGGAAGAGTTTCAGTAGCTATTAGCCGATCCATAGTTATTTTGAGGTTTCAATTAGTTGTTCGATCCTAAGTACAAACCTTCACAAGTTGTTGGCGTTGGTGTATTTAAAACTATACCCCTTAGGTTAACAAAACCTACCTTAGTAAGTAGTTCTCAAACCCAGGTAGAACACCCTAGGTTACATAGACTATTAATGATGTTAATTGCATACGATTACCATATATTAATGATGTAACTCATTCACCAGACTTTTGTTTGACCCACTCTTTCCTTTCTTTTTCCCTCACCATAGGAGGATAGGACAGCAGATGATTGGCCCATGTCTAGTATGTGGAGAGATGAGGTTGGCGTTGGCATTTCTTATTACTTTCCATTACTCTCCATGTAACTATTTATCATACTTAGTATTTATCAGACTATTTGATGTATTTCTATAAACTTTGGATTATGACTATGTATGTTTTAAGATTGTGTTTTCTAGGATATTTTCTAAGAAGACTATTTTCTGTGTTTATATTTTTCTACTTTCCGCTGTGAGATTTGAAAGTGTCTTAGATTTTATCCTTATATTCTTAGTCTATGTAATATTTAAAAACCCGATAGCTCATACTTGTTGGCACTGACAACAATCTAAAAGTCACCCTAGGCTTTGGATTGGTGTGTCGAGAGGTGCGGTTTATCAAAGAACCCCAGAGTTGTCATGACACAAACAGACAAAATGTAGTGCAGATATAAAGCCGGGTATAATGGGAACTATCTCAAAAAATTGTATACCAAAATCATATAAAAATAAACTAGAAACCAATAAAGTATAGTCGGTCCTCTCCACAAAATTGACTCGAGGATAATTCGGACTCCCTATAAATAAGTAAAGTAAACCCAACACAATGGTAGGGAAACTTACCATAACATGCTTTTTTCTATAATCAATGAGTCAGCACAACTTACATAGTGTGACTGATACGTAAGAGTATATCATGTTAAAGGTAACATAATATACAAATTCAAGGACAATATAGATATCATAATAATACTAACAACCAACCAATATGCTACATACAACATAACGGTAAATGATAAATAGAATAAATGGCTTCCTATCATTACTGATGGGTGGAGTCCTTTACGGACACCGATAAATTTAGTAATTATATCGAAGCATCTGAAATAAAAACAAATACAGCGATATAACAATGCTACCAACATAGCATCTCCAAACCCAAAACCGAAATATCGATATCTATAACCGATGCCCATTTCGAATTGCCATTAGCTTCCAAAGATACCTATCGAGAGCCACAACCAATATATGGACTCCAATAAAAACCAACACCTCAAAAGTAGTTGGCTTTTGGGTCTTATCGCAGCACCCAATCTTAATATAGACCAGTGTATGACCTACTATAGACTGGCGTTCTAATCTCTCTTCGCCACCGCCCCTGCTTTGGCCCATGTCTACAGATTGTGCATCTCAATGGTACAATAGATTCCCTTACTAGTGTCATTTCCATTCGATTGTCAATATGACATACCGAATCTGTGACAGCTTGAACCTCCCGACACAGCGATACAAAATCAAGGGAAACTTTTAGACTCACACCGGCGCCAAGAGATATGAATTGTCATTTTTTAAATTCATTATACCGACTAAAGATATGCAGATATAATCTAACGCATTCTACACTTTCAGATCTCACAGCGGAAGAAATAAAATATATGTACTGAAAATAAACATTTCAAGAAAATAACCTTCAAAATGCTCAATTCATACACATTATTTCCAAAGTACAGTATAATTTTAATAGACATTTAATACAATAAATAGCTATACGAGAAATAAGCAAGAGTAATGGAACTCCAACACTTAGTTCCTTCCTCCATGCTTTGTGTCGAATAAGTACTATCATGTTATCCTGTGGTGGGGAAAAAAGAAAGGAAAATGGGTGGGTTAGACAAATTTCTGGTGAATGAGTACATCATTAATATATGGTGATCATATGCAGTTGACTTTAATAATATTCTATTTGACCTAGGGTGTCCTACAAGTGTTCGTGAATTCCCAAATTTCTTACTCAAGAGGTTTAACTCAATACACTTATAAACAAACTACTTGTGCATGCTCATACTTATGATGGAATAACTGATCGAACCTATAGACAACTAATGATTGGCTAATAGATATCGCAACCTTCCCAACCTAGGGTTATCCTATAATTTCCTTTATGGTACTACATCTCTCACATTACAACTAGCATAACTATGCCGCATAGGTTTCCCTACAGTTCGTACCATATGATTAAATTTCCCACAACTTTAAATACACATACCCCGTTACGCATTGAGGGGGAGCCAACAATGCCGACTCATAAAGTGTCCCATTATCTACATCTGTGTTCACCTCTCAATGGTAATGTAATGCCTCTTATTGCATGCGTCGGGATCCAACAATAGCCCAGTATCACGTCGTGTCAGTAGCCACGAATACCATGAAATTCCCATTGTGCCGGGCCTACACACTTCATCAGACATCAAACAGTGATGCACATCCATTGTAGTACCTCATATGAGTGCCATTTGCGATAGAATCGCCTCTAGTCGAATATCGACCCCCGTTGGATAAATAGAATTTACCCTGTCCCGCAACGTCCTAGTGTCGCCTCATAGGAAACTGGCTTCCTACTTCTAACATCCATATATATACTATATATACACACTAAATATCTTTATTAAAAATAAATACTTTTATTCATAACCTACTCCTTAGGTTGAGGTTCAAATTACGCTTCTGAAACATGTACAGGTCAACCGCCTGTTGTTGAAGTAGTCGACCGCTTGCTTTCGACTGCTCCAGTTGACCGCTGTCGACCGTCGTTGCTTATATAGGGTTTTAATTTTTGTTTTTGATTCATTTGTTAATTTAATTAACAATTAATTGTTCGTTTAAAATTTCTATTAGAGGGATTCCTATTGGAGCAATTATAATTAACCAAAATTTCAATTTCCCAAATTTCTAATTCAAATTCAACTTTTCAGATTTATAGGAACAGTTAAAATCTAGGGTTACTATTAACATCAATATTAACCATTTATATTAACAGATTATATAATTAGAAAAGGGTTAGAGGAAGTGGTTTGATCCAGATCAATTTCTCTTTAACAAGTTTTCTCAATTTAATTATTATTCAACATTAGATATGGACGATATAATTCTCAATTTAGTTTCTAATATCCTAAATCAGATAAGGTATATCAAAATTTACAACATATAAATCATCTTATTAGAAATATGCCCACTCACCTCAGATCCAAGCTTTCCTTTGAATCCTGTTTGGAAATTCTTCCTCCCCGTTCGTTCGCTCCCCGCTTGATTCTTTCTTCTTAATCTCTTTAATTTATTTTATTATTGAAGAATTTTTGTTTGCAGAAGAAAGAATTTTACAGAATTTGGGTACACAAACAAATTTTTAACAAATTAGGGTTTATGTTAGATATGTATTTATAGAGGTATTTGATTAAAATTGACCGTTGATTAACCCTAGGAGAATATTTAGTTTCATCTTGTATGATAATCAATTACTTCGTCAATAAGTAAAAGTATTAGAATAAATCGCTACAAACACAATGGTGTAAGTTTTGTAGCAAAATTCGGATGTTTGCAAAAAATTCATATTTACCCTTGTTAAATTTAAATTTAATTCTTTTATTATCACTTAAATTTAAGGGGTGTTACAGAAACTATATGTAAACGCTAAACCCTGCATACACCCTTCCTAAATGGGTACACAACATTGAAGCATTATCATCCCTATGTGGATCGTGATTCGTTTTTGAAGTGCCTCGCACTACCTGGTTGCCCAAAATTAGGCATACCAAACCAATGTATATAAACCGCCTAAACCGTGCATCTGTAATTATATATATATATATATATGCATGTATGTATGTATGTATGTATGTATGTATGTATATGTATATGTATATCTGTGTGTGTGTATGCTATCACTTAAACCACGTATTTATACCTTTGTATAATATATTCGTCCACTATTCGGTAACCCCAAGTCGGGTATATCATATTATACACATAATTGAATTGCACATCGATAAATAATGCCAAATTTCCATTAGCTACCAAAGAGACATATCGAGAGTCATAATTGTATTGTGGACTCCCCTGAAAACCAACACCTCAAAAGAAGTTGGCCTGTAGGTTTTGTTGCAGCACCCAAGAGTACTACAGAACGGTATATAGCCTACTCCAGACCGATATCCTAATCTCTCTCCACCCCTGCTTCGAGACAACGTCTATAGGTCATGCGCCTCAATAGTACAATGGATTCCATATACCAATCAATAGTCTCAAGTCGAACATACTGAAACTGCAGATAAACGCTTTAAATCGCATATCAATATATATATATACACCATGTATCACCTTATTGCCCCAAGTCAGACATACCAGAACTATATTTATATATAAAGACATATATAAATCCCATAAATTTTATGCAGGTGTGTGTGTGTATAACTAGTCCAAATATATGGAACTAATAAACACATATCGCACATTTACATACACAATGGCCGTACACAACGAAATGAACAAATCTATCATCTCAATATCAATAATAATTCACACATATAATCATATAAACCATTCTACAGAATGCATCTTACTTAAATAACCAATCTAACAACTAGATCTTCTTTGCATTATTCTATAAAAGTTTCAAACTTATGCTATAAAATAATGCATTTGCCTCTCTATCATATTATAGCTTAAATTCACTTAATTCTTCTATTTAAATTAAGTTTAGCTATCAATAAGGCCTCACAATATTATATAGCTCAGTATATAATTTCTGTATATATGTATACACATACATCTCAAACCAATTCTTAGGGTCTAAAGTTAATAATCATGTTATTACAATATTCGGGATTTTACAACCTTAATCAAAACCTATTAAATAATACAATACTTCTTTGTAATCTCTAACTTCCCAAATCACCTTTATAGAAATTCATTAGTTAGTTAATTATTGATCTATATTATAATAAACCAATATCAAGGCCATATAAACTTCAAAGCCATTTTAATACAAGTTTAACCTGCCTAAATCGTTATTTAAACCTTACATCTTATTTTAAAGGTCATACTTCTAATTTTCAATTAATAATAAAATATATAACAATATTTCTATAACTGCTATAACAAAATATTTGGGTTTAATTTATAACAATGTTATAAATTAATATCAACTCCATCAAACTCTATTCAGTACGAATAGAATACAATATTTATATATACAAGATCCTGATAAATTTTCCCGAATATCTGTAACAAAAATATATAATAATATTACTATCACTAATGTAACTACAAACCAAAGTTTAGTTAATTTATAACCAGGTTATAAATTAATATCAACTCCATCTAACTGTATTCGATACTAATAGAACACAGTATATATAGGATCTTAATCAGTTATCCTAAATATCTACTAAAACAAATCTAATTAAATGAGGAAATGAATACTTATATATATATTATTCTATCTCTTCTAGTTAATACATTTCAATATATATAATTATGTTGATTTATGCAAAAAAATAAATTTAGAGTTATAATTCTGCTCACGTAATAATTTCGCTTGCGTAAGCTATAAATTCCTATTTGTAAAAATCGAAACCAAAGCTACACCATGACATAAATAATCTCAACACGAGCATAATGGTGAAAACCATGTCTCGATTGAACCTCATATGCAAGAAATCCGAATTAAATACGAAACAGGATTAATTAAAATAATTACTTACTTAATTACATTCACTATCCCTAAAATCTTTCTCCTCCAATACCTATCCTATACACTCACGCGTGCATACCCTTCACCTTGCACCCCTCTCCACCATCACCCTCTTGATTCTCCATGAGCCATCACACCGTCACTTCCATCGCATTTATATTGGCGCGCTCTTCGCGCCGATCCCAATCATCCCGACATCGGCATGTCCCTTGCAATCATGACATCCCTTACCACCATGTTAAGGCTATTGTCATGTTTTGCTATAGTTCACCATACCAACTTTGGCTAGACTCAAACGATGTGGCACTGCATTAGAAACTCAATATGACTCCCGTTATCATCCAAATCCGCCTCCAGCTCCTCCCTATGCCTCCAACCGAAACCTTAGCCTACCGCCTTCACAAAATCTTCACTGCATTGACGAAAATGGTTATCACTATGTGTATCTAGCCTAGTGAAACGTCGTTTCAGTCTCTGTTTGCCCACACGATTGCCGAAGCTCTCGGTTTGTTAAAAGTTGGAGTGGTTTTCTTCGATGTAAAAATGGTGACATTTTTAATAGAGGAGGAGAAGAAAAGTAAGAGTAGGAAAATTAAGGGGTGTGTGTATATAATATAATATACATATATATTTATTTATTTATTTGATTTCTCAAATAAATCACCACATGTTCCATGCTCGTACGATCACATGGTACACCCGACCGCCATGAAACTCGTTGATGCACATCATCTCATTTTTTTTGTCCTGATAGTATAAATTTCCTCGCTATATGAGTGTTAACTGAAAAAATGGATCAACAGCCTGGATTGAGTGTGAAAGCACCAGCCATGTTTATCAAGTCAAATAAAATAGAAAAAGGAATAGTAAATCAAAGAAAAAGTAAAGAGACAAGAGATTTTATCGTATTTCGGCTGTTGTTAGCGCCAAAATTGGTCACTAACACCCAAATTCAGTTGAAAGCACCAAATACCAGTCACAGCTCATAGACAGAATATATGTAGAGAGTAATAATGTGAAGAACAATAAAAATTAAAAGAAAGCAGTAGAGGACAATAGATTTTATAGTGGTTCGGCTAACTCTGACCTACGTCCACTTAGAAGTTTCCTTTTTATTGATGTTAGAATCAATTACAGTTACAAAAATGGCAGAGTAGCCTTAGAAAAGAGAAAGCCAGAGAGCAGAAAGAAGATCTCTTTTCTGAAGCCCCACATGCTATATTTATATGCAAATCCTGAGTTGTTGGGCTTTCTGAGTAATTTGGGCCCATTAAGGCCATTGCCGAACCAGAATCATCATTGTGACCGAACCTAAAATCTAAGCAAGTCGACCCAGTTTCATCCCGGGAGAGACTCGAAGTAACTCATACTAAGACTCGAAGTAGCCCAATGCCGAACCCACTTCCTCATTCATGAGTTCAAACCAGTCAACCGAATCCAGATGACCGACCTACCAAGGCCGAACGGTCCACGTCGATCCACCAATGCCGAACGACCTGTGACTCCTAGGCCAAACCACAAATGCCGAACGAGGTCCGATCCCGAGCGAGGTTCGATGCCGAGCGAGGTCCGATGCCGAGCGATGTCCGATGCCGAGCGAGGTTTGGTGCCGAGCGATGTCCAATGCCGAGCGAGGTTTGATGCCGAGCGACTTCCTGTGCCGAGCAACTTCCTGTGCCGAGCGACCTTTGCTAAGTGAAGTATGCCGAGCGGCATATGCTGAGTGAAGTATGCCGAGTGACACTTATGACGAGTGACAATGCCGATCGCCCTTACTTCCAGACCGAGCCGTCCATGCCGAACGACCCACAACTTCCGGACCGAACGACATATCCAAGTGGACTTCATCCTTTCAAACTGAATCCAACATATTCCAGCCTCGATAATCATGAAGTTGGTTAGGTTGAATCCGCCTGTTTATGGCCTTGTAAAAAGGCGGGTTAACATTTGCCCCCCAAAACATGCCTTGCTATTAGAAGGTGTGTTTTAAATAGTCTCTATCCTGATATCCAAGGTCCATGCTACATTCGTTATCAAACGATTCCATCCGAACCTGATAGTTTATTCCGCGACCGTTCCAAGTCATTATCCAATTCTGAATTCGCCTCTTAGAAGTCAGTAATCGAATCCTACGATCTTTCTAGACCGTTGACGGCCTCTCCGGACCCTTGCTAAGCTCGATCCGAACTTAACGATTGAATAGGCAGATCATGTCGCGCTTCGACGAAGCAACCTATCCCTTGCGCTCCGGTTCATTGTTCCTGAACATTAAGCGATGCCCTGATCCTCCTGGACCAGTGTCAGCCTCTCCGGGATCTTACTGGATCCCATCATGTCACTCTCCAGTGAAGGGGAAACAGCGTTGAGTGAGCCGATTCTGTCGCTCTCCGGCAAAGCAGCATCGCTCCCTGCACTCCGGTTCAGTGTCCCTGAACATTAAGCGATGTCATGATCCTCCTGGACCGATGTCAGCCTCTCCGAGCTCTTACTGGATCCCATCCTGTCACTCTCCGGTGAAGGGGAAACAGTGTTGAGTGAGCCGATCCTGTCGCTCTCCGGCAAAGCAGTGTCACTCCCTGCATTTTGGTTCAGTGTCCCTGAACATTAAGCGATGTCATAGCCTAAATCCTAGGCCGATTACAGCCACTCCGGGCTCTTATCGAACCCCGATCCATTCACTCACTGGTGAATGGGGAACGACTTTAAGTGAGTTGATCATGTCGCTCTCTGGCGAAGCAACTCACTTCTTGCACTCCGGACCCCGTCTCTCCGGGTAGGGTCATAAAGCGATTAATTTCAAATTGACTTCCAATATTCATCCTTTAACTCTCCGGTCAAAGGTTTATTTTATGAAATTCAAGTTCATTTATTAATTTAAATTTTCAAGTGTTCAATCACAAACAAAGGAAAAATCTAGATACTGCCACTCTGGGCAGAGCGGTCTATTACCATCTCAGAGCATGCCTGGGGATCTCTCTGGTTCCCTTACATGTGTAAGTGGAATAGCCGTTTTATTTTGATATCAAACCTAAGAATTTTAGGTAATCGACCAAAGTTCAAGTCCTGAACTTGGCCCGTGCCATCACAATCAATTGATGACGAGTCGTGATCCCGATCCAGGATTAGTTCTGTTGGGTGCAGGCGGTAGTTGCTCAGGTCCTACGGCCGCTGTCTGATTTCTCACATATTGTGGCAATCTACCACTTCTAATATGCTCTTCCACCTCATCCTTCAAATGGCGGCACTCATCAGTAGCATGCCCTTCCAGCTCATGGAATATGCAGTACTTTTCACTTCTACATTCCCGTTCCGTGGGATCTCTCCTGGGTGGTTTCCGATAAGGGAGCTGCCCTCGAGTCTCCGTGTAAATCCCTTCCACGTTTGCTGTCAAGTCAGCGTATTGTTTGAATCTGGGTTCTCGTAATTTCTTCCGTTTGTCAAGACCATCATATCTGTCATCCTACTTCCGCTTTCCTTTATCTATTCCAGACTGATCCTTGGAGGTTCCTTCGCCTTGCACAACATTTATTTCCTACTTCTCGGTGCATGAATCTTCCAGCCAAATGAATCTCTCAGCCTCATGATAGAATTCTCCAAGATCCTGTGGTGGATCCCGTGCTAATGAATCCTTGAGTTCCATGCCTTCCGCAATCCCTACTACCGCCGCCATCAAAATCATTGATGGATCCGGGCATCTACCGAGGCTACAGCTGCATTAAATCGCATAAGAAAACCTCTCACGGACTCTCCTGACCTCTGCTTCATCGGTGCCAGTGTCATTACACTCTTGGGTCACGTCACATGGACCCTGAACTGTCTCATGAAGTGTTCCACTAGCTCGCCCCATGTCCTGATCGATCCGTTCTCCAGCTGCCTAAACCAAAGCGCAGCCAAATTCGTCAAGTATAAAGGGAAACATCTTGCCATCACCTCCTCAGATGCCCCCATCACTTCCATATGTCTGATGTATCTGGTTACATGCATAGTTTGATCTGATTTTCCATCATAGGCCTCCAGTGTTGGCAGTTTGAATTCTGGTGGGTTCCTTGCATTCCTGATTTCTAGAGTGAACGGACTTCGACTGACCTCCTCCAAGCCTCTACTCGGCAGTCCTCCTCTCATAATCCTTCTTATTAATCCAGCCATCCGCTCATCTCCATCCGGGGGTAGTCCCCTGTTTGCATATCTACCTTACCCCCATGTCCTAGGGGGTACTCCGGGCAGTACTCTTCATGTCGGTCATTTACGTTCACGTTGGTCCCTGCTTGCTGAGCTTCATTCACCGTTGTTCCAGTCTTGGAGGTCTGCCCCCAGACCTTGGCTGATTTCCTCCAACATCTCCAGTCTGGTTCTAGTTTTGACCTCCAGAAACTTCTACAGCTCCGGTTCCTGGTTCTGCATTGCCACCAACCACGGTTGGTCCATTCCCTTGACTTTGTGTTCCGACTTGTCCAACACGTCGAAGTAGGTTCTGTATCATGTCCTCCTGCCTTTTCAGCATTGTCTCCATCTCGTCTCTAGTAATATAGATCGAGGCCTGATTAGCTCCTAAGGAAGCCTCTTGACTTCCTTCATGCTGACTTCTTTCTGTCACTTGCTTCCTTGCCGATGGCCTAGCCATTGCTTCCTAGAATTCAAGTTCCTAGCTCCAAAATTCCTGAGTGCTTGCCTTCTCAGTGAAAGCACCAAAATATTAGCGCCAAAATTGGTCACTAACACTCAAATCTAGTTGAAAGCACCAAATACCAGTCACAGCTCACAGAAAGAATATATGTAGAGATTAATAATGTGAAGAACAGTAAAAATTAAAAAGAAAGCAGTAGAGGACAACAGATTTTATAGTGGTTTGGCTAACTCTGGCCTACGTCCACTTAGAAGTTTCCTTTTTATTGATGTTAGAATCAATTACAGTTACAAAAATGGCAAAGTAGCCTTAGAAAAGAGAAAGCCAGAGAGCAGAAAGAAGATCTCTTTTCTGAAGCCACACATGCGGTATTTATAGGCAAATCCTGAGTTGTTAGGCTTTCTGAGTAATTTGGGCCCATCAAGGCCATTACCGAACCAGAATAATCATTGTGACCGAACCTAAAATCTAAGCAAGCCGACCCAGTTTCATCCGGGGAGAGACTCGAAGTAACTCGTGCTAAGACTCGAAGTAGCCCAATGCTGAACAACTTCCTCATTCTTTAGTTCAAACCAGTCAACCGAATCCAGATGACCGACCTACCAGGGTCGAACGGCCCATGCCGATCCACCAATGCCGAACGACCCGTGACTCCCAGGTCGAACCACAAATGCCGAACGAGGTCCGATGCCGAGCGAGGTCCGATGCCGAGCGATGTCCAATGCCGAGCGACTTCCTATGCCAAGCGACTTCCTAAAGCCGAGCGACTTCCTGTGCCGAGCGACTTCCTGTGCAAATCGACCTTTGATAAGTGAAGTATGTTGAGCGGCATATGCTGAGTGAAGTATGCTGAACGATACTTATGACGAGTGACAATGCCGATCGCCCTTACTTCCAGACCGAGCCGTCCATGCCGAACGACCCACAACTTCCAGACCGAACGACATATCCAAGTGGACTTCATCCTTTCAAACTGAATCCATCATATTCCAGCCTCGATAATCGTGAAGTTGGTTAGGTTGAATCCGCCTATTTATGGCCTTGTAAAAAGGTGGGTTAACAGCTGTTAACGAAGCCTACATCCACTTTATAGCTTTTATCGATCAACTGCTGTTACAAGGGAGTTTGGATTACAATATGATTCTTCTTTCCTAAGTTAGAACAAGCCACCATTGTTTGAGACAACCAAAAGGATATTAATTGCCCTTTAATGGCTGATGTAAGGGAGAAGAAGAGTGAAGAAACAATGGCAGAGTTTCAGCAGAGATCGGAGCTGATTCTCTTCCTGTTGCAGAAGGGACGATATTTATAAGAGCTGGAGAGTACTTAGACACAAACCACTTTGTCAAAGGCCTGTATTTGTTTGCTCCAAAATTGGTCACAAACCCCGAATGTCGTGAAAGCACCAGTTCGCAATCTCAGATCACAAATATCAAATAGGTAGAGAAATAAGTATGCAAATCACTCTGGAAACTCAATAAAAACAGTAAATGACACAGGATTTATAGTGGTTCGACGATCTTGCCTACGTCCACTCTGAAGTTGATGACTTTATTGATGTTCACTTGATGATTACAATTTCTTCTGATGTAGTACAACTGATTTTATGATTATAATCTGAATTTAAGGAAGCAGTGGTGATTCTGAGTAAATCTTGCAGAGTTTGGGCGCTCTTTAGCTCCTAAAATTGTCCGACCCCTTTTCTGAATGACCAGGGGCTCTATTTATAGGTGTAGGAGGCTGATATTTCGCCTAAATTGAAGAGAGACCAGTTCTGGCACTGAGGCGGCCCATATGCTCGCTTTCAGGAAATCCGGGCCTACTTTGGGATCGATTTGAAGTCCACTCGAATCGATCAAGAAATCATCCAATCGAGCTGAAATTTGGTGTGGACATTCTTCAACATGTGCATAAGCTTCTGTGAAAATTTCATGGCATTTGGACTTGTAGATCTCGAGTTATGATCGATGCAAGAATGCATTTCCGGTTGACACGCTTGGTTCGAATCGATCCCTTCGAATCGATAGGGTCGAATCGATGCTGGTGCGTGTGCATGGTGACGTGGCGCGCGCGCTTCTCGGGTTGACCCATCTTTTTCTCCGAGTTTACTGGGTCGAATCCATGGTTCTAGTCACCTTGACTTAGTAGATTCAAGGTAGTGGATTCGAAGATATGTTCGTTCGAATCGATCAAGGTATATCACGGTTGATCGATTCGAAGCTGCCTCAACAGGGTGGATTCGAAGT
The DNA here is from genome assembly GCA_030737815.1 of Allium fistulosum. Lineage (NCBI taxonomy): Eukaryota > Viridiplantae > Streptophyta > Magnoliopsida > Asparagales > Amaryllidaceae > Allium > Allium fistulosum. The sequence goes on along the minus strand of CM060904.1, from coordinate 732,006,218 downwards.
AACTTATGGAATGGAGTCGAAGTGGGGAATGTCTCAATCGATTCGAACCAAGGCTCCGTGCTGATGGATTTGATCATAGGACTAGTCTTATGGATTCGATCCTAAGGCTACTTCAGATGGATTCGAACCAAGGCATGTTCTGATGGATTCGATCCTAAGGCTACTTCAGATGGATTCGAACCAAGGCATGTTCTGATGGATTCGAACATATCATCGTACGTGGACTCGAAGCAGAGTGCCTTCATGGATTCGAACTTGGGGTAACTTGGTGGATACGAAGCAGTGACTGTTCGTATCGATACGGAGTTGATGGATATAAAATGAGGCTATTTTCTCCAACTTGCATCGATCATATCTTGAGCATATGGATTCGGTTGACTTGAAATTTGGAATGTTGACTCTTATGGCTTCGCTTGTCATGTCTTGCTAATTGTGGCCAGATCCGGACTCGAACAAAATTCATCGATATCCATGGTGAACTAGAGTATAACTGATCTTCGGGACAAACTGTCTTTGGTTTCTAATCAATTTCTTGGTGTCACGGCCTTGCCAAAAGGCGGGATAAAATTTGCCCCCCAAAACATGCCTTGTGATAGGAAGGTGTGTTTTGTAGTTTCATAAGCTGGATGTTCATATCCTGTTGATGACCTGCAAAGAAATTGATAGTTTTATCTGATCACAAATGACGATCGTTCGGGATCGTATGTCATTTGAGGTGATATGTGACCGTTCACGGTCGAATGCCGTTCGCGGCAAATAGCGAAATGGGACCATTCGTGGTCGGATGCCGTTAGCGGTAAAGAAATGGGACCGTTCGCGGTCGGATGTCGTTCTAGACGAGTTGTGACCGTTCGCGATCAGATGACGTGGAAAGAAGAATGTGATCGTTCGCGATCGAATGTCATATTAGGTGAATTGTGACCGTTCGTGGTCGGGTGCCGTACGAGGCAAAGTGTGATCGTTCGCGATCGAATGTTATACTAGATGAAGTGTGACCGTTCGCGGTCGGATGCCGTTCGAGGCGATTTGTGACCGTTCGCGGTCGGGTGCCGTTCGAGGCGGTTTGTGACCATTCATGGTCGGGTGCCGTTCGAGGCGATTTGTGACCGTTCGTGGTCGGGTGCCGTTCGAGGCGATTTGTGACCGTTCGTGGTCGGGTGCCGTTCGAGGCGATTTGTGACCGTTCGTGGTCGGGTGCCGTTCGAGGCGATTTGTGACCGTTCGTGGTCGGGTGCCGTTCGAGGCGATTTGTGACCGTTCATGGTCGGGTGCCATTCGAGGCGATTTGTGACCGTTCGAGGTCGGGTGCCGTTCGAGGCTAATTGTGATCGTTCGCGATCGGGTGTCGTTCGAGGCGAATGGTGACCGTTCGAGGTCAGGTGCCGTTCGGGGCGAATTGTATGTGCCCGGGGGGGACTTAGTATCATCGATACCAGGTTCACGTTCGAGTGGGTTCCTGGATCGTTTGTCAGGGCGGTTCATCACTATCTCAGAGCATGCCTAGGGACCGTTCGCGATCCCGTACATTCGTAAGTAGTTTAGCCGTTATGGAATCACAGGTAGCATTCTTTTATTGAAAATAAATTTTTAGCAGAAATGTTAAACAAAATCAAGTTCAAATGTTCAAATCAAGATGAAACAAAAGCAAAGTAAGGATGTCAAAGTGTAAACTCCGACAACGATAGGGTTAATAGTCATTCAGAGCATGCCTATGGACCGCTCGTGATCTCGCACATGTGTAAATGACTTACCCGTGTTGGTGAGAGGTTTACGACTTGTTCATCGTTATTTCAATTAATTGATAACCATACGGTGTCCCGGCTCAGGGTCACCCCTAGCTGATGTAGATGGTGGTCGCTCTGGCTCCACTGCTGGAGCTCGCCTTCTCACATACTAAAGTAGCATACCGTTCCTGATGTGCCCTTCCACCTCATCCTTCAGACGTCTACAGTCGTTAGTGTTATGACCGTTCAGTTCGTGGAACAAGCAATATCTGTCTGATTTCCTCTCGTCAACAGTGGGGTCCCTTCGTATTGGCCTACGGTAGGGAACTTGCTCTCGTGTATCTCGGTAGATTCGCTCCAAACTCTCATTCAGCTATGAGTAGGTGGTGAATCGTGGCTCTCTCCGCAGTCACTTTGGCCCATCAACACTATCCTCAGTCTTTCGTTTTCCTTTATCCATGCCTGAGTCCTTTTCGAGAGGCTTTTTGTCTTTAATTGCATAAACTTATATTCCCTCTCTTCTTCTCTTTCAGCATTAGCGTCTTCCAATCGCAAAAACTTTTCTACCTCGTGATAGAATTCTCCTGGATCCATAGGCGGATCCTTAGTTAATGAATTTTTGAATTCTGTGCCGTCAGCTACTCCGGACACAGCTGCCATCATAACCATGGATGGATCTGGCCGATCCACCGATGCCGCTGCCGCATTGAATTGCGTTAGGAAATTCCTCAAAGACTCCCCAGCTTTCTTCTTTAGCGTTGCCAAACTCATCACGTTCTTGGGTCTTGAAATGTGAACCCTGAATTGCCTCATAAATTTCTCAATCAAATCGGTCCATGTCCCAATGGAGCCGCTCTCTAGCTGTCTGAACCATAAAGCTGCTATGTCTGTCAAATACAATGGAAAGCACCGGGCCATGACTTCCTGTGATGCCCCCAGCACTTCCATGTGCCTTATATACCTCGTTAGATGGACCGCAGGATCCGTCCTCCCATCATACCTTTCCACTGTTGGCAGTTTGAATTCTGGCGGGTTCCTAGCCAACCTAATCGTAAGAGAAAAGGGACTCCTATTCACGTCTTCAAGATCTCTGTTTACTAATCCGCCTCTCATGGCTCGCCGGACCATCTCTGCCAATCTATCGTTGTCTCCAAGCTATAGTCCTCGTTCACTACTTTCGATCTGCCCCCCGAGTCCGTGTGAGCTTTCGGGTGTCTGCCCCCCTGTTTGAGCGTTCATCCCTCTATCGCTGCCAGGTTGCTCGGGTGTCCTTGTCTCTCTTCCCGGGTTCAGATCAACATGTCCTAAGTGTGTGCCCCCCAGCTCCGACGCTGCGCTAGATGGTCCTGCTCTGTTCTGGACTCCGGTTGTTCCTTGATTTTGCGCTCCAAGTTGTCCAATCTGTTGAAGCAAATTCTGGATCATTTCCTCCTGTTTCTTCATCATTGCCTCCATCTCATCCCTGGTGATGAAGGCTGAAGCTTGGTTTGCTCCTGAGGAAGCCTCTTGACTTCCTTCGTGCTGACTTCGCTCTGGCCTTGGCCTTCTGCTCGATTGTCTCGTCATAGCTTTTCAAATCTGAACTTTTAAACCTTCGAATTCAACTTCCAAGCGGTAGAATCCCTGAGTTCATCTCTCAGTGAAAGCACCAAAGTGTTTGCGCCAAAATTGGTCACAAACTCTGAATGTCGTGAAAGCACCAGTTCGCAATCTCAGATCACAAATATCAAATAGGTAGAGAAATAAGTATGCAAATCACTCTGGAAACTCAATAAAAACAGTAAATGACACAGGATTATAGTGGTTCGGCGATCTTGCCTACGTCCACTCTGAAGTTGATGACTTTATTGATGTTCACTTGATGATTACAATTTCTTCTGATGTAGTACAACTGATTTTATGATTATAATCTGAATTTAAGGAAGCAGTGGTGATTCTGAGTAAATCTGGCAGAGTCTGGGCGCTCTTTAGCCCCTAAAATTGTCCGACCCCTTTTCTGAATGACCAGGGACTCTATTTATAGGTGTAGGAGGCTGATATTTCGCCTAAATTGAAGGGAGACTAGTTCTGGCACATGAGGGGGCCCATATGCCCGCTTTCAGGAAATCCGGGCCCACTTTGGGATCGATTTGAAGTCCATTCGAATCGATCAAGAAATCATCCAATCGAGCTGAAATTTGGTGCATTCTTCAACATGTGCATAAGCTTCTATGAAAATTTCATGGCATTTGGACTTGTAGATCTCGAGTTATGATCGATGCAAGAATGCATTTCCGGTTGACACGCTTGGTTCGAATCGATCCCTTCGAATCGATGCTGGTGCGTGTGCATGGTGACGTGGCGCGCGCGCTTCTCGGGTTGACCCATCTTTTTCTCCGAGTTTACTGGGTTGAATCCATGGTTCTAGCCGCCTTGACTTAGTGGATTCGAGGTAGTGGATTCGAAGATATGTTCGTTCGAATCGATCAAGGTATATCACGGTTGATCGATTCGAAGCTGTCTCAACAAGGTGGATTCGAAGTAACTTATGGGATGGAGTCGAAGTGGGGAATGTCTCAATCGATTTGAACCAAGGCTCCGTGCTGATGGATTTGATCGTAGGACTAGTCTTGTGGATTCGATCCTAAGGCTACTTCAGATGGATTCGAACCAAGGCATGTTCTGATGGATTCGATCCTAAGGCTACTTCAGATGGATTCGAACCAAGGCATGTTCTGATGGATTCGAACAGATCATCGTACGTGGACTCGAAGCGGAGTGCCTTCATGGATTCGAACTTGGGGTAACTTGGTGGATACGAAGCAGTGATTGTTCGTATCGATACGGAGTTGATGGATACGAAATGAGGTTATTTTCTCCAACTTGCATCGATCATATCTTGAGCATATGGATTCGGATTGACTTGAAATTTGGAATGTTGACTCTTATGGCTTCGCTTGTCATGTCTTGCTAATTGTGGCCAGATCCGGACTCGGACAAAACTCATCGATATCCATGGTGAACTAGAGTATAACCGATCTTCGGGACAAACTGTCTTTGGTTTCTAATCAATTTCTTGGTGTCACGGCCTTGCCAAAAGGCGGGATAACAGTATTCATCACCCACAGGAATCTAGAAAGATTGAAGGTCATTGAAGAAAAGTATTTGGATCGATACTGATCCGATCCAATTGGATCGGCGTTGATCCAAATAGTTAAGCATTTTTTATGCTTTTAGCGCTTGGTTGTCTTTCTTGCTTGATTACGATGCTCTCCATGTAGTTTCGTAGCTTGCTGACTTGCTTTGACGATAATTCACCTGTAGGTTAGATTGAACTATGATCTGAATCGGATAATCCCTCACTTCTTTAACTCGGATGCTTGGAATGTTATCAAACTTGGTAAATAAGCTTAGTGGAGACATAGGAGTGTAAGACAAGTGGAATGGAGATCTATACAGTTTTATTTTTAGATCGGTACCGATCCGAAATGTTTGCCTTAAAATCGCCCAAACTTCTTGAGGTCCTTTATCTTGTACTTTGGGTCCTTCCGATCAAGTTTCTAGTCGTTCTGGTTTAATATGAATGTTCCAAATCCCATTGAATTCTGCTGGGTTAAAAAATTGGTTAACATTTGCCCCCCAGAGTACGCTTTCGTTGAAAACATGGTGTGCTATGGAATTGTTTATCTTTGGGTTTTTGTTTTAAGGGGTTTCAGTGGTCGTGTCTAGCCATCTTGTAAAGCTATCTATGACATACCGGCTAACTATTCAGTCCTTAGTTGTGAATCTCCATTGTTCGTAATTATAGAGTGATCTCAATTTGATAATTTCCAGAATGAATACGAACATTGAGCAGATCAAATAGGAAAATTTTGAGACCATTCGGGGGAAAAAATTTGGATTAGTACCGATGCAAGTACTTTATGATTTTTCACCTTTCTCTTTCTTTTTATATGAGCCGACCCCTCCACTTCACTTCATTTCCACTTGACTCGAGCTTTCTTCCTCCAACCGATCCAATCCCTTCGAGCCATTTGCCTGCCGATCCAAGCTCACCGTTCGCTTAGGAGTCGCTGCCATCAATCTTACCACCAATGCCACCTGCTGCCGCCCCCTGGAGCCGCCGCCTTCAAGATTATGCCTGTTTTGGAGCATTGTCGATCCAAATCATTCAATACCCTAGTTTCGGGTGTCTTGAATCGGAGGTCAAATCACTTTTCTCAATTTCGAAGGTCGGTGACGTGAATTTTGACGTATTATTACATTATCGATCGGTGATGTAGTTGTGTTAGCGACAGATATGGTGGAAGACTCAAGCCAATTGTGACTTTATGGAAGAATATAGTAAATTGAGTCTTGAACTCTTTATAGAACGAAGCTCGGGTTTTGACCCGGTGCTTGACATGTTTTGCTATCTTCATCCATAGAGTCAGAATTAACTTACACCAAGCTAAACAGTCGATTCCGACATAGCGTCTTGCAGAGTGATTTTGTTTTTTCTAGGAGGTGATATTAGCTTAGAGTAGCTCCTTGTATGTAGCTCATGTTGTTATCACTTTCCAAAGAACAAAAATCAACTTATGCAGAGAATTCTCTACTCGATTCAGACCGATCGATCTATGGTTTCTTGCTTTGGATTGGTCCCATCATTGCACAATCGATGTACTTCGAATAGAAAGGGCTTTCTATGTCGCTTTGGATAACAGATTCATTATCGATCGTTGATCGATAATGGGTAAGTATAGAAGAAAAGAAATTAACAGGTGATATAGATAGATTTTTCCGGTGTGAGTGAGTCATCTACATGGAATGGTTTGTTCATAACGTTTAGGACACCAAACCCATTCTCACTTAGAACACACACCACATGCAACCCCGGCTAATACTTGGAATCTGGTCGGTGGTTGGTACACGTCAATTATCTTCTAGATTTCAAGTATCAACTACACTAGAGTCTATAGTTTAGAGATTAGGCATACCTGACCATTTTGAACACAAGCTTTCTTATATATAATGACGTGCAAATCTTCTCGACGCAAATCGGTTGGGGGAAACTCACCTCCTTTTGAAGCGTAGTCATTGTCGATCCCAGCTGGATCCGCCGCTTCCATAATGTCAGGTCAATATGGTCGCCTGATTCCAGTCTACCCCATTGTCGCTCGCACTCCTCCTATCTTTAGGGTCTTACTTGATCCTCCAAAGAAAGCTCCTTCAGTTCTTACAAACAGGATGTTGCGAACCATTTGCTCACAATATGGTATCCCAGAGGATGACATACTTCTACCATTGAGAGGAAAATTTTCTCATAGGCCACCTTCTGGATACGTAGCTTGCCACCGGTTTATGTGTATGTATGCTGTAGTGCCCCCGTTCAACCACTTCTCAATGACAACACTTCAAAACATAGGGTTGGCCCATTTCCAAATTCTTCCAAATGGATATGCCATGCTAACGTGCTTATATGTTCTGTTCATGCAAGCGCTCAATCGTGCCCCAAGTTTCGCTGTGTTGCAATATCTCCTATTATTCAAAAAGAGAGAGGCTAACCCTTCATTTGTTTACATCAAGGCGCAACGTAGCCAGAAACTTATATTGAATCTTTCCAGCAAAGTTTCTTCATTCAAAAACCAGTTCTTTTTTGCAAAATATCCAAAGGGATTTACCCATTTATGGACCATGGGGGGTAAGTTCCTTTCACCATGCTTGGAATTTCCTTTAATTTCTATAAGTTTTTTGGACGATCATATATTGCTTACAGTTCTTCCGAAGATTAACAACGATCTGACACTTAGCACTTTTCTTAGAGTCCTGAAAGTGGTCGATGCTCAAGAACGGACAATTAGGTTCTTGCTCATAGGCGAAAATCTCCGCCGATGTGGGCTTTTACACCCTGGGAGGTCTGTTAGATTGGTCGGCACTCCTTCCCGCTCCAGAGCCCGGACCCATTCTATTTCCTCTTCGCATGACTCTGGTAAAGATAATGATGATGAGGAAGAGGAAGAAAGTGACCCATCTAATGGGTCAGAGAAGACCCTTGAGAAGATCTAAATTCAAGTCGGGGTCAACAACCCGCTTAAAATGCCACCGATCCCAGAGGAGAAAGAAGAAGAGTCTATCTAAAAGAAGGGCAAGGCTCCGTTGATTGATGGGAATGAGGAAGGAGAGATCAGTGAGGATCATCCTTTGAATGAGGAAGAAATAAATCGAGATTCTAATGAGGGTGACGTCAACTTAGGAAACAAGGCCTCAGAGTTGAACCCTAGACATGCTCCCTCACCTCCTTCGAAAGAGCCCATTGAAAGAGCTTCTACCAAGGACAAACCTATATCAAGCTCTCCAACGGAAGGTGTCAATATTGACTTGGGAGAAATGAGTGACATTTTTGTGAATATGGGTGACTTGATGGATGACTTCACTTCAAAAGGGTTGCCTTCCCAGCTTACTCAGATCATCCCTGCAGGAATCAATGTCCTAACATTAGTCGATGATCGATCTAGTTTGTGTATTTTGTCGGGGTCGTTAAACTGTAGCACACACTTCACTAGGATCACACACTTTATTTTATTATTATTTTCTAGGATGTTTCAGCTCATCAAATGACTCTTTCCTAATGACATTTTATCATTTGCTGTAGGAAAAATATCTCGTGGCTTCTATAGTGATCTTGATTGAGTATTAGGGTTTCAGTGTTCATAGAGACACTCTTCCAGGTACCACGCTTCCTGAGAGACTGATGAGGAGAGGAAAAGGAGGAAGGATAGGGAGGTAGAAGAGTGTCATTAAGCCAAGAAAGATCAAGGCCGTGATAGAGGAAGTTGCTATGAGAAGAGGAAAAGCCTGACTGAGCGAGAAGATCCATCAAAAAGGCCAAAAAGAGACCAAGGGTAAGAACCCACTTCGCAATTTCCTACTTCCATTGGGATAAGCGCTCCTACTTCCGGTGCCGTAACCTCCTCCACTCATGCTGCTATTACCGCCTCTCTCCCAATTTCTAGGTGTGCACCTTACATTCTCCCTGCTAGTCCCCTGCATTTGCAAGCTGCCTTCCCTAACTTGTTCCTAAGGGGGGTTGTTTTTTGACAAGCTTAATTTGAAGTCGGTTCGTGCTAAATCCTATTCACCCTACTTCCAAGCAATTCAAAACGGTTTAGAGCAAGCCAAGGGGTGGAAAAAACTATGCATGCAGCTGTCCACTGTCAATCGAAACAACTGCCAAGAAATTTTCTCGTTCGAGTCTGAAAAGGATGAGTATGAGAAGCAGCTCGCAGATCGTGATCGAAGATTGAAGTTGAAGAGAGAGAGGGATGATGCCCTTAAGGGAGAGAGCAAAACTGCTTCTTTGTTTAAGGAGTTGAAAGAATCCATCGACCTAGCCGTGCTCATATTCAGAGATGAAATAAAGAAATGCCACACTGATGAGGCAGCCTTAAAAGAAAAGTTGTGGATAAGAGAGACGATAATTGAAATGCAGAAGAAAACCATCATCGAAAAGCTCAAAAAATTGCCTTTCTTCACGAACAAGTTTCGACTTTAGATGTTGAGAAAAAGCAGCTGGCAGTGGAGAAGGCTAGCATGGAAGCCAACTTTTCAAAGCTTCAAGATATCTTCGCATAGAAGATGGAAGGCTTAGATGATACAATTTTGGGCTTTTATGTTAACTCCGTGCTGCATCAAAGGAGTCTCAATTACTTGGGTCCGTTGTTTCCCTGTACGCTTGCTGTAGTCTGAGAGGAGATTCTGGCCTAATTCCAAGATATGGTTGGTAGTAACACCGAAGAAGAGTTGGTTCAGGCATACCTGAACGAAGTATCCCGCCAAGCTTTAGTAGAGGGCTAGGAAATCTTAAGACTGGAGAGGGAAGGTGAAGCCAACGATGTTGCGGCCGCCATTAAGGCTGAAACTGGGCATTTTCCTTTAGGCTCTGGTGAGCCATCTTCGCATCTTTGTGCTGATGAGGGGATCATTCCTAATTCTCCAGTAATTGTACAGCCTTAAAAGGTGGGCAACGATGAAGGCTTTAAATTTGTGGTGCATGAGCAGACCCCCGTAGCTAGTAATTTTCTTATCTCTCTTGTGCTTGAAGACTTTTAATTTACGCTTGATGAAATTGCCGAGATAACCGCCCTTTATTATGATATTATAGATCAACCCTCTCTTCCTTTTGAGTTACCTCCTCGTCATGATGCTGGATTTGCTGCCATTTTGACCACATCAACCATCATCTCCGCATCTGGCTCACAACCCGTTTCGCACTACGAGCAGATTGAAGTGCTGCATGGTTTTGATGAACCCTCTGCATCTCAAGAGGAAGGCTTGGCAGCTACCGTTATACGAGAACAGGTGGATCAAGCTAGCCAACCAGACAAGCAGAGGCCAAGCAGTTGATAACCGAGCAATAGATGATAGCGGTGAAGAAGGAGAAGGTTAAAGAGCAGAAAAGGTCGTAAAAAGTTCTCATAAATACCGCAAGCACAAAGGCAAAGGAGGGTCTGCCAGTGGCCATGTTTTGGAGAGCAAGATCACCATTGGAGGAGAGAAGCCTGAGAAGTTGCCGATGAGAGGCGAAAAAGGTGATAGGGGAAGTAGTGATAAGAAGTTATGATTTTCCTTTTGCTTTTTGGTTGCTTTTTGTACAAATTCAGAGTCTGCACTTAGCACTTCTTTTTGTTGTTGTAAGAGTGGTGTTTGTGTTTTCCTTTTTCCTTTTCCTGACCAATATTATGCGAGTACAGCCCCTACTATTTGTTGTTGTACATGAAAAACATTATAAGTAACAAAACTGTTGAAATTTTGATTGCAACTTCACTTGTCTACTTATCTATGTTTCATGATTCATGAACTTATGCCACTCTTTTTTATTCATCATTGTTTTACTTATACTTGTAATTACTGCCAAAATTCTTTGTTTGGAATAACAGAACTGTGAAGTATTTGCTACTTTGGTTGAGTGTTGCTGTGTGCCCTCCCTAGTTCAGGGGGCTGTTTATTCCGAACACTTGATACGAGACTGGGTGCCCCCAGTCAGGTCTATACTACAACTCCTATCTTTGGGAGTTTCTGGCTTGAGATACCTACGAAGCTCTTTAACGACCTCACGTCGAGTAACTTACGCACTCAAGTGGTTTTTAAATTTAAGTGATTGGCAATGCCGGAGCAACACCGATTACTTGGGATTTTGATAAATGATTTCATTACAATGCTGACATTCAGGCTATCGTGCACACGTATCACTTCTTGGAGTGCTATTTTCTTAGCTCTGGGGGAGGTATGTGATTTTTTGCAATAAGAGATTTCCTTATCTTTGGATGCAATTTTGCTAATCCAAGTAGGAGTGTGTGGCTTACGAAATGCGAGCAGTGGGATCGAGGCTTGCCTTGTCGCAGTTTTGCGAACCACGAAGCAATGTGCGACTTACAAGATGCGAGGCTTAGGTATTTGTGTTTGGTTGGATGTGATTCCACAATCCAAGAGGCAGTGCGCGGCTTATGAAATGTGCATCTTTGATTTTAGGCCTTCTCGGTATCGTTGGAGCAACACCGGTTCTTAGAAGGCGTGGATCGAGCTCCGTCGATCCAACGATTTGAGTCGATTTGCTTCCATCAATTTGGCGGGTAGATGGGGAGTATTGAGTGTGGTTATACTATCTCAAGCAACGATTGGATGGTTTTGAGTCGATCTGACCCTGTTGACTCAGCAGGTTACTTTCATGAACACGGTTTCATTGGTTAAGAAAGCAAAGTAATTTAATTAATAAAAGTTGGGCAAATCTGCCTATTTACAATGTCTCCGATGTTCCGGGATGGCTTATTTATAGGAAATAGAAAATACATGAGATAATCTTACATAAAGTAACAACGCAGCGATTCGCTATTCCAAGCTCGGGGAATTTGGGTTCCATCAACGGTTGTTAGCTAGAATTTGCCGTCCCCTAGCTTTTGTCTGATCACATAGGTCCCTTCCCAATTTGGTCTGAATGCTCCTGGTACAGGGTAGAACTGTTTGAGGACAAGGTCTCCTACTTCGAATGTACAGTTACGGACCTTGGAATTGAAAAATCGTGCGACCCTTTTCTGGTGAGCAGGAGTCCTTAGTTCGGCTTCTTCTCTCTTCTCATCGACCATATTGAGCGACTCGAGTAGGCCTTGCTCGTTCTGTCTTAGATTAAAATTTTGCCTTCAATAAGAGGGGACTTCCTACTCAACTGGGATCATTGCTTATGAACCATATGCCAGGGCGAATGGAGAGTGCCCAGTTGCAGATTTGTGTGTTGTCCTTTAAGCCCATAGTGCGAGTGGAAGTTCATCAACCCAATTTTCTTTAGCTTTAGTTAGCCGCTTTTTGATGGTGGACTTGATGATCTTGTTCACTGCTTCCACTTGCCCGTTTTCTTGGGATATGCAACAGCAGAAAAGCTTTTCTCGATTCGGAAGCATTTGCAAAAGTCTTTGAACTCAGCGCTCTCGAATTAAGTCATGTTATTCCTAATGTTCTTTCGTGGCACTCCAAACCTGCAAATAATGATTTTAGCAACAAAGTTAATAACTTTCTTTATGGTAATAGTGGCCAGTGGTTCTGCTTCGGTCCATTTGGTGAAATAGTCAACAACAATAGTATCGTATTTAGCTATTGGCAATAACCAATCAAATCGATTCCTCAAATTGCGAATGGTCACAGACTGATCATCTGTGTTAGCTCTTTTGAAGGAGTTCTTTTGATCTTGTCGAACTTTTGGTGTTGGTCACATCATCTGGCGTAATCTGTTGCATCGCGGTTTACTGCTGACCAAAATTACCCATAACAAAGGACGTTCTTTACAAGGGTTTGCCTCCCGGTGTGATCTCCGCAGTCACCTTCATGAACTTTCCTGGGGATTCTTGAGCTTCATCGTTGGTCATACGCCTAAGTAAGGGGGTAGAGAATCCCCTTCGGTAGAGTATCCTACCCTGTACTATGAACCGTGGTGCCTTTCAAAGGAGCTTTTTCCATTGATTCATGTCCGCAGGGAGTGTTCCTCTGAGCAGGTAGTCCTTGATCGATGTCATCCATGTTTCTAGTTCTTTGATCATTTCAAAAATCCAGTCGATGTCCATCTCGCTTACGCTTGGAGCAGTTAGCGTTTCAATTGGGACTAGTCCCAATGAGTAAGCTTCTCTGAAACTGGCCTATTTAGCCAGATAGTCTACTTTCGTGTTTTTCCCTTGGGATATGAGTTATGGTGTAATGTTCGATGTTGTTCAGCAATTCCTACACTTTGGATAAATATGGGGCGAGGTTCTCTCCCCATTCTTGATATTCGCCTCTCACCTGATAGACGACTAGCCGAGAGTCGCTATAGATGTGTACGTATTTTATCTCGAGTTCCTTCACAACCTTCAACATGGCTATTAATGCTTCATATTCCACTTCATTGTTTGTTGCAGGGAATTCCAAGCTTAAGGCATACAAACGGATTGTCCTTCCAAAGTTTCGAGAATGACTCCTACACCTGAGTAGAAGTTGTTAGATGCACCATCGATGAACAACTTCCAGCTTGTCTCCACTTTTGGAGAAATTTCTTCCTTGCTGTCTTTTATTGTAAACTCGGCAATGAAGTCTGCCAATGCCTGCCCATTGATCGCCCTTCAAGTGTGGTATGTGATTTCATATTGACTTAATTCGATGTTCCATTTGTTAAGCCGTCCAGAGGTCTCGGGGCATTATAACACTTGCTTTAAGGGTTGATCTGTTAGTACTTTGATCGGGTGTGCCTAGAAGTATGGTCATAGTTTTTTGGAAGCGATCAAGAGGCAATATGCTAGATTTTCAAATTTTGAATAGTTCTTCTGGGCTTCAGTGAATCGTTTACTTATGTAATATATGTGTCGTTGGATCTTAGCTTCTTCTCGTACGAGCACAACACTTAACGCATGTGGTGAGACAACTAAATAGACAAACAAGTCTTCTCCATCTACTGCCTTGGACATGATTAGCGGGGTTTCCATATGTTGCAGTAGCTCTTCGAAGGCGATCTGACAAGCCTGATTCCATTCGAAGTTCTTCTTTCCCTTCTTTAGCGCGTCAAAGAACGGTATACATTTATTAGTTGCCTTTGAGATGAACCGGCTTAGTGCTGCAACCTTTCAATTCAAGCTTTATAAGTCTTTCTTGTTCCTTAGGGCCTCGACTTCCCATAAAGCGGTAATTTGTTTAGGATTTGCTTCGATGCCTTTGGTGCTTACAATGAATTCCAAGAACTTACCAGAGGCTACCCCAAAGTGACATTTAAGTGGATTGAGTTTCATTCTATATTTGCGGGCTATTTCAAACATTTCGACGAGGGTGTCCAAGTGATTTGCATCTATGCGCGATTCAACAGGCATATTGTCTACATAGACTTCCATAGTCTTCTTGATCTGATGTTTGAACATGGCGTTCACTAGTGGTTGGTAGGTTGCCCCAACATTCTTTAAGCCGAATGACATCACTTTGTAGCAGTATAATCCCAGATTAGTAATGAAACTGGTGTTTTCCTAGTCAGGTTCATGCATCATGATATGGTTGTATCCCAAGTAACCGTCCATAAATGATAGTAGTTCATGTCCAGCTGTCCCATCCACAAGCTGGTCGATTCTAAGCAGCGGAAAGTGGTCTTTTGGGCAAGCTTTGTTTAGGTCCGAGTAGTTGATACAAGTTTTCCATTTTCCATTGGAATTCTTGACCAAGACCGGGTTGGATATTCATTCGAGGTAGGTTGCATCTCGGATAAAACCATTTGCCATCAACTTATCTACTTCTTCTCTCAGCGCTTTGGACCGTTCGAGTCTTAGGATGCATCTCTTCTGCTTCACTGGTGTATACTCAGGATCAATATTAAGTGTGTGGCATGCAAACTCCGACGACACCCCACACATATCGGAATGTGTCCAAGCAAATACGTACAGGTTGGCATGAAGAATTTTGATTAGTTCCTATCGCATCTTGTTTCCAAGACTTGATCCAATTTTCAGGACCCGAGTTGGGTAATTCATATCGACTGGAACAGGCACCGTCAATTCTGCCAGTATTGCCCGATCCTTCCCTAAACTCTTCTTTATAGGGTCCAAAGCCTTATCGAATCGGCTATGGACCCTAAGCTATGGGCGACTCCGTAGTTGCTATTCGGTAGGTTTGCAAATGTGGAGAGTTCTCCCCATATTCTTCTCATTTTCTTTTCTTTTAGACTCGCGCAGTTATGTGATATATCATTCTTTGGCGGCACTTTGATCTCCTTTTATCACCCTAACTCCATTCTCCATCGAAAATTTCATGGTTAAACACCATTGAGCTAAAGAAATCCTGAAATCTGCTAAAGCGAGCCGACCTAAGAAAGCATTTTAGGCGGATATTTCATCTACAATCACAAAGGTCAGGATGAGAACGACTCTTCGGTCCCCTTCCCCGAGTTATAAGGGTAAATAAATTGTCCCGAAAGGTTTCTAGGTTCATCGGGTGAATCCCTAGATCTTTGTTTGGCAAGCGGATACATCTTCCATGCTGATCCTCATCTGATCAAATGTATGTTTGAACAGGATATTCACAGAGCTGCCACTTTCGACCAATACTATCGGACCATGGCTGATACAATTCTTACCGTCACGACCATGGGGTTGAGGGTCGGAGCTTCTATTCCTTCAGTGTCTCGATTAAGAACACTATGTAATCAGTAAGGGTCCTCTGTTGCTTGGCAGGAGTCCCATCTGCGATCGTAAAGCACGAACCTTTCGGAGCATGTCTTAGTGAGCTCACGCATCACTCCATTTCTCCCCAACTCTTCTGTGTGGGATGAGATCCTCCATATATTCTTTTGATGATGAGTCTCTGGTCGATCCGTCTGGATCCCTCTTCGCTGGTTCCAGCTTGGTTTCCCCAATCTCTAGGAGCTCGGAGTGCTACAAGATAGTCAGGATTTTTGGTTTCCTCACATATTGCTGAAGCTTGTTTTCTCGAATCAGCTTTTCAATCAGGTTCTTCAGGTGATGACACTCGTTCGTGTTATGACCATATGTTACATAGAAGCGGCAGTATTTTTTGGAATGTTTTATGCTGTTTAGTTGCTTCCTTTTTAGGCGGCTTCTTGTACTCCTATTTCCCCTGTGTCGCAAGGTAGATATTTTCTAGAGTATCATTGAGCGGGGTATAGTCTTTGGGCCTCAAGCCTTGAAGTCGCTTGTTTCCTCCATTTCGCTTATTGGAATTCTGGTTCTTCCTTTCCTGGTTCCCATTCTTCCCCGCGTTTGCCGCAGCGGTCCCGAAAGTATTTGCGTCCTGATTGGCTGCAATTCCATTCTGGCTAGCGCTAGTTAGTTGTAGGTTAGCAATTTTTCCTTCTAGCTCCTCTGCCTCTTCCAATCTCAAGTACTAGCTTGCCTTTCGGTTAAATTCCTTCTTAGTGGTAGGTTGTTTAATTTTAATCCATTTTCTGAATTCAATGTCGGGGTGGATGGCACGGACCAGGGCCATGAAGACCCTATCTCCGTTTGGGTTACTTACTTCAGTGACCGCGGTGTTGAACCGACTCATGAAGGATTTCAAAGATTCATTTCGTCCCTGGAATAAGCCAGATAAGGACATCACATCTTTTGGTTGTGCCATGTGAAGCCTAAACTGACCAAAGAATTTTGTTGTTAATTCACTAAAAGTGAAGATGGATTTAGGTGGGAGCCTAGTGAACCATATGGAAGCAATTCCCACCAAAAAGATTGGGAAACATCTATATCGAACAACATTTAAAGCATTCACTCCATCCATGTACCAACTCTACTTGTACAAGTGAGATTTCGGGTCTATAGTTCTATCGTAGGACAAAATAGTCGGCATAGTGAAATTTTAGGTATCATTCATTCTGAATGTCATCAGTGAAGGGAGTCCGGCTTGGAGTGGATCCCCATTCGTCATCTCTATCTTTACTTTCATCCATCAAGTGCTTGATCATATCTGCAATATATCACTCTGATGTCCGGTAGTCTGCGGGTTGGCTGTCAGTGGCTACACCAAGTGTTTGATCTTCCAAACAATCTTGGTAAGTGGGCTAAAGCCTAGGCTCTTCTATCTTCAGGAGAGCCACTCCCTTAGAGTTCCATTGGCTTGTAGTTGGTTAGGTAGGGGTAGTTTGGACCTCCCTATCGGTATTGAGTGCATTAGTGTTCTCTTTCAACTCGTCATTGTCAAGTTGCTCACCATCTTTAGAGTCAGAGAGATCCACTTCTATATCTTCCTATGGGGTTTTCGTCCCCAAGATCCAAGTTCATGGTGGGTTGCTTTGCAATTGATGGAGTGCTTGCGTTTTCTTCTATAGTGATTCCTTTAGCTCAACCCACTGCTCCTTTTTGCTTCTGCCTTCCGTTTCTTCTGTTTAGGCCAGAAATAGAAGAATTTTCCTTCTCCTTGGCAGCCGTAGGTACTGGCATGGTTCTTAGAGCAGCTAGTGATTGCAAGGTCAGGAGGGCATTTAATTTTTCCATAAGAGCTTTTTGGTTGTTCTCCATCTTTTGATTGATTTCATCAACCATCTTATTCAATTTGCCTCTAGTGACAATTTCATGCTGGATAGAAGATCCCAACACCTGATCTCCTATGTTAGCTCTAGAATTTGCACTGATTAATGGATTATTGCACCGTTGAACTGAACTTGCTGAGGATTGGTTTCTTCTCCAGCTATTACAGCTCCTATGGATCTTCCGAAAGCAGTTCTCTTTCTTCTTGGTGCCATTGATTTCAGTGGCAGATCTTCTAAGAAGAGATTGAGGATCTAACTTTTGAACCTATCTGATCTAAAGTAGATAGCTAGATCTAAGCCAGAGTTGAAGTTCTCTCACTAAAAGCACCAAAATGTTAACCCAAAGAATGGATCAGCACCCTGGATTGAGTGTGAAAGCACCGGCACAGTTTATCAAGGCAAATAAAATATAAAAAGGAATAGTAAATCAAATAAAAAGTAAAGAGACAAGAGATTTTCATAGTGGTTTAGCTGTTAACGAAGCCTGCGTCCATTTTATAGTTTTTATTGATCAACTTCCATTACAAGAGAGTTTGGATTACAATATGATTCTTCTTTCCTAAGTTAGATCAAGCCACCATTGTTCGAGACAACCGAAAGGATCTCAGTTGCCCTTTAATGGCTATTGTGAGGGATGAGAAGAGCGAAGAAATAATGGCATAGTTTCAGCAGAGATCAGAGTTGATCCTCTTCCTGTTGTAGATTGGATGGTATTTATAGAAGTTGGAGTGCTCTTGGACCAAAACCACTTTGTTAGAGGCCTGCATTCATCAGCCAGAGGAAGTCCAGAAAGATTGAAGGTCATCGGTGAGAAGTAATTGGATCGGTACCGATCTGATCCAATTGGATCGGCACCGATCCAAATAGTTAAGCATTTTTTATGCTTTAAGCACTTGGTTGTCTTTCTTGCTTGATTATGATGCTCTCCATGTTGTTTCTAGCTTATTGAATTGCTTTAACGATTATTCACCTGTAGGTTAGATTAAACTATGATCTGAATTGGATAATCCCTCACTTCTTTAACTCGGATGCTTGGAATGTTATCAAACTTGGTAAATAAGCTTAGCGGAGACATAGGAGTGTAAGACAAGTGGAACAGAGATCTATAAAGCAATATTTTTAGATCGGTACCGATCCGAAATATTTGCCTAAAAATCACCTAAACTTCTTGGGGTCCCTTATCTTGTACTTTTGTTCCTTCCGATCAAGTTTCAAGTCGTTCTGGTCTAATCTGAATGTTCCAACTCCCATTGAATTCTGCTTAGGTAAAAACCTGGTTAATAATGAGATAGTGCTCTGGGATGATAATTTCACCATTTTGAGGTCATTTTGGCCATTGGATCGTCTAATTTCAAAATTTCCTCAACTGTACATCTCATAATGAAATCCTCATCCCAAAATCACAAGCCATCAGTTGAGATCCCACTAGACTCAACTATGCACATATTTTTACAACATACGCATAACAATACGTAAATTGTAAAAATATCGTGACTCCAAATATAAATGTATTTATACTCATTTTAATTCACAATGTCAATCCAGACTCAAGGGAAGTAGTCTCGAATTCTAATTTGACAATATGCAAAATGTCAAATTTTCGACCTTCATTTAATCAACGATTCAATATTTAAAATGAATATTTAAATATTCAATCGTTAAAAATGTGGGTGGTTATAGATTTTGAGAGAATCATTTTAATAAATAAGCCCCCATACCGAGATGAGATATTTTTGACCTAACTCCTAACCCGACGATATTGGTGAGTTTGGTTAAGCATGGGCATACCTCATATCTGAAAGAGGTCAATAAGCCTTTGGTCCTGCTGTAGGACATAGCCAAAGCAACAATTTAAAAAGTGACGGTTAGTTAGGCCTTTGATCCCACCATGGGGCATGGTCAAAGAACCCATTTAAGGAAGATGGACGAGAAGCCTTTGGTTTCGCCGTAAGGCTTGGCCAAAGCAACCATCCAAAGAGTAAATGTCAATTAACCCTTTGATTCCGCCATCAAGCTGGTCAAAGATCCCATCAAAGGGAGATGGATGAGAATGTTTGGTTCTACCGCAAGGTCGGGCCAAAGAAACCATCCAAAGAGTGATGGTCAATTAAGCCTTCGTTCTCGCCATCGGGCCTGGGCAAAGTACTATCCAAGGGAGATGAACGAAAAGCCTTTGATCCCACCGCAAAGCCTAGCAAAAGCAACCATCCGTCGACAGGCCTGGTCAAAGCACCCATCCATGGAAGATGGACTAGAAGCCATTTGTCCTATCGTAAGGCCTTACCAAAGCAACCATATAAAGGGTGTTGGTGAATCAAGCCTTTGATCCCACCGTTGGGCCTGGTCAAAGCACTCATTTGAGAAATATGGTCAATGGAAACTCTGATGATCAAACAAGTTCAATAAAAACAACCATCTAAAGAAGGATGATCGATTAAACTCATGATTTGATGAATAACCTAACAAAAAAGATGCAAAGAACAAAATGCATTCCTTCGAAACTGCGGGAATTTTTACCTTGTGGTAACATCAATTTGTTCTGGTAAAAACTACTCAAGAGGTTTAAATAGGATTTCCTTACTTTCAAAATTTTTTTTTGTAAAATCAAACTTTAATAAGTATATATGTATTTAGTCTTCGCATCAAATGGTTTTCAAATGAAGTTACGAAATCTTTTATATTACTAAGGTTATCTTCAAGTAAGTTAATGGGAAATTCTTTACAACAAAGAACATTTTTAGTAAGAACTTGAGAGGAGAGGAAATAATGCAAAAGCAAAAATTTACATAAGCTAAAGCATAAGAAAACATTTTATGGTGGAGGGAGGCAAGTATTGCACTCAAAATCCCAAAAACAGATTGGCAAAAGAAAGGGCCATCAAGGGAGTGAAATTGGAAAGAAAGCTATCGAGTGTTGACCCAAAGGCCATCGAAGATCGACATTTAAAAGCCATAATGTGATGGCTTTGAAGGTGAAAATGTAGAAGCTATCGTGGTATGACTTTGGAAGTTATCATGTGATGACTGTCGATGCTACCGTGAGGTGGTATTATGGGCCATCGTGAAATGAAGTGTTAAAGTCATCATGAAGTAATGATAACATGAGAGGGCTGTCGTATTAAGGACATAAGAAAGCCATCGGGGTATGAAATTGTAAAACTTTTATGGCATGACACCAAAAACCATCATGAAACATCATAGTCATCGTAAGGAGAATCTTGAAGTCCTCGAGGAATGATTTGAGAAAGTTGTCGCATTGATGACATAAGAAAGCTATCGTGTAGCAATTCTTGAAGCTATCATGGGACAGTATTATGAAACCATCATGTATTGATTAGAGCCATCGAGTGTTGATCAAAGCCATCTTGTGTTGATTATTCAAACCATCGTGAGTTGATTATTCAAGCTATCAAGCAATTGTGAGTTGACTGTTTAAGTCATCGTAAGCTGATTATTCAAGCTATCGAAGGTTAAGGCAAATGAATGATCACATATTGGGAAACAGAGCTATCGCAGATCAATGTTATAAGCCATTGCAAGTGGAAGTTATGACTTATTGCAAGTAGTTCCACCACATGTTGAAAAATTACAAGCCATCACATAATGGTGAAATTAGCAGTAGCCCATACAATGAAGTAGTATATTAATATGAAATGAATTCTATGTAATAAAGCTTGAAAGTACTTTGTACAACCATGCCACCAATATTGATACTATGGATAAGATAGAGATATTTGTAAACTATTATAGTACTGAGATGATGAAAAGTGGCACCATCAAGCCATCCATCTTGCCAATCACCAATCCATGTCAACTTCGATCAACCAATCCAAGCAAGACATATTACTCTCCAACCTCTATAAATAGAGACCCATCCCCACCTAATAAAGGGCTCCTCTCCTCTTTCTCCTTCTTAACACAAATCATTATTTTGGACTTGACATTTCTACGCTCCCTTGAGAGCTTGAGACCTCCTTTACTGGCCGACAATGAAAAAGATGACTTGAACTTGTTAACATATGGACCTTTAGAAATTGGAATTTTCATACTAACTTCATCCTTGATCTTTGAACTATAAAAAGGAGATGACTTGTATTTTTTTCATATTGACCATTGAGCGATGAATATTGCAGATGTACTCAAATTTTAATTTGCATATGAGAAAAGAATAACCAGATTCTTGGACATTTTGGACTTATGTAATTTTGATTATGAGTATATTTGAAATTTTATTTGAATTGTAGTTATTTTAAAACATTTTGATGTTACGCTAAAATCTGGTTTAACATTTGGTACTTTCATTGAGAAAATATGAACAATGACATGATGGAATAAAATGTGCACTTTTAGTGAGTCGGTCGATTACCACCCAAATGCTTTCATTTCCTTGTCTCGAACGTGGAAGTTCATCAATAAAGTACATTGAAATCTGATCTCATTTCCACTGCTGTACTTCTAATGGCTAAAGTAATCCGCTGGGTTTTTGATGTTCCACCTTCACTAGCTGACATGCTTTGCATTTCTATACATATTCTACGATATCACGCTTCTTACCTTCCCAATAATACATGAATTTCATATCTTTATACATTTTCATTCCACCTGGATGGATAGCGAATATGGAATGATGACATTTATCAAGAACGTCCTTCCTTAGGTTAGCTATGTTAGGAACACATGGCCTTCCTTTCTCGATCGTAAGCTAACATTCAAGTCAAGCTTGAACTTCTTCATATCATCGATACCTTCTTTTGTAGTCTTTGAACTCGATCGACCAGCACATGGTTGTCTTTTTGACTAGCTTGAATTCTATCAACTAAGCTTGGTTGAACTACTAAACTAACCAACATAGAGGATGAATCATCCATCATTATAAACTGAACATTATACGAACTTAACCACTCCAAGTACATTATCAAAACATGATTTTGGTAGTTGTACCAGAAGGGGTATGATCCATCAGCCACGATCGAGTCTTCAAGAGCAAGACTCATGTAGTTGGAATATAATAAGCAACGTTAATAAGAATAATATCACAAATTTCAGTTGTTGAAATTTGTATAATATATTCCTTATTCATTGTGCTCAAGTTAATTCACATTTACTCACAAAATTATTGCATGGTACGAATTTGTGTTTTGGTACATGTGAATTGAAATGGAAAATTCTGAATAATGATTTTGAATTGACTATTTACACATAACAATCAAAGTGTCTCGAAGTCAGTATGAGCGATATTGAGTTTGTGGTTTTTTGGATACGATCCAAGAACAGATATGAAAGTGTCATTCGACACGCATACAAAATAAACAAGTGTTTTGATAGAAATATCAGATAGTTTGATTGTCTGTCAAAATGTAGAGGAAGCATGTGTTCATAAGAAATAAAGTTAAAGGGTACATTGTATTTCTAATCCATAAGTAAATAACACACTGCGGATTGTTAATGATATACTTGTGTTAGTATAGGCTTTAGTTGTTTTAACAATTGATGTTGGATTCGCAAATGATGTCTTTCATATATAGTGTAAAGGACATGGAGAATGTCCTAAACAATATGCAAAAACACCTTATTAAAGTGTTTAACAAGGAACACGTGAAACAAATTCCTTATGCATTGGCGATAGGAATTAGCATACATGTTATGTTGTTCATGATATCGTGATTTGTTTATGTATTTGATTCATGAAGCAAATATAAAATCCAAATTGGTATCACTAAATGGTTGTTTGAGGTGTTCTTGTATATTTATGAAATACTGGAGAATTGTTTACAAAAACAATGAACACCTTATACAGGAGTGTTCAGACTCAAATTTCATAAGTGATATTGAGTATAATATGTCAATAATAAATTCAAGTTAAGAAGTTTCAAGTTGAAAATGTTCCTAGAGAGACGTTGTGGTTGATTCATTGAAAATGTTATATACATTGTAACAACCCTGGTTTTGGTGATTACCTGTGATATTAAATTATAACGGTGGTTATAATTTAATAATGGAGAAATAAAATAAATTGGAGATGTAAATTTGTTAAAACTGTTTATTTTAAACAAACAATGGGTTTTGAATATAAAATGTTGAAAATAAAGTTTTAGAAACTTTATTTTGTTTGTTGGTGATAAAAATGAGCATTATATGGTTTTAATTTGATAAAATGCAATAATTTTGGAAATTATTGCCAAATGTTGATTTTTATAAATTTTAATGAGATATTAAAATTTAATTTGTTACATAGTGTAAATAAAAAGGTGGAATTTTGTTTTAAAATAATATTTTGATGTAAAGAACAATGTTAATAAGGTTTGTTATATTTAATTGGACAAGAAAATGATTTTTTATGTTAATTTTGAGGTTAAAAATAGCGTTTTATGTATTAATAGTGTAAATAAAGTATTAATAAAAAATAGGAATTTTAATAATAGAAATTGATTTTTATGGCTAAAATAACTTTTATGTGTTGGTAAAACATTTTGTTAAACATGAAATATGTTAGTTTGATTTTATAAAAGTTCAAAACATGTAAAAGCAAGTTGTTTTGGCTAAAATATGTGCAATTGTGGTGATTTAAGTAATAATTAGTGATAATATGATTATTTTCTTATTGGTTCTAAGCCCAACAACAACTTTAACTAAGAAGAAAACTATCTTCTTCTCAGAAAACTGTATGTATAACAAAGTTTAGGAAATTGAAAATAAAAGAAAAAGAAAGCTGAAACCCTTTTCCTCTTTGAAACCTAAAATCTAATTACCAATTTCTCCAATTTCTTTGCAAATTAATCAATTTGAAGCTAATTATTTCAGGTAATCAATCCAAAACCAAATTTTATTTCATCTACTTCAAATTTTGAGAATTTAGGTGGTCTGTAACTTCAGTTTTCTATTTGCATGTCTGTATACTTTCTTATTTCCGGTTCCTATAGCTAAATCAAGGTAAAAGCTCCTATCTTCCTCAAGTTTTCTCAAGCTTGCTTAATATTGTGCTAAGGTGAGTTTGCAACTCACAAAATCTAGCTTAAACCAAGTTTGCAAGCTGAAAAGTATTAATTTGTGCTTAGTGTAAACAAAAATTTGTTGGTTGAAAGTTTACAGTAAAATATGTGCTTGAGTCCTTCTTCTTGTGCTATTATACCTCTGTTCTTGTCATGAATCCAAGCCGGAATTTTTTTGAATTGCTGTCTATGTGTAGTATTTTATGCATGTCAAATTTCATAATCTGAATCAACTTGGAAGTGCTTGAATTCATTGCTCAAAACTAGAACGAAGTAGGCAAAAACTGCCTGTAAAAATCGCGACCTAAAGGTCGACCCAGAAACTATGGAGGTCGACCCTAGGGTCAACCTAGGAATACTTAGGTCGACCTATGGGTTGACCTGGGCATGTTTATTTGCCTAGGTCAATTTCTTTCCTTCCTGTGCACTATTTTGTTCCTTTTATTCATTCTGCTCAATCTTGCAACCAATTCTTATGATCTTTTAGAATGTTTTGAAGGGCTTTAACTTATCAATAGGTAAGCCAAAATTATAGTTGATTCATATTTCGGATAGACGTGTTTTTGAGATGATTTCTTATGTCGATTTTATGGCGTTTTCGATGATTTCTTTTGTTTTCGAGCATGGGTTTCCTAAAACAATTTTGAAATGATTTTTCTAATAAAATAGCTTTCAAAATAAATATTTTAAAATATTTATAAATTTTTTTAAAGCTATTAAAACTATATATATTCTCTATAATAAAGAGAATTTCAAAGATACGTTTTCCAAACGATTTCAAAAAATTATTTTGAAAACCAGTTTTCTCAAAGCAAATTATTTTCTAAATAAAATACACATTTTTGCACTCTTCGAGCGTATGCGAAAGAGAATTAAATGATTTAGTAAAACATGTGGTATGGAACACATGCGTTTACTTTTTCGGTTAATTACAGACTTGTTCGTTTGAAGCTAATTTTGCACTCTTCGAGCGTATGAGAAAGAGAATTAAACAATTTAGTAAAACATGTGGTATGGGACACATGCGTTTATTTTTTTGGTTAATTTCGGACTTGTTCGTTTGAAGTTATACATTTTTATGGACCTTTAGGTTGATTGCCAGTACTGGACCTTCGGGTCATTTGTCCTTCAGGATGTTTGTCCTTTAGGATGTTAGTCCTTTAGGATGTTGTCCTTCGGGATGTTTGTCCTTCGGGATGTTTGTCCTCCGGGATGTTGGCGCCTTATTTGAGATACAGTACTTAGCCGGCTTCGGCCATTTTATTAAGCACGTGCAATCTTTTGTGATATTTCATGATTTATTTGTGATTTCCAAATGTTTTCGCCATTTTGAGATTATTGGGCCTTTTGAGCCGTTTGAGAAATTATTATATGACGATTACATTTTTGGAGTTTTGAACTCTTAATCGAGTTCTACATATTTTGATTTGTGATTGCCATATTTTGGCGTTTCTTTTGAGATTTATTATCTCCTTTTTAGGAGATATTTGTGATTGCCATTCTTTGGCATATTTTGAGATTTGTGATTTCCTATTTAGGAGTTATGGTTAATGAAAGCCATTATATTGGCTATTGTACATGTCGATGATATGAGGCGGTTATTTGTGATTAATTGATATCGTCATTGAAATTTCCTCTTTCGAGATATCCTCTTATGATATATTTTAGCGATATTCTCTCACATGAAGTAGTTGACATATATTTGTGTTACTTCTTCTCTTTGGAGAAGTAATATTATCCTTTATCCCTTTATTTCACCTATCATATGCTACTTAGTTTATTTAAGCTAGACTGAACCGTGTATTTTATATACTCGGGTCAGACCGAGTTGTTTCAGGTTAGATACCGCTATGCTGCTTCTGGTATGGATTTTCTTGCTTTCTTTTGATGCTAGTCATCTTTTTTATAGTCTTGTTGTATTTTGTGAACTTTGATATGTACTTATTCTTTTTGACTCGATGTATGTATTGTGGTCTATGTACCACCACTGTTGTATCACTATGTAGTGTACTATGATGTATATGTATATATGTATATATATATGTGTGACTGCTGTTCTGTGGTCTGTTGTATTTCTTGTTATTATATATTGTTCTGATAGATCCATTAGCCAGCGTGTATTTGTTTTAAACATTTATTGAGTATGTCGATCCACTTGAGAAAGGTAAAAGAAAAAAATTAGAGCACCCAATCGACATATTCAATACTTGTTTAAGACAAGTCTTACGGATGGTCGCTCCTAACCAGCCCTATTCTCTGCATTAACAGACAGTATCACTCCATAATGCTCTTTTTTAATGTGGGTCTCGAGGTGGGGTGTCACATACATCGCTTAGAATAGCGCCACAGTAAAAGCGAATTATACATACAAATGCAAAAATTTATAACTGAGCTAAGGGTGATTCCAAGTATTAAGATAGTAATCTTTATTATATGACATGAATGTAATAATAAGAGCTCACTTGGAGTCAAGAAACTTACTTTGAATAGTTCCTATCAGCATCAGAGAGAGTTGATTGATATAGTAGATAATTAAACCAACATAGCTGATCCATTCACCAAAGGTCTAAATCGGTGTTTTCTTATCAAACTGATTGAAGTTTTGGGATAAATATTTCATAATTGTCCCTATGTGCAAGTGGGAGATTGATAGAGTTAGGGATATGCCCTAGGGCAATTATGTAATTTGTTACATATATCTAACTTGATAACCAATCTTGCTCAAAATAAAAGGTGTTTTCTTTCTATTATATTCTTGATATAATGAGTTATATCAATTTATTAATTTAACTAAAAGTATATTTAATAGAAAATCCATAAATGATGTGTTTTGTGATAATAGTTTCATGGCGTTGTAATCATGAGTAAATTATCTTAATGAAATTAAAATATATTGTTTTAAATATTCCTAGTCAAGATGTATCGAGATTGGATATCTATACATTCATTGAGACTAGAGAATGTAATACTCTCCAAATGCTGGGCAGTGTATTACTCATGACTGCTAGGGGCACCAAGGGGTTAAGTACTGAAGGTTATTGGATAACCATGGAATGACTCACTCGATAATTTTTTGTCAGTTAATATACTGATGTCGAATGGAGAATACCGATGTGACAAAATTACACAGTTCTCTTAGCTTAAGAATACTGTTGATCTTCAATGTGGAAACTCCACTTTGACTATATTAAATCATGGTACGACGTCCATCGAACGACTATAGTTGGGTCGAGTGGAAGCATTGAAAGTGAAACACTATTCAAGTGAGGATTCGTCTCCTCATTTATATGAGGTTAGTGTCACGATCAACCATTGTCAACTCAAAATCAAATTCTCTATCCAATGTAGTTTGGTTAATACTAATTGTTATTATGGAACCAAGAACTTTGTTTTTGGAATAGAGTTGAATATGGACGATATTGGAATTTTGACCATCACCAAATTCTTTAAGTCCAAAGTCCTATAGTTTGACGAAGAGGATTGGTGTAAATGATTATCACTACTAGGTAATACTTAAATAAGTAAAATTAGAATTTACCAAAAGTTTTGTAAGTGATAAATTTAGCCAAAATGTCACACCACTAGCTAAGGTGACTTGTGAACGTTAATATTCCAATTGTTCAATATTAAGTGCTGACTGAATTTCCACCTTTGAGTTGCATAACCGTAATGATGAATGCTCTGAATAAACCACGCGATTTAATTAATTTATAATCATTATAAATTAATTAATTTAATTATTATTTCTGAAATGTTGGTTATTAAATTTTGTTTGATTGGCTTGTATACCATTAGCATTTAACAAACTGCGTAAATAAAAGTTATAAATGCATGTAACGATATATGATATCGATCGATTGTCTAAATTGGATTTAAATAAAATAAATGTTAGGTGGGTTTGGGATCACTTTAGGCCCATAATTACTCCATGTTTGGCTGACCACATACGAGAGAGAAAGGATAAGATTTTAAATGAAAAAATAAAGATAATATAAAGAAGGAAACAATTCACTTTTTAATTAGCGTTGATTAACTTCTTTATTTCATTCTTTTAATAAACTTTTGGCTATTCATTCCTTTCCAAAAAAAACTTTTCTGCTTCTCTCCTTTCTCTCTAATGGCTGAAAATATGAGAGCTTCCATAGCTTCAAAAATTCCTAAATTCAAATACAAATCAAATCTATTCATTAAAAGTGGTTTATCCCTCTTGATCCTTGCAAAATCTAGAGGCTGATTTCTGAATCTAAGAGCTTTCATTCATTGTTCAAGGTGTGAGTTATTGGCTACACCCTAAGGTACCTATGTATTTATATGATTGATATAATTAGATTTCGTATGATTCACCTTATGTTTTAATTTTTCATCTTGCCACATGTATATTAAATCTGCCTCATGTCTATTTTGATTAAACCATGTTTATTGTATTTAGTGCTTGCCCAGTCATATATGTTGCCCTAGCCAAAATATAAAAATCGAAGCGAAATAAAAGTAAAATTATTAAATTGTGGATTCAGGAGTTGAACCTACATGGACAGAGCATTGTTGAGCACAGAAACCATTATGCTACACTTATATTTTTTATTATTTGTTGCCCTTCTGCTCTACTAGCTCGGTTTTGTTTAAAAGCAGCTAGAAATTTTACTGCCTCCATCCAGCATCTTTGATGGTGTTGCCCTAGGCGATAGTCTTGTTTGCCACCCCTTTGGATAGGGCTTGATTGTTTTTTTTTGATTTAGACCTATGTTTGTTCATCATATCCTTTAACATATGTTCATGATAAATTGATGTGTTTTGAATCGCATATTACTTTGATAACTTATCATCATGCTCTATATTATGTAGGTCTGTAAATTCTTATAATAAAATTTTACAATGCCTACTTTGGCCAAATTTCTTTTATTTTATTTTGGAAACTTGTGAAATTGAAAATTGACTTTGAATGAGATTTTTTACATATAATTATATAACATTTACATATTCGAATGCTAATGAATTGTATGTGTTAAGTTATCTATTGTTCTTTGAAATTGATCTTTAATTTCATATTGTAAATTCTTATGTATAATTGTTTCAATCCTTGTTTAAATTAAAAAAACTTGACTAAAGATTAATGAATGGACTTTAGTATAAATTCTAATTCTTTATAGCTTTCTATATTTAAAGTCTCATGTAAATCTGAAGTATTTTTCCTTCCTAAACTAAATGTCTACAGAAAATTGTTAACTTTAAAATCAAAACTTATTTGTATAAATGTATATATACATATATCATATGCTACAATGTTTGCAAATATACGATGTTTAGATGTAAATTATTAAATTATAATAATCACGCAGACTAAATTATACATGTTTAGTTTAGTTCAAATTTGTAAGAGGATTTTCTACAATAATGTAACCTTTTATTGTCAAATTTTTTTAATTGAATTCATTCTGGTTAATGTTAATTTTAGATTTCAAATTATTTAAAACAACTAATATATTTTCACTTTATATATATGTGTGTGTGTCTATAATTATTATGGATGTACGCGTATATTTCATTAATCGAAACTTGGACAATGAAGGCATATGTAAATTTGGTTGATAAGTTATAAATGTTATTTAATACATTAATTATTAGAATTAAACAGTGAGCGAGATGAAAGGTTTCTCCCCCTTGATATATTGTCATATCTTCTCTTTATTAATTGCATAGGTTGAGAGAGGGAAACAATGTCTCCCTCTTTAAATTCGTTTATGCATATTTCATTTCCACATATGTAAACTATATATATACCGCACTTACACTTCTTACAAATGAATGTATTTGATACATTCATTATAATACCTATAAGTTTAATTTATATTTAAACCTCAATTTTAACAATTTAAACCAAATGAGATTTTACTTAAAATTTTATTAGATTGGATCTATGTATATTTAGACTTCATAGGCCCAATAAAGATCAAAAATGGTAATTTTCTTTGAAATTCACCTATTTCTTTCGTTGTGGGCTGGCCTAATTCCAACAACCACCTATAGGATTTACAACCCAAAGCGATGTTACTAGCAATGTATAGATTGTCCGTGGTAATTTTCTGGTCAATTTCCATATATAGATTGTCAAAATCCGAGCTAGAACGAAGGAGTTACGAATTAAACAAGAAAACGAAGAAAATGAAAATGAAAAAAATATATATAATAGGGCAGGTCGACCCTAGGGTCGACCCTCCCAATGGCTAGGTCGACCTACCATGTGCAAAGGTCGACCTAGCAGTCGACCTGCATGCATTCTTGGACAAACTATCGTCCAGGTAGAGAAATGACATGTTTTTCCAATTCTGATCGATCATGTGCGTTCATGCTTCCATCCGACGGTTCCCAACGAGCCTATGACGTGGTTGCACCAGATTTAATCCTCAAATCCAATGGTCTGAGATCCACAAGTGACACTATAAATAAGACCCTAGGCCTAGCTATTTTTCTCATTCAGGTTTTCTCCATCTGGGTTCATTGCTTGAGGCTAGACCCTAAAACGAATATTTTTTCAAGGAGAAGATCTTTTTAATTAAAATATTTTATACCCTACAGGTGGATCCGGGAAGGCCAAGAAAAAGAGTTAAGGACCACATGTGAGTGTTTAAGTAATTATTTTAGATTTTTAAGTAATTTAAAATAATAGGGGTTTCCAATAGTTGTAGTTTTTCTACAAGGGATAACCTTTATGCAAGTTTGTTTACAGTTTATTTTTAAGTAAATTTTTGGACTTGCTTTCCAGTCTATTTGCTTTTAGCTATTCTATTTCAGTTATTTGCAATTATTTACTGTTAATTATAGCTTTTCCAATTATTTACAGTATTTACAATTATTTACTGTTATTTACATTTTATTTTCATCTATCCAACGTTGGGATTTATTCTGTAAATGTTAGTTCTCTTTAATTCCCTTTTTACGCGAATGGAATAAATAAAAGAGAATAATTCGCTAATATGGACTAGAATATAAGAATAATGGATTTACAGAAAATTTGATGTAAAATAAGAAGAACTGTAATAAATTGAATATAGATCGAAATAGGCAAATTAAAGATATTTGCAAACATAGTTATAACATGTAATTATAACTAAAAAGAGAAAATAGAAGAAATAGCAGAAGAAGCTTATTTTTTTTAACTTAGACCTTGGGTTAAGTTTATAAGCAAAATTATAACACACATGTTATAATTAGAGACAACAGAAAAAGGCTTATTATAGAACTTATATTTAAGTTAATAAGCAAGCATAACAGAAATAATAGAAAAGGCTTATTTTAAAACTTACACTAAGTTAATAAGCAAAGATAGAAATAGGACCCGTACCAACAACATTCCCCTTCAGTCAGGAACTGATGGTCTCACAATAGATTAGGTGGGGTTGGGCATGCTTATGCCGGAGTAATGGTAAATAAGAGGTCAATAAATAGAAGCTCAAATCAGGGGATTTGGGCAAGGGGTGCAACTAGATTTTGTTTGTTAGGACCCGTGCCAACAACATTCCCCTTCAGTCAGGAACTGGTGGTCTCACATAGCACAAGTGAGGTTGGGCACGCTTATGCTGGAGTTATGGTAAATAAGAGGTCAAAAGAGGGAGCAACAGATAGCGCGAGCCGGTGGTGGTCGAGCGTACGGCCTCGGTGAAGGGATATAAGTCGCTATTGAGTTCCAAAACGCTAAACATGTGTCTTTTGCTATAGGACCCACGTGATGGGACTAGCTCACAGTGGCACAACAGAGATAGAAGGCCGATCAAAGGGTAGAATTAGGACTTTGCCTAATTAAACTAGGATTGGGATTTCAGCCTAATCAAAGCAGTTTTAGAAAAGTGCAAACAATCCAATAGAACTATCTAAGCAAACAGTTAAACCGTATTTTATTCTAGCTATATCTTTTCATTTATTTCCTTTTATACTAGAACTGTTGCAAAGTCTATTATCTTTATCTTGCTTAAAATACTAGTAATTACTTGCATTCACCAGACTTTTAGTCTGACCCACTCCTCTATTTTCCCCTTTACCCTCCCAGGCCAGTATAGGCAAGGGCAGTAGATTTTTAGCTTCTTTAGAGAGATATTTTGGGAGATTCTTCATGTATTCTTCTTCTTCTTTCAGTTTTCTTTTATTTGACTTTTGGGATGTACTGGTACTTGATGAAAGGGATGATTTTATTGTTTATGTACTTTGATGTTATGACTGAGATGGTATTTTTCATAAGACATGTGTATTTGGTATTTTGAGACATATTTTATGACTCTATTTGATGAAGTTTGATTTTGAATGATGAGATTACTATTTAAATGTTTTCGCTATTTTATTTATTTGTCTTGTGAATCTTAGTCTCTGTAAAGTTTTTAGCTATAACTATAACGCACCACATCTTTTGGTGTGCCCTTTTGGGTGTACTAAGGGGTGTTGGGTGTTTCACTTGGTATTAGAGCCTAAGGTTACAAGATTCGTAAAAAATGTTTTAAAAATAAAGTATTTTTCCAAAAGTAACCTATTTTTATGTAGCATATCTTCAAACTAGAAGTATTTTTCAGAAAGAAACTCTTATTATAGAAATAGTTTTTCAAGTATAAAAGAGAGTTTTTATACAAATCCCCTCATAGTCCAATTCAACCTTCTTTCGAGCCTAAGTTTCCTTTTCTTTGCATAGTATGGCTGACTGGTTCCGTAGAGCTACGGTACCAGAGGTGCAAGAGCAAGCTCCCAATACAACACCGGTAGGTGGAAATCCCTTTAATCCACCTACAATAGCCAATTTTTCTAAGTTATGCAAGGACCTCGCTATTCTAGGCGGCAAGACGTTTTTTGGCATAGAGGATTTCGAGGAGACACGAGCTAGGTTAGAGGATATGGAGCGAAGGTTTAGGCTGTTAGATTTGGAGGACCAACAGAGAGTTCAGCCTACATCTTGGCAGTTGAAGGGAGAGCTTAAAGAGGTTCCTAAGTCAAAAAGCTCTAAGAGGCCATGGTGGAAGAACAAGAATGATAGGGATTAGTGGAAAGAAGGAGGACCTCAGAAGCGGATCAAGAAAAGCGGGAAATGTCGTAACTGTGGACTGGTTGGTCATTACGCAAAAGATTGCAAGAAGGAGTTACAAATGAAGAGAAGGTGTTATAGTTGTGGACAACCCGATCACCTTAGTAGAGCTTGTCCCCACAGGATGGGGCAGAGAGCAGGCGCACCTACAGCGCAAGTACAGGCTTTGGATGCGGCACCTTCTAGTAGTGGACCAGATCGAGGTAGGAAAATCTCTGTAGAAGGTTTGATTTCTATTTTCGATTTTTCCTATTCATACTCTTTCTGATTCTGGAGCATCACACTCTTTCATTTCTAGTTCCTTGGTTGATTGTTTTCATTTAAATATCTCCTTAGTAGTAGATCCCATAGTTATTTCAAAACCCATAAGAGGATCGACACATTTATTTATGATTTGTAGGGGTTTGAAAATTTTTATACTAGGCATAGAGTTTGACTGTAAAGCCTGTGTATTGAGATTTTCGGGGTATGGGATGATTTTAGGGATGGATTGGTGTTACCTGGAGGTTTGACTAGGCAATTAGGCGCTCGACACTTACATACTAGGGTGTTCCGCATACATGGATCGGCATCCACACTTCGTTCGGCATGGCAGAGCATTCGACATACGGGGTTGATCGGCAACAGTCTGTTCGGCAACCAATCTGATCGGCAACAAGTCTGTTCGGCATCACTTCTGATCGGCAACAAGTCTGTTCGGCATCACTTCTGATCGGCAACAAGTCAGATCGGCATCAGTTCTGTTCGGCATCAATTCTGTTCGACATCGCTTCTGATTGGCATCAGTTCTGTTCGACATCAATTCTGTTTGGCATCGCTTCGTTCGGCGACACTTCGTTCGACGACTGTCTGTTCGACATCAGTTCTGATCGGCATCACTTCTGTTTGGCATCACTTCTGATCGGCATCAATTCTGTTCGGCATCACTTCGTTCGGCACACAGAACTCACTCATTCTGGGCCAAAGTGTTCGGCTGCCAGGCCCACCAGGGAAGTCCAACCCATCTTTGTCTATAAATAGAGAGGCAGGGGCACAGTGAAATGGACTTTTTTTCGTGTACACTGGGGAGACTCTACCGCTTTCAAGACTCATCCTCTTTACTTAGCAATTGTATTCAAGTAGTTGGCAAACGAATTGTATCTGTAATCAATTATCAAGTGAAGCAATAAAGATTAACCTCAAAGTGGACGTAGGCAGTTACGCCGAACCACTATAAATCTGGTGTTCTCGTCTTTGCATTCAATTTAGCATATTGATCTTTGTTCAAATTTACTTTCATCATTTATCTCTCTACACAATATTTCTCAACGAGGTTAGTGACAAATTTTGGTGCTAACACTTCGGTGCTTTCACTGAGAATTGAATTCTCAGACCTCAAGGATCTGCTTTGAAGCTACTGGATTGAATAAATCCCCCAAAGAAGATCCGATTCATTCGTAGGACGTCCGTTGATTCTACTCAGAGTTCATACCAATAACTCTACAATGGCAAGACCACGTACCAGATCAGCCTCTCATAATGCGGATGCCCATGAGACTGCTAGCGTACAACAAGCAGGACCTAGCAATCAGCAAGCAAATCTAGGTGCAGGGACTACCGCTCAGGACCAGATGCCAGTTGTCACCAGAATAGAGTTCAACGACTTGATGAGAGAGCTCAGGGAAAGCAGAAGACAACTCGGAGAGCAGATGCAAGCTAATGCCGACCTCATGGCACAACTCACTCAACAACAGCATCAGAATGCTGGGGGCAATCCAGCTCCTTATTCTTCATCCGACAGCTCGACTTCGTCCGAACAGCCGGGGACCATTTACACCTCGGAGACCGTGTCCAAGCAGGAACTGGAAACTTAGGAGCTGGAGTGCAGGTGGAGGCTGGACGCCCAATTCACAAAAATGCCAATGATGTTGAACCTCAAGACGCACATTTGGCAGATCGCCAGCAGAGGAGGCATCAGCCTGATCAATCACGTAGGACAGACTCCAACCTTCCACCTTCCATACAAACCCCAGACCTGACAGCCATGATCAGACAATTGATGAAAGAGAATCAAGGCTTATCAAACGACGATGGGGGGATGTCCAGAAGTCATACTCCATTCACAGACACTGTTCTGCAGGCAGCATACCCCAGGAAGTTTAGTATGCCAACTATCCCGACATATGAAGGAAAGACTGATCCCAAACAGCATGTCATGAGGTACGAATGGATGATGGATTCAGCTAGAGCAAATGATGCAACCAAGTGTAGATGCTTTCCAATAACTCTATCTGGGATCGCTACCATGTGGTTCACTCGACTCCCTCCACGGTCCGTATCCAGTTTTGAGGAGTTGGCAAAGAAATTTATAGAACAGTTCAGGATACATACTACTCGTCCAAAGGACATGATGTCTCTATAAAGTGTAATCTAGGCTCCTGGGGAATCATTGAAGGAGTATTTACAGAGATTCCATGTTGCGGTGACTGAAGTCAGCAATCCCAATGATCATGCAATTCTTATGGCTGTGATGCGAGGTGTGGATCCGGATTCAGAGTTTGGAGACTGGCTGGCAGGAAAACCTCTGACTACGCTAGAGCGTTTTTACTCAAAGGCACATCAGTTGATAAGAAGAGAGGAAGCCAGGTGGGTAAGGCGAGATAAGGCACCGGGGCCTGTCCAGGAGTCCGTGAAAAGCAACATTGCTGTGAAGCAGTCTGGAGACAACTCGGGAAAAGTTCAAGTCAATGTCCAGAACAAGCCCGGGCAACCTAAGGAATCCGGAGGAAGAAATCAAGGGAAGAAGAGAGAAGCGGGAAAGTGGAAGCCGAGAATTCCAACCTACAACGAGTATACCCTGCTGAATGCGTCTCTTGAAAACATTTACCAATCAACCTGCAATACCTTTCAGTACAGAAAGCCACGTCCAAAAGAGTCAACCGAAGAGCAAAAGCGGACTGGGAAATACTGCCGCTTCCATGAGACTTATGGGCACAATACTGAAGAGTGCAGACACCTACACAACGCTATAGAGAAGCTGATTAGGCAGAAAAAGTTACAGGAGTTTTTAAAGAATCCGCAGGAAGGAGGACATGGAACATCCAATCCAGGTCGTGCACCAGCTCCACGTCATCCCAAGGAGCCTGCCCGGACTATGGGCAGACTAGTCATAAACACGATCATCGGCGGGCCTCACCCTACAGATAAGAACTGGCAAGAGATGGAACGGTATGCTAGTTCCCTGAAGCACGCAAATTTCGAGTGTTGTTACAACGTAGAGGATGGGACCCCTGCTAAACAGCTGCGCGTGATGACAGACGATATAGTATTCAGAAGCAGAGATGCTGACCAAGTAGAGGCTCCTACCATCGACCCGATGGTCATATCTGCGACAATCGGGCCGGCTTATGTGAGGAGAATTTTGATTGATTGTGGAAGTTCTATCAATATCATCTTCAAGAAGGCTTATGACCAGATGAAGATGGAGACGAAGGATTTGAAATCGTTTGAAGCTCGTATACATGGCTTTAATGGCGCAGCAACCGATGCAGTGGGGTATGTTGAGTTACTAGTTGAACTGGGACAAGGTGAGTGTAGGAGGGCGCGAATCCTACCTTTCGTATTTTTGGATGTGGATTCTCCGTACAATGTGTTCTTGGGTCGACCGGCCCTGGCTGAGTTTAGGGCAGCATTAGCCCCATGGTGCTTGACTTTGAAGTTTCCGACTGACAAAGGAGTAGGTGTTGTTCATGGCGACCAGGCGACTGGTCGTGCATGTTATGTGGCTGAGCTCCGATAGGCCCATCGGAGGAAGAAAGGAAAGGTTGCAGACAATCCCGTCCGCATCCCTAATACCGATAATTGACAAGTGACGCCCGAGCCCTGGCTCGGGCATGATTCTCGGATCTTCAGAGACATAGATCTGAGAGATGACGATGAGAAACCCAGGGAGGAGAAAGCAGCACCGGCTGAATTGACGATTGACATTTCAGCCAGCCGAGACGATCCATCGCGAGTACTGAAAATCGGATCACAACTCAGCCCCGCAATGACTTAAGACCTTAGTGATTTCCTCCGAGCGAATCTTGATGTTTTCGCTTGGACACATTCTGATATGTGTGGGATTTCTCCCGCTATTACGAGTCATATGTTGAACATAGACCCGAAGTACGTCCCGGTTAAACAAAAGAGGAGAGGGATGGACCCGGAGAGGTCCGCTGCTCTCAAAGAGGAGGTGGACAAACTCAAAGCCAATGGGTTCGTCCGCGACGACCTCAACCCTGAATGGGTATCAAACCTCGTGCTGGTAAAAAAGGCAAACGGGAAATGGAGAACATGCGTAGATTATTCCATTGATTCTTAGTATCCTTTTTAGCATGTAATCGGACAATTTAGTTTGTTTCATTAATAAAGGCTTGAAGCCGTCTTTTTCATGAATTATTGATGTTTCTGTACCTTATAATCTGGTGATGAACTGCTGGAGTTACATTATTCCATATGATGTACGAACTTGCATAAACAACTTCAATCTCCGAGTCCCCTGAGTGCGGACCGGAGTACTCTAAATCCCTGGAGCGCGGACTAGAGTATAAACGACTTCAATCTCTGAGTGCCCTGAGTGTCGACCGGAGTACTCTAAGTCCCCAGAGCGCAGAATAGAGTATAAAATGCTTCAATCTCCGAGTCCCCTGAATGCGGACTGGAGTACTCTAAGTCCCCGGAGCGCGGACTAGTGTATAAACGACTTGAATCTCCGAGTCCACTGTGTGCGGACCAGTGTACTCTAAGTCCCCAAAGCACGGAATAAAGTATAAACAGTTTCAATCTTCGAGTCCTCTGAATGCGGACCAGAGTACTCTAAGTCCCCGGAGCGTGGACTAGAGTATAAACGACTTGAATCTCCAAGTCCCCTCAGTGCGGACCGGAGTACTCTAAGTCCCTAGAGCGCGGAATAGAGTATAAACAACTTTAATCTTCGAGTCCCCTGAATGCGGACCGGAGTACTCTAAGTCCTCGGAGCGCGGACTAGAGTATAAATGACTTGAATCTCCGAGTCCCCTGAGTGTGGACCGGAGTACTCTAAGTCCCCAGAGCGCGGAATAGAGTATAAACAGCTTCAATCTCCAAGTCCCCTAAATGCGGACCGGAGTACTCTAAGTCTCCGGAGCGCGGACTAGAGTATAAACGACTTCGATCTCCGAGTCCCCTGAGTGCGGACCGGAGTACTCTAAGTCCCCGGAGCGCGGACTAGAGTATAAACGACTTGAATCTCCAAGTCCCCTGAGTGCGGACCGGAGTACTCTAAGTCCCCAGAGCGCGGAATAGAGTATAAACAACTTCAATCTCCGAGTCCCCTGAATGCGGACCGGAGTACTCTAAGTTCTCGGAGCGCAGACTAGAGTATAAACGACTTGAATCTCCGAGTCCCCTGAGTGCAGACCAGAATACTCTAAGTCCCCAGAGCGCGGAATAGAGTATAAACAGCTTCAATCTCCGAGTCCCCTGAATGCGGACCGGGGTACTCTAAGTCCCCGGAGCGCGGACTAGAGTATAAACGACTTCAATCTCCGAGTCCCCTGAGTGTGGACCGGAGTACTCTAAGTCCCAGAGTGCGGAATAGAGTATAAACAGCTTCAATCTCCGAGTCCCCTAAATGCGGACCGGAGTACTCTAAGTCCCCGGAGCACGGGCTAGAGTATAAACGACTTCAATCTCCGAGTCCCCTGAGTGCGGACCGGAGTACTTTAAGTCCCCGGAGCGCGGACTAGAGTATAAACGACTTGAATCTCCAAGTCCACTGAGTGCGGACCAGAGTACTCTAAGTCCCTAGAGTGCGGAATATAGTATAAACAGCTTCAATCTCCGAGTCCCCTGAATGCGGACCGGAGTACTCTAAGTCCCCGGAGCGCGGACTAGAGTATAAACAACTTGAATCTCCGAGTCCACTGAGTGCGGACCGGAGTACTCTAAGTCCCCAAAGTGCGGAATAGAGTACAAACAGCTTCAATCTCCGAGTCCCCTGAATGTGGACCAGAGTACTCTAAGTCCCCGGAGCGCGGACTAGAGTATAAACGACTTGAATCTCCGAGTCCCCTGAGTGCGGACCGGAGTACTCTAAGTCCCCAGAGCGTGGAATAGAGTATAAACAACTTCAATCTCTGAGTCCCCTGAATGCAGACCGGAGTACTCTAAGTCCCCGGAGCGTGGACTAGAGTATAAACGACTTGAATCTCCGAGTCCCCTGAGTGTGGACCGGAGTACTCTAAGTCCCCAGAGCGTGAAATAGAGTATAAACAGCTTCAATCTCCGAGTCCCCTAAATGCGGACCGGAGTACTCTAAGTCCCCGGAGCGCGGACTAGAGTATAAACGACTTCAATTTCTGAGTCCCCTGAGTGCGGACCGGAGTACTCTAAGTCCCCGGAGCGCGGACTAGAGTATAAACGACTTGAATCTCCAAGTCCCCTGAGTGCGGACCGGAGTACTCTAAGTCCCCAGAGCGTGGAATAGAGTATAAACAAATTCAATCTCTGAGTCCCTTGAATGTGGACCGGAGTACTCTAAGTGCCCGTAGCACGGACTAGAGTATAAACGACTTGAATCTCCGAGTCCCCTGAGTGCGGACTAGAGTACTCTAAGTCCCCAGAGCGCGGAATAGAGTATAAACAGCTTCAATCTCCGAGTCCCCTGAATGCGGACCGGAGTACTCTAAGTCCCCGGAGCGCGGACTAGAGTATAAACGACTTCAATCTCCGAGTCCCCTGAGTGCAGACCGGAGTACTCTAAGTCCCCGGAGCGCGGACTAGAGTATAAACGACTTCAATCTCCGAGTCCCCTGAGTGCCGACCGGAGTACTCTATGTCCCCGAAGCGCAGACTAAAGTATAAACGACTTCAATCTCCGAGTCCCCTGAGTGCGGACCGGAGTACTCTAAGTCCCCGGAGTGCGGACTAGAGTATAAACGACTTCAATCTCTGAGTCCCCTGAGTGCCGACCGGAGTACTTTAAGTCCCCAGAGCACGGACTAGAGTATAAACGACTTCAATCTCCGAGTCCCCTGAGTGCGGACCGGAGTACTCTAAGTCGCCAGAGCACGGACTAGAGTATAAACGACTTCAATCTCCGAGTCCCCTGAGTGCGGATCGGAGTACTCTAAGTCCCCGGAGCGCGGACTAGAGTATAAACGACTTCAATCTTCGAGTCCCCTGAGTGCGGACCGTAGTACTCTAAGTCCCCGGAGCGCGGACTAGAGTATAAACGACTTCAATCTCCGAGTCCACTGAGTGCGGACCGGAGTACTCTAGGTCCACGGAGTGCGGACTAGAGTTTAGACAATTTGAATCTCCGAGTCCCCTGAATGCGGACCGAATTACTCTAAATCCCCGGAGCGCGGATTAGAAAAATTTCCAAGTACCAAAATGTGTAATGAGAAATATGCCACTCCAAATAATGTTCGAACAATGTAAGAATGGATTGGGAAATTATGCAACTCATAAGAACTTGAGTTTCGACCACAGTTATACAGAAAGCTAAAAAAGTAAAAGAATCGTTCAAGTGACAAAGAAACTAAACTTTATTCAATAATCCACAATGGGGTTACACAACTACTCCTCCAAAACTTGGAGTCAAAAAATCTATCTACATGAACTACGAAGACGAAAAAGTAAAAGTAGTTGCAGGATCTAAGCAAAATCTCGTTGAACGAGTATAGCGGCTATTTCTTCGGCTTCTTTTTCTTGTCTTCCTTTGTTTTCTCAGATGACTCCTCTCCCTCATGCTTCCTCTTGGACTTTTTGCTTGCCAAAGAAGCGGAGTCAGGAGTGGGAGAAGGAACATCCAGTGTTTTGGATTTGCCGGGGAGAATGACTTTCAGAGGCCTATTCAGCGGGTCGGTAAGTTCTAGTATTTGAGGCTCGACCTTGATCTCGACCTTCTTTTTCTTCTCTTCTGCGAGTCGCTCCTTCATGCTCACCTTCGAAGTATGTTCTGAGGCGCCAGTGATTTCGATTTCATCACTCCCTTCAACGGGAGATGAAGTGTCAGACTTATCATCATCTAGCGCCCCGATCACTTGAGCGTCAAGGCCGGGAGTTACTCCCACGTGAGCGACATCGCTTGTTTTCCCCGCCTCATCCTTGGCGTCATCGCTCCTCGGAGTTGGTTCAGGATCAAAGCGGCCTGCATAAAAACATAAAGAACGAACATTAGGACCAATAACCGCTCACAGAAAGCGACAGATCTTTGAACTTCTAGAAGAAGAGTTTTATACCGGTTTCTTGCTGGCTTTCAGCTGTGCGCGGGGTTTCACCCTCTAGAATAAGAGATAGCACGTGAATGCCGAGGTCGGGATCTTCCGGATCATAGCCGGCGTGCTGCTAGAATGGGTCAAGTGCTGGCCGACCGGCCAACTGAGTAGAAGGAGGAGCTGCAGCCTCAGCTCCAGATGGACTAGCTTCGTCGTCTTTCTCTTTTGATAGGGGAGAGCCTTTACCATAGAGAGCCATAGCTGCGGACTAGTCCGATGGCTCGTTCCCCCTAAGAAACTCTTTCACTAAAGCCTCCTCATCGACCTCCTCAGTGCCCGACTCAACCTTCCTGATCTTTATCAAAGTCTCCCAGGCCTCAGCTAGAGATTCAAGATAGCCTTCGCCTAAGAAAGTCAAGTCTCGGTGCATGAGGACGCGGGCGCTGTATTCGGCAATCAGCGGGTCAAACATACACTTGACCTCTTCTCTGCCGGCCTCTGCAGCTGCTTCAAGACGGGTGTCGATCTCCTTGGAAGCTAGTCTCTTGCCCTCCTCACGGGCTTCGCTCTTCATCGTCTCAACCGTGGAAAGCTCATCATCGAGCTTTGGTTTTAGGAGACGTGTATCAACGATCTCGTTACAGTACCGTTGAGACTCTTCTTGAGCCGCTATCTTCTCTTCCCTCTCCTTAGAGAGAAGCTCCTTCGGCTCTCTGACCTGCAGGGCGAGTGTATCCCTTTCTTTTTGAATAGAATATTTTTCTAGAGCTAGGGCCCCACTGCGTTGGACTGCGACGTCAAGTTCTTTCTTATGGGTCGTCTCTAGACGAGCGACGGCCTCCGCAGTCTCCTTAGCACTCTGTTCTGCGGCTTCAAGCTTGGACTTATACGAAGCGAGCTCTTCATCTTGACTCTTGATGATGTCCTTGTCGAAGATAGCTTCCAGCTTCAAATGGCCAATCTCCTGTTGGCGCTCAACGGATACTTCCGAGACTTTTTCGACCAAATGTACAAACGCGTCATGTTGAACATAGACATCGTTGTTGAAGGCGATGGCACTCTGCTTGACGTGCCCTGGAATGTGGTGAATAGCTGGGAGGAATTTCAGGCCGTCAAAGCAGATCTTGGGAAATTTAGCATTAAGATCGACCATCTTCTCTGCTATCGTTGGGTCAGCCGCAAAACCAGGGGGAGGAGGCTTTGAAAGTTCTGTTCTCTTTCGATGTTCCCTAGATTGTCGTGTGCTTGATGAACCGGAATGTTGGTCTCGGGAAACATCGGGTTGAGACCCCTTCTGCGAAAGCTTTTCTCTGTCTGGCTCAGTTTGAAGAAGGGAGATCGCGAGAGTGTGAAGACTGGGAATATGTTTTCTTTTGATAAGACGACTCACGGGGACGGTTGTCTTGATCTTCATAATCGTCTCTGTCCCTGCGTCTACCAGAGCCTGAATCCCGTCTAGAATGGTGAAATATAGAAGAGCCGTGGAGGCGATCGAACCCGTTGGAGCGCCCCATGTCACCTGCATAGAATAAAAATAACAGTGAGTTAGGAAGAATCGGGGTAATGGAAAAATTGAAGTGTATGGTGAAGTGCATGGCTACGTGTGTGTCCTAGTGTTCCCCCCGATGGACCAGTTCCTATATCTTTTCTTTACTAATTGGAGTATTATCTCCCTGGACTGGGGCTTGAACTCCGTGTCGTCTTTAGCGGGCGAATTAAACTTGAGGGCCTCTGGATCGTCGAAACCGTAGTTGAGTAGATCATCAGGAAGGGTAAGGTTCGACAGGCCTTTCAGAGGACTTTCTAAATGTGAAGAGGAAGCTTCTTTCTCTATTGGAACAAGGGTGATTTTGGAAGTTCCACCAACTTTTTCCTTCCTCATCTTGTATGTCGGTTTCTTTTTCCCCTTAGAAGGGGAAGATGACGTTTTGATGTCATCGACTTCGACCGTTGGGTCTTGAATGTGACCGACATTCTCATCTTGTGCTTTAGGTTTCTCAGTCTCCTTGATTTCCCCCTCTTCTGGTGTATTAGGAGCGTTGCGTGCTAAAGACTCCGCCTGTTTTTTCCCTTTGCCAAAACCAGGCCTGGGAATGTTAACGCCCTGAGGAAGGCTTATCCGATGGCCTTCTGCCAACAGCCCAAGCCTTGCGAGCGATTCATTCGAAATGAGAGCTCTAATGTCCCGTTCTCCGGCAGGAAGGGCTCGAATAGCTTCGACGACATCATAGTGTCTGCGGCCGTCAGGACGTGGAGTGATACCTGAAAAGATGGGTAAAAGTTAGAAGAGGTACGGCTTTTGCTAAACACGAGTAACGTTTCAAGAAAAAGGCTTACTTCCTTCAACCCATCTCCTCGCAAAGCCGGGAGGACAACGCACATAAAACCATTCCTGTTTGTACAAAGCAAACTTGGTCCACGCTCCAGTTAAGATTTGACATTTGTTGTGCGGCTCGAGAAACACAAATGATGGACTATCCTTCCGCTTCTTGATGCAATATATGTATCTGATGTCGCGTGGAGTTGGAAGCCTAAAGAAGACATTCATAAAGAGAATGCAAGTGCCGTAGAGGAATGCATGGCCGTTCGAGTGCAGTTGCGATGGAGCAATGTCGATGTACTACAGTACATCCCGAAGGAACGAGTTGAATGGTGGCACGCTGCCAACCCAACACATGAATTTGTTACAAGCTGTGTATCCGACTGGGGCAAGTGCGGACGGTCATGCCCCGATGGGACTAGCACGTCATCAAAAGGGATTCCGTGGACAAAGCATATCCAGTGGAGTGTACTCTCATTAATCTTTGAAGCAAGTGAATCGGCAGGGTTGTCCAAGAAAATTGCTACTTCCAGCACATCGGGAGCTAAGTCATGTGCAGGGGAAGTTGACGGATTTGAAGTATCTGCGACTTCTCGTCGAGAGGACGGCCCGGGCCTGTCTGAAATAGTGGCGGAGCT
Source organism: Allium fistulosum (assembly GCA_030737815.1). Classification (NCBI taxonomy): domain Eukaryota; kingdom Viridiplantae; phylum Streptophyta; class Magnoliopsida; order Asparagales; family Amaryllidaceae; genus Allium; species Allium fistulosum. The sequence goes on along the minus strand of CM060904.1, from coordinate 731,961,775 downwards.
AGATTTTCTAGACATCGATGATAAGGAATGAATCTAGCAAAGTACCTATTCGAACTATACTTAAAAAATAATCGGCGTTAGACTTGACAATGCGAATATTCCCCTCGTGTAGTGTGTGAACTAGTGCGATCATTCGGATGTAAACACTGAGAAATTATAAGTCACATAATCGATGGTATGAAGTTGAGCATTGAACTGTCTTCTTCGAAGACCATCATCGCTGACCATCTCCGAAAGCCAGCATTGCAATATTTTCAATCTTGAACTCGGACATTGGCACTGCATGTTAAAAGATTTAATCCGTTATAAGTGGTTTAAGTTCAGGCTTGTGATTATTGAAACTAAGAAGTTATCAGTCCAGTTTAGTTCGATATGCTGGTATGCTTAAGTCCATGTCCTTGTGTTTGATGTTTAATTAGGCAAGATGAATAGAATTCTGTTCGACTTAGAGTTCTGATCGGCTTAAGTTTTGTTCGGCTTGAGTTTTGTTCGACTTAAGTTATGTTCGGCCTAGACTCTGTTCGACTTAGGTTCTGTTCGACTTAGGGTTCTGATCGGCTTAAGTCTGTTCGGCTTAGGTTCTGTTCGGCTTAACATTCGTTCGGCCTTCGTTCTGTTCGGCCAAGAATTCTGCTCGGCCAGAATTCTGTTCGAACAGAATTCTGTTCGAACCCTCTTCTGTTCGGCTTGAAAACGAATGCACGCAGCAGGACATGCCGAGCTTCCCAACCAACATAACCGAGTCGTTCGGCAAGCCGTATCAAACCACGGACATGCCGATCCACTTCACTAAAACCTAAACTCCAATTTCGCTACCATACTTCCCTTCCGTCGATCGGTATAAGGAAGTCATGCCGAGCCACATCAATACATCTTCCACCAACTCCCTCCTTCAAACACCTCTGCCATCCTCTTCTCTTCTACCGTTCATCTAGCCTTCAACTCCTTCAAAAATACCCACACTTCGCCCTTAACTCCTCCTGCTCCATGCAATTACAAATGACTTCGGTTTTACAAAGATTCGCGAGTTCGAATCTCATGCTAAGTTTCCCAATCGAAGTGAAGTATTTAAGGAGAAATGTTTTACCTAAGAAATAAGTCGAAGCTCGGGGAGATTCTAGAGTAGGGAACGTGGTTCTATTTGGATTCAGCTGTTTGAGAAAGGAAGGGAAAAGTAAATGATTCTCTGAAGTCGGTTGAGAGGCAAAGTTTATAAATTAGAAAAAACGGAGGTCGAAGTAAAAGGGAGAAGAAGGAGCATCGGCTTATATAGAGAGAAGGGAAGTCGAAGAGACTATGACCGGTAGAACCGGTCAAATCGACATCGTTCGGCATCCAGGGTGCTCAGCATCGGCTATGTCGTTCGGCATCCAGGGTGCTCGGCTCCGGCGGTGTCGTTCGATATTTGCATGTCGTTCGGCATCCAGGTTGATTCAAAGCACACCACGTTCGACCACGCGATGTACTTTGGGGGCAAGTGTTACCTGGAGGTTTGACCAGGCAACTAGGCGCTCGGCACTTACATACTAGGGTGTTCGGCATACATGGATCGGCATCCACACTTCGTTCGGCATGGCAGAGCATTCGACATACGGGGTTGATCGGCAACAGTCTATTCGGCAACCAATCTGATCGGCAACAAGTCTGTTCGGCATCACTTCTGATCTGCAACAAGTCTGTTCGGCATCACTTCTGATCGGCAACAAGTCTGATCGGCATTAGTTCTGTTCGGCATTAATTATGTTCGGCATCGCTTCTGATCGGCATCAGTTCTGTTCGGCATCAATTCTGTTCGGCATCGCTTCATTCGGCGACACTTCGTTCGACGACTGTTTGTTCGGCATCAGTTCTGCTCAGCGTCACTTCTGTTCGGCGTCACTTCTGATCGACATCAGTTCTGTTCGGCATCACTTCGTTAGGCACACAGAACTCACTCGTTCTGGGCCAAAGTGTTTGGCTTCCAGGCCCACCATGGAAGTCCAACCCATCTTTGTCTATAAATAGAGAGGCTGGGGCACAGTGAAATGGACCTTTTTTCGTGAACACTGGGGAGACTCTGCCGCTTTCAAGACTCATCCTCTTTACTTAGCAATTGTATTCAAGTAGTTGGCAAACGGATTGTATCTATAATCAATTATCAAGTGAAGCAATAAAGATTAACCTCAAAGTGGACGTAGGCAGTTACGCCGAACCACTATAAATCTGGTGTTCTCGTCTTTGCATTCAATTTAGCATATTGATCTTTGTTCAAATTTACTTTCATCATTTATCTCTCTACACAATCTTTCTCAACGAGGTTAGTGACCAATTTTGGTGCTAACACTTGGCTATCCACTTATAGAGCGATATTAGACTGCAAGAGAAGGGTCGTCAGACTAGAGACATGCAGCGATAGGACTCTCGAGGTTTCTTGCGACCCATAGGGGTCAGTCATGTTGATCTTCCTTTTATTCCCTCGATTCATCATCAACGCAGCTAGATTCCATTCCAATCGTTAGAGATTTCCCAGACATTTTTGAGGAGGTTAGGGGACTACCCCCTAAGAGAGAGATCGACTTTAGGATCTATCTGAATGACAATGCTAAGCCAGTGGCATTGCCCATGAGACATATGGCATCTAGGAAGTGGAAGGAGTTAAGTAAGCAGATTGGTGAACTATTGGAGAAAGGCTACATCAGATGGAGCATATCTGAGTGGGGAGTGCCAGTCGACTTCGTTACAAAGGCGGATGGTTCCCTTCGACTTTGCGTTGACTATAGAGAGAGTTGAAAAAGCTCACAAAGAAGAATTGTTACCCACTTCCTAGGATAGATGATCGCTCTTCTGTATTTTCTCAGCTTGATTTAGCTACTGGATTTCATCAGCTTAGAGTCGCTGATGGTAGCATCGATAAGGCAACATTTAGGACACCCGATGGATTCTTTGAGTGGTTGGTTATGCCATTTGGGCTAACCAACACCCCAGCCTATTTTGTAGATTTGATGAGCCATGTGTTTGGAAATGTCCTAAATAAGTTCGTAGTAGTATTCGTGGATGACATTTTGGTGTTTTCCAAGAGTATGGAAGAGCATGATATTCATCTAGAGGAGGTTCTTTGTACACTTCATCAGTTAAAGGCAAAATTCTTGAAGCGACACTTTTGGCGTAAGGAATATCGTTTCTTGGGGCATAGAGAAGGTCAACACATGGAAAGAGTTTGGGAAACGGTTTTGTACATTTAGGTTCGGATTTTGGAAATCGAAAGAGATGTAGGCAAAAATTGGAGATGTACAATAGATTCAGTTGAAAAGAAGAAAGCCCATGTGTAGATAATTGCAAAAATTATAATTGTTTCAGATAAGTGGATTTAACGGTAGTGCCTTGGAATAAATATAAGCATTTAAGAGGAATAAGGACAAAAGACTTTAGTAAGGAAATGAGATTACCAAAGTTTAGGAAGGGTACTCCTAGGGTAGTAAGAAGAAAATCCACTTTATGTTTAGCCCAACAAAATGAAATTGTTAGAATTGAAAAGTTGAAAAATATAATTGTCAATATTTTTGAGAAAGTAAATATTGGGTTTTTGAAAAAAGAGAAAAGTGGTATGAAATTTAAATTGGTTTTTATATGGTGTAAATTTTGTTAAAAGTGAAATTCTTTTAGAATTATAGAGCGTATATAGCTCGCTAGTTTCTTTGTAAGTAAACAAAGATTTTAAAAATAAAAACCTAGAGTGTATTAAATATTGGAAACATAGGTTACAACATTTATTGTTGTAATAGATGTTTTCGTGAAAAATAAAGAGGGCATAGACTATAACACTATTGTTATAGTAGGTGACTCCCAAAGGAAATGTTTTTACATAGTATATGAGATTTATTAGTATTTATTTTTGAATCCATACACTAGTATTTTTAGACTGTAGTAACGGTGTTTTACGTAACATCTGTTTGGCCCAAATAAAAATGTGTTTTAAAGATAATTTCTAAATATAGAAATAATGTGGTTTGTAAGTACACATATTTTTTTTAACAAGTATAAGGAAATGTTTTGTAGTTATGAATATATTAAAACAGTTTTAAAATTGAGTTTTTCTAAAAAGAAAAGTGTAAGTTGAATATTAGGAAATTAATAAATTACATATAAATTGTCTATCATAAGAGAATATAGATTAAACATACTTTAATCTATTATGATGAAATGAATAATGGTAAAGTTTTCTATGAAACCAAATCACAAATAAAGATGTTTTGTGCAAGTTATAAGGAATACGTGAAAGAGGTGTACAAGGTATGGGAAGCATCATATTTTGTATAGCCTATTTCGAAAAATATAAAATAAGTTCCTTGTAATTTCACATAAACATGAAGTCCTCTTTTAAAGGATTCATAGAAGATTTTAGCGTTAATAGTTTCTTATAAAAGAACGTAGTTCCAATACATTAAGGTATAAAGCCATTAAGTGTAATAATTAGAGACAGTGTTAATTAGGAGAGATATTATAGAGAGCCTTTATAGAAAGTCCCGATTTGTAGTTAGAAACTACTCCAAGGTTAGGTATTGGAAAGTTAAAGGTTTTTTCATGAAATAATTATTCTTATCTACTCCAGTTTTTGTAAAAATTGAAAATCTATGAAAAGAAAATGTTTTGGAAAAATGTAAGGACATTTTAAAGATATTTTAAAAGAAAAATGGTTTGGTGAAAAAGTAAATAAGATTTTGAAAGCGAAAAACTTAGTAACATTTAAATTTAAAAATCCAAATTTTTATAGAAAGTTGTAAAGGTCTTTAAATGAAAAAAAGGAATAAGTTTTGAACTTAGAATTTGAAAGTTTTCCCCTCATGGTTTGGGGAATAATGTAAATTCAAAAAAAAAGCTATAAGGATGCAAGTCTAGAAAAATAAAATGTTAAGTAACCAAGCACCTTTGAATTTAATGGAAATTTGAAAATAACACTTTTAAAGGCAAAAATTTTGGGATTTTATGTTTTAAATATTTAGAAGCTTTAGTTTTTGAAATTATAAATACCAAACCAAAAAATGTGGAGTAGACAGGAATCATTTCCTAGATGTGACGGAAAAAGTGTAAGGCTATGTAGGAGATAGCAGTGTTTACTTTTAGAAGTAATAATAGAAGTTTTCGTAAAGTGTATAGGACATTGGTAAGAACCTAGGATTGTTGCTTCATGTGTGTAGACTATATAGTAAGGTGATATTAGTAAGATAGTAAGACACATGTGGTTGAGAATGTGTATTCTTGATTTCAGAGGAACTTGGAAGGAGCATCTTCCTTTAGTGGAATTCGCGTATAGTAGTAGTTTTCAAGCTAGCATTGAAATGGCACCTTTCAAAGTTCTTTATGGAAGACCGTGCAAGTCGCCTTTGTGTTGCTTAGAGTCTACAGAGAGATTGCTACTTGGTCCCGACATGGTTAGAGAGACTTCGGAGAAGATTGATTTGATTAGGAGAAAATGTGTACCTCTTATCCACATCTCTTTGATAGAAAATTCTGAATTTCCTATTTCCATATTTAGTTTTGAATAGGTTCTTTCCTTTATTATCATTTGAGAGAGTATATCTTAAGATTCAACCTATGGATGGTAGGGTTTGATGTAAACATGTTATTAGAACATGTTATGTATGATGGATGCTGGTGGTTGCAAGTGTTTGCTAGTGGATGCTAATGGACGCATATATATACACTAGGCACTATTATCTCTTAGGGATCGGTCTAAATAGAACACTAGAGCATATGGATATGGATGTGTGAGCATTTGCATTTTTATTTTATTTCCATGATTGCTATAAATGGATGATTATCATATTATTTTTGCATTTGGATGATGATTGTAGCATGCATGTAGAGCTATCAGTTATCATTAGGAAATTTGCATTCATTTGGATACATATCACGGACATGATTGCATAAAAAGGAGGTCGACTGAATCAGTAGACCGCCTAATCTTTTGCATTAGTTAGGGACATTGACACTACATTATTGCATATATATCATAAATTGCATTAGAAAAACTTGAGGACAATGGATGTAATGGATGATGGTTAAGTAGTTGGTAGTAGAACTTGGACGAAAACATTTATTTCATTCCTCTATCCTTGGAGATTACAGGGACGAAATCCTTTAAGGAGGGGAGAATGTAACAACCCAAAATTTAAGCTATAGTGATTAATTAATGAATTGATTAAATAATAAAATAACTTTGTGAAAATGTCAGAATCGAGCCACTTGAGTTGCACCATTGTGTCCGTGATAATTTTCTGGTCAATTTCCATATATAGATTGTCAAAATCCGAGCTAGAACGAAGGAGTTACGAATTAAACGAGAAAACGAAGAAAAAGAAAAAGAAAAAAATATATATAATAGGGCAGGTCGACCTTAGGATCGACCCTCCCAATGGCTAGGTCGACCTACTATGTACAAAGGTCGACCTAGCGGTCGACCTGCATGCATTCTTGGATGAACTATCGTCCAGGTAGAGAAATGAAGTGTTTTTCCAATTCTGATCGATCTTGTGCATTCGTGCTTCCATCCGACGGTTCCCAGCGAGCCTATGACATGGTTGCACCAGATTTAATCATCAAATCCAATGGTCTGAGATCTATAAGTGACACTATAAATAAGACCCTAGGCCTAGCTATTTTTCTCATTCAGATTTTCTCCATCTGGGTTCATTGCTTGAGGCTAGACCCTAAAACGAATATTTTTTCAAGGAGAAGATCTTTTTAATTAAAATATTTTATACCCTACAGGTGGATCCGGGAAGGCCAATCAGAAGAGCTAAGGACCACAGATGAGTATTTAAGTAATTATTTTTGATTTTTAAGTAATTTAAAATAATAGGGTTTCCAATAGTTGTAGTGACAATATTGGGATAACCTTTATGCAAGTTTATTTAGAGTTTATTTTTAAGTAAATTTTGGACTTGCTTTCCACTCTATTTTCTTTTAGTTATTCTATTTTAGTTATTTTTAATTATTTACTGTTAATTATAGCTTTTCCAATTATTTACAGTATTTACTGTTATTTACATTTTATCTGCATCTATTCTATGTTGGGATTTATTCTATAAATGTTAGTTCTTTTTAATTCCCTTTTTACGCGAATGGAATAAATAAAAGAGAATAATTTGCTAATATGGACTAGAATATAAGAACAATGGATTTACAGAAAATTAGATGTAAAATAAGAAGAACTGTACTAAATTGGATATAGATCGAAATAGGTAAATTTAAGATATTTGCAAGCATAGTTATAACATGTAATTATAACTAAAAAGAGAAATAGAAGAAATAGCAGAAGAAGCTTATTTTTTTAACTTAGACCTTGGGTTAAGTTAATAAGTAAAATTATAACACACAGGTTATAATTAGAGACAATAGAAAAAGGCTTATTCTAGAACTTATATTTAAGTTAATAAGCAAGCAAAAAAGAAATAATAGAAAAGGCTTATTTTAAAACTTACACTAAGTTAATAAGCAAAGATAAAAATAGGACCCGTACCAACAGCATTCCCCTTCAGTCGAGAACTGATGGTCTCACAATAGATTAGGTGGGGCTGGGCACGCTTATGCTGGAGTAATGGTAAATAAGAGGTCAATAAATAGAAGCTCAAATCAAGGGATTTGGGCAAGGGGCGCAACTAGATTTTGTTTGTTAGGACCCATACCAACAGCATTCCCCTTCAGTCAGGAGCTGGTGGTCTCACAATAGCACAGGTGGGGCTGGGCATGCTTATGCTGGAGTTATGGTAAATAAGAGGTCAAAAGAGGGAGCAATGGATAACGCGAGCCGACGATGGTCGAGCGTGCGACCTTGGTGAAGGGATATAAGTCGCTATTGAGTTCCAAAACGCTAAACAGGTGTCTTTTGCTGTGGGACCCACGGGATGGGATTAGCTCATAGTGGGATAACAGAGATAGAAGGCTGATCAAATGGTAGAATTAGGACTTCATCTTAATTAAACTAGGATTGGGATTTTAGCCTAATCAAAGCAGTTTTAGAAAATTACAAACAATCCAATCGAACTATCTAAGCAAAGCAAACAATTAAACCGTATTTTATTCCAGCTTTATCTTTTCCGTTATTTCCTTTTATACTAGAACTGTTGCAAAGTCTATTATCTTTATTTTGTTTAAAAATACTAGTAATTACTTGCATTCACCAGACTTTTAGTCTGACCCACTCCTCTATTTTCCCCTTTGCGCCCTAGGTTAGCATATGCAAGGGCAGTAGATTTTCAGCTTCTTTGGAGAGATATTTTGGGAGATTCTTCATGTATTCTTTTTCTTCTTTCAATTTTCTTTTATTTGACTTTTGGGATGTACTGGTACTTGATGAAAGGGGTTATTTTATTGTTTATGTACTATGATGTTATGACTGAGATGATATTTTTCATAAGACGTGTGTATTTGGTATTTTGAGATATATTCAGTTTTTATGACTCTATTTTATGAAGTTTGATTTTGAATAGTGAGATTACTATTTAAATGTTTCCGCTGTTTTATTTATTTGTCATGTGAATCTTAGTCTCTATAAGTTTTAAGCTATACCTATAACGCACCACATCTTTTAGTGTACCATTTTGGGTATACTAAGGGGTGTGGGGTGTTTCAGGTATGGACATCAATGTGACCTTCATTCCCAAATAATGGCTTATCGCCTAGGCTAGCATAATCACCACACTGTCAAGTAAAGTTTGAGTGAGGAGCGGGATTTGGTGTTCTGACTATTGCATTATCCTACATGCCTCTCATGAGTTCCTTCCCCTGATCCATGATGATCATTACATCAGAGGTGCCGGTGCTACTAGACTAAACGTTACGAAATCTTGTCTGGGCACCAACATGATCACCTTTGGGTCTAAACATATTTTCTATATCACGGAGATGAAAGACACCTTTATTAAAAATAAGGAAGTATAGATAGAAATTAAAAATGAATAATAATTTTTTTCCTATTTATACCTATACTATACACCGAAATTCAATCACATAGTCGCTCAAAATTCGAAAGCGGATCTTTCCGCTTATGTATCCAATATACATGTTATCTAGACTCGAATACACCACCAAAGTCTCAGTCCTCTAATGTCAATTTATGTTTCTACCTCCGAATTATTCTAATTTGGGATCTGATACTACTTTATGTTGCCCCAGCCCAGTACCCATGCTATCAAAGGGAGGTTATTGTTCGAAAGCATGGAGTAAAGAACACGATAGGAGTGATCTCTTTTATATACCCCCTTATGTCAACGTGAATACATAATATCATATACCTAAATCTCTACAAAGCACATATCTCATCTTGGCACAAAGCAATGTACATGCGTTTCCTAGGGTGAATAATATAGAGATAGGATTACATAAAATAAAACATCAGCAACAACATTGGTGTGGTCAAAAAGTCACACATGCATGTATATAGATCACATCCTTGTATACAACAAATGCCAACATCTAGTTATAAACACCATAAAAAGATACAGATACAACTATGCACATGGTCACCATCACTCTTAAATACTATAGCACTATCCTAAAGTGTCGAATGATCTGGTTGAAGGTCACCTCATCTTCTATGGCTAGTACAGAAAAATATGAGAAATGGATTATTATATCTAGAGCATCTGCATTCCTCTCCAAAAAGAACAAGATAGAAATGGTATCATGAAATTACATCCTAAAATACGGCCTCAGTCTGACCTAAGGTTGTTAAAATAAATAATAACCCATGTCAAGCTAGAAAGTAGCTTTGAGTAAACTCAAATATTAAACATTAAAAGAGAATGGAATAAAATCATCATATTAATATGTTAATTACCCAACCCTTATGTAGGTATCATATATAAATCATATTACATATGTTTTCTTTCTATTTGTTCTAAACACGGTCATACATCTACTCAATTGTGATTCTCTATAATTACAAGTTATTAATACCACATCATATAATAGTGATAAATTTGATCAGCTACCAAAAATTTAATCGACATCCATTGATACCCAGTACCACCTATGGCTCAATATACCAGAAATCGAAGCCCTAATGATACCGAATATCACCTATAAATCAGCATTGTGTGTGCACCTACACAATATACAATACTGTAATTATGTGTGCACCCACATGATATACAATACTATACATGACCCTCCCTGGTCTACGCTAACCTGCATGACAACACTCCTCTATCCATCATCTCATCTAATTCATGGAGCCACAACACTCAATGCCCGTGCAGTAGATCGTTAGACTAGTGATGTTGGGGCAAGGATGCCACACTTAGGGTGCTATCCTGGGCCAATCCAGTTAGGATGGATACTAGCTCTATCTGGTGTACCACTCATTGATCAATTTATAATATTTAACCCGTTTCACAAGTATATATACAATAGTAATCTCACCTAACTTTCGTTAATCCAACGTCACTAAGGGGTTTAATTTATTCAAATTCTAATTTGATAGTAATACCACCTAAATGTTGTTAACTCGATGTCGCTAAGGGGTTTACCACATTATATATCATTTCATCTTTTCATATACGATAGTAATTCCCACCTAACTATCGTGCATCTAGTGTCACAAAGATTTACATGTTTAAATCACAATATTTTTACTTTATTCAAATAACATACATGGTCAATTATTCATAGCAATATATGCAAAAAATTAAATATTTCATGGGGTCTTTAAATATGCAGTGGTGGTAGAGCCTACCTTTGCAAAAATAAAATAACTGAATGCGGTGGTGGTAGAGCCTACCCTTGCAAAAATAAAACAACAAAATACGGTGGTGGCTGAGCTTTCCTTTGCAAAAATAAAATAACAGAATGCAATGGCGCTAGAATCTACCCTTGCAAAAATAAAATAACCGAGTGCGGTGAAGCAAAAGCCTACCCTTGTAAAAATGAAATAACAGTGTGCGGTGGTGGAAGAGCATACTCTTGCAAAAATAAAATAATAGAGTGTAGTGGTGGCAGAGTCTACCCTTGCAAAACTTATATAACAGGATGAATAATAGCATAGCAAAATAAGACGAGATGCACTTCCCTTGATTTCTACACAATTTCATGGTTTAAGCTTTAATTTCAATTATGTAGAATTTTTTATACTTTAATTTATGCAGGAAAAGAAATAAGGATTTTTGCTGAAGGATTAAACAGTAGAGGTGGAAGAAGCTTATTCACTGAATGATGCTTCCACTTAATCTCTGCTGAAGCATTTCAATGGAGGTGTGGAAGATGATGGGGGAGATGAGTGAATGAAATAAAGGAAGAGGGTAAGGGGGTTTATGCATAACCAAGGCGTAATTCTACTATTTTGTTTTATTATACAAGTAATTATACTATTTTTTTATTAGGGTCATTATACTATTTTGTTTTATTAGGCAAATAATTATATTACTTTGTTTTATACTATTATTTTATTAGGCTAGTCATTATACTATTTTATTTTTTAAGGCAAGTGTTTATACTATTTTGTTTTATTAGGTAGATCATTATACTATTTTATTTTATATTATTGCTTTATTAGGCTATTCATTATGCTATTTTGCTTTATTAGGCCAGGTTAATAATTCATTTTGGTTTTATTAGGAAAATTCTTTTCTTAATTTCTAAGAAGTAATCATTCTCATTTGTTTTATCAGGCAAAGAAAATAACAGTCATCTTAATTTATTTTATTTATATTCAAGGAAACAAATTTCCATACATATTTCAAAATAAAATACCATATTATCTTTTGTTTTCATAATCAAATTTCAGTTTACTTCCAAAATAATTTTAAATGTCAAATTATAATATTACCAAATTTTATGTTGTTACACGTGTGTATAACATGCATGTGCAACATGGTATAAGGTGTACATCATTTAAATATATACATATATAGATGTTGGGCTTTACATCTACAACGTGTATGTTGGCAGTTGGCACTGTATATATATGTACGTCATTTGCCAAAATTATAATTATATGTATAATATAAATACATACATACATATACATACATACATACATACATACATACATACATACATACATCCATATAAATTCAAAAATATAATTTAATGATGTAAATATTTTTTAGAAAATATCTTGTAAATTCTGAATTAATTTAAATATTAAATTTGAATTTTTACTCAAATACTAATTTGATTAACATAAACTAGATCTGAGATCCACTTTAACTGCCTTTTATATATACCGATTTAACTTCAATTCTAACAATAATAAAATTTATATAAATATATATTTTCCGAAAATAATTATAGTAGTAAATATAACAGATTTAATGTTAAAACATTCTATTAATTATTAAATATTATAATGTATTGTGTGTCTATATATATATATATATATATATATATATATATAATTTTGATCAAAAATAATTTTTTTATATTTAAATTTTGAAAATATATTATGGAATATAAATATATATATATATTATGGAATATAAATATCTGTATATATTATGTATATATATGTATATATGTATGTATAACATTTAAATACAAAACTAGAATTATAATATCATTATATTTAAACCAATTATAAAATAATTCGAAAGTCTTTTTATTATTGAGAATAAAACTTATAAAGTGTATGTATGTATGTATAAATGTATATATATTTGTATTAATTCATTCAATTTAAAACGTGTCCATGTATGTAGAATTAGTTAAAACATTGTTTTATGATATGTTTTAGAAATTTAAATTCATACTAAAAAAGTTTAACACACAGAGGCCTAAAGTAATTAAAACATATGTAAGAAAATGTTTTTATGTAATAATATTTCAGATTTAATAAACACAACGAATAACTATTCATTGATAAACAATGTATATATGATTTTCATGGCAATGACATACGTTTAAATGTGGAGATAATTAACCATAAATAAATAAACAATTTCATGCATATCACACACATACATACACATTAGATTGTAATAATAGATTTACCTAAAAAATGTAGCCTACAGTTCATACTATGATTCAAGCAGTTTCCTTTAGTCTCTTAGATTTGCACCCTTCATTGCAAGAGAGAAATACGCCTACACTGGATCTATTTAATAAATATTGATTGGAGTTTAATGATTTAGAAAAGGAGGTGGATTTGGCCCTTTTTATTTTCGGCTGTTGGAGGTAGAAGAGTAGCCAAAAAGTAAAACAAAAGAGGAGCCTTTGATTTGAATTTATATTGACCCTAGAGACAAAATATCTACATATTTTTCTCTTACCAATTGAAATTCCCAAGACCTCTTCTTCCCCTCTTTAAGCCAAATGGACCAAAAACCCTACCAACCCCATTAGTAATTCAATTAATGTAAATTCAATTTAAATCTTTATCGATATCATATACCGATATGCGCATATATAACTATTATACACGCATCCAATAAATTACTAATAACACCCCAAACAATTCTAGAGACAACTTTATTTTACTAAATACACCATATACAATAAATAAAATATTGATTAATTTTATTTATTTATAACTATTATAAATCAATTAAACCGAGCGATGTTTCAGAGATTGAATAGATTTGGTTGTTGGACTCATAAGCGTGTGAATTTAGCCAACGAATAGTATTTAAACAATTTAAATGTTAATGTTCACATGTTATGTGACGCCCCACCTCTATGCTCATAATAACAAAGAGTATTAAAGGAAATACTGTCTATTATTACGAAGAATAAGGCTGGATAGGAGCGACCATCCGTAATTGGCCTTACACTAATATTGGTTATCTCGATAGGAGTGGTACATACTTTTTATTTTTTTTCATCTATTATTTATTTACTCCCATCGACACACCCAATCCTAGTATAAAACGAACTACGACGGTTCATAATAGTTTAGGACATTAGATATAACAATAACACAGATAATATAAATGCGGAACACAGATAAAAACAAAAGTCTCATATATATATAACCGATGTCAGTTAATACATAGTTGACACAATACATATGATACAACTACAACTGTCGACTCTAGAAGTTATATATACAAGTACATTATCGACTAATATACATGAATACATATCGTTCTATACAATGACACGACTACTACAAAATGACACTGACAACTTCAGAAGATGTGAAAAGTCTTCAAATCCTGAACAGCAACACAAAGAAGGGAATCTACAACCTGAAATAACTCGGGTCTGACCCGAGTATTACATTCAAAAGAAAATAATACACGGGTCAGTCTAATTCAAACTCAGTTATTAGTGCATAGAAGCAATAATAGTCAAATAATCAGATAGACGACAGTCCCAATAATTCTCGTCTATCCGACTCTTTTAATAAAGAAAACGGATGACGGTAATTATAACACTTAACAGTGTTAAACAACAAATCAGCAATCCAAATCAATTTAAACAATTGAAATGTCAATTTAAAAACAACAATGCTGATTGGCTGCAGTACACGCTAGCGTGTACTGCCTCGCCAATACGGCATACGAAATACGCAGCAGATAAATGAATCAAGAACAAAAGGAATATCAATTAAAATCTGTCAATTCCGTGTGGCTGCAGTGCACGCACGCGTGCACTGCCTTGCCACAACAGAATATAAAGTTACCACAACTCCAATTATTAACAGCAATCAAAACTGCAGAGGTCAAGTTACTAACTCAACACAACTGCAGCAACCAAAACCCATGCAACATGGCAATACATCCTCAAGTGAAAGCAAAACTCGTATATGCAGCTTCGACCAAAATCAAGATAAACCAAACTCAGAGAAACATGACTCAACATGTATGAATGGCCTCAATGTCAAAGACAGAGAAACCAAAATGAAACTGCAACATGCACCAGTAACAACTACAGGGAACTGGAGATTTCAACTTACAAAGAAAATGAACGTGAATCATGATGGCAACAATTCAAGGCAACAACGTGAATAACGCGTCATTTTACGCATATGCAGTGCACAAATAACTGGGTGACCCAGCTAATTCGAATGAGAATTTAGGTATCAGGGGCATATGCAAAGTATGTCAAAGTCAAATATGCAAATAAATCAAGTGCATAATGGCTGAAGCCAATGCACATAGGAAATGCAAAGTCGAAGACCAGATACCACACAAAACAACATAACACTGTGGGAGTACATACTGGATGATCAAAATGCTAGAAACAACTGTGAACATAAATATCTCACTGTGACACAAGTACTAGCTCAACCAAGTCAATTGGAAATAACCAAATGCACTTGCGACTGAAACTGCCTCGAAGTGAGGAAACAAATACAAATCTAATGCAGACACGTATGAATCTGTTCAAGGTTCTGGCAATGAAAATAGTGGTATAATGAAACACTAGATCAGTGAACTACAATATGCAACAACAATTCAACTTACAAGTACACCATGATATCAAGGCCAAAAGCTCAAGTCAGCAATTACACAGTGAGAAAGATCAATGCAGACACAAATAAGGACTACAAATTCACGTCCAGAAAATGTAAAGTCAGAGGCCACAGTGAAGACCAACAGTGACCAAGTAGCATGTGCCAGTATCAAGTGACAGTTACAAAGCCAAATGCATCATCCAACAAGTTAGAGCAACCAAGTGCACTACTGACTGTACCACATGACTCAACGACTTAAATGCACAAGCACACATCCTCTACAATAATAAACCGAGCTGACAGCAAGAATATGAATGTAAGTGATAATGTGTACATATGAATGCCATTAGATGTATAAAGTCCAAATGCAACTAACACAAGTAATGTGAAGCTGATGCCAAACAGAGAAAGCAACAAGGTATAACCGAAGTCAACAAAAACAATGTCGTCAAAACAACCAACTTATCAAAATTCCATAATGGCCGAGCATTGAAAATGCTACGATTTTAGTCAAAGCCGTGGATCATCAAAGAAATTCCCAAATTATCAGTAATGATGACAGTAGAAAATCAAGCCAACAAACCCAAAGAAGAAATCGCCCTCACAATAATGTCAGAAGATTGGAAATACAGAAATCGAACAAAGTAAGGAAAACCATCAACATCCAAAAGAAATCGAACGGCAAACAACAAACCTCAGAAACACATATACGACCGAAAATCATCACATTCAAACACTAATAAGCTCAAGCTGGAATTAGATGTGAGTATAATACTCACCTTTTTCGGCGCGACTCGGAGGAACCTTGAACGATTACGATGCGAAGGGAATATCGATCGCCAGCGCTCTCAATCGTGATAAGCATGGACGCGCCTCCAAGTCTCAAATCCCTAATCTTTGCTAATGGGGCGGCAGCGAGTGAAATCGAGACACCAACCACCAATTTAAGTGGCGATCTCTCAAAGCCCTAGCTTCGTAACGAAGAGGAGAACGAGGCTGCCATATTCTTTTCTTTTTTGATCTAGGGTTCGAATGAAATTTTCTTTGATAAAGGAACGGGTCGAATGAATATAAGAAGGGAACGGCATCAGGATTTTTTTCTTTTAAAGGAATATTGGGCCGAGATTAAATTTTAAAGCCCTATAACTCTTTTAACAAAATTGTAAAAGAATTACAATTGATTAAAATCCTTAACAGCAATTAACAACCAATTAATCATTTAATGATGAAGATAAATTAACAGCAAAACGTCGGGTTGTTACATGTTACCTGCGCTAATGTTGTGATAGTTTGACTTAATTCATCGCTAACAAATCTTATCAACAAAATCTAATTTTATAAGTAAGCGGTACCTTTTAGTAACAATTATTTACACCTATTCTCTTCGTCAACACTATATCACTTTAAAACTTATGAAATTTTGTTTTGATCAAAACTCCAATATAATCCACATTCAACTCGGTTAGTCCATAAACAAAGTATTTGGTTCAACGATAATATTATTAACCATACTACTTTGGCCAGAGTTTTTGACTTTGAGTTGACTACAATTGACTATGTTACTAATCTTATACAACTAAAAGGACGAACTCTCTATTGAATAGTATTTCACTTTCTATGCTTCAAACCGACCCAACTATAATCGTTTGATGAATGTCATGTCACTATTGAACTATAACCAAAGTTGAGTTTTAACGTTGAAGTTTAACAATATTCTCAAGTCGAGAGAACTGTGTAATATCGTCACTTGAGATTTCTTGTTTAACCTAGTTGTTATGAACCAACAGGAACTTCTCGATAGAGTCATTTCATAGTTATCCAATAACCACCAGTATTGAACCTCTTGATGCCCCCAACAGCCATGAGTAATGCACTGCCCAACTTTTGGAGAGCTTTACGTACTCTGGTCTCAATGGATATATCGATATCCTTTAATTGAAGTATATTGACCAGGAATATTTAAAACGATACGTTATTATATAATGCAATAAATTTCCCATGGTTACAACATATTGTAACTACTATCTCATAACGTATTATTTAATGATTTTCTAATTGATATAACTCAAAATAATTACTTAGTTAATTATATCGCTATAAAACAAAGTATATATTAAAAACCAGATACCTTTATCCTGAACAAGATTGGATATCGAGCTAGATATATGTAACAAATTACGTAATTGCTTATAGGGCATACTCCTAACTCTATCTTCCTCTACATCCACATCCATCCCTAATCGCCTAACTCTAGACTAACAACTGGTCCTCCCTTTTCCTTGTGGAAATTTTGTCCATAAGTAATGGACGAACTTCCAAACTTACTAATGCACTTGAATCTTGACTTGATCCCGCATTCAGCCTAAAGTGTGCTCCAGAAGAAGCCAATCCCTCTAATTCCTTCCATTACATAATCATGGCTAATACTCCATTCTTCTGCTTCTTACTCAAAGCATGCATCGACCTCCTTGCTCCCTTTATCCAATGTATACTCAATGTTAAAGTCGTTTGCCACTAAGAACTCTAACCGCTTTTGTTGAATCATATTCAACTCCTTTTGAAAATAAATGCTTGAAAAGACTTATAAACAATGTACAAGTCAAATCGTTCTTCCAACAAATAATATCTCCAAATCTTTAACGCAAAGATCACTACTACCAACTCTAAGTCATGATTCAGATAGCAAACTTCATGCGGCTTTAATTACCAATATGCATAAGCTACCACATATCCTCTTTGCATCAGTACCACTCCCAATCTGGTTCTACAAAAATCAATACAAACAGCCAAATCCTAATTCCCTTCAAGAATAATCAAAACATGAGAATTTTTCAATAACCTCTTCAAATCCTGAAATGACCATTCACACTTATCATTTCACTCGAACTTCTCATTCTTTCTGGTATACATAGTTAAGGGTGCTGCTATACACAAGAATTCCTTAATAAATCCATGGTAATAGCCTGTTTCAAGAAACTTTTCTTTTCCATTATCATTTCTGCTCTCTTCCAATCATTTATGGTTTCAATCTTCAGTGGATCCATTACCGATCCATCCTCTACAACAATATGACCTAAAAATTTAACTTACCATTTCCAAAAATGACATTTGGAGAACTTTGCCTTCAACCTTTATTGTCTAAGGTCTCCAACGCCAATCTAAGAATGACTACATGGTCCAGCTTATTCTTAAAGTACACCTGAATATCATTGATAAAGACCAAAACAAACTTATCCAACTAAGCACAAAGATTTGGTTTGTAAAATCCACAAAGAATGCAAGGACATTGGTTAGTCCAAAGGGCATGACTAACCACTCATATGAACTTTATCCAGCTCTAAACGTGGTCAAAGAAATACTTCCTTCAACTACCTCGGTTGATTGAATTCAATTGCCAAATCTAACTTTGAGAATACTCTAACTCCACTGAACTGGTTAAACAATTCGTCTATCATAGGCAACGGATAACGATTCTTCAAAGTCAACTCATTCAACATTCAATACAATATACATCTGAAGCGATCTATTTATCTTCATTACAAATACCATGAATGCTTCCCATGGTGAACTACCAGGCCTAATAAACTTTTACCTCAAGTCAACTAGTAACTTCTTCGATTCCTCCATCTCCTTAGGTGGCATTTGACTAGGAGTATAATAATAGGTTGTGCCTATGGTACTAGACTATTCATAATTCAATCGCTTTTCTTGGTGGTGATCCCATTACCAATTTGAAAGCATTTACAAGTTCTCGAACGTCGTACATTATCTATCTCAACCTCTTTAGTCTCTAATGTAGACAGGGAAGCTCCAAACTTAACCTGTGATGTATCTAATGCCACTATAGTCCTTTCACAACTTCTAGGATTTCGTAAAGTGGTAACTCTACCGACACAATAAATTCTAGCGTCATTATGTACTAGCCAATCCACACCAAATATCACCTAATACTCTATGAAGTCAAACACATATGGGTCGCAAACAAATAAATATTCACATAAAGCAAACTTGACCTCAATGCACCTTAATCCGAGAGTAGCATACCCACCGACCAGAATAAGCACACATAAGGACGTAACTAAATATTCGATGTCTAAACCCAATATATCAACCAAATCTTTCGAAGTGAAAGATGTGTCACCCAGTATCAAACATAACTATAACCATAATACTAAAAATCAGAATCGTACCTTTAAGCACTACACCTTTCCTCTTTTTCTCAACAAAAGGTCTAGTGCTGGTCCTTCCAAAACAAAACCTTTACCTGTCTCAACTCTATGCAATCTCTCTACTTATGGCCAGGCGTATCACAATTATAACACTTGACCTTCTCCTTATTCTTTGACTTTATACACTTAGTCGGGTAATGACCCTTCAGCAAACAATTAAAGCAAACAGCTGCACGTTGACCGTCTAAGCTCCTCCTACGTTCTTTCCCCCTTTCTACTTGTTATTATTGCTTTTTTGATATGGTCGAACCTTTTCTTCTACCATTTTGAGTCTAACATCAGCTTTTCTCTCTTTTTGATACAAGCAGTCATATCTCCTTACCATATCTAGTACCAACTCAAGGGAGATAAAAAATGCTTCATTACTTATGATTTAATCCCTCAAACCTTCAAGAAATTTCTCATTCTTTTTCAGCGACGTCCTGATATGCACCATACCATACTTTACAAAGCAATAAAATACTGCGTATATTCTGCCAACATCATTTCTCCTTGCTTCAGATTCACAAATCATGATAAAGCACTCATCTGCAATTCCAGGGTTAAATAAGCCTTGGATCACTTCTTAAGTTGATCCTAAGTGAATTCTTTCTTGGGATCACAATAGGCAGTGCCTTCCACAAGTCCAAAGCATCTACCTGAAGCCGACGAGAAGCCAACCTCATTTTTTGAGCATCACCATGTCCTATATCGCCAAAGATACGCTCACACACCTTTAAATAGTTTAGCAGCTTAAAAGAATGTTCCTATTCAGTAAACACCTTTCCTCCATAATTCTTATAGTCTACTTTTATCTTAGAAAAGTTTCCTCCTCTAGTTATTCATCTCAACTCAACAACTTCGGCTAGTTGTTGCTCATCATTTATGTCATGTACTAGCAGAAAAGTGCATTCATATCCATTGCTCCAAAGGAAAACAAAGGCACCTGAGTACTGGTTTAAAAACTAACATTCAGGGTTGTCTCCCATCCTTAGTCATTATTCTGTGTACTTGTAGTTCCTCCACTAGTGTTTGCCCAAGCACCTCCACATTAAACATCTACTTTGGGTTTCTGTTTCTTACTTTTTATGTAAGAAAGCACTTGTAAGAAACAAAAGTAAAGGGAGCGAGAGAAATAGTAGATGGATAAATATATCCACCTATATATTTATATAAAAATACAAGTACGTTATATATGGCGTATACCCTTTCCTTAGGTATTTATCTTCTACTATCTAGTTCATACTTAGGTTTTATAGTTAGTTTTATCTACTTAAGTGTCCCCTAACCTAAGATCTGACACCACGCTATAAAAAACCCCTCTTTGATATTTGAAAACAAATGTTAACGATGTTATAGTCGTCACCAGACTTATTCGCAACCGACAAAATAAGATCAGATTTTTTCAACAACTTTAAGTAAATAGTGCCTCTAAATTATTTTCATTACACTAATTGTATTTACATTTTTTGTTGCCCAAATCATCACGTAAGAGCAAATATAATAAAAACATAGGTAATAGTGTCATGCCTGACACATGAAGATGCCCATGAACATTTAATCAGTTATATAATCTGGTTTGCATTAGCAAAATTCAAAATAAAACTTTTTTATCCATTATGCCTCTTCAAAATGGTACCTGGTTAATCTCATAAACTCAGCCTACTCGAATGACTACCCATGAGTTTATGGATAAAAAAATAATAAAATGAGGGTCAGGCATAAAGCCTGGTATTGGTAATACATTTCCCTAACATAACATATAGTGAGATTATAATGCCCAGCTTAATGAGTTTTCCTATCACTGGATCATTAACAACAATTGCATCCTGTCATGTAACATTACAAAATTATATCATAAGCTACGTATAAGATCATTTCATACATAAGTAAACGCTATGCTTAAATACATTTATGAATAATGTCATACATTTACCCATTTCAGCATAAGTATAACCTACACTTATCAACATCTTATGAACAGTGTCATATAATTATCGATCACATTTTCATGAATCACATAGACTCTTACTTAGGTGTCAATCTAAAAGTTATTATTAACTCTATTTAGTGATTGCCTCTCTAAGTCTATTGTCACTAATTCATCTTCTTACTCGAACAATATCACCGGTGAAATGACCACTCATTCACCCTGGGAGCCACCCTGACTTTCCTAGGAGGTTGAATATAAGCATCTTAAATACATCTAGCAAGCACCGTTACTAAGCATTTATAGCCCCTCCTAGTCCTAAAACACTTTTGCCTCACGTTGTTGATTCATAAATTACATCTATTTTGATGTTATTGCTTGCATTAGAGTTAAAATTTCTGAATCGAACTCGATGTACTTCCCATATCTTGGCACCCTACCATATACCCATTGAAATTAGACTTCACTAAGCCTTGACATCCTGTCATTCAATATCTCCATGAGTAGATATATTTTAAGATCTTGGGTCCGACCCATTTCTTTCATTCATTAGTTATGTACCCTACATATTCCATGTATCTTCAAGTTTAGATCAAAATCTTTTAATTCTTCGATAAAACAATTTTATCTTTCTTTTTAAATGGTACAACTTACCATTTTAGCTTCCCTAATCTTAGCCATTTCTGTCTTTACATAAGTTGTTACATTTTATCTTATAATTTATCTTTATAATTTCATGTGTTAAGAAACTAAAGTTAAACATCTTGGAATCTGGCTTCTAAAATGCTTCCCATAATTCACATATTTTAAATAATAAATTTATTACCATTTGCAACTACACACATAACTATCGAGCTTCTATGTCCATATTATCATATATCTAGCTATTTCTTGTCTAAGTTGTTGGACTTCAAGGCTAACTATCACATACTTAAGCTATCGAACATCAAGGCTATCTATTGGGTGCTTAAGCCATTGAACATCAAGACTAGCTATTCCATGCATGATACATCGACCATCAAGGCTAGTTATCACATACTCGATCCATTGAACATCAAGGCTAGTTATCACATACCCAAGCTATCAGAAGTTTAACATGCTAATCATCGCAATTCTAACTTGTTGGAACTTGGCCAGCCCGCAGCCGAAGTTATGGGTGAATTTCAAAAAAAAATCCACTTATTGGAACTTGGCTAGCCCGCAGCCGAAGTTATGGGTGAATTTCAAAAAAATCCACTTATTGGATCTATATTGAGCCTATGAAGTCTAAATTATTCAAAACATTTCTAAAATTTATTTAAATAAAATCTCTTATTTTATTTAAATCTATAAATTATATACAATTTTATTTGATTTATATTTTATACATATAAATGTACACATATGTATCATACACATATATGTATGTGTATGCATGTGTAACATGTATATATGTGTACTACTATAGTAAATACTAAAATAATATATACACACACGCATAATGAATATATATATTAAAAAAATTAAACTAGTATATAAATATATATATATATATATATTCATAAACATATTTACAATATCTAAATGTGTCTCTTAATTACTATATATATGTGTGTGTGTATGTATGTATGTGTGTGTGTGTGTATTAATTGAAAAAATTAATTTTATGTATTATTAAGCAGTTCCAGATCGTATGCACAACACAATAAAATTTTATTATATTAAAATATATATAAATTAATTTATTAGTCGAAAATCAATAAAATTTTAATAAAAATATTTTTAAAGAATTTTATTCAAATTTTCAATATTTAGAAAATCTAATATGATATTTTAAGGCTTGAATATTTTTCATAATTTTCTTGATCATAATTTATTTTTTATTAATTAGTTTTTTCTTTCGTATATTGTAATAATTTTTGAAAATAGAAAAAATGATTTTTTTTATTCTTAGTTTCTAGCCGAAAGCTTATTTCATGATAAAATAATTTAATAAAAATTAAAATTTAATTTTTGAAATATATTTATTTTATGCGAATTATTTAAATAATATATCAATTTAAATAATATTAAATAATAGTAAATAATTATTAAAAAATATTTTACAGCTGTTAAAATTATAACTACTCTAAATATACGTGTATAAAATATATAAGTTTAATTACTACCATGAAATGATGTTATAATTAAATATTAACCATATGAGTATAACTAAATGATATATTTATATGTATATATTAACTAATAAAACAATAATTATTATAATTAAAATACTTGTGCAAATTTGATCTATATGTAAAAATTTGTTTTTTAAATGATTACATGCATATAACCAATCTAGTATGTGACAACATAAATACATATAAGGATCGTCACCTAAGTAACAATATAATAATAATGTATATGAATAAAAAATATTATCCAGAAATTTTAGCTACATAATACAGTAAAAACATAACTAAAACTAATGCCTTGAAGCACATCCTGTAATGATGAACTATCTCTCCTTTGAAAGTTTTTCGATTCGGCGGATTGCTAATCTTTAAACCATAGACTTTTGACTATCAATTAGCACTCGTCTTTTGAATGGATTTGAGTTTGATTTGCTTGAGCTCCTAGGGGATAAAGTAGGCCAACAAAGGATGGAAATAATGGCAGCAAAAAAAAGATAATTTTCAATTTGGGTTTGGAATTGTATAAATAGTGGATGGAAGAGAGAAGATGATGGATCATATCTCATACTAGTTCTTACTAAATCTAAGCCATCCAATTCTAACATCTCTAACCTATTTGAGCCACCCCATATAGCCCTCATTACAGCCGAAATGCTAACCCATCATTATGGCTAATATCCTATTTAAACCAGAAGAAATAGAATTTAATTAAATCTAATTTAATTGCTTATTGATATTATATATCAATCGATATATTTATAACTATTATAAATATGTTAAATAATATTTATTCCTCAAATCATATTCAAAACTTTATAATTAATATTCATAAATATTAATTATTTTAAGTAATTTATAACAATTATAAACTAAATAAATTGTTTGGTCAAAGGAGAATTCATCATTTTGGTTTTGACTCATCGATGTAAATTTGGTCAGAGTTAATATCGAACAATTCGAATATTAACATTCACACATTAGTTAGCAAGTGGTATGACATTTTAGCTAGATTCATTGCTTATTGATTTTGGTAAAATCTAATTTTACTTGTTTAATTGTTACTCGGTTGTGGCTTTTATTCACACCAATTCTCTTCGTCAAAACTATATCAATTTGGGCTTATGGAATTTGATAATAGTCAAAATTTCAATATCGTCCATATTCAAGTCTATAGTCCAAACATAAAGTCCTTGGTTCAATTATAACAATTATTATTAACTGAATTGCTCTGATCAACAACTTTTACTTTGGGTTGGCTTGAGTTGACTATGATACTAACCCTATATAACTAAGAAGACGAATCCTCACATGAATAATATTTCACTTCCAATACTTCCATTCGACCAAACTATAAAAATTCGATGAACGTTGTGCCATGATTTGATTACAATCAAAGTAGATCTTTCATATTGAAGAGCCACGGTGTTCTCAAGTCGAGAGGACTATGTAAATCAGCCACATCGATATTTTCTATTTGACCTTAGTTATAGTAACCAACAGAAAACTATCATGTGAGTCGTTCCATAGTTATCTAATAACTATCAGTACGTAACCTCTAGGTGCCTCCAATAGTCATGAGTAATACACTGCCAACATTTGGAAAGCATTACATACTCTAGTCTTAACAGATACATCGATATCCAATCTCGATGCATCTTGACTAAGAACATTTAAAATGGTATATTTGTTTTCATTATGATAAATTACTTACGGTAACACCACTTTGTAAGTACTATCACAAAACATACCATTTATGGATTTTCTATTAAATATACTTTTAATTAAATTAATTAATTAATATAACATATTATATCATGTATATAATAGAAAAAGCACCTTTTCTCGAACAAGGTCGGTTATCGAGTTTGATATATGTAAAAATTACATGATTGCTCTTAGGGCATACCAAAAACTCCATCAATCCCCACTTGCACTTGTGGTCAATTATGGAATCTTATTCCAACTTCTCCAATTGATTTCCTCAAAACCAATCGGGTCAGTCCCTCAGTGAACGGGTATGCTATTTTGTTTCAATTATCCACTCTGTCAATCAACTCTCTCCAACGCTGATAAACTACCTTTATCATGTGGAACAATTCGGGGTATGTCACTCGACTTCTAGTGAGGTCTAAGTTCTATTATGGACTATATCGCAACATTGCTAACATATAACAATGTTATGTGATTCCCAACATTTGGAATCACCCTCGGATCAGTTATAAATTTGTGCATTTATTATATATACATCATTTTTATTGTAGCGCTATTCAAGACGATGTACTTAGCTCTTTTTCATTGAGCAAGCCACAGTCTTTTATTTGGAACATTTCCAACTTAAAGATTCTTAACACGAATTTATTATGGATATATCATACTCAATATCACTTATGAAAGTTTGAGTTTGAACACTCCTTCATAAGGATTTTGTTGTTTCTGTAAACAATTCTCTAGTATTTTGTAAATACACGAGAACACTCGAAACTACCATTTAGTGATATTAATTTGGATTTGATATTTGCTTCATGTATCAAATACATAAACAAATCACGATGTCGTGGACAATATAACATGTATGATAATTCCTATTGCCAATGCATAAGGAATCCATCTTACATGTTCCGTATTAAAGATTTTAATAACATGTCCTTGCATATCATTTTGGGACATTCCCAATATCTTTTATACTTACTATAGAAGACATTATTTACAAATCCAACGTTAAGTATTAAAACAACTAAAATTGATTTTAACACAAGTACATCGTTAACAATCAGCAGTGTATTGTTCACTTATGGTTTAGAAATATCTATGTACTGTTTTATGTTCTTTCTTATGAGCACATGCTTTCTCTACATTTTGATTGACAGTCAAACTATTTGATAAATGTGTCAAAACGCTTGTTCAATTTTGGTGCTTGTTGAATGACACTTTCGTATATGTTCTTGTATCATATCCAAAACTTATAAACCAAATCTTGTTCCCACTGACTTCAAGACACTTTAGTTGCTATGCTCAAACAGTCTATTCTAAATCATTATTTAGAATTTTCCATTTCAGCACATACGTACCAAACACTAAGTCATTCTAAGTAATAATTTTGTGAGTAAATCCAAACCAACTTGAGCATATCGAATTGTGAATTTATTATGTTAATTTCAACAACTGAAATTTATTATATTATTATCATCACAATGGCTCATAATATTCCAACTGCGTTTGTCTTTCTTTTAAAGACATATTTGTAGCCAATGGATCATATTCCTTTGGGTACAACTATCAAAACCATATTTTGATAATGTACTTGGAATAAATTTTGACTTTCGCATCATACCATCATAGAGTCAATACTCTTAATGGCTTACTGAGGTTCATCTATTCCCGACAAGGATAAAAAACTCATAGTTTCACTTCGATGTGTGAGAATACTTATTAGACACTCAAATGTGATGTGTTCATTTAGGTTAGGCTAAATTCATTTCAACCGACACAATCAGTTTCATCTTTGGATCATATCCAAATCCTTTATAATTCCAATCATTTTTCGAAGAAATTCCATCGCTATGAAGTTGGTATTTCTTGAAACAATAGTTGTTTCTTAGTGTAATGGAACGGGTATTCATAAACACTTTATAAATTGCTTTATATATAAAACTGATTTGATTTTAGTTTACAGTACTTATGTTCACAACAAAAATTAGTCATCTAATGACTATCGTACCCAAACTTCTTTTGGGCGATTCTTACAAGATAAATCATGTATAATTATTACATGCAGTCTTTCGACTCACGCAACCCGCTAACTCTTTGGCCTAGGACGTGATGGGGTTTCATCTTGTATGATTTTGTAAACTATTCTTTGGATGGTATTAATTTTAGCCTTGTGTAGTACTCTTAAGTACACTCCTTGTAGAAAGAGTTCAATTCAACTTCACTCGTCATTAATCGTGCTTTGTCCAACAGTGTTTGACTACCCCTTACCAATACATCATTATGTATTATAGGGGGTAGTTACTATTGAGAATGAGTCTTCATTCATTTTAGATACGTTTGGAACTCTTTCCAATATACTTACTAACATGAACAAATCGAATCAATTCTTTTGCATGTTATATTACTTACTTCAGTTTTATATTCTATGAGCTTATCATAGACTTATACATATGTATCAATTACACACGTTTATGTTTGTGATAACTCATCGATAAATATGATGAAGTATGGGGAACCGTTTTGGTATTAATTGACTTAAGATTGCATATATCTATATGTATCAATCCTAAGAATTCATTAACTCCTATGATGCTTCCACTAAATAGGTGCATAGCCTTTAATTTTTTGAGATATATTTAATCAGTAATTAGGAATAATATAATAAAAATTATTTCTCAAAACTACGGTTCAGTCTATAATTCCAAAATAAGTTTAAATAATTTTAGATACTTCGGTATTTCTAATGCATCACTTTTGTTGTGAAAAAAAATACCATATTACAATTTTGTTTCATAATGAATATTCATAATATTCACTTTGAAATATAATTACTTTTATTTTTCACTCGCAACGAAAAATAGTCATAATTTGATAAATATTCTTCGGTATGTTTTACGAAAATAATTTTCATAATTTGATGCAATTAATAATTGCTATACGGCATGCTCCTACTATTTCCTCCATTACTAGAATAACGTACTAAATTTGGAGGTGCATCATTCACTTAATACATATTGTTTATGTCATACACTATAACTAGTTTATAATGTAGAGTTCTTTAATATAATATCTTGAACTCAAAGAAATAGATCTTATAGAAAACAATATTCTATTTAAAATACATTTTAGAATAAAAATCATATTTCTTATTCCAATATTAAGTATCAATTATTACTTTACAATTCTCGTTTCCGATGCTATCTTATAATGTAGAAGTGACCATTCACTCTCCTCATTCCAACTATACCTGTAATCACATCTACGCCTATACATTCGTTTTCTTTCTAAAAGGTCGATCAAAAGAAAATCCTTACTACAACATCATAACGAACTCTTAGATCAAATTTAACATTTAAGGACATCAAATATGTTGCACTTTGCATAAACTGATCAAGTTGAAATTTCAGTGATCAAATTCTTAGATCTTTATTGTAGTTCTGGTCTAACGCTAAATTTAACACAATATGATCCTTTTTGTAATCAATCAAATTGAATACTCGATCCCACAGTATCGAATATTGTCGAATATTGGTTTATTTCGAATGAACTCGCTTCATCGAAGTATCGTGCATTATGAGCTACCACCGTTCCCTATATAACACTTATATGTGATAGTATATGGATCAAATATCCATAGTCTTGTATTTCTTTTGAGTTTGAAACTTATTAAATGCAATACACGGTCTCAACAAAATAAACATGTAAGTGACCAAATTACGAATGTATTAAGTAGTTGTAAAGTTAGGTACTTGCATAGGTATAGAAACGACTAACATTCAAGAAGTATTTAATAGTAAGTATATATATTATATTTCTATTTGTGAATCTTCAATTCAGTTTAATTGTATATCTTAATTGATAAACATTTTATCAATCGTATTAAAGGCACAAATTATCAATGTTGATTGTTATATAACATTTGTTCTTATAATATTAGAAAGGTTAAATGTTATCATTTCATTTTTCTAATAAAGTTCCCACTAGTCTTTTGTGTTTTGCCAAACCCTAAGTCAAAACATAAAAATCATTCGGCTTCACTAGTAGGTGTTTGGACTCATCCTTCTTGAAATTCTGACCTTGAGTCTAATCAATAAGTCATAGCTCCTCTGACGATGGATAACTCCTTGTCGGATTTATCACATACAACTCCTAAACCTTTTGGTTCCTTTTCCTAATTCCGCTTCGACCTTGAGTCTGCTCAGCAAATTGGAACGGAATTATTCATTCGCGCCTACCATATCGCAACGGCCTAAGTATAGTATATGTACCTTATGTCTGCTCAACAAATACATATAGTTATCTTACCTCGTCCATTTAATATATTAATAATACTACACATAACATCCCCAGCTTGAGTCTGCCCAATAACTAAGAAGTATGCAAGTAATTTTATGTGTGCGTGTGTCTATGTGTATCTCTGTGTGTGTGTTAGAGGACAACATTATATTAAAGATTCATAATCTTAAATTTAAGATTGAGTGATATCAACTTATGGAATAATATAATTCTTAATAATTACTCTCGTGATTCAAATGTCAAACACATATGAAATCATGGTATATGTACATTGTATGTATTTATTCCTTAAGTCTATTTAGGATTTCTTTGAGTTCCACCTTTAATTTATACATTCATATTATATAATTTCTATTTTATATAACTTTTATATTTTATATTACTTTTATAATAGTCTTATGTATAGCAAAGTATTATTTAAATATTAATTTTAATTAATTAACATTTTAATTAATTTCATATTAGTATAACATTTATATTCATTAATTATTATGTACTATAACTTTTATAGTATTACACATTTGTCTTATATATGTGTATATTCATTTAATTAATTAACCTTTAATTAATTTATTTGATTAATTAACCTTTAATTAATTTTATTTAACTAAACAATTTTAATTAAATTTATTAATTTTGAGATTCGTTTATATACGTACATGTATAATTATGCTAATTTAACATTTTAAAACAACATAACATAAATCAAAATATACAATACATGTACATATATTTATCAATTAATTAACATATCTAATTAATATATTTTGTTAACCTTTTTAATAACTTTTAAATTTCAAAATTAAACTTATATTGATTTTCAAGCATGTTTAAAAAATTATATTATAACTTTTATAGTGTGTGTTTTATTTTAAATTTAACTTTTAAATTTAAAATTTTATTCTAATATTTGAAACAATTTGAAAATCTATAGTACAACATTTATAATATTTATTATTTAAAACTTAAATTTTTTATTTTTATTTCAAAACAATTTTGAAATTAGCCCAAGGCCCAATTCAAATTGGGCCTTTTCTATTAAGGATAACCTTTTGGGTTTACCTCATCATTTCAGGCCGGGCTAGTAGCCAGGTAGAGCAGAGTACTTAATTACCCAAAACCAACCTTAGATACTACTTTTCTAGACACCGTACTATATGTGTAGGCCTTAATTAGTCACCCTTAACATGACTAATTAAGACCGCATAGGCTATTGGACTCTGATACCATTGTTGGAATCGGGTCAGCCCGTAGTGGATGTTATGGGTAAATTTCAGAATAATTTCCCTTATTAGATCTATGTTGAGCCTATGAAGTCTAATTAATTTAGAACATTTCTAA
The DNA here is from genome assembly GCA_030737815.1 of Allium fistulosum. Classification (NCBI taxonomy): domain Eukaryota; kingdom Viridiplantae; phylum Streptophyta; class Magnoliopsida; order Asparagales; family Amaryllidaceae; genus Allium; species Allium fistulosum. The sequence goes on along the minus strand of CM060904.1, from coordinate 731,930,764 downwards.
ATTCTATTTAAATAAAATCTCTTATTTTATTTAAATCTATAAATTATATACAATTTTATTTAATTTGTATTTTATACATATAAAAGTACACATATATATCATATACATATATGTGTGTGTGTGCATGTATAACATGATAATCCATGCAAGGTATAACATACCCGTGTATAGATGTTGGGATTTACATCACAATGGACACGTTAGCTCATCCGATGTGTACTGTATGCTACCATTTATGTATGTATTTAAACTTATCATTCTATAAATATTATAAATCTACATATATGTATATACATATATATATATATATATGTTTATTTTATTTAAATAATTTTGGGATGTTTCCAGTATTTTTTATACTTACTATAGAAGACATTATTTACAGATCCAGTGTTGAGTATTGAAATAACTAAAATCGATTTTAACACAAGCATATCATTAACAATCAACAGTGTATTGTTTACTTATGGTTTAGAAATATCTATGTACCATTTTACGTTCTTTCTATAAGCACACGCTTCCTCTGTATTTTGATTGACAATCAAACTATTTGATATTCCTATTAAAATACTTGTTCAATTTTAATGGTTGTTGAACGACACCTTCGTATCTGTTCTTGGATCATATCCAAAAACTTACAGACCTAAATATCGCTTCTACTGACCTCGAGTCACTCTGGTTGTTATGTGCAAATAGTCTAATCTAAACCATTATTTAGAATTTTCCATTTTAGCATATACATACCACACATAAAGTCATACTAAGCAATATTTTTGTGAGTAATCCAAACTAACTTGAGCACATCGAATTGTAAATCTGTTACATTAGTTTCTATTATACTATTCTCATCAATGTGGATCACTATATTCCAACTGCATTTGTCTTTCTCTTAAAGGCATATTTGTGGCCAGTGGACCACATCACTTTGAGTACAACTAGCAATATTATATTTTGATAATGTACTTAGAATCTATTCAGATTTGCACACTTTATACTCTTAATGGCCTAACTAAGGATTATCTATTCTTGACAAGGATAAGAAACTCATAATTTCTCTTCGATATGAGAATACTTATTAGACACTCTAATGTGATGTGTTCATTTAGGTTAGGTTAATTTCATTTCATCTCACGTAACCAGTTTCATCTTTGGATCATATCCAAATCCATTCTAATTCTAATAATTTCTCATAGACATTCCTTGGTTATGAAGTTGGTATTTCTTGAAACAATACTTTTTCTTTGTGTAATGGAAAGGGTATTCATAAACACATTATGAATTGCCTTATATATAAACTGATTTGATTTTAGTTTATAACACTTACGATCATAACATAAATTAGTCATCTAATGACTATCGTACCTAAATTTCTTTTGAGCGATACATACAAGATCAATTACATATAATTATAACTTCCAGTCTTTCAACTCACACAACCCACCAACTCTTTGGCTTAGTACATGATGCGGTTTCTTATAAACCCATATCTTATATGATTTTGTAATCTATTCCTTGGATGATATTAATTTAAACCTTTTGTACTATTCTTAAGTACACTCCTTGTAGAAAGAGTTTAATTCAACTTCACCCATCTTTAATTATGATTTGTTCAACAAAGTTCCACTACTCCTTATAAATACATCATTATGTATTATAGGGAGAAGTTACTGTTGAGAATGAATCTTTATTAATTTTTGGTATGTTTGGAACTCTTTTCAACATACTTACTCAAACGATCAAATCGAATCAATTCTTCTGAATGTTATATTAATTACGTCCATTTTTTATTACATGAGTTTATTATAGACTTATATATGCGTATAAAATACACACATTCATGTTTTTGATAACTCATCGGTGAATATGATGAACCATGTAGAACTGTTTGGGTGTTAATAGACTTACGATTACATACATCTATATGTATTAATGCTAAGAGTTCATTAACTCTCATGATGCTCCCACTAAATGGACGCATAGCCCTTAATGGTTTGAGATATAATTAACCAGTATCATATGATTCATAATCATGTAATAAAAATTATTTCTCAAAACTTCGGTTTAGTCTATAATTCCAAAATAATTGTAAATAATTTTAGATATTTTAGTATTTACAATGCATTACTTTTGTTGTGAAAATAAATACCACATTACAATTTTATTTCATAATGAATATACATAATATTCACATTGAAATATAATTATGTCTATTTTTCAGTCGACACCAAAAAAATAGTCATTATTTCATAAATAATGTTCGGTATGTTTTACTAAAACAATTTTCGTAACTTTATGTAATTAATAATCGCTATATTACATGCTCCTACAATTTCTGCCATTACTATAAAAGCGTACTAAATTCGGAGGTCCATCATTCATTAAATATAGATTATTTATTTCATACACCGTAACTAGTTTATAGCGTAGAGTTCTTTTTATCAAATATCTTGAACTCAAAGAAATAAATCTCATAGAAAACAATTTTCTATATGAAAATATACTTTGGAATAAAAATCGTATTTCTTATTCCAATATTAGGTATCGATTATTATTTTACAAATCTTGTTTTCGATATTTTTTTATGAAGTGGAAGTGACCATTCACCCTCTTCATCCCAACTATACCTTTAATCACATCTAGTAATATACATTCATTTTCTTTATAAATGGCCGAACCATTCAAAAGAAAATCCTTGCTACAACATCATAGCGAACACTTTACTGAAGTATACTTGAACATCCGTAACATTTGGGACATCAAATATGTTGCACTATGCATAAACTGATCAAGCTAACATTTCAGTGATCAAATTCTTAGATCTTTCTTGTAGTTTTGGTCTACTACTACATTTAACACAATGCAATCCTTCTGTAATCAATCAAATTGAATACTAGATCTCACGGTACTGTTTATTGGCTTATTTCAAATGAACTAACTTCATTGAACAATCCTACATTATGAATTATGACTATTCCCCATATAACAATTATGTGATAGTATATGGATCAAATATCCATAGTCTTGTATTGCTTCGGAGTCCGGAACTCATTGGATGCAATACACGTGTCGACCAAATAAACACATAAGTGACCAAATTATGAGTATATCAAGTAGTTGTAAAATTAGATACTTGCATGGGTATAGAAAACATCAACATGCAAGAATTTTATTTAATAGTAAATATATTATATTTTTATTTATGAATCTTCAATTCAATTTATTTATATATCTTATTTGATAAATATTTTATCAATCGTATTAAATGCACAAATTTATCGATGTAGATTATTATATAGCATTTGTTCTTACAATATTAGAAAGGTTAAATGTTATCATTTCATTTTTCTAATAAGGTTCTTGCTAGTCTTTTATGTTCTGCCAAACCCTAAGTAGAAATATAGAAGTTTTTTGACTTTACTAGTAGGTGTTTGGACTCATCTATCTTGGAATTCTGATATTGAGTCTACTCAACTAGTCATAGCTCCACAGACGATGGATAACTCCTTACCAGTTTATCATATACAACCCCTAATCGTTTGGTTTCTTGTCCTAATTCCCCTTCGACCTTAAGTCTGCTCAACAAATCAAAACGAAATTATTCACTCATACCTACAATATCGCGACGATGTAACTATATTATTGTTGCTTGAGTCTGCTCAACAAATACATAAAGTTGTTGTTAAACTAAAAGTTGTTTCAACACCCAAGATGTTGTTTAAGGTGGTTTTATTTGAAAATATTCCAATAATACCAATCAGTTTTAATATTACAATGAAGTTGTTCAAAAATTCAAGTCATATGTTTGAGGGTGAAATAGGTGAATCACATAAATATGTAATAGTCCTTCATTCATGTTTCAATAGGCAAATCAGGAAATTCACATATGTTATAGTCCCTTGTTCATATGTCAAAGGGCATAATAGGAAATATGCAAAGTAAACTTCAATTTAAACAAGAGCTTAAGTGGCCTTGTGCAAATTAATAATTTACAAGCCTAAGTTCAAGTCCAAGTCCAAGAATAAAGTCATATATGTCCATTTTCATAGATAGCTAAATAAGCAAGTACAAAAAAAGTGTGCTATGTGGGGTTAAACATCCAAGTCCTTATTTTTAAAGATTCCTAAAGTTAAAAGTGGCTCTAGAGATCCCAAAATCGATTTAGGGTTTACAATTTACAATTATAATTGAGAATTACATAAAGAAATGATTTGTCTCTCTCAAAGTGGTGGAGGGGGTCTATTTATAGAGATGGAAAATAGGCAGGATGGTTGACATGTATCCCCTTGCCATCCCTTCATATGGTAGATACTCAGTAATCCTTATGTCTTCTGAAGTTCGGCATCTCTTCCCGCTTGTAAAAGCTCGACATTCATTGCTAATGTTGAAGCTCATCATTGTTTTGGAATTTGTTATCTCTTCTGTTTGTAGAAACTCGACATCACTTCTTTGTAAAAGCTCGATATCATTTGTTGTTTATAGATGCTTGACAATAGTTACTGTTGTTGAGGCTCGATAACCGTTGCTGTATCAATGGCTCGTTATCTATAGCAACTCAATATCCTTCCCTATTGTTAGATGCTCAACATCACCTTTTCTTTGATAAAACTCAATAACCTCCCCTTGTGGTTAAATACTCGACACTACCTTTTCGTTGATGAAACTCGATAACCTCCCATTGTTAGATGCACATAAACGCAGATGGGTTTTTACCTTATGCTTACTAAAACATTTTTATCAAATCATTTTATATTATTTCTAGTGACAATGCTTTGAAAATACTTTCAAATAACATATTAAAATAGCCAGAATTGTTACATTTGTTAAATTCGACAACATGTTTAGGTTTACAATCAAGTTCGTAAAGGTACGTATTGGAGAATGGATTTCCAACAATGACAAGGTAAGGGACTACCTTCGGACAGTACATCTCTAGTGGAATGTATCGAGGAACAGCCCTGCTACCCTCTACCAACACAGAACTGGCCAACCTCTACCATAGATGGTGCTGAATATGTCATCACCCTGATCGTTCCCGACCTTTCCGTGGCCATAGCATACAACAAACCCGATATATAGAGGGAAATCTAGAAAGGTGATGAACATCTCCTAATGGAAGTGCCCTACTTAGCCCTACTACATGTTCCATGTTTCTACCGTTACTAAGGTGTGTGGCCTAAGGTAATGTTTTACCATTCACATAATAGCAAATCCCACTTTGAACGCCATATTGCCATTTCTGACAACACACTAATTGGTTCTACAAATGTACAACCCCCGAGTTCATATGCCTCAAGGAAGGGTGTTAAGTGTAAGAGGGGTTACCTCCTACACCGCCAAACAGATGTACGTTTGAAAAAACCAATGTACGTGGTCTTAGAAATGGAATGTCAGACTTTCATCCATACAAGTTGTCCAGGAACAGGACAAACCAAAGGTACTCCTACTACATCCTATTTGGAAATCACACCTAAGCTTAGTAGCAAGCAGTCCTTGCATTTAAGATTTCAAAATGAAGGTACTATTGCCACCATATGTATATAATATGGGAATCACGAGGTTAGTGGCAAGCAGCTCTACATTATGAAGATCTCCATCTTCAAAATCATTGTCTTTAACATGTCTTCATTTTCAAAGGCGTATATTGGATCGAAATGGAGATAGGAATCACCAAAATCCGATCCCAGTCTCTTCGAACCAACTATTGATAAATAAATGTGTATATGTGTATACAGAAATGTTAAGCCTCTTTCATTAAATCCTCTTTTCTTCTTTTACTCAAAATATTATTTTGCTTTGAAGATGACTTTTTATCCAATAAAATATCTTTTTAGAGATATATATCTTTAAAAAATTTCTGTTTCGAGATATACAGAATTATTAAACCTCTTTTTAACTTTGAAATTCACAAACCATTTCCTTTTAATTACTTAGGAAAATATTTCCATATTATATTATTAGCATAATAAATAAAGATTTAATTTTTTCGAAACATGTTTTAAATGGGTCAAAAACAATGGTATTTAAGACATCATTTACTGTAAACCCAAATCACTTAGTATTGAGTAAAAAGGATTCATAGATTTTAGGTTAATTATGCTCATTTTCAATCTGTACTATTCATCGAATAACGATGGAATCGCCTTTTAAATTCACATGGAAAGTACAAATTCCCTCCTCGAAATTTAATACCGAGTTTAACTATAATGCTCTCTTTACCATCAAAATCCTATTTTAAATTTTGTTTAACCTTTTTGGAAAATTCCAAATCTATTTTCTTTTATCTAAAAAAAAATGCGATCCGAGTTAATCAAATTAACTATCCCCTCCGCCGGGTCAGTCCGGATAGCTAGAGGGAGCACGCAACTGGTTTCCTAAACTCTAACCTAGAGACAGTGGTCAAGATATTTGAATAAACTCTAAACCTTTAATAATATTTGATTTATCTTTTGAAAATCATTTCCAAAAGATTCAGAAAGAATACCCAAGTCCAAATCATTTATTCAATGGTTACCAAATTCCATTGCTAAATTGTCGGTGAATAGTGATTTTAAAACTTTATAGATTAAAACACCAATTTCATTACATATATGCCCATTTTTATAATTCAAATTCCTTTTAAAACATTTTAACATATTTATGGAATTTATTTCATATTTTTTATAGATTTTACAACATCCATTTTATAGAGTTGAAAATAATATTTTACGAACTGCCAAAATGCAACGATTTTAAAAACTTGATTTAGACATATTTCAAACTTTACTAAATGGAATCTTCGATTTTATTTTTTATTTGAGAACTATGATTATAAGGGTCAGGAAAATTCCTATTTCAAAGAATTCCAACTCATATTTTAACCTACACATCCGTTTAACTTTTCAGGTCGCGAAAACGTGAACTACCGAAACTCGATAGCTTATTTTTCACCCTTTAGTCAAATTTTATAAAAATTGTTCGAAACACTTTTAAATCATTTTAATAACATAATAAGCTATTATTAAACAATTTAAAACAATATTTTACCATTTTAATTATTAAAATCTATTTTACTTCTTTTCATCTATTATAATATTATATTATTATAAAAATTATTTTTCCAACCTTCTTAATTCAAAATCCTTTGTTTTATACCATATGATATTTCTATATCATTTTCCACCTTTTAAAACTATTTTCTTCATAAATGAAACCATAGATTTTATTTTCCAAATTTATTTCAAACTTTGTAGAAATGAGCTTTAATGTTTATAAAACATTATAAACCGTTTTAAACCATTTTTATCCATTTTCAAAGAGGTTAACAATGTTATATATACCATTATAATTTATAAAAGGAAGTGATTCCTTTGTGTAAATTCGACGTATATTTTACCATGAATTATTTCCATATCAAGCAAGCATATTATCTACCAATCATCCAATAATCAATCATTTTATCATCTAAACTATGCTAATCAACAGAGTATACCAGCATAGCACAAATCATAGATAATTTTAAGATAAAATTAAATAAGATGGAAGTAGTGTTCTCACTTTCATGCTATTCAACTCTAAGTATTTTTTAATCGACAAAACAATCCCTTTCTCCGCATCAAAACTTATGGAACTTGCCCCTGGACTTTGGTGATGCTCGGCCAAGCTTGTGGGGAGGTGGAAGCTCGGCTTTGAGATGGTAGTGGTGTGGGCCATGCACTTTACTAAGGAAGGGGTGGAGTTTGGCTAACTTTTTTAAGCGATTTGATATAGATCTATTAGAGAGTTCAAGAAGAAGAAGAGAAGTGAAGTTGTGAAGAAAGGAAGAGGATATGCATGTGTATTTATAGGGTAGAAATCCTTGTACATGAAATTACCAAAATACTCCTCCCCTCCCATCATAACTTCGGCCGAACCCTCCCCCCCAACCATGTGCCTTCCATCACTTCATAATGTCTTAGGTGTGTAGGTGTATAAGTGATGGTGAGTTTATTTTAAGTTTGCTTTTTCATGTTGCATTTGTTTATACATAAGGAGTTTATATGTGTATATGTTTAGATATTTTATTTGGCTTTGATTTGACTAATTGTAATACATATTTATATGTATATGTGCATGTATATGCATGTGTGTTCATGTTCAAAAAGGTTTCTACAACTTAAAGTTATATCAATTCGTTAAACCGTTGTAAATTCGGAATCTGATTTTCGATCATATTTTCAGTTTTTAATCAAACTATTTATTTATGTAAACAAAACTTGAAAATTAATTTTTTATTATCTTTAAATTATTGAAACAAAATTATTTAAGCTATAAAACCATATTAAATAATATTAAAATCCATTTATAAAAATACGACGTCGAACTTCTAGAATGCGACGAGTTTATATATCTTTATAAAAAAGTTTATATATTTATAAAACCATTATAAATCACTTATTATCATTGTATAATAATTAAAGTGAATTATTAAATCATTTAAAATTAATTATCTGAATATTTAAAATTAATTAAATATTTCAATTCAAAGTGATAAAATTACGGGTCGTTACATTCTTCCGCCTTAAAAGAATTTCATCCTCGAAATTTCACCACAACCCAAAACCAAAAACCCAAAAGAGTTTACCCAAGATATTATCTTTAAGCTTAATTTCGTATAATATACACAAATCATCCGTAATATCTGATTCGATCTTATATTCAAATACACAACTTTATTTTCAAATAAGTATTGATCCCTTGATCCTCTAGTGCGGACTCTGATCAGGCTTCTTGATCAGAAACCCTCACTTTCCTTACATAGCTCTCAACTATGATAGAAAACGTAAGTATCCAACCACAAATCCTCATTAATGTTTGTCATCAAGAATCGTGTGATAAATCCTTTTTCGGACTGGTGTAAACACCTTAAAGTTCCATACTTGAATCTTAAATCAAAATCTGGTGATGGAATGATCTACTTATCTTATACGTACTTAGTTATATCAAATTACTTTTTCAAATTTATTTATGAAAACATTTCATAAAACTTTTGTCTTTTATTCAAACATTTTTATAATGATGCTTCTTTATATATAATCACTTTAAAAAATTTATTCATAAAATATTTTTTATCTACTTTCCAAAGAAACTATTTCAACTTAAAAGATAAATTATCTTTTATTTCTAAAATTATAATAAACTCCTTATATTATAATATACTTCCTTTAACCAATATTAAATGCAAACACCTTGATAAAAATTAACAATCACTAATTAATCTATCAATTAATGATTCACATTATCTTTTTAACTTTAGAAAATTATATAGATCGAATAACTCAAAAATGATACCAAGAAGCTAGGTACTACCAATACTATCATATATTCCATTAACAAGAAGTGGAATACTTAAGAGAAGTGTTTACTATCCAAACACATCTCTTGCCTATTTTTAGTTACTTTCGAGCCACTCGAACTAGTTAATCATCATATTCTCTTTAAAATATCGAGATTTAAATTCTTAAAAATATCTTTATAAAACACGTTTTATAGATCCAATTTATAAAATCACTTATTTTTATAATACATTAATTAAATCATTTATCTTGAATAAATTTCTTGAACTCTCCATTAGAAGATATCTTTAAAAGCTATTCTTCTTCTTTAAATACACTTTATAAAAGTTTCATAAAAACACAACTTTTAATAAAACAGGCTTTACTAAAATCTTCTACCAAGTTTAAGTTATCAAAGTCTCATTTATCAAAACACTTCTTTGCTAAAACACTTATTTTTCAAAATAACTTTTATTTTGAATCAACTTTCCTAAGAATTCAAATACCAATTTAATTATTTCAAAATATCACTATATATCTTTTATTCAAACATTTTTATCAAGACATAGCTTTACTTCATAAAGAAAATTATCAAAGAAGTAAGTTTCGTACAAAAATTTTCCTAAGTCATTTAAACATGAGATAAGAGAAGTCATAATAAGGATCAGGCATAGATATATATATATATCATAATTCGAACTATTAAATTTTCCAATCAACCATACTTAAACTATAATTAATTTTTTTACATACCCATGATAATTACGTTAAAATATTCCTAATATACTTAGGATATCCAAAACACTGTTACTCCCAGCAACTTCCAACCCTACCAAAACGCATATCAAATCAATCGGACTCAGAGGTCAACGGACCATCCGAATCTGAGAACACTACCACTTCAAACTCTTCCTCCTTCTATTCAGTATCTACTTCATTTTCGTCATTTCTTCATTTTCAAGATTCCATCCTATAGGATGCCAGAGTTGACCCTGTAGAACCCAAGGTCGAGCAATAGGGCTTCCCGGAAGGATGTCCGGAACCTCTTCTTCTTCCTCATTCTTTGTAATTCCTTCCCAATCAATACCTGAAACGTGCAACTCTCCCTTAGATATGGAAATGCCTATCTCCCAAGTAATGTGATCGTCATTAATGTCTTGTGATTCGTTGGGGATGTCATCCATCCATGCATCATATGCTCCTGAATCTAGGCTATTCCTTTCTACCATCATATTGGGGTTCTCTTCTGGAACTTCTTCAGGTTCTGATTCTTCTGGATCTGTTACCCACATCACTTTTATTACGATCCCTTACTTACTTCTACATCATATGTTATCTAGATCACTTCTTTGTTACTGGATAATAATACTAGTTCCGGAGTCTTGGGTTCTAATATCATCATAGCCATGGGATACCCGTCCTCGTCATAATGGGTATGTTCATCTAACTCTTCCTTTACCTATGGCATATGGTTTTTTAGGTGACCCTTTTTCTATTCTCTCATCATCACTAAAAGGAATTATTAAGTCATCCTTTTCTCCCCAATTTGCTCTTAGGGATTCTCCTTTAGAATAGTTCCTACCATAATTGAAAGGCTTCTACAATATACAACGAAATACTTAGAAACATATACTAAGCTTTTTGACTATTCTAACCTCCATCTAATATCATATTTTAACAGGTTTCTTACTAACTTAACTTCTTAAACTATCATCTTTATGAAACTCTTATAGTTAAACTGTGAAATTCTAACCACAAATGTTCCCATACCAATTTATGTCTTTTAACCAACCAACGGTAATATTTGAATATTATTATCCCATAATTAACTATATCTTTCAAAAGATATTCCTTTATATTAAAAATATAATCCTAGGTAAAATTATTTTATTTACCAATTTTTGAAAATAAAAATCCTTTTTATATAATATTAACAAATACGTGCTCATATATAATATGCTCAAACTCATTTTATGGTGTCACTTATCCTATCTCTAATGAGTTACTCATCCAAAGGTGTTACTAACCCTATCTCTGATGAGACATTACCCCTACCAAGATCAGGTGTTCACTCAACCTAAGCTCTGATACCAAATGTGAAGACTCGCACTTCCATACAGTTTAGGTTGACAATGACACACATGTCCAACCCAAATTGAACAAAAGGGCGGACCGTTAGGTTAAAAAGAAAAAGAAACATAACAAAATCTCACACGAATGGAATAACATATATTATTTCAATAATCTTTACAACGGAAAGAGTTTTAAATACATATATTAGAGTCTATCCTAAGCTCAGCCTAGGCAGTTATAAATACATGTTCTTACAAATGCTAAAAAACAACAAACAAAGCGGAAAAGTAAACTACGTCCATACGTTGATGAAGATCTCTAGTTCTCCTCTGGAAACTCCTAGCACCTTCAGCTAATCCTAAAACTACCCCGATCTGACCCGAGTATTAAAAATACCCGAATCAGTCTGGAAAATCAACGTGAGAAACACAAATCATAAATATATATGATAGTGTCATAGTTCAACTTTGATGTCAAACAAAACCTTTAAAAAGAAGAGTATCTCATAAGACCATGCCACACATAATCACGGACGGGTTTTTACCTTATGATAACTAAAACATTTTTATCAAATCATCTGATATTATTTCTAGTGAAATTGCTTTGAAAATCCTTTAAAATAACATATTAAAATGGCTAGAATTGTTATATTTGTTAAATTTGACAACATATTTAGGTTTATAATCTTGTCCGTAAAGGTACGTATTGGAGAATGAATTTCCAACAATGATAAGGCAAGGGACTATCTTCCGACAGTACATCTCTAGAGGAATGTACTGAGGCACAGCCCCGCTACCCTCTACCAAAATAGAACCGGCCTACCTCAAATATAGACAGTACCGAATATGTCATCACTCCGGTCGTTCCCGACCTATCCGTGGCCACATCATACACATCAAACTCATTATATAGAAGGGATTCCAGAAAGGTGATGAACATCTCCTAATGGGAGCGACCCACTTAGCCCTGTTGCATCTACCATGTTTATGCTATTACCGAGGTGTGAGGCCTGAGATAATGTTTTACCTTTCACATAACAACAAATCCCACTTTGAATGCCATATTGCCATTTTCGACGACATACGAATTGGTTTCCACAAAAGTACAACCCTCGAGTTCATACGCCTCAGGGAAGGGTGTTAAGTGTAAGAGGCGTTACCTCCCACACCACCAAATAGATGTACATTTGTAAAAACCAATGTACGTGGTCTTAGAAATGCAATGTAAGATAGTTGTCCATACAAGTTGTCCTAGAACAGGACAAACCGAAGGTAATCCTACTACATCCTGTTTGGAAATCACCCTTAGGATTTATAGCGAGCACTCCTTGTATTGAAGATTTCAAAATGAAGGTACTATTGCCACCACATGTATATGATATGGGAATCAAGAGGTTCGTGGAAACCAGACCTATATTATGAAGATCTTTGTCTTCAAAATCATTGTCTTTAACATGTCTTCACTTTCAAACGCGTATATTGGTTCAAAGTGGTTTTCAGATAGGAATCACCCAAATCCGATTCTGATCTCTCCGAACCAATTATCAATAAATAGATTTGTATACAGAAATGTTAAGCCTCTTTTATTAAATCCTCTTTTCTTCTTTTACTCAAAATATCATTTAACATTGAAGATATCTTTTTATCCAATAAAATATCTTTTTAGAGATATATATCTTTAAACCATTTCTGTTTCGGGATATACAAAATTATTAAACCTCTTTTTAACATTGGAAATACCAAATCATTTCCTTTTATTACTTAGGAAAATATTTCCATATTCTATTATTAGCATAATAAATAAAGATTTCATTTTTTCAAAACATGTTTTAAATGGGTCAAAAACAATGTTATTTAAGACATCTTTTACTATAAACCCAAATCACTTAGTATTGGGTAAAAAGGATTCATATATTTTAGATTAATTATACTCAAAACTAATTTCATATTCAATCTGTACTATCCATCGAATAATGATGAAATCACCTTTTAAATTCACACAAATAGTACAAGTTCCCTCCTTGGAATTTAATATAGAATTTTACTACAATGTTCTCTTTACCATCAAAATCCTATTTTTAATGATGAAATCTTTTTTTTATCTTAAAAAAATATGATCCGAGCAAATCAAATTGACTATAAACTCCATCGGGCTAGTCCAGATAGCTAGGTGGAGCAGGCATCTTGTTTTCCAAACTCTAGTTAGAGACTATCTCTTTAGCACCCATAAGGCAGTCAGGATAGTTGATCAACTCTAAACCTTTAAAAATATTTGATTTATCTTTTGAAAATCATTTCCAAAAGATTCGGGAAGAAAACCCAAGTTCAAATTATTTATTCAATGGTTACCGATTTCCATTGCTAAATTATCGGTGAATAGTGATTTTAAAGCTTTATAGAAACTCAAATTTCATTAAATATATGCTAATTTTATAATTCAAATTCCTTTTAAAACATTTTAACATATTTATGGAATTTATTTCATATTTTTAAAGATTCAAAAACATCCATTTTAAAGAGTTGAAAATAATATTTTACGAACTGCCAAAACACGATGATTTTAAAAACTTGATTTGGATATATTTCAAACTTTACTAAATGGAATCTTGATTTTTTTTATTTTTTATTTCAAAATTATGATTATAAAGTCTAGAAAATTCTTATTTCAAAGAATTCCGACTCATATTTTATCCAGCACATCTGTTTAACTTTTCAAGTCGCGAAATCGTGAACTACCGAAATGTGATGGCTTATTTTCACCTTATAGTTAAATTTTATAAAACTTATCTGAAACACTTTTAAATCATTAATAACATATTAAACCTTTATTAACCAAATTAAAACAATATATTACCATTTTACTTAATAAAAATCTATTTTACATCTTTTCTCCTATTATAATATTATATTATTATAATATTCATTTTTTCAACCTTCTTAATTCGAAATCCTTCATTTTAAACCATATGGTATTTCTATATCATTTTCCACCATATAAAACTATTTTTTCCATAAATGAAACCATAGATTTTATTTTCCAAATCTATTTCAAACTTTGTCGAAATAAGTTTTATTGTTTATAAACATTTATAAACCATTTTTATCCATTTTCAAAGAGGTTAACAATACTATATATGTTAGAACCTTATATTTTGATGTTTTGATAGTGGCAACTATACAAATATATATTGTATATACTAACCACTTTTGCAGGAAATGATATCAACTTTACAAAGAGACAATTATATAAAAATGAAGACCAAATTTACGCTACAAAGTACTATCACTCATATTGTCTATGTCTAGAGGTGTAAATTTGTTAAAGTCTCTTTTATGTGGTACATATACACATAAGATATTTCAAAAATTGAATTTTTAAAAACAGCAAAATAAACTTGAAATTCAACCGGTTGAACCACCCAGGTCAGCCGTCTGAATCTGTGCATGTGCACATGAATATCTTTGAATGTTCAGCCGACTAAATGACTATATTCAGCCAGTTGAAAACTACCTAAAATAAACTATTTCCTTGCTGATTTCAAAATCGTCGATTCAGCTGGCTGCCACACTCTATTCAGCTTGTTGAATCTGTATAACGGCTAGTTTTCTGAAAAGGTACCTCTTATTCATGAAGGGTTACTTCTCTTAAATCAAAAGTTGCAGTCCTAACTTTTCACCGTTTCTTTTCACGAATGATTGCAACTATTAAACCCTATATAAAGCAAATTATTTCATTGCTTTATCATCAATTCTATTTGCAATTCTCTTTGTCTTTACTATTGAACTCTTAAGCATTCATTTCCAAACTGCTTTATTTTTTGATCACAAGACCACTCAAGAATATTTTCTTGTGATCAAAATTACATCCTTTCTTCACAAACTACCTGATAAACACAAAGGAAAAGATTATAGGAAGGGTGTATGTTATTGACTTATCAGTGTTATTCAAGAGCATACTCAGTCAAATAAATGTATGCTATTTATAGTTGAAGTCTTGTTGTAGTAACCTCAGGCAGTTGAAGTCCTATTTGGTTGTATGGGCGGTTGAAGTCCTGTTCAGTTGCTCAGGCGATGTAATACATATTCCTCCAGGTTAAGTGAGGGTATCGCTTAAATCTAGAAGGAGTCTGGGACTGGATGTAGAACGGGAAGTTCGAACCAGTATATAAATCTCTGGTGTCATTTACTTTATTACTTTTATATTTGTATTCCGCACAAGTAAATACTTTACTTAATATTGCATATTACATGATCCTTGGTCACTTTCATTTGGTATTAGAGCAAGAGTATCGTATAATAGTAACAAAATTTTTGATATTCAAGTAACATGGTAAATAACACATCATCTAGTTTTGTTGAAGGTCAACCCAATGCGACCACCACTATTTAATGGATTAAACTATAATTATTGGTCAACTAGGATGAGAATTTACATGCAAGCAAATGGATACGACAATTGGAATATCACTCAATAAGAATAATTTGTACCTACCACTCCTTATGCACAATGGTCAAATACATAGAAATTAGATGCTACTGCAAATGCTAAAGCAATGAATATGTTGTTTTATTCCTTATATAAAAATGAGTTTAATAGGGTTAGTGTGAGTATTTCAGCATATGAAACCATAAATGAGATGTATTCCAGGTTTCAAGATATATATCACTCACTTCTGGCATTAGGAAAAAATATACTGATTTTGATATTGCTTCAAAAATCCTAAACTCTTTAACAGATGAGTGGAAAGGAAAAGTATAAGCAATTGAAGAAGCTAATGAAATTTCTACCATAAAACCGGAAGAGTAAATAGGAAATCTCATGTCATATGAAGTTAATTTGCAGGCAAAATGAGTTTAAGCCCAAGATAGAAAAAAATAGCATCCTAAGCCGAAAAAGAAGAATCCGACGAAGATAAAGATGATAAGGCGTTTATAGCTAAGAATTTAAAAAAAATCTGAAATTTATAAAGAATGGAAAAATTGGGAATAGCATAAACAAAAAACAATCATCCTCAACTCTTGAATGCTGTGAATGCCACAAAAAAAAGCATATAAAGAAAGACTGTCCAGATCGCAAAAAAAAAAATAGAAATAACTACAAAAGCAAGAGCGATATAGATATAAGAAGAAAAGCTTTTTCAGTTACATTGGATGATTCAGATTCCTCTTCCTTATCAGAGAGCGATAGTGACAATGATTTAGAATAAGCCAACGTATGCATATGGCCACAAACGATGATGTAAGTGATCTGACTTTTGATGATTTAGTTGATATAAATTCTAAATTATTAGATAAACTAAGAAATCTTAAGAGAAAGTATAAAGATTCACTTGAAAGGCTAAATAGAAATGAAATCGAAGTTGGTATGTTAAGAGATGAAAATAAAGTCTTAGAAGAAGAACTTGTTATTTCACAAGAATCTTGTTCTAATATTGCTTCTCAACTTACTAAGTGATCTATATGCAACAAACTCTTCAAGATTTCGGTATAAATCTTTCTAAATCAACAATTTATTATGATTAGTGCAATTAATTTGTCAAACAATCCAATACATCATTCGCGAATTAAACATATTGATATCTGACATCATTCTCTACGTGAAAACATAGAAAAAGACATTATTTCTCTCCAATTCATATCTTCGGAAAATCAAATTGCTAACATATTTACCAAACCGTTAAATGAGAATACTTTATAAAACTAAGGCGAGAAATTGGAATTGTATCACTACTATAATTAAAAAAACTTAATTTTATTTCCATAGGTAAAAAAGAAATAAGTGCATAAAATGTTCAACCAAATTGGCACATCTTCTCTTGCATTACAACCTACTGTTTTAGAAAAATCAAGTAAAGGTTATAAAACTTGTGTTTATATTAACCATTAAAAATGGATATATAATTCATAGGTTACAAATCAAAACGAGATATTAAACTCTCAAAATATTTCTAAAAATAGAAATCAATTATATATAAGAATAGAATGAGTGTAGATGAAAAAAATATAAAAACAAAAACCATCTATTCAGATAAAAAAAATGTCTTTTCAAGAGAATTCTATGTACTCATCCATTGATTTCAGCTAATCCACTACCATACCTTCTAATAACTCAACTCCTGTATATATTCCCGTACACATTACACCTTCTCCAAATCATCACACTAGTTATACTCTGAATGGAAAACGAGTCAGAAGGAACATAGATTTTGATTCACCTTCTACACAACATCAAATAGATGATATACATCATTTTCGACAAGAAATAATTAGTGTTTAACACGAAATGTACTATGAACATAAAAATCAAGGAGCTCGTTTGGGTTTCCTTGAGAAATTTGCTCTTAAGATTTGTGATCATTCTCCTACGAGTAATAGCATCCAGAGACAATCGCCTCGTCGCATAGAAGCATCTCCTTGTAATTCATGGGAAAAAGGTCCATCGACCAAACTCACCCCTTTTCATAAATTTTTTTGTCCCCTCTCAAACCATTGAAGGAGAAGAAAAAAGTTGAACTAGATTCTTTCAAAGGTTGCTCATCAGAAGAATCTGAGTCTTTTGAAAATAAATAAATTCCTATACGATGGAGTGTCTATATAATATATATATATGGTTTTCATATAGTAAATAATATGTTATTCTTAAATTTTATTTGAATAAAATTGTTTAAAATGTTTAATATGAGAATAAAGCTCTTATAAATACACATAAATAATAATTTGATTATATTTGGATATAAGTTGATTTGTGCAAAGACTGCAGATTCAGCTGGCTGAACGCCCTAGTTTAGATGGCTGAATCTTTAAAGACCCATCAAATTTTTCTAGAATTCAGTTAGCTGATCCCAAATATTCAAACGGCTGAATCGACCCATTTTTGGCCTATTTCTTTGCTAATTTTTTTTAAAACATTCAGCCGGCTAGATATAACTGGCATGTCTTTTAAGGCACCCATTCAATACTTCACTAACCAATATGTCCACTCAACCCTTCATTTCCTCATCACTCTTCATTTTAGCAAACAAAATCCCATTCTCCTTAAATCTAAAAATCACATTTTTACCATCAAATCTCTTCAAATCAAACAATGGCTTCTAGACCCAAAAGAGCAAGACAAGCCTCCACTTCTGCTGGGCCATGTCAAGACCAAATCAGGGCATGGCTTCATCATGATACTGCTGTTACAAGATTCAATAGCATGAAGAATTCAAAGAACTTTGAAAGAGGTTTTATGAAATTCGCTGATTTCAATGGATATGGAATTCGGGGGATCCTGAAGGCAAATAATTTTCATTCGCTTATAGGGTATGATGCTAACGATGTCAAGGTTTATCCTCCTTTAATTAAACTTTTCTTTGCAAACATGAACTTAGATCATCAAAATCCACAAAATAAAATTGATTGTATTTGGACTATGATTTGTGGTGTTAAGATTTATCTTCCCTTACAACATTTGGGCCATATTTGAATATGTCCATCTCAAGGCTTAGATATCGATGAAATTGAAGCCGACATGTTTCAGTGAGATGAAGTGTCACAAAGATTTCTATCCCACAATATTACCGAACTAAAATCTAGTGCACTACGTCCAAAAGATAGGTTAACTCATCGTGCTCTTATTCGATCACTTCAACTACGTACCGGTAGCTAGCAAAAAATTTATAAAAGGGATTTTCAAGCTCTGTATGCAATTTACTCATCTCAACCTATAAATTGGGGTAAGGTAATTTTAGAAGAATTTGAAACTGTTAACCATAGAAGAAACTACAAAACAATTCATTATGGAGCATATATTATGCGCATCTTGCAAAATTTTGGAGTAGTTATACCAAATTCCGAGTTCGCAATAATAAGCAAACTCAACTCCAAAACAATGAGTCTCATAGGTCTTCCAAAACGTGCTACAAGTAATGACATAATTACTTTTCAACAATGGGTTGCAAACCGTGACCAAGGTATTTCACAACCCCATTACACTAGCATTACTTCCTCCTCCCAAGAACCATAAGCTCAAGGAGATGATAATGAAATTGAAGGAATCAATGTGGATGAACCTTCCAAGAAAGCTTTTGTTACCCTATCTCGAAACCAAAGTAGGATCTACCATCCTTTAACCAAAATTGAGCACAACGTATCAAAAACCAACTAAAAGCTCAATTCCATCAAAGGCTTCTTGAACAAGATTTAGGATAAGTTTTCATGCTCTTCGTCCACATCTGCTATCACTACAACAAAAAAGGGCTTTCGTAGCATTAAGAAAACGTTATTATAACCTACCAAAGCATTTCAGAGAACGCCATGGAACAACATGCTATGGTAAACCTTTAGATTTACATAGCAGAAACAAAAACGCCATGAAAATTTATTTTCTATAGCGTTTTTCTTCTGTTATTGAACCAAAACGCTATAGGAAATATTATCCAGTAGTTGATTTCTATAGCATTTGCTGGGCACATTTTATAGTGTTTTATCATACTATTTTATAGCTTTAAGGTTATATTTCAATAGCGTTCCTTATCATACTTGTATAGCGTTTCGTTTCTATTTCCATAGCATTTCTTATAATATTTGTATAGCATTTCATTTCTATTTCGACGGCGTTTCTTAGCATACTTGTATAGCGTTATTCATGTTTCTATAGCGTTTATGCAGTTATATTATAGCTTTTTATGCATAATTCTTAAATCTCATACACAGTTTCTATAGCGTTTGTTAATCAATAGCATTTATATAATGCTATTCCATGAAATATTAATTTATAGCATTTACCAATCTCAGTTTCATCTTTTTATTATATTATATATATATATAAATATATATATATATTATACATTTTCTCATTTCTTACCGCAGATTACAAATACGTTAAATTGCAACATAATATTTCATACAGATCACTCAAACAACTTCACATATTCAGACTAAGCATTTCATACATATAATTCAAACACTTTTTCACATATCCAAACTTAGTATTTCATACATATCGATTTACCATCTGTTTCGTGTCCATACATAATATTTCATACATATTAACAAGTTACTTCCCCAAACATAGATAATGAAACAATTACCGTCTCAGCTAAAATACTATGAAAGATGATGCACGACTTCAAATAATGCTAGTGTCCTTTAGCTTCATGAAAGAAGGTACTCAATCTGAACTGTGATAATAAAAAAGCCTGCACACAGATAATAATAAACGTTAATAATATCAGTATCATCACAGTGTAATGTGGTAAGATGAAAACTGAAGTAAGATGAAGTAATGAGCAACGCATTGAGATGAAGTAAGATGTAAACTGAAGTAGGATGAACTAACAACAATAGAGAATTCATTTGTCCCAATGCAGGCATCAACAAGTTGTTCTTTAAAACTCAACAAATACATTACTAAGAAACTCAAGTAAACACTGCAAATATTTCAAAGACTGTCCACCCCCAAATTAAACCATGAATAACTATATTATAGCACACAATTTTATAAAGTAGAAAATCAGTACATCAATAAGGATTCATTTCCCATTAGTTATTTTCATGAGGAGAATAGTCTAAGAATATGATCATCAGCTAGGACCACTTCCAAAGTGGACCCAATGTGGCTATATTGCATTTTTTTAAATTCTAGTGCTCAACACTTTTCTTTGAGCATGGCTGTAAAAAGAAATCAAACTCAGAAGTGTGTGAAAAATGATTTGTTGTACTTTCCAGAACATGCAATAAGTGTTATGGTGGATTTTCAATCGAGACCGCTCAAACTAAAATCACCAAACGCACGCGGAAAAGCTAGATCGTGATAGATAGTGCAAAACAACCAAACACTCGAAGAATTCAATAAAACCAAATCCAAACACGATCACAATAACACCACAAGCAATAGAGAATAATAAGCAATAACGAAAACAGTAAATCACACACCTATTTATAGTGGTTCCACTAACGTCGCGTTAGTGTACATCCACTTTGAGAGAGATCTTTTATTATCACCAAATGAGAAGAGTACAAGAGATTGATTACAATGATCTATTCAATAAGAATCAATGTTTGTGGAGATTAGAATTGAAGAAATAGAGTTTTGCCTAAAACCCTAATTAATGGAGGACTAAACCCTAGATTAGATTGCTTGATCCTACTCTTTCAGACCTGAAGAGAGTATATATACTAATAGAGAATACCCCGGCGAAAGACCACTTTGCCCTTCACAAATCACAAAACAGCTCAGAAACCCGGCCCAGGAAAAAACAGGTTAACACTGCCTCAGACGTCTGACCTCTGACCTCAGACGTCTGAGGCCAGGTTCAGTCTGGCTGAAACAGATAGGCCCAGACGTCTGGCCAGAGGGACCAAACGTTTGCAGGATGTTTCGGGAGACAGCCTGAACCTCGTCAGACGTCTGGCCCTCTCAGCCAGACATCTGACCTCAAACAGCAAACCAGCACCAGCTTCTTCCCTCCTATCTTCTTCCTCCAGACTCCGATTTGCGAACCATTTTCTCCGACACGAAGCTACATTCTTCCCCTTCAATTCTCCATCATATAGTGTCACAAAATTTAACACTCCACCTTGACACTATATCCATCTCCAACACCAATGGTACCATACCATCAACAACCGATAGCTCCAACTACCAACACTTCTACCTTCAACCAAACATGAATGTTTCCCCAATGGGTTCCGGCACAGCCACCCCCCATTGCACTCCATCAGCGAGTTCAGGCACAAAGCCCCCACCCACCAATGAAATGTTGAAAACATCCAACACCGTCTCACCAAAGACAAGAGCACTAGGAGTGTACACTAGCACTACACCAAGAAGATAGAATGACAATCTCATACCAATACTCTTCCTCATCGACACAAGTATCTCTCTCAACCGTGCCACCCCGTGGCACCTAGCACTTCTCCAAGCGAATCAAGTCCGAGCAATGCTCGAACTTCCCAACCGGCAATGCCTTAGTGAACATATCCGCCGCGTTCTCCTTTGTGTGCACCTTTCGAAGATATACTTGCTTATCCTCATCCATGGCTACCAAGAATGACTCCCTCACTTCTATATGCTTAGTCCGTGAGCTAAACGCCAAATTCTCCGCCAAGTGAATAGCACTTGGGCTATCACATTGAACATCAATGCTATCGTGTTCAATACCCAAGTCACACAACAATCGCTTCAAATAGAGTGCTTCCTTCGCCGCCTCTACCGCGGCTATCAACTCCGCCTCCGTAGTGGATAAAGCTACTATGGTTTGCAATCTCGATCTCCAACTTATGGTTGTACCACCAAGTGTGAAGACATAACCGAAAGTTGACTTTCTCCTATCTCTATCACCGGCGTAGTCCGAATCACAATAACCAACCAAGTTGCAACTCCTTTTCCCACTCCCGCCAAAAACAAGACCATGAGATGACGTGCCCCTAAGATATCTCAATATGAGCTTCACAGCTTCCCAATGTGATTTTCCCGGATTAGACATAAAACGACTAACCACCCCGACGGCATTTGCTATATCGGGCCTTGTACACACCATAGCATACATCAAGCTTCCAACCGCACTTGCATGTGGCACCTTTGCCATATAAGCCTTGTCTTTCTCCAAGATAGGTGACCCTTTACTCGAAAGCTTCACATGCAAAGGTAAAGGTGTATTTGACGCCTTTGCATTCTCCATGCTAAACCGGCAAAGCACTTTCTTAATGTACTCCTTTTGAGTCAATTTCAACTCAAAACGCTTTCGATCCCTTTCTATTTCCATGCCCAATATCCTCTTTGCTTCTCCAAGGTCCTGCATTTCGAATTCCGACTTTAATTGCAATTTCAACTTGTTGATTTCATTCTTGTCCTTCGAAGCAATGAGCATGTCGTCCACATACAAGAGTAAATACACCCAACAATCATTTCCCAACTTCTTGAAATACACACAAGCATCCTTGACGCTTCTATTAAAACCGTTTTCAAGCATAAAATGATCAAATCTCTTGTACCATTGTCTAGGTGATTGCTTCAACCCATATAGTGATTTCTTTAACTTGCACACCATATTTGACTTACCATTTACAACAAAACCTTGCGGTTGCTCCATGTAAATGTCTTCATCCAAGTCACCATGCAAGAAGGCGGTCTTCACATCAAGTTGCTCCAACTCCAAGTCGTGAATAGCAACTATGGCAAGTAATATCCGTATAGAAGTATGGCACACGACCGGTGCGAATATCTCATCATACTCCATACCCTTTCTCTGTGCAAACCCCTTAGCCACTAGCCTAGCTTTGTATCTTCCATCGTCCTTCACCTTGTATATCCATTTGCACCTTATAGCACGGTTTCCTTTAGGAAGCTGAACCAAACTCCAAGTTCGATTCTTCATCAATGATTGCATCTCTTCCTCCATGGCACAAATCCACTTCGAGCTATCACTCGAATTCATGACGTCATCAAGGTCCATAGGCTCATCTTGAACTACATGAAGCGCATAGTCCAACTTATCACAAAAGCTAAGATAGTTCCAATCACCATATCTTTCGGGTGGTCTTATGGGACGACGACCAACCCGAGTAGCAATATTTTCACCCAAACTCCTTTCGGCTCCACCTTGAACTGAAACTTCTCTAGGCTCGTGTACATCACCAACACTACTAGAGGCACAACGTGGACTTTGTGATGTAACATCAACCGCATCTTTCTCACAAGCATCTTCAACTACTCTACCTCTACCACTTGGACGAAATGGTGGAATAATTTCCTTCTCCTTCGATTCATCACGAACCAAGACCGGAACATCCGATGAGCTCTCATTCTCCTTGAACAATGTCGACTCATCAAAAGTAACATGACGAGAGTTTGTCACCTTCTTCGTTTCCGGATTCCAAATCTGATAGCCTTTCACTCCATCCGTATAGCCAAGCAAGACCCCCTTGAAAGCTCTTGGTTCAAGCTTATCATTACCCGGATCATGCACATAAACCGGACTACCAAAGACACGAAGATAGCTCAAGTCAATACTCTTCCCCTTCCACACTTCCTTTGGAATTTTGTTATCAATAGCCGAGCACGGAATTCGATTAATGATATGCACCGCGGTTGACAAAGCTTCGGCCCAAAATCCCTTAGATAAACCCGATGTCAATCTCAAGCATCGAGCTTTCTCTAGTAGAGTACGATTCAACCTCTCTGCAACTCCATTTGATTGCGGATCTCCCGGTGTAATAAAATGTCTCTGAATCCCATGATGCTTGCAAAACTCTAAGAATTCTCCGGAAACATACTCCCCGCCATTGTCGGACCTAAGAACCTTCAAAGACTTACCACTCTCATTCTCAACAAGAGCCTTCCATGCTTTGAACTTTGCAAATGCCTCCGACTTAGCCTTCATTACATACACCCAAACTTTACGAGAAAAATCATCTATAAAGGAAATATAATAGCGAGCTCCACCTAAAGAAGCTACCGGTGTCGGTCCCCATACATCCGTGTGCACATACTCAAGAACATTTCTTGAATCATGTTTTCCTTCACCGAATGATACTTTTGTTTGCTTCCCTAAGACACACTCTTCGCAAAACTCCAATTTGTTAAAGCTCTCACCATTTATCATCTCCCTCTTCCGAAGAATCTCCAAACTCCTCTCCGAGCTATGACCCAACCTCAAATGCCACAACCTTGTTGCATCCAAGCCACGAGAACTATCAACACCTACACAAGTTTCACCTTCTACGGTCTCACCACAAAGCAAATAAACACCATGAGCCCTAGCACCTTTCATGACCACAAGTGCCCCTTTCGAAACCTGTAAACAATCACTCTCAATAGTGATCTTACATCCAAGAGAATCCAATTGCCCCAAGGAGATAAGAGACTTCCGAAGTCCTGGAACATAGCGTACATCAGTGAGAGTACGAACCACTCCGTCAAACATTCGAATTTGCATGGAACCAATGCCTTGAGACCTACACATAGCACCATTTCCCATAATAATTGAATTTCCCTCTTTAGCAACAAGAGAGGAAAAACAATTCCTATTAGGCGTTATATGATACGACGCCCCCGAGTCGAGCACCCACTCACTACCGGAAACATCCGATGCTACCGCCGTCAACACATCTACGTCTTCTTCACCAACACCTCTCTCCACCGCTACAAATGAAGATTCTACTTCCCTTTTACCCTTCTCCTTATCCGGACATTCATTTCTCCAATGACCGTGTTTCTTACAAATATAGCACTTGCCTTTCCTTTCCTTTGATTTTCCTCTCCAACCGGGATTCCTTGATTTAGAACGCCCCCGGTTGTCCTTCTTCACATGTCTTTCCTTCTCCACAAACAAACCTTGACCATTACCGGCACTACTACCACCAACACTCAACTCCTTCATTTGATCTCTCAATTCCTCACTAAGAAGACCCGTCTTGACATCATCTAACGTCAATGTATCCCGGCTATAGATCAAACTATTTGAGAAACCCGTATAACGGTCCGGCAACGAACATAACAATATCATCGCCTTTTGCTCTTCCTCAATCTTCAAATCTACTGCCTTCATCTTCATTAGCAAATCATCAAACACATTCAAATGTGCCTTTAGCGAAGTTCCTTCTTTCATCTTATAGGTGAAAAACGTTCGCAACAAGATCAAACGATTAGTTAGAGACTTCTTCATATACAATTCTTCCAACTTGTCCCAAATTCCCTTAGCGATGGTCTCACCACTAATTTCAGAGATCACATTCTCTCCCATAGCAAGTTGAAGTGTAGTAAATGCCCACTCTTCCATTTCCTCTCTCTCGACATCCGAGATGTCCGCCGGCAACAAATGTGTATCAAACACTACTCGATGTACCCGATTCCTCCTTAGAACCGCTTTCATCTTCCATTGCCATTTTTCAAAATCATCATCGCCATTCCACTTGTCGATAACCAATTGCGATCCCGATGCCACATACGACCCACGTACATATGGCGCTATACCACTTGAACTAGCCATCGAATTTCCAGAGTTATCCATTTCCGGCATTTCAACAACCACCTACCAACTCCAAAGCTCTGATACCAAATGTTATGGTGGATTTCAATCGAGACCGCTCAAACTAAAATCACCAAACGCACGCGGAAAAGCTAGATCGTGATAGATAGTGCAAAACAACCAAACACTTGAAGAATTCAATAAAACCAAATCCAAACACGATCACAATAACACCACAAGAAATAGAGAATAATAAGCAATAACGAAAACAGTAAATCACACACCGATTTATAGTGGTTCCACTAACGTCGCGTTAGTGTACATCCACTTTGAGAGAGATCTTTTATTATCACCAAATGAGAAGAGTACAAGAGATTGATTACAATGATCTATTCAATAAGAATCAATGTTTGTGGAGATTAGAATTGAAGAAATAGAGTTTTTCCTAAAACTCTAATTAATGGAGGACTAAACCCTAGATTAGATTGCTTGATCCTACTCTTTCAGACCTGAAGAGAGTATATATACTAATAGAGAAAACCCCGGCGAAAGACCACTTTGCCCTTCACAAATCACAAAACAGCTCAGAAACCCGGCCTAGGAAAAAACAGGTTAACACCGCCTCAGACGTCTGACCTCTGACCTCAGACGATTGAGGCCAGGTTTAGTCTGGCTGAAACAGACAGGCCCAGACATTTGGCCAGAGGGACCAGACGTCTGCAGGATGTTTCGGGAGACAGCCTTAACCTCATCAGACGTCTGGCCCTCTCAGCCAGACATCTGACCTCAAACAGCAAAACAGCACCAGCTTCTTCCCTCCTATCTTCTTCCTCCGGACTCCGATTTGCGAACCGTTTTCTCCGACACGAAGCTACATTCTTCCCCTTCAATTCTCCATCATATAGTGTCACAAAATTTAACAATAAGCATAATAGAACAAAATATTAAAACTTATTATTCTATTACAATATGCAGAATCTGCAATAGACAATAGGTGTATAGGTGTAATTTCTAGGAATGCATAAATCTTATATGAAAATTACAAACCGCAAAAAAGGATTTACTATCCAGGAACTTTACTGTCCAGGAACGCAACCTTTATGAAATGCGTGTATGATACCATATGATAACTTTCAATGGCTTTTTTATTTTTCATACGCCAGCCATTTCATTTATAGTTTATTGCTCTGTCAATAAGTTGGATTGCAAGGTTACAGCACATGATGGTTGGAAACTAATTGAAACATGGATACGTTAAAACATAGGATGGTTGAAGTGCAGGATTAATGATGTAGAGGCTAATTTTTTATCCAAAGCTACATGCACAAAATGCAATTAGCCGAAACAAAAAATATTTGTCACTGACATTGCAAGATGCAGCCAAACATTGATGCAAAATTCAAGTAGAGGTGAAGAAGGGAAAGGGCTGAAGACAATAGGGGAAATGCTGAAAGGATGAAGCATATATAATCATAACGAAAATACAAAAACTTTAGGAGGAAACAGAGGAATAAACTATATTGACCATTTAATGACCCTATACCTTGTTTGAAAAAAGAATTATAAGTCCACATTTAAAAATAATGAGGTCATAAAGGAGATCGAATCTAAACATCTTAGTGAAATACTACTAACTTTGTGAGTTGTGATTGTGTGCAAATTTTGATTTCGACCAATAATTTCTAAATGGCTCGTATTAAATCAACCAAAAGCCAAATAAATAAATAAAACCAACAAATGGAGCAGTGGTATCATGCTAATCACCATTTAATCTAAGTACATACTTTGAACGTATAATCAAAGGTACAGTGATAACGCTTTGCAACATGTTAACTAAAAAAGACGTATCTTGTATACATCAATTTTGCAGGATTAAAAGACCAACATGTTAAACATTTACCTCAAATAGAAAATTCTAAAATGAAGATAAATGTGGAGTGGATAAAAATAAATATCTAAATGCAAGTAAGCACAAAATAATCAATTTTTAAAACATATAATACCTTAAAGTTGTAGTTATCTCATTGAAACTATAAGTTGGGCAATATTTCAAATAATTTTATTGGTGATGCCCATTATATTCTTTACCTTACCAAAAAAAGAATTTTTCTTTACTATTTTTTCTTTACCAACATGTTAAACATTTACCAAAAGAAAAGAATTTTTCTTTACTATTTCAGTGGCTAAGTCAATTGCAATTGTTAATCACTGCTCTCTCACCCCTATTCTAACACAAACATACTGGACATGATAGGTTCTCCAATTTAGACATCTAGATAATGTTTCTCAAACATGATGTCCCTACACTGCCAATCACATCCTATATATCCTGACTATTATTACTTGTACTTCTAACTTCTAGAGATTTATCAACCTTTAACTGCTCTATACTCTCATTATTTCAATTCTTGTGGACTGAATTTTTCAGCCCAGGTTTTCAAAAGGTTTCATGATAAAATAAAATAAAATAGTGGCTTAAAAAAAGATTAACAAAATAGAGAGAATTGTAAAAAGTTTTAAACTTACAGTTGGGACAAAAAGCTTTCTTTTTTCTGATCAGTTAACAAATTTTAACAATGGTTACCTATATAAAAAGAAAGCGGTACAACGTTAAGAATTAAATCATACAATCAAATATGAATACATTTTAAAATTTTGTATATAAAAGGAATAATTTATACTTACTAAAACTTGATTCTATCATAACTTTTGAGGCTGGCCACACCACTGTAGAGCCTACAACATCTTCAATGCCGACAAGATCAGAAGAGGGTCTCCACAGAACTGCATCGGGAACTGTAGCATTCACTACCCAAACTTTAACGGCATCTCTTCCAAGTTGAACGAAATGGACTACTTCATTTAGATCGGTTGAGGCCACAACTCCTTCGGCAACTATTACTCCTATTCCACCAACATCAATCAGCTTGCATTTGCTTTTGGGGGTTGGTCTTCCACTCTATCAAACAAGAAAGAAAAGTGATGGTTTTAATATATATTTTAGTTAATAAATTTGATAACAAGTTGCTACAATTATGTTTAAACATATTACCATATGAGATGTTACGTTGTCATGACTAGAAACAAATGATGCAACTTTAGCTTTCTCGACAACCACTTTTGATTTTGGCCAAGCAACTTTATTATCCACAGCTTCTCCAACATATATCATATTATTTATTGGTCTCCATAAAAAGACGTCAGGGTTCTTTGGATTATCAATAGAAACTAACATAGCCGATGGTCCAATAGGAATGCCATTCACAAGCTAGTTTGGATCGCTAGAGTACAAGTTCCCTTCAACGGCTACTTCTTCACCTCCAATCCAATCATATAGCTTGCATGGAGGCTTTGTGCTGCTAGTTTTACTCTATTCAAAAAGAATGTGTATTTATGAAATTAGTAATTGTATATTAAAATAAAAAATATAAATAAGGTGATATTTAATTTACCATGTTGTCGATTTGATCTTGCTTATGCATAATAACTTTATCGGTGGGCCATGCTACTAACATTCCCGCAGCCTCTCCAATATGTATCGTATTAAACATGGATCTCCGTAGAAAAGCATCCAATTTCCTTGGAAACTCAATCAAAACTACCCTTGCATTTGGTCCTAAAGGAATTCTTTGTACAAACTCATTTGGATCACTTGACACGACTCTGCCTTCAGCAACTATTTCATCAGTTCCATTCCAATCCAATAAATCACATTTATCAAATGTATTTCCATAATTTCTCTGCAATTAGTTAGAAGCGTCTTAAGTTAATTACTATTTAAAAATTAATCTTTATCACAATGATAATATTTTTGATGTTTAATAGCAAAGTATCATATGCTAATATTTGATGTTTACTTGAGACATGGATTCTTCTCTCCGACATGCATTAACCTAAAACATCAAGTGTGTAGATTATGGATAAAAAAACATATGAAAAAAATATATCGAACAATATCTCTAATATTACCACACAAGTAGAATAACAAATAAAGATTGATATGTTATATACCAGATTTTTCTTTAACATGCAGACCTCCTCTTCCAATTGTGAAATTCTATCATCTTTAGCTTGTAAGAGCAAGAACTTGGTATAGTTTGCACCTCTTCCCATTGCTCATAGTCAC
This sequence comes from Allium fistulosum, assembly GCA_030737815.1. Classification (NCBI taxonomy): domain Eukaryota; kingdom Viridiplantae; phylum Streptophyta; class Magnoliopsida; order Asparagales; family Amaryllidaceae; genus Allium; species Allium fistulosum. The sequence goes on along the minus strand of CM060904.1, from coordinate 731,900,325 downwards.
TACAAAATTTTATTCAATTAAAGACTGTAAATTAAAAACTGAATATTTTCAGTTTCTAATTAAAGATCGATTAATAACTGAAAAATTCAGTCTTTGATTTTATATATTAAAGACTAAAAAATAGTTTGTAATTGGTCTGTATTACTCGAGACTATTCAATGACTGAATTTCGATCTTTAATCTATACTTAGATAACTAAATATGCAATGGTTTGGATTTCTAATTATCTTAAATCCAACTGCTACTGTTAATCATCCATGTGATACTTTTGAGTTTTTTCTAGAAATTAATCAATGTCACGTAAAATGAAACGTGACCACTTCCTTCCTTCATTTAAGGTCACACGCTTAAAATTTCTCCACTTCTTCCTTTTAAGATATAAACTTTCCCACTTCCCCATGTACTGAAATAAACCCATCCCTTTTCTCATCTTACATGTTCATCAATACAGCATATACTCATCCAACTTCATGAAATTACTCTTTTGTTTCTAGAAAATCTTGCCTTTCATTCAAATAGGTTCAAGCAAGAATACTTAGATGTATAGGCAATTTACATCCATCGGTTGTTCTCTAATGGGAAATCATGCTCAAAGTGCTGCCTTGGTTTGGATTGTGAACACTGTTTTTATTCTCAGAGTGCTGCCTTGGTTCACGCAAGAAGAATTAGACATATAAAACATTGTTTTTATGCTCAAACTGCTGCCTTGATTTGGAATGAAACTTTCAGAGAGGAAGGATCTGGGAGCCATGTTTAACAAGTCAGCACCTGAACCGCCTTTCAATTGCATCTTTCACCGCATCGGCACTTGAAATCCTACTTTCAATCGCATCTTTCATTGAAACTTTTGGGGAGAATGGAAGCTTTCAGGTTGGATCCTACTTGAAATCGCAAGCACCCGAACCGCTTTCCTTGCATCTTTCACCGCTCGCACAAACAGATCGGAACGGTCCAAATCGCTATTGCAAATTGATTGCGTTGGTGATTTGTCTGAGCTTGATTTGCAGATCGAAAGGTTGCGTGTTTGAGTTTGGAAGCTTCGAAAGTAGCTTCGTCTTAGCGGCAACTGACGTCGAGAAGCTTCAGTGGAAAGTCGTGCACGATTAGCTGCCAGTTATTGGGTCCTGGGACAGACATGGAGGGCATAGGTGTGCGTTTGGGCTTTCTTTGAACATGCAATGCCAATGCTTACAATGTTGATGAGCCTATCAAGGCAAATATTTTAATTGTTTAGAAACAGTGTATTTGAGTACGTAATGGATCTTAAACCATGTATTTGGGTATTTAATGGATCTTGTTTACATTACTTCAAAGACGTATTGTGTATTAGAGTTTGATCCATGTACTTTTTTGTTTCTAAAACGTAATAGAGTTATATGTTTTGTTAAGAATATACAAGACTATATACACACAAACTAATATATTTGTTAATATAGGTAAATAACTAATATATCTGTAATTTAAGACTGATTAGTAACTATATTCCGGTCTTTAAAATTCTGTCTTTAAATAAATTTAAAACTGAAATTTCAGTCTTTAAATTTTAAGACTGAATGTACAGTCATAAATATTTTTTGGGACTCAAGAAATTATGACCGAAACAATTGGTTTTTAATCAGTCATTAAAGACAATGTAAAGACCGAACTGTGTAGTTAAAGACTGATATTTTCAGTCTTTAATTTAGCTTTTTTTAGTAGTGAGTCGTCCAGGTCTATCCTGTCCCAACACTTGGGCGAGAGTATCTTCTCTCAAAGAACCACTAGTTGAGTTTGATTGCAATTCACTTTCAATTTTTTTAACCTTTTCCTACAAAATTTAACATATTTCACATATTTATAAGTAATAGATAGAATGCCAACAAATGATAGAAAGACAATACTGTACAATTTTTATCAATACTGCGGTGTCTTACAATAGTCTCTAGTTCGAAACTTGCATAGCGTGATTCGAACATTTATTGACATATGGTATGTTATCACAGTGATTTGTTGTATATAAATTAGTACCGTTTTAGAAAAAAACATTTGTATTAACTACTTCGCCATTTTTTCGAGTGCGGGATTTAATCCAAATTTGAGTTCTAGAAATGGGGATGTGACCACCACTCTCCTATCTCTATATTAAGAATGATAAATAAAGTGAATATGGTTGTATTAAATACATAATCGTAACATGTTACATTAATTAAACTAATTGTTCTTTCTCACCATATCTTCCACTAATCGAGCCATTCCTTTGTTACTTACTGTATGTGGCACTTGAAAACTTCTAATAGCTTTGAATTGATCGCTTTATGCCTAAGATGTAAAGATATAATACACAGATTAATTATAATTATTACATAATACAATTGAATTTAGTATTTATTTACCTTAAACTTTGAGTATGTTTTCTTTTTTAGAAAATCCCTCCAATCTTTCATATTTTCGACATTACCAGGTTTGAGCTTAATCCTTTCCTCTATGTTCTTCACTTTCAATATTTGCCTAATAAACCTGCTTTTTGAAGCCCTCCACATGCATCTCATTTGCTGAAAAATAGGCACTTTCTACCACTTCTCATCCAGTTTAAATCTAGCCTGCAAAATGCAAAACAAACAAAATAAATAAAAAGAATATCTTAACTCCACAACAATAATCTAGCCTGTCCAAAACACCATCCTTGCATATTGTAATAATATTTAACTGGAATACTTTTTGCATTTATTACCAATTATTTTTCCAGGAAATTATTGTCAAGGACAAAATTTCACAGCACTTTTGCCTCAAGGACAGGCCTTTAATATTTTATCCTGAAGGACAACTTTTTTCTAGGTATCGGTTTTTAGTCATTGATAGCAGTTTTTAGGTATCAGTTTGTAGTTATCGGTAGCAGTTTTTAGCTTGGTAGCAGTTTTGTTGTCCTTATGAATAATTTTGAAAAATGTTTGTCCTTATGAATAATTTTTAGGAGAATGTTTGTCCCTGTGGTAAAAATATTGAGGTTGTGTCCTTTAGACAAAAAATATACAAATCTTTGTCCTTTAAATTAATTCCCCCTTATTTTTAAGACAAACAAATCATGAATAGTACTTTTAGCTCCATATTAGTACAATAATCTGAATATAATTAAATAGTTGCCTCAGTTTGAGACAATGTCACAATTAGACATTCAATGGTACCAATTTCAAAAGGGGTTTTGGACCAAAGGTCCCTATTTTCAAAGCTCATGCACAAAAAGTCCCTGCTCATAAACACATGTAAATTAGGTCCCTATTTTGTTATTTTTTACCAAACTGTCCTCTTTTAGAAAATCGACTTAGCTTTTTTTTCAAGGACAAAAGCGGTATAAATTAGCCAAAAACTAAAAATAGGGACCTAATTTTCATAACTTATTCGGGAGGGACTTTTCTTACATCACCTATCAATTCCAGGGACTTGACAGCGATTCCTTGATTTCAAAATACCAGCCCATGAATTTAGTATACAAGAAGCTTCGATTTAATTATTTTGTGTAAAATTGAAACTGAAAACGGTAGCAAATATTTTTATTGATATAAGAGGATTATAGTAGGTCTAAGCATTTTGAAACTTGAACAAAGAAAATAAATTAGGTTATAGAAATCAAGCATTTTTTATGATGGGTGATTCATCATTCGTTAATTAATATGTGAAAAATTCAATCTGACATTACCGGTATTTTTCATCATTGTATACGGTGAAAAAACAATTGGTAATTTCTTGACTTTTCACGGAAAATGAAGTAGGATATCAAGATAAAATATCGGCAAATTTCCACTGATATTTCTCTAGTAATATTATAACCAAAATTTTGAAAATAAATTGCTCAAAAGTCCAATGTTCAGTATTTTGCCATTTCCTGAATTTTACTAAGATGAAATTAGCCGATTGTGGCCAAAACATTTAAATAGCACTACCAAAGATGAACTTTTGTTCCAGTAAAACATAAATAAATAACGTGAATACTTTTTTTCTTCTATCAAGCAATGGCATGCTGCTGCTGTAGTTCAGCTGCATATAGCAGCAGCTCAATGCTGCTGCATCGTTCTTTTTTTTTTCTAAAGAGCAACAAATATTATGATAGACTTTGATCAAAAATGATAAAACACAGCAAATCTAATTTACAAAAAGTGATCAACAAATATCCTTGGGATGCATTGATTTTTGTGATATGTTTATCCCACTAACACAACAAATCTAATTTACAAAATGATCAAATTAGGTTAAAGAGGTATATCATATATGTCATATTAATAACAGTCTTTTATATTGATATATAATTATCCTGTTTGATTTTTTTCCACTCATGTTGGTGTCAGCAGTAATTTATATATCCATATCTGATATGCCATGTTAGAAAATTAAGTGATGCCACATATAAACTAACAATCTGATAAAGAAAAGGAGGTGTATATCGAAGTGATACTTCCACAACACATGTTTTAAATGATCGCCAATATTCTGCCAATCATCAATCATGAATGGAATATGCTTCCGTACGAGCAGTCCTAAGTAAGAAGATAGTTTTATAGAACCTTCTCCTATTGGTACAACATTCTCATTAAACGTTAATTCGAGACACACGATTCGAATGAAGTCTTTTCATTCTAGTTTGACCTCTAGCTTTTTTCTTTTGAATCAGACTTTCATCCATGTGTTGAATATCAGTCTCATTTTCCATCGCATCATTTTCAATTTCAAATTTGTTGTTTTCAATATATTTTTCAGACTGCATCATATTGTCTCTACATGCTTCAATTCCATGCTCATTGATTTCTAAATTTGCTTCATGTTGCTTATTGGTTTCTAAATTTGGTTCTGGTTTCTCATTAGGTTTAATATTTGCTTCAAGTTGTTCATTTGGTTCTTCGGCTTGTTTTTGTTTGCGAGTAAGCTTCCTCTTTTTTGCCATATCCTGTAGTAACAAAACAAAGTTCAGATTTCACTGGTTGAGTATCATTGGTAGCCTATAACATAAGCCAATTGTAACTCAAAACAATATGTACCAACTGTAACTCAAAACAACATGTACCAACTGTAACTCAAACAACATGTACATTCTAGTACGTATTACGCATATATACAGAGAGGCGTAACTAAATTACACTTAAAAGGAAGTATTTTCCTGTAGGTTCTAAATCAGTGGAGACATAATATTGCATTATCTGCTCACTTGCTATAAATGGATCTTGTGGCTGCTAGATTAGCCTCTAATCCGATTCTATCTTAGATTGTCTATTGTTGATTTAAATCACATTCATCTGGTAATTCTGAACCTTTCACTAAATTCACAAATCATGTTTATTTAACTTAATTTTGTTTCGGAGTGTGCATCCTGTTTTGAACCTGGTTATGTATCATCTGCATGGATTCAGATTTGCATAAAACTCACTACAAGTTTGTTTTTTCATGTTTTATCACGTGGAAACATATCACATTGCATGTGGTCCTGATGCACATATTTGTGTGTGACTATTTTACCGGACCTTTTTTAAATCCGGGTCCTCTTGCCAATCATGTGAACGGAAAGAAAAGATTCTACGCTGGCAGACGGTTATCGGCTTTGCGAGACAAACTTTAGTTTTCTGTACATATCACTTTCACTCCACCCTTTAGTTTTCTGTACTATAACATAAGCTTTATACACCCATAGTAACCCATGAAATAGTTTAAAGGATAACAGAAAGAACAAACATTGCCTACTGAACAGAAAAGGGTCTTATAAGCTTTAGGCTTTTTAGCTGTTCTTTGCAGTTGAGATTATTTTGTTATGTTTATCGCAACAATATGGTCCGCGTAAACAGTAACATCATTGTTAATCAAATATAGCGTATTTCTAATAAACGTGGAGTTAATCAAGAAAAAATACTGCAAACATCACCAATAGAATCTAATCTTAAAACAAACAAAACTTTATGAGTTTATATAAATTTTCCATTGTTGCAATTTTAAAGGGATTGTCCTTAAGATCTAACCGAATTTATGTGCATTCTTTATATACAAATAGGTGCTAAAATAATTCCTTGACCTGTAGATGCTAAATAAAATGGTTGAATAAAGATAAACCAATCCATTACTCACAATTATTGCATTTTATTTTAAATAAAGAAAAATCCAATATGAACTATCCTCAAAATAAAATAAAAAGAGCAACAATAGATATAAACATAGGTAAATAAAATGACCTATGTAAGAAAGTTTGTTTAAAGGTTGATGCAGCATACTGAAATACAAATGTGCAATAAGTGAATAAACTACAAATGACTTGTCCAACATAAATTCAGTTCATAGCAAGATTGGCACTGTCTACCATTTCAATGGACATTAAGGCAAAGAAAGAAACCCAAGAACATAATTATATTGTGTGGATTTAGTTCAACCCAGGAACTTACCTAATTCCTCTTAATAAATAATATTTCAACAGCCCATGACTGTTAACTAAAAACACACTGGTTTCCATTATCATCACGACATATTACCCTCAAATTAATTTTGCTTGAACTAGACGGCATATATTGATGACAGAAGGCACAAAGTAATATAACCGACAAACAATGGTATATTGGCATAAGTAGACGGCCTATCATTAAGTTGAGTATGGAAGTAGCAGAGATTGCAAATGTTCATATATGGCGGTCTCAACAATCCAGAGGTATATGGTTATCTCATATTGAATGGTGCAGTGAAGCAACAATGTTAACCAAGAAATGTAACACCCCGCATTTTTATATAATTAATAATCAAATAACGATGAATAGTGAAAATAAATATTTTTGTAATTGTCAGAATATGGTCTCGAAACTTATACCATTGTTTTCGTGGCGATTTTCTGATCAATTTACATATATAATATGTCTCGAACGAAGTTCGTATGAAAAAGTTATTGACGTTCGAAGTTTTGTATTGAGAAATAATTATACATGTAAATGTACGTAAATATATTTGTTATAAATAAATATATGTGCGAATGAAATTCCAGAAATAACGCGCATTTGAATTTTAAAATAGATGTACGTCAAAAAGATAATTAATTAATATTGCTATCATAAAAGAAATTAATGGATATTAGTAATTAAAGTTAATTAATTAACATCAGCAGACAATGTAATCAAATCGGCTATTGGAGGAAATTAATTTACATTAATTGGTCACATGGAAATTTAATAAATTATAAACATTTGCAATTAATTCATAGGATATTTATAAAAGTAGTAACAAATTTATTATGTTTGTAATGAATGTAAATTATTAAGAGAATTAGATGTAAGAGGAAAAAAATGAATGTGGGGAATAAATTAAATAATAACATACATATATTAATTTCTTAATGTATTATAAATTGACTGGTAAAATTACCGTTACCGTTGGTATTGAAGAAATGCTATTGATGATTTACCGTAGAAAATGGTAAATTTACCGTTACCATACCGATTAAACTAGTATACAGATTTCACTCGAAAATGGTAACCGATTGGATAGTAATGGTATGGTAATGCTAAATTTACCGTTACCATAACAGCTCTATTTTTCATAACCAACGAAATAGAATAGAACTACTTCCTAGAATAAAAGAAAAAAAAGTAAAGAATTGAAGGAATTGAGTTAATTTTTGAATAAAATTAGAAGTTATAAACAGTAATGAACCTAGATCTGCATTTACTGCACAGACAATAAAATAAGATAATTATTATGGTAAGTAAATTTTAGAATTAAAGAGAATTCAATATCATAATAAAAGAAGACAAACTAGAATAGAAAAGAGACACTTGTAATTGTATACAGATTATAAAAAGAAAATAAAAGTGACAATTACTAGTAAAATTATAACATAGGTTATAATTAAGTAGAAAGAACGGAAAGGCTTATTTAAGACTTAAATTAAGTTAATAAGCAAATAGAGCAGAAATAATAGACGAGACTTATTTTAATGAACTTAAGACTTAAATTGAGTTAATAAGCAAGATAATAGAAGTGACCAATACCAACAGCATTCCCTTTTAGTCAGGAACCGATGCTCTCACAACAGTTAAGTGAGGCTGGGACAAGAATTATGCTAATTAGAGTAAATAAGTAGCCAACATAATAAGAAAATTAAACTAAATGCAGAATAAAAGATTAGACTTGGGGTCTAATAAAAGAGTGAGACGCATTTGGAATAGTCCAAAGGATGAAGAGCGTAGCGAAGCAGTTCATCACAAATTTCAACACAGAAGAACCACGTCCAACTTAGTTATTTTGGGCTAGAAGGAAGTACGAGACTTCAACGGCACGTGAGGATACTCTAGGATGGCCTTCTGGTGTAGGCGTAATGATGCGGTCCTCCAGAGGCAGGTCTGTAGGTGTTTCATCAAAAGAGTATGCCTTGACTGCTTTTTGCATGGCAGGACCATTGTAGGCAGTCAGAAGGGGATGCTGTTTGGAGTAGGATATTCGTATGTCCCAATACTTGCAAGTAAGTTTAGTGGGCAGGACCCAAAAGGATAGTCGCATGCGGATATCGGCCAACATCAAAACCAAGAGCGAGTTCGAGAAAGACTAGAGTTAAACCAACAGTCTAATGATACTTTCACTATCGAGACATTGGATGAGGGGCACCACCAATTGGATGTTAGATTGTTTGCAGTGGGGCACGGTCACTTAACTCTTTGGAGGTCTTTCAATTAGTTGAGGGGTGGCTGCGTGGGGCCATAGCCACAATTAGAAAAGAGACAGACCAAGTAGAATATTTGTATTGTAGGCCTAACGAAGCTGTCCTTTACAGATATAGATAATCCCCGACTGAGTTCCGTACAAGGTAGACCTTGTTGGCGGGATTCAGGGGGTAGACAAAACGATTACGTATAGACCTCAAGGTACACACTGGGTGGTACATTGTGGATGTTCGAGCATTAGTATAGACTAGTGCGGACATAGTTTTACGTTTTCATAGTAAACGTTGGAACATCTATATTGTATGCCTCATGGGGCGGTCCTTTATAGATGTAGTCACAGAACACCGTGGAACAAAGACGATGGAGTCCTTTGCGAGGAGGATACGAAAGGTATTATAGGTGGTACCTAGGACCAACATAGTCATTGGGCGTATAGCTACATATATATCAGTTATTAGGTTTTAATCTACTAAGAAATAGGTGGGTACGATTCACGCACAGAGACAAGAGTATTATAAACCTAATGAACCTAATATAACAGTAAATGGAAATAAAATAGTATATGTAGAATTAAGCTTAGAAGTGTATAATTTCTCCATTCACCGGAACTTTAGTTCTGACCCCCTCCTCATAACATCCTACGGGTTAGGTAGATGGCAGAGACTTCCCAGCTTTAAGACACTTGTTTAGAAAGTGTTATTATATTGGTGAGTACTTACTTACTATTATATTTTAGTCAATTCCGCTGTGAGATATTTAATTGAACTCTGATATATTTGTCTTTGCCTATTTGTAGGATACCAGATACCCAATTCGAGCTTCAGTGGGCTTGGGTTTTAGCATTTTTGCGAAAAATTCGGACCCACTGGAATTCGGGTGGTTACAAAAAACAAGGACCTTTCTTACCCAAGAATCGCTGCCTGCGAATTTTTTTGAGAACTTTTCAATCTTATCAAGAACATTCACACATCCGGTAAGATATTTTGAGAATCTATATCTCTTGCTGCACCCAAAGCCACATGCATAACAGAACTGTTCTCCATGCTATCAATATGTCAATTGTTGAAGTTGCAATATATCACATGAAACTCATTCTTCCTAATACTAAGTTCCGAGTAAAAATGCACTGGCAAATATTTATAAAAGATAAAAGGATATTATGACATATAGATTTTATGGGATAACAAGGGTAGGGGAAATGTAGAGAAGTCATCGGACACAATGCTACAATTCAGACTAACGATAGCAAAGCACCGTTAGAAGTTTTCTTCAATAGCAAATAGATTTGAAGATAGATTTTTGATAGTAACAGATCTTAACAAAATGCCTACAAAATCAGAAAACAATATGGTAGATGCAACTGATGACAATATATGTTTTTGACAGTAACAAATCTCAAAACTACTCAAGTATGCCTTCACAATCTTCTCTAATAAAAGAAACATCCTCAACATAATCATCAACATCCATATTGATTTCTTAGCAGTCTTCCTCAACATGGCTTACTTCCTCAAAGGAGTTGTGGATCTCTAGATCGTCAAAAACTCTCAAAGGTGCTTTCATTACCACATACCAATTAGAAGAATCATTATCTCTTGAATAATAAATTTGTTTTGCTTGAGATGCAAGTATATATGGATCTTTTGAAAATGAAGCTTGACTTTGATGTAAATTGACAAGCGTAAATCCATCCTCAACCTTTACACCATTTCATATGTTTGCCCAATGACACTTAAAGATCAAAACATAAAAAATGTTATAGTCTAACAAAATTATATCGGTAAGTATCCCATAATAAGTGACAACATCAACCACTTGAGAAACATCTTTTGTGCTTGCTCTACACATGGTTGTTGCATCATAAAACACTCTACTGTTTTGGGTCTCTCTCCCAACATATTTTATGTGAAAACGTTGTCCATTAATGATGTATCCTATGTAGGACAAAGCATCGTTCTTCGAACCATAAGCAATCCATTTTAACATATCGTCATGATCTTTGGAGCTAATAGATATTTATAAAAAATAATTTCATTTAATAAATATATTCGTAATACGGTTTTAAATTAACTAGTAACATTTAAGAATTCAATTGACCTTCTTTTTAATCCAATTGGAGAACATAGCTATATGATTTTTCCGAAGTAGCGTTGCATTTCTTTCCATGCACTTGTCTGAATTTTGTATCTCCTCCAAATGCAAACTAGCGTATAACAAGAGATGTTATGTTATATTTAAAATTACAAACAATCAAACAATGAAAAAGAGGGAATACGCACTTACTCTAAAAATGGTTCTACCATGGTCATATTCATTAGCACAGCCAAATGAGCAGATTCTTTCTGATTAGAAGACAATGTGATTGTCTTACATGCTGATATTGGACGTCCTTCAAGTATTACATTACTTTGGTAATCTTCATTTCTAACTTCTTTCTACTATGATTTCCTTAAAAATTCACCAAAGAATCTCATGCATTCTTCTACAAGATAAGATTCTGCAATATACCCCTCAGGACGAGCATGATTTCTTACGTAATCCTTAAGTGTCTTCATGTACCTTTCAAATGGGTACATCCAACGAAAATGGACTGGCCCACACAATCGTGCTTCTCTTCCAAGATGAATTGTCAAATGTACCATTATATCAAAAAAGAAGGTGGAAAGTATTTTTCAAGCTCGCATAAAGTTACAATAATCTCATCATCAAGTTGATGTAGTTTCTCTCTATCGATAATACGCTGACATTATTTATTAAAGGACGAACATGAACGAGTTATTGTTTTTCTTGGCTTTTTTGGAAGCAATCCTCTTATTAAAACGGGTAATAATTGTTGCACTAAAACATGATAATCATGAGACTTCAAACCACTTATTTTGCAGTCCTCCAATGATACGCAGCCTTTAAAATTTGAACAATGACCATCAGGTTCTCTAAAATCATACAGCCTTTTGCAAAATATATTTTTTCTTCTTCTGATAATGTATATGGAGCTGGCAGAAGATATGTCTTGTTCCTACGGGGTTGTGTATGAAGACCATGTCGAATTCCCCAATCCTCTAAATCCTTTCTAGAGTTAACTCCATCTTTTGATTTCTTGTCATGCAACATTGTGCCCGGTAGACTTTCACCAACATTTTTCTCAACATGCATTACATCTACAGTATGACATAATGGAAGTTCCTATAAAAATCAATAATGGAACATTTTAGTTATATAATTCCATGATGTTAGTCTAATAGAATAAAATAGAACACATGCACTAACCTCCCAATATGGAAATTGAAAAAAGATAGACTTCTTTTTCCACCTTAATAGCTCCATTCTCACAGGATCTTTGTTCTCATCATCTTCATTTTTCTTGCTATGCTCAATTCTTCTTTTATTCCCTATTTTATTTTGCTCATTCCATTTTTTACCTTTTTTGTTATTCTTTTTTTGGTTCTTCTTTACATTTTCAAAATTATTCAGACAATCTTTTAAAATGATAGAAATTTTTCTTCCAGTTAGAATCCTAGGCCTACACCCTTCCTCCACGGTGTTATCAAATAAGCCTTCTATTTTCTTAAAGGGTTTGAAGGAGATAGAAATCTTCCATGGCCCATATAGATGGTCTTTCTACTGTTATTTAGCCATCGATGATGAGTATTGACACCGCATAATGGACAAGCTTTTTTTACCTTTTACACAGCATCGAGCAAGACTACCATATGTCGGAAAGTCATTTATTGTCCAAAGCGAAATTGCTTTCATATTAAAGATTGATTGACTATATGCATCATAAACTTCAACTCCGGTATTCCATAAATGATATAAATCTTCTACTAATGGCGCTAAATATACATCAATGTCATTTCCTGGTTGCTTCGGACCAGGAATCAACAATGTTAACGTAATATTATCTTTCTTCATGCACAGCATAGGCAAAAGATTATATGTCACGAGCATTATAGGCCAACAACTATATTTGGAACTTAACATGGAAAATGGATTGAAACCATCTACTTGCAAGGCCAAGCCTAAGATTGCGTGGATCTGCTGAAAATGATTTCCATTTCTCATCCACTACATTCCATGTTATAGAATCTACTGGATGTCGCATTTTTCCATCGGTGCTTTTGTTATTGAAATGCCACCGTAAATCTTCCACCATCCTTTTGGATCTAAACATTCTTCTAAACCTTGGAATTATTGGAAAATAATGTAACACTTTAACTGGAATGCCATGCATAATCTCCTTTGTCCGTTGATTTACCTTCCACCTTGAAAATCCACATTTTGGACAATTATTCAAATCTTTATATTCATTTTTAAAAGACAACAATCGTTCTCACATGCATGAATCTTCTCGAAACCCATGTCAAATATTTTAAGAAATTTCTTCAATTTATATAACGACTTAGGAAGTACGTTATTTTTTTGCAACAACAACTGCTGCACATTTAGAAGCTTATCAAAACCATTACCAGACAATCCAGTCTCACATTTAAGGTTATACAAGGCAAAGATAGCATATAACTTTGTTTGAATCTTGCAACCAGGATATAATGGGGTCTCTGTATCTTTCAAATTTTTGTGTAATTCATCCTCTCGTCTTTGTGCATCATCTTCACATTTATCATCATCAAAGAAAGTATGATTAATAAAATCTTCATCTTCATAGATAATGGCTTTAAGCGAATCATACGCATCACCTGACTTTGTATTCTTGTTTTTATTTATTCGCTCGTCGTGATTGTACCACTCACTTTCCATGTACTTAGGGTTCATTCCTCTTATAATCAAATGCTCGACAATAACTTTTCCATGAAGACGGGTATGATTTCTACAATCTAAACAAGGGCATAACTTTTTTTCCACATTTCCCAGGTTTAGCTTTGCATCGCTTACAAAATTCCAAGCTGCTTGCTCGTACTATTTAGTAGTTGTACGATAAAAAACAAAAAACAAATAATAACCTTAGATATTAAAATATGTTTTAAATTCATTATTATACTTAAGTACCATATAATTACCTATTTAGACTTACCCAGTCTTTATCCATCATTTCTGATATGTAAATTGGATTCAAGTTCGTGTTTTATCCTTTGACTGATAAAATTCATCCAATTTTCTCTGCTGATAAGTTTTAAGTTGGTCAAATAATTTTAGGCATGTTAGCTATTCTACGAATTTTGAGCTTTTGTTTGTTTTAAATAATGACAGAGCATTAAGAAAGTGTTGTGATATCTGTTCTAACCAGATTGCCAAGGAATTCTACCTGTTGCACTTTATAGTTGTGGACCAAACATAGCTCTAATCTTCCCAGGATATACCATATATAGGAACTGTATGTTTACAACAAACACCTAAAAAACAGTACGCCAATTCATCAATCATCGTATTAAAATGCCAAATGGTATGAAATTTGTTTTAAATTGTTGAAACATGTCAACAAATATTTTTCTTTCTTTTTTCATTTTTTTAATAAAATTTGAGCAACAAAGAGTTTCTTTGTTTGATTGTTTTGCTCATGATTTACTGCTAATAATTTTTGAAGTATTCAAGTAAATGCATTGTTTTTCTTTGTAGGCAGATGCAAAAGATATTTTTTTTAGCTTTGGAAATAGTTTTTACAGAAGAAATCATAGAGAGCATAAATGGTTCAGCTTGCACAATTGGCAAGCTACGCACAATATAATTTAAAGGTTAATAACACATCCAAAACTAAGTAATGACATAAGTTAACTTATATCAACTTTCCAAAGAGGTTTATAAAGAATGGCATGTTTGGCATGCAATTGAAAATTCAATTATAACCTCTACTGGCCCAATTCAGTTTTTGTGTCATATTTAATTTCAGTTTCAAAAGGTTTTGTGCTTGTAGTATTGTTATTATCTATGCAAAATGCCTTATTCATCTAATGAACAACATCATGCATCATTAGCGATTTTAATGTCTACTTGCATAAGGCATGCATTACTATTTCTTGAATGAAAACACTTAACGTTTCATAGAGATCGCATTAACCATCGAATCGGGTTATTAGTTTAGTTGCTAGGGGTAATAGGTATGCAACCCCTCAGCAACCATATTAACAGTTTACAAAATTTAATAGTTAAATCTTGTAGGTCAAAGGATCTGGTCCTTGTTGCAATTGTAAGATGTGATAATTGCAATCAAAACTTTTCTTCATTTTGTTCCTGATAAAATCATACAAGAGAAGAGAAGGAGAACATGCTCACATTTTTATAGTTTTAATAAATTTCATTGGAACAAACACAGTTGCACTGTTGTTATTTGGCATGAATTCTCCATCTTTTTGGACTTTAAAACAACAGTCTGAATCAAACTTAAATATTTCGTGTAGCCTGAAATTTTAATAAGAATGGTTTTTTTGAAAGCAATGACCCATTAATTAACAAGACAAATTATTCAATGGGAGCTAAATTTGGCCACTATTGAAAACAAGGATTTGTATCTTTTATATCTCCCACAATTTTTTTATGGGTGATTGATAAAGACTAAACGTTGAAGTAATTTTGGTATTTATTGGTTTTTTTTCCTTGATATAAGTGTGGATGATCTAAGATAAGTTTCAATAAACAATATCAAAGAATTATACACATTTTTAAATAAGTCATGGTGATTGAATCTAGTGCAAGAAATTAAGATATAAGGAAGTTACAGATAGAGGACTAGTTGTATTTGATAAATCAAACCACCCTAAAAACAGAAAAAAGAAGAGAAATGGTTAAGATAATATGTAGCTTAAACTTAGTTTGGTAGTGCATTCCAGAAAGCAGGGAGAAAAAGATGCAGTTATACATGCATTTGAGAGATGTAGCTGTAACTACAAGTTAGGATAATCTGAAAGTGTGATATAGTGAATTGATGAAATATCTATTAGATCTTGCGTTAAGAATAAAAGAGAAGAGGAAATCTTTATTGCAGTGAATAATAATGCTGAATACAATTGGATGTATTATATACACGTATATAAGTGGGCTTGGATCACAAGTAGCCCATGTATCATAATACAACTTAAAGAATCAATAGCTGTGATTTTATCTGAGAAGACATGAGTGGTTGAGATGTAATTCCACTATGGTATATGTAATATTCAACAGAAGGTATGTTGCTGTCTTCACTACTTGTCTTCATTAATTCCCCCCTTCGAACCCTAGCCCTATCTCTAGGGTTGGGATTTGAGAGAGATCGTGAGCTGAAACACAGTTTTTAGTGAAAAATGATGATGAGCTTTACAAATCTTGACCAGTCCATTAAATCTCCTGGCACGCTCTTTCCTGATTTGACTTTCAAGACTGAGATTTAGAAGGGTTTGAGTCATATTGAGTTGAATCGTGAGAAAGTTGATGACTTTGTGGTGGTCTCTTTCCTTGGCTCTCAGTTTGAAGAAAGTATACTGCTGAATCGATTCGATTTGAACGGCCTTTTTGATGCTTTGATCTGTCTTGCTTCAAGTTGGAGGAAAGTTGATGGCTTTGCTATTGTTCTTTCTCTAATTGTGTGATTTGATGAGGATGCGACCGATCTGGCTTGACTGAAGCTTGATTTTCTACAACTCTCAGATCAGTTCTGAACTTTAGAAAGTTCCTTTTTGATAACGATTTAGTGAGTGTGTCTACCTTCTGGTAAGTAGCAGGTAAATGATTTACTTGTAAATTTCCTTTGAGTACTTGATCTCGAACAAAGTGCAAGTCTATTTCGATGTGTTTGGTTCTTGAATGTAGTATGGGATTTGCAGTCATGTAAACGGTGCTTTGATTATCACATCACAATGTTGCTTTGATGTTTGTATTTAGTTTTAATTCTTTTAGAATTGACTACAACCACATCACTTCTGCTGTTGCACTTGCTATGCTCCTATATTCTGCTTCAGTACTAGATCTGGAGATAGTAGACTGTTTTTTTGAACTCCATGATATTAAATTGCCTCCAACAAATATGCAGTAGCCGGTGATTGATTTTCTATCATCTGGGGCAGTGGCCCAATCTGAATCTGCATACCAAATAATATTAAGACTTCTGCTTGCATTGAATGAAAACCCATGATTGATTGTTCCCTTTAGATACCTTAGAACCCTCTTCACAGCTTTCCAGTGCTCGTCTAGAGGATTCTGCATAAATTGAGAAAGTTTGTTAACACTGAAAGCAATATCTGGTCGTGTTATAGTAGCATACTGTAATGCTCCTATAACACTTTCGTATTGTTTAACATTATTTATGGCTTCTCCCCTGTTCTTTGGTAGATTTTGATTACTTATCATAGGAGTAGACATGGGTTTGGCATCTTCCATTTTTGTTTTAGTAAGCAGTTTTGATATGTATTTTCTTTGACATAATATGATTTCTGAAATTGATATCTTGTGCACTTCAATTCCTAGAAAATAATTGAGGTATCCCAGATCTTTGATTGAGAATTGCTTATTCAAATAGCAGATGACTTGATTGATTTCATCCTGGTTGTTGCCTGTAATAATTAAGTCATCAACATAGATTAATATGTAAATAATTGAGGATGAGTTAATTTTAATGAACAGCGAAGTGTCTAATTTGATAGACTGATATCCTATTGACATTAAAGTTGATTTCAGTCTATCAAACCACACTCTTGGAGCTTGTTTAAGCCTATATATAGCCTTGTTTAGTTTACACACAAGACTTGTTCTTTGTTCATATCCAGGTGGTTGCATCATGTAGATTTCTTCTTCTAATGTGCCATTCAAAAAGGCATTGTTGACATCCAGTTGTCTTATATTCCATCCTTTATGTAAGGCAATTGTGAGAATAAGTCTTATAGTGGAGGGCTTGACCACTGGAAAAAATGTCTCAGTGAAGTCAAACCCATACTGCTGGGTATATCCTTTGGCAACTAGTCTTGCCTTATATTTATTGATTGAGCCGTCAGGATTCCTTTTTATCTTGTATGTCCATCTGCAGCCTACAATGTTTTTATGTGCAGGTGGACATACAAGATTCCTTGTTTTGTTTTTTATGAGAGCACTATACTCTTCATCCACTGCTGCTTTCCAGTTCTTGTCTTTTGCAGCCTGATCAAAGGTATATGGTTCATCAAAGCTTATGTTGGCCATATATTTCTTTGGCTTGAAGATTCCACTTTTGGCTCTGGTGATCATGGGATGGCTTGGTCTAATTGGGGCTTCAGTATGAGGTAAGTCAGCGGTTCTATTGTGATTTGTATTATTTTCTGAATCACCGTGCTGACCTTCTTCATTTGAATCTCCTTCATTTGTTGAGTATGTAGGTGAGTGGATGGCATGACTGTAATCATCTACCCATCCACTCACCTACATACTCAACAAATGAATTATGAACTTAGGTACATGGATTATGAACTTTACTTGTTGTTTTTATCACAGACTTTCTGAAAGGAAAGACTTTTTCATTAAATACCACATGTCTGCTAACAAAGAACCTTCCACTGTCATCAAGACATTTGTACCCTTTTTGATTAGAAGCATATCTAAGAAAAGTGCATTGTTTTGATCTGAAACTTAATTTATTACTGTTATAAGGCCTTAGGTATGGAAAACATATGCACCCAAAAGTTTTTAAGCTATGATAGTCAGGTTTTATCCCTTGCAATTTTTCAAGGGGAGTTATACCATCTAAAATTTTGGTTGGCAGTCTATTAATAAGATAGACAGCTGTACTAAAAGCCTCTGGCCAAAATTTTAGTGGTATGTTTGCATTAGCCAATAAGCTAAGACCTAAGTTTACTATATGCCTGTGTTTTCTCTCAGCTAAGCCATTTTGTTCTGAGGTATAAGGACAAGTAAATCGGTGAATTATCCCTTTCACCTTAAAATAACCCTTAAGTGACTTGTATTCGGTTCCCCCATCTGATTGCATAATCTTGACATGTGTACCAAGTTGTTTTTCAACCATTGTGATGAAATTTATTACAACATTGTGTGTGTCTGATTTGTTTTTCAAGAAATATATCCAAGTGTATCTTGTGTGTGCATCAACAAATGATATATAATACTTGAAACCATAATCTGAGTATATTGGGGCAGGTCCCCAGAGATAAGTAGCAATAAGCTCAAGTGGCTTAGAGTATTTAGTTATGGAATCATTAAATGATAATTTGTGACTTTTTCCCATTTAACAGTAAGTGCATACATAAGGAAGAGACATATTATCATAGAATATGCTATTTTTAGAAAGAACTTGCTTAACAACTCTAGTACTAGGATGGCCAAGCCTGTAATGCCATAAATCAAACACATTGTTGATGTTTTCTATCTCACATTGATTGCAACAGTTTTCTTCATTTGTATGATTACTATAGTTCACAGATTTAAATCTGTACAGCCACAGCGTCACCCTGCAATTAAATATCTCTAGTTAGTATGTCTCTAACAAGGCAATATTTAGGATAGAATTCAAAATAAACTTTGTTATCATTAGCAAACTGAGATACACTTATAAGGTTCTTTTTAATTTGTGGCACTCTTAATAGGTTATGTAAAAATAGTTGTTTCTTCCCTTTAATGACAGCACTCCTTACATGTGAGATATTGATGCACTTACCATTACCTATGAAAATTGATTGTTTACCTTTGTACTCTTGGTTGCCAAGATTTAAATTGTCAAGATTATTGGTTATATGGTTGGTAGCCCCTGAGTCTGGGTACCAGCAATCATCACTTATATGTTCAGGTTGGTTATTTTCACTAGAATTATGATCTTTATTGTCTGGTTGATTGCTAGAACTAGCTTGAGCCATGTTGACATTGTAGTTGCCACCTCTTTGATTGTTGTTGTTGTGATTGGAATATCTGAAATAACATTTTGCAGCAGTATGTCCAATCTTTTCACAAATTTGGCATTTTGGTCTGCTGTTGTTGTATCTGCCTCTTCCTCTTGACCTGTTTGAGTATCCTCCTCTTTTTGTACCTCCCCTTTGTGTAGTTTGATCTAACTTGTTGCTTTGACCTTTGTTTCTTGAATAAGCTGTATAGTTGATTGTAAACTCTGATTCTTGTGGTTTTTTGTTATCAATTCTTGCCTCATGAGCAAGTAGTATAGAGTAGAAATCATCAATGGATGGTAGTTCCTTTTGAGATGCTATGACAACAATAACAGATTCATAGTCATCACTTAGTCCATTGAGAATAGTCAAGATCTGCTCAGAATCTGAGACTTAATTGTGATTTGCAGCCTCCAGTAGATCACATATTGTTTTGACTTTGAATTAAAAACTCTCTCATAGTATTGTTGTCCTTCTTTATATTGTGCAGTTGTTTCTTATGGTACATCACCTTGGCAGCTGACTGTGTATTGAACACTTTCTCAATAGTTGTCCAAATATCATTTGCTATCTTGCATCCAATTACATGAGATAGTAAATTTGTGTTTATTGATGATAGTAGCCAAGAACAGATAAGCCTATCCTATCTGTGATATCTGATATAATCCTCATTGTTGACTGTTTTGTTTTCTTGGTCAGTTATGCATTTGGGAGGAACTTGAATGGTTCCAAGAATATGACCTTCAAGTCCATATCCTTGAACTGCGGTCTCGATTTGCAGTTTCCAAAAAAGAAAATTGTCTTCGTTCAATTGAACTGTGACAAGATTGCTTTGTGGGCTACTCATAGTTTTGATGAGTCTCTCTGCTGCAATACTGGGTTGGCTATTATTGCTCTCATTAGTGGAGCTAGCAGTGTTTGTTTCATCACCCATGATGATTTTTGAAACAGAAAAGAAGAAACAGAAGAAAAGGAAGGGCAGAAGAACAAAGCGACAGAAAATTCAATCAAATACAGAAATTAGAAAGTATGGAGTCAAGAATTTCTCACACCAGGTTTGATGCTACCGTAAGACGTAGATGATGATTTATTTGCTTTTCTTGATCTGATATGTCTTGCAGGAAGGCACTTCCTTCAGTTTTGAGATAATTTTGATTTCTTGATTCCCTTTTTACTTTCTTGATTGATTTTCTGAGAGATTTGGTGAGTGAATCCTGTTGCAGCCAATTTAGATTGGCATGGCACTGATTTAATTCACTGAATCGAACCCTTCGGATGATGAAACATAGTTTATGATGAAGGTTGATCACCCAAGTGATGATAGTTCTCTGATGGGGAAGATCAACTTGAATAAGTGGCTGTTAAGCCTTTGATTGCTCTGATACCAAGTTAGGATAATCTGAAAGTGTGATATA
This sequence comes from Allium fistulosum, assembly GCA_030737815.1. Taxonomy (NCBI): domain Eukaryota; kingdom Viridiplantae; phylum Streptophyta; class Magnoliopsida; order Asparagales; family Amaryllidaceae; genus Allium; species Allium fistulosum. The sequence goes on along the minus strand of CM060904.1, from coordinate 731,879,478 downwards.
GTGAATTGATGAAATATCTATTAGATCTTGCGTTAAGAATAAAAGAGAAGATGCAGTGAATAATAATGCTGAATACAATTGGATGCAGGGCCGGTCCTAAGAGTTTTGATACCTAAAGCCAATTATAAACTAAGGCCCTTTAACTTATCTAGTGCGATGAAAAAACAAAGCATCAAAATAACTTATGTAGATTATCAACAATAAATAAAGAGGATATGATCTAAGCTTTGGAGTTAAAAAGAAGAACAATGTTGGTTCACTACTATTCACCATTCAAAAACACAAAGATGCTATATTCATGGTTGCAATTCAAAAATTTGAAAATATAAAGAGTATATTAGTAAAAAATATTTGCAGCACATTCTAAACGCTTTGAAAACACAAAGCTTCAGGTTGCTTAATGTACCATTTTGAATATCAGCACCATTTGGCCTTACTAAAAGGAACCAAAATTATGTTTCTTGTTTTGGTGGAGAACAAATTTTATATTGTTAGGCATCGGTATTATACACGTATTTACCTGCTAATTTGCTGAATTGCTTCTTTTTCAATTGAATCTTGTGTTAGATTTCATTACTATATCACTACCATTTTTAAGCTAAAATTATTCTTTGTGCCTAAAGAACCAAAAATAATGCTCCATTTGATAATACTACCGATTCAATTTAGTCAGTTCACAACCATTTATGAATATGCAACTCATGCTCTAAACACGGATGATAACTACTAGAAGTTACCAAAATCAATTATAAACTTGACTAAAACAAATACAAAACTCTAACCTTGGATCCAAATATGCAAGCAAAGGAAAATTGAAGAAATTGAGAGAAAAAACAGAAATTGATGAGGATTGCTTACTCAGATTATTTACCTTCGCCTCCGCCTATTCTTCTTCCGCACTTTCACCATTTTGTGGTTTTCCTATTTTTCTGTATGCGGCTGCATCTTATCTTCATGGGATCTTTTATTATATACTAACGTGGAAAAAAAAATTTGGTGCCCTTGAAATTTGAAGGCCCCAAAGCAGCTGCTTTTGTTGCTTTAGGTAAGGGCCGGCCCTGATTGGATGTATTATATACACGTATATAAGTGGGCTTGGATCACAAGCAGCCCATGTATCATAATACAACTTAAAGAATCAATAGCTGTGATTTTCTCTGAGAAGACATGAGTGGTTGAGATGTAATTCCACTATGGTATATGTAAGATTCAACAGAAGGTATGCTGCTGTCTTCATTACTTGTCTTCATTAATTCTACATCTCTGGGATGTAGCTATAACTGCATCTTGAGATGTGGCTATGGTGGCATTTGAATGATTTAACGGTGAAAACTATGTCATTAAGATGCAATTTTAACTCTACACTCAATTGAAGTTTTGATTGCATTATTCTGATTCAGTTAGAATTGCTTTTCATATACAGTTATAACTAGAGTGGATGGTCGCAGTTTTTTCTGGATCGATTTGATTTATGACTTTGAAACATCATTCTGATTCGTTAAATCGATAGCCCGCTGCATGCAGTTATAAATACATCAAACTAATGCAGTTATAACTAAAAAGGTTATTTTTAAAACTTGATTTTACATTTCAACAATGTATATCATTAAAAAGTTTACAAATACATGATCAAATGGTGAAAATGATTCTTAAATTCGTTTCCATGAAAAGTTAAAAAGTTTCAAAAAATGAAAATAATGAACTTCAGATAAATGTTGATGTGATTTTAGGGGACCATGACCTGATTTATATAAATTAAGAGTGCAGAGACCCGCTTTATATTATAATTATTAAAGAGTAACACGAAATAAATTTGTAGTTAATGTAAAGGGTTTGCCATCGTTGATGGAATCAATACCAAGCTAGGTTGGAATATTTATTCCGTATACTCAAGATTTTTAGTACATATTTAGAAAAAAGGAAGGTTGAAGAAAATATTATATTGGTTTTGTTATTGTTATTCCATTTTCACTTCTCAGTCTTCAATCTAATTATGTGGAGAGATCCTTAAGATCCTTACACTAAGTTGAACAATGAATTTGCTTAAGCCGAAATAGAGCCTAAACATTACAAATATTCCCCAAAAATATATCAAAGCTTTTTCTTCTAGATGCAAATTATCCTTAGCGCTTAATTTATATTATCTGTCGTAAATATGATACAAGTATAAAACAAATCTTGGTTAAGATATTTGGTTGGCTTTTAGGGTGAACAAACTTTGAAATAAAGGATAATGAAAGAGAATAGAAACAGAATTAGAAGAAAGTGACTGAAATCTTGGAATATCAGAATGTAAAATAATTTTGAAGTTCGTGTGCATGTGTTTTAGTGTGTTTTATTTCTATTTTCAATAGAAGGAAAAAACAACTTTTTACAGATCATAGATTTAAGGAATATTCAAAGTGAGAAATCAAGGTAGGATTTGAATGTATACTTTATAATAAACACAGCTCACTAGCGATGACTGTACAAAATATTCATGTGATGAGAAGGTATATAAAAAATCAAGTTGAAAATTAGTAATTTATCATTTCCTTTAAATAACTATTATTAAAAGAAAACCAAACTTGATATGGCGTGTACATAATATGCTCGAATGTGATATGTAAATGTAGATAAATATAGCCTACAACAATGTAAAACCTGTGCCTATGACTCACAGTAGATAAAAACCGTCTATTTACTGTAAAGTACTGGATACAGTTAACGAGAAAAAAACAAAGGCAAGAGAGCTAGTAAACTTAAAAGACCAGGCTTTGTTGCCTCACGCTTACCTGTATTTTGAACTAAATCATCTTTTGGGAAAAGCACTTTTTGCCTTTTATTTAGTCAAGAGTGTTTATTTTGAAAATTTGAAATTAGAAAGAAGAGCTGCTTAATTAATTCGAACATTAATAGTTATTTGTTTTTTTAGTTATGGTGGTGTAGATACCACGGGAAACATTAATGTAATGAAACCAAGAAAGTTGATATAGATTTTTCATTTTCCCATGCAAATGACATGAATTATAACATCATTAACCATTTTTGCATACTTGTGAAATGCAAGCTTAACTTCAGCTTGGAATGTAAAATGAAAATCCATACAAAAAATTACTGATACAAAAAATATCGAACTGAAAACATTTTTGCATACTTGTGAAATGCAAGCTTAACATCATTAGCCATTTATGGCTTTTAAAAGTTTATAGCAGTAACTGAAATATCCCCTCTCACTTCATTAAATATTACTGATACAAAAGATACTTACTAGCTAACTCGAAGTAGTGGACATTATCTCAGCAAGACAATGTTCCTGCATCAAGTAGAAATGAAAACATTTAATGTTGGTCACATTTTGTTTCAATACTGGCAATTAAGTCATATCTTTGGAATTCCGACGTGCCGACCAAAATGTCGAACCATCACTACAAGGGAAAATGCATTTTCCGACGGTATTCTGTAATGCGGTCTATGCGATAGCACAGCTCCTGGAACAAGATCTATTTGGTGTTGTATGTCCCTCAATGGCGGTAATTCAGTTGGCAGCTCTTCAGGAAATACATTGTCAAATTCTTCCAGCACTGGCTTTACTTCTTCAAGAATCTCAACCACCTCATTACTCTCACGTCCAATCAACAAAAATACTTCAGGCTCCTCTTCGACTTCTTTAACAAACTCCTTCAAAGATAGCAAAGTTTTAAGTTCTTCAATCTCCTCCAACTTGCTTTCTTCTTGTTGTCGCTTCTTGGAAACTAAAGTTATCTTAGTGCCTTCAAACATAAAACTGTAACTGTTAGTACGTCCATCATGTTGCACCGCTCTATCATACTGCCATGGTCTCCCCAGCAACAGATGACAGACGTCCATATCCACAACATCACACCAAATTTCATCTTTGTATTTCTTCCCAATCCAAAAATTAACACAAGCTCTTCGTCCAACCTTCACCTCCCCACCTTTCCTCAACCAAGCTAACTTGTAAGGTTTCGGATGCTTCTCGGTCTTCAATGCTAACTTCTTCACAGCTTCTGTAGAAATGATATTATCACAGCTTCCCGCATCGATGACAAACTTGCAAACCCTTCCCAAGATAGTGCATGTTGATTGAAAGATGTTACTCCTTAACCAGCTAGTTTCTTCTTCCTGTTTTGGTGTTAAACACGACCTCTTCATCATCAATGAATACCCTTCATCTCCTGACACATTCTCTTCCTCCTCATCATGTAGTGAATTAGAACATTCAGCTTCTTCTTCATCTTCCTCTACCTCAGCAATCATCGTTCGCTTTTTTGGCTTAGTACATTCATTGCTCTTGTGACCAATCTTCTGACAATTGAAACATTTGATACCACTATTGATTCTGGTCTTAGCAACTTCATTAACAACTGGTTTCGCAACAGCCTTAGAAACATTCGTATTGCTACTAGCCCTTTTCATTGGATTGTTGGAATTTGTAAACACACCACCCCCTCTCCTTCCTTGCTTCTCCCAAGCAATAGCTTTTTGATGTGCTTCAGCAACAGATTTAGGATCAAATATATTCACCATATCTTGAATATGCATTCTCAACCCTCCAACAAATCTAGCTGTTAACTGCTCTTCTGTCTCCATGATATCATTCCTTGCAATTAACTTATAGAACTCATCCGCATAATCATTCACAGACTTTGTTCCCTGTCTCAGATTCTGCAATCGTTGATACATAAGAGACTGATAGTTATACGGTAAGAATGTAGCTTTCATCAATTTCTTCATCTTCTCCCATGACTCAATTTTTGACTTTCCCATCCTCTCCCGTGTTAGTTTAGTTTGCTACCACCATGCCATAGCTCTTCCTTTCAAACGAGTAGCAACCAACTTCACTCTTCGATGTTCGAGAACTTCCTTAAAGTCAAAAATCTCTTCAACATTAGACAACCAATCCAAAAACTCCTCAGCCACCATTCCACCCTTGAATTCTGGAATTTCAGTTTTCATCCCCGACTCCCATCGTCGATCATCCTCAACATCCCGATATGCATGTCGAACTTGGCCTCGATCTCTAGAATGAACACTACATCTACCCCCATCTTCATCAAAAACAGATGTACTTCGATATCGATCTTGACCACCCATATTTCTATGATCTCGCATATCTCTTCTACTTTGTCTTTCATCATCATGGTATGGTTCATGTGCAAACTCACGTGGAGTTCTTCTCTCTTCATCTCTATACTCATGATATTATCTTCTCATCGAAATTGATGATTCTCTTCTTCCTCGATCAGATTGTGGCGACACCCTTCTTGCTTCCGTAACCGATGGCGAAACTATGTTTCCTCCATGGTTCGAGATTGGCGACCTTCTCCTTTGACCTTGGTTCATATCCATCATCAATTTCTCTAACCTCCCAATACCTTCATCTAACTTCTCATTGAATTTATTACTAATGCATTGTTCCATTTGTTCGGCATCCTCTCTCTTGTACAAATCTTCAACATTTTGATGACGGTTAGCTCTTCTCGGCGGCATGATTGATTCTTCAAATATGATGCACGGCTCAAACACTTCTCTTAGCTCGGCTTTGCTTGATGTAGCTCGGCTTCACTAACTCCTCAAACTCTTCTATAAGAATTGGCTCCAAGACTCGGCTTAGCTATGATTGGCTAAGTCTAGCTCTGATTCCAAATGATGCAGCAGCGGATAACAAAAATGATGACTCGGTGAAAGTAGCACTTGATGGAATAGAAGATACCGAATGGCCCAAATCCATTGATCCAAAGATACCGGATTCTAGCTATCTCAATCACGTTGATCGCGCACGATACCATGAATGAAGATCTACGATTCTTCGTACGTTGATCTAGTGCACTAGATACCGTGAATCGGCTTCAGCAGTCGTTGATTCGAGCGCACTCGAATACCGAAAGTGGAGATAGGAGATCACACTCAACTACCAATTGAAGAAGTGGCACAAAGCACACAAATTTTTTTTATTCAAAATCTACTAACTTTTACAAGTGACACCACTCGCCTATTTATAGGCTTACAACTCAACACGACACAAATTTGTACAACACATAGGTCGTTCACGACCTAACATAGACCAGCGACCTAACAAAGTACACGACCTAACATGGATTGCGACCTACGACTTATATACAAACGACATAAGAAAACACTTTACAACATACATCACAAAGCCTTGAGCGACCTAAGATACAACACACACACGGCAGCAGCGACCTAGCAGCGACCTAACTCTTCAGTGCATAAGGTCGAGCGACCTAAAAGTTAGCTTCTGGGATTCTTCTCACGACCTAATTCTCCTCGCGACCTAACTTAGGTCGTAGCTCGAGACAGTCTTCGCTCGAAATATCGGAGCGACCTAGAGTGAGCGACATGTGAGAGTTAGGTTGTTCGCGACCTAACTTTGATTTGTTTTCCTTGCTAGGTCGTAGCTCGCTTGAGCGACCTATCACATTATCTCGCGCGAGTGTCTTCATGCATATCCCGTTAACTCACGAGCGACCTTCATTATGTTGCGAGCTTCCACTAGGTCGTTTGCGAGCTTCACTAAGTCGCTGGAGCCCGTTAACTCGCGAGCGACCTTCATTATGTTGCGAGCTTCCACTAGGTCGTTTGCGAGCTTCACTAAGTCGCTGGAGCGACTTAAAGGACTCGTTAGGTCGTTCGCGACCTAACACTTCACCAAATTGGCCTGTATCATCTTGGAACGACTTAAAGGAATTGTTAGGTCGTTCGTGACCTAACACTTCACCATTCTGGGTATCATTCTGGGCTGCATCAGTTTTGAACATAAGGAATTCAAATATCGATATCATTAAGTAGACAAATAATTCTGAATGAGTTATGTAAATGGTTTGATTGTGTAGACATGTGTTAACAGAATAAATCCTCGTTCTGCTATAAGTTGATTCTTTGATTATTTGGACATCTGTTAGCAAAATAAATCCCCGTTCTACTATAATGTAATTGTTTTTAATGTGTGGACATATGCTTAGTAGAATAATTTTCCACTTTGCTCTAAGTAGTGAATTGTTTGGACATTTATTTAGCAGGACAAATCACCATCCTGTTATTATGTTGTTTGGACATGTATATGCTAGTTGAGTTGTATTGACATGTTATTTCCTGATTTGGATATAAATTGCATTTACATATATGTTGACTTATGTAAATAAATGGTAAAGTGGCTTGAAAGTGAAATTGATGTTAAATGGTAACTTAAATTACTACCATTGGGTTTGCTAAGCCTCATGTTGAAATTTTAAAGTATGGTTTTGAATAAATTTCAATTCTTTAATCAATTTGGGTTTAAGGTTTATAAATAATTTTTTCACGTTATATTATTATTTTATAAAGGTATTTATAAATAATAACTTGTTTATAAAAATGGGGTTTACTAAGTAAAAAATGTTTATTTAAAGTGATTTAAAAGTATGAGTTGCAAAAGATATTTTGTAAAAGATTTTTCTTAAAGAAGATTTATCAAAGGAGTTTTAAATGGGAAAATGTTTTATAAATGATTTTAGAGGTTTGTAAAGAGGTTTTATAAATTGACTTGTAGACTTATAAAAGTGTTTTATAAATTGATTTTGGAAATTTATAAAGGTATTTAAATGTTAAGGGAGCTTTTCAAAGGGAACTTTATAAAGGATAAGTGGATCGGTTTATAGCAAGTAATGTTTTCAAAAAGAAAATTGAAAGGAGGAATTTTCCAATTTTTTAATAATATACTTATACCCCTAAGATAAGTATAAATATTTTCCAAGTAAAAAGGGTAAGTAAGGGTGTTTGCGCCAAAAATGGTCACAAACCCCAAATGTAATGAAAGCACCAGTGTTTACACACAAATCCTTGGTATCCAGTCACAGATCTTAGATCCAAATGATGTAGAGAGTAAAAATGAAGAAATAACAAAATTAAAATGAAAGAAAGTAAGAGAAGACACAAGATTTATATCGGTTCGACTATCTCTGGCCAATGTCCACTTTGAATTGATCCTTTTATTTCCTTTATACTGTGGTTACATTTACCATCCTTTGAATATCAATAGCCAAAAATGGCATAGTTTTTCCAAAAGAGAAGAAGATAAAGAGGACCGAGAAAAAAGATCCCCTTTTAGTTGCAATGGATGTGCTATTTATAGGTGTGGAGCTAGAAATATCTGCCTTGAATCTTGGAATACTCTTTCTAAAGTCCAGATGGGTCCACATGATCGATCTGGGGTCATTTGGGATCGATCCATAGTGAGTTCATATCGATCATAAACTGCTTCGATCGAGCTGAGTTCGATCATGGTGAAAGATGATAGTGCAAAGTCCTTGCTCTCCAAATTTCATGAAGTTCCAACGCGTAGATTGTGAGATATGATCGATCTAAGTTCGAGTTTGCAAGTGTGGGCTGATGATCTCATATCCATCATCCCGTATCCATTATTTGGTATCCATCATCTCGTATCCATCATTTGGTATTCATCATCTAGTATCCATAATCTGGTATCCATCGTCTCGTATCAATCATCTCGTATCCATAGCTTTCGCATCGATCCGAGTCTTATGCAGTGATCCATGTTTTGCGCTCCATCCCTTGACCACTTCTTTCATATCGATCGATACGAATGATCGATACGAATGATCGATACGAAATATGCCTTCGAATCCATCCAGTGCCCTATCCATCGTATCGATCCCATGCTTGCTCGATCTATACGAAATGTATTGAGATGAAATTTGATCGATCCAAACCAAAAGTGCAGTGCATTATCCAAACCATATCTATCCTGGAGTTGCCAGATCGATACAAATTATATCGATACGAGACATATCGATACAAACAAAACGCCATAATGATCGATACGAAAGTATCGATACGAAACCATTTTTCACTAATATTGATCCATCCATAACTTGAGCGTACGAACTCCGATTGACCTGAAATTCGAAGTGTAGCCTCACCGAGGCTTGTTTATCATTCCCTCGATCCCACCTTGATTGGAGCTTGGTCCAATTTTGAAGGTATCGATCACAGCCTTGTTTCCAATCGATCTCCAATCCTGATATCCATCATTTTTAGCCAATTTGTTGATATCCCAGCCTTGACCAAAAGACGGGGTAACATTTGCCCCCCAAAACATGCCTAGTGGTCAGAAGGTGTGTTTTGAATAGCTTTAAATCCGACATCCAAAGTCCATATTCCATCCATAGCCATATTATCCAATCCATAATTCAACCCATTACCAAGCAATTCCATCCAAGTCCGATAGCCAAATCCGTGATTGTTCCGAGTTGATATCCAAATTTGGGACCACTCCGGGTTCTTAGCCAACTCCTTAGCCATTCAAAGCTAAATCAATATCCATTTCACATCTTGGAAGCCAGTAACCGGATCCTACGATCTCTCCGGATCATTGACAACCTTCTTTGGACTCTTGCTAAGCTCGATCCAAACTTAACGATTGAATAGGTAGATCCTGTTGCGCTTCGGTGAAGCAACCTATCCCTTGCACTCCGACCTTGGTAGGGCATATAACAATGTCCTGGTCCTCCTAGACCGATCGTGGCCTCACCGGGCTCTTGCAGGATCCCATCCTCTCACTCTCTGGTGAAGGGTAAACAACGTCGAGCGAGCCGATCCTATCGCTCTTCGGTGAAGCGGCGTCACTCCCTACACTCCGGCTCAGTATCCCTGAACATTAAGCGATGTCATGGCCTAAGTCCTAGACCGATTACAGCTACTCTGGGCTCTTGCCGTACCCTGATCCAATCACTCTCCGGTAAATGGGGAACAACGTCAAGTGAGTCGATCCTGTCGCTCTCCGGTGAAGCAACTCACTTCTTGCACTACGGTCCCTGCCTTTCCGGTCAGGGACATAAAGCGATCAATTTCCAACTGACTTCCATTATCCATCCCTTAACTCTCCGGTCAGGGATTTGTTCCACAAAATCCAAATCTATTTATTAAATCCAAATTCCAAATGTTCAATGAATAAAAAGAAAAAACTAAGTGCTGCCTCTTCGGGCGGAGCGGTCTACTACCATCTCAGAGCATGCCCGGGAATCGCTCTGGTTCCCTTACATGTGTAAGTGGCATAGACGCTTTATTCTAGAAACAAAACTAGAAAGATTATTTGATGACCGAAGTTCAAATCCTGTACTCGGCCCTTGCCATCACAATCATCTGATGACGAGTCGTGACCCCGATCCAGAGTCATTCCTGTTTGGTGCAGGCGGTAGCTTCTCGTGTTCTACCGCTGTTGTCCAGTTCCTCACATACTGTGGCAATCTGCCAATCCTGATGTGTTCTTCCACAATGTCCTTCAAGTGGCGACATTCATCTGTGGTATGCCCTTCTAGCTCATGGAATAGGCAGTACCTCTCGCTCCTACGCTCCCGCTCTGTGGGACTCCTTCTGGGTGGTTTTCGATAGGGGAGTTGCCCCCATGTTTCCAAGTAAATTTGTTCCAGATTCTCCTTCAAGTCAGTGTATGTGGTGAATTTGGGTTCCCGGTCTCTCCTCCGTTTGTTAGAACCATCATATCCACCATCCTGCTTTCACTTTCCTTTATCCATTCCACATCCTTCTCCGGACGTTCCTTTGCCTTGCGCGGCGTTCACCTCTTACTTTTCGGTGTGTGCATCCTCTAATTATATAAACCATTCCGCCTTACGATAGAACTCCCCGAGATCTTATGGTGGATCCCATGCCAATGAATCTTTAAACTCGGTTCCTTCTGCAATTCTTGCTACCGTCGCCATCAAAATCATTGATGGATCCGGGCGATCCACCAAAGCCATGGCTGCATTGAACCGCATTAGAAAATTCCTTACGGACTCTCCTGTCCTCTGCTTCATCGATGCCAATATCGTTATGTTCTTAGGTCGTGTAACGTGGACCCTGAACTGTCTCATGAAGCGTTCCACTAGTTCGCCCCATGTCCTGATCAATCCATTCTCTATTTACCTGAACCAGAGCGCAGCCAAATCCGTTAAGTATAAAGGGAAGCATCTTGCCATAACCTCCTCAGATGCCCCTCAGCACTTTCATATGCCCGATGTATCTGGTTATGTGCATAGTTGGGTCTGACTTCCCATCATAGGCCTCCAGCGTTGGTAGTTTGAATTCTGGAGGGTTACTTGCGTTTCTGATATTCGGAGTGAACGGACTTCGACTAACTTCCTCCAAGCCTCTGCTCGGTAGCCCTCCTCTCATAATCCTTCTGATTAATCCAGCCATCCGCTCATCTCCATCGGGGGGTAGCCTCCTATATGTGTTTCTATCCTGCCCCCCATGTCCTGGAGGGTATATTGAGTAGTACTCTTCATGTTTCTCATCCACGTTTGCGTTGGCCCTAGCTTGCTGAGCTTCATTCACGGGCCTTCCAATATCTGATCCCGAGGGTCTGCCCCCAGGCCTTTGATGATTCCCTTCGCGTTCTCTATTCTGGTTCTAGATCTGACCTCCAGAGATTTCTACAGCTCCGACCCTTGTTCTACATTACCAGCAGCTGTGGTTGCTCCATTTCCCGGGTTCTGGATTCCAGATGTGCCCATTTGCCTGAAGAAATTCTGCATCATCTCATGTTGGCTCATCAATAATCTCTCTTGCATGGAATCCATCATTGTCCGCATCTCATCCCTTGTGATGTAGATGGATGCCTGATCTGCTCCAGCTCCGAAGGAAGCCTCTTAACTTCCCTCTTGATGGCTCCTTTCTGGTAATGTCCTTCTTGTCGATTGCCTAACCATGATTCCTCCTAGATCTGATCCCTTAGCTTCCAAATCTGAACTCCAAATCCGATGTAGCAGATGCTAGTCTTCTCAGTGAAAGCACCAAAGTGTTTGCGCAAAAATTGGTCACAAACCCCGAATGTAATGAAAGCACCAGTGTTTACACACCTTAGTATCCAATCACAGATCTCAGATCTAGATGATATAGAGAGTAAAAATGAAGAAATAACAAAATTAAAATGAAAGAAAGTAAGAGAAGACACAAGATTTATAGTGGTTCGGCTATCTCCGGCCTACGTCCACTTTGAATTGATCCTTTTATTTCCTTTATACCGTGGTTATAGTTACCATCCTTTGAATATCAATAGCCAAAAATGGCAGAGTTTTTCCAAAAGAGAAGAAGATAAAGAGGAGCCAAGAAAAAAAGATCCCCTTTTAGTTGCAATGGAGGTGTTATTTATAGGTGTGGAGCTGAAATATATGCCTTGAATCTTGGAATACCCTTTCTCAAGTCTAGATGGGCCCACATGAACGATCTAGGGTCATTTGGGATCGATCCTTGATCGATCTATGGTGAGTTCGTATCGATCATAAACTGCTCTGATCGAGCTGAGATCGATCATGGTGAAAGATGATAGTACAAAGTCCTTGTTTTCTAAATGTCATGAAGTTCCAACGTGTAGATTGTGTGATATGATCGATCTAAGTTCGAGTTTGTAAGTGTAGGCTGATGATCTCGTATCCATCATCTCGTATCCATAGCTATCGCATCGATCCGAATCTTATGTAGTGATCCATGTTTAGCGCTCCATCCCTTGACCGCTTCTTTTGTATCGATCGATACGAATGGTCGATACGAAATATGCCTCCGAATCCATCCAGTGCCTTATCCTTCATATCAATCCCATGCTTGCTTGATTGATACGAAATGTATCAAGACGAAATTTGATCGATCCAAACAAAAAGTGCAGTGCATTATCCAAACCATGTCCATCTTGGAGTTGCCAAATCGATACGAATTGTATTGATATGAGACGTATCGATACAAATAGCGATCGATACGAGCCAAACGCCATAATGATCGATACGAAACCATTTTTCACCAATATTGATCCATCCATAACTTGAGTGTATGAACTCCGATTGACCTGAAATTCGAAGTGTAGCCTTACCGAGGCTTGTTTATCATTCCCAATTGATCCCACCTTGATTAGAGCTTGGTCCCATTTTGACGGTATTGATCATAGCCTTGTTTCCAATCGATCTCCAATCCTGATATCCATCCTTTTTAGCCAATTTGTTGATATCCCAGCCTTGACCAAAAGGCGGGGTTACAAAGGGTTTTGGAAATAGTGTTGTGTAAAGATATTTTGATCAAGTTTTATAAAGTGATTTTATTAACTAAAGATTAAATTAATAAAGGCTTAGTGGATCTCATATGGAATTAAATCAATGTTTGAATGATTGTTTATTTGTTAGTTAAATAACCGACTATCAAACCTGGACCAAAACATAACTTTGGAAATACCTAGGAGAAACACGTGAGTAATATGGAACAGTCATCCCCAATGATGTTGTACTGTGCGTATAAATCTCGTTTCGTTCTTCTAGAATAAATGATAATAAAAATCTGTCCACTGACGATTAGTAGGTGATCTCCGCTCTTATCCTTTCACTACACCACAGATAGGATTTTGGCGCAACCTTAGGCGGCACATTTGATACGGCTATAAGCCGTATCAAATTTTAATACGGCTTATAGCTGTATCTATATTATTTAATATGGCTGTAAGCCGTATTAACATTTGATACGGCTTATAGCCGTATCAAAATCTATGCCTCTTTCCGTGGGAAAATTTTCCCCAAAACGCACACCCTCCCTCCTTTTTTTTTATTTCCAACTTTCTTCTTTCTACTATCTTGCAACTTCAACCATTATTCTCCACCACCAGAGATAATCTGAAGAACAGTCCATCGCCATCAATCTTCTCCACTTGTCCAGAGTTGTCACACGTTACCCCAGGTTCCTTCTCCAAAGAAGTATTCATGAAACCATAATTTAATTTGCCGACTTCGATCTAATGATTTTATGCCTATCGCCACAGGTCATATGAGCCGCTAAGACAAAGGTATTCTCTCCCCTTATCTAGTAGTTTGATGTGTGCTTTTGATGGCTGCTTCGCTGGTTGCAATTGATAAGGCAGCACCATAAACGGTCAGGTATGTTGGAGTTGTACGGTGTTGGTTAGGGAGGAAAAAAAGTTGATTTTATAGTTAACCACTAATTATGATTAATCCATTTGTCATATCAATAAGCTATCTCTTTCAATTTATTCGACTTGTCCAGGAGAAAATTCTAGCATCCGTTTATTAATATTTGATAAAATGAGATATACATCATATTGATTGGTAGGAGATTAAATATTCGATCCATCGGGCGTTATCATGTTGAACCATCAATGTTGCCTCTCGAAGAACTTTTTCTCCATTTCAATTAATGGTGTGCAAAGCTATTAATTAAAATTTTAACTCAATGGTGGGGTAATCTCATCACTAAATGGAGGCTTTTTGGGTTCCACCAGATGTACAAAAATACGTTAGCAATACATTTGATACGGCTGTAAGCTAAAACAACAAATCTTCCCTTTAGTGATGAGATTACCCCACTCAATAGAGTTAGCAATGTCTCTTGCTATTTTAAGTGTTGTATTTTTTTCATTGTCAATAGGGTGATTTGGAGCTACCACTTGATTAGCATGAATAACCAGCACATCATGTTGGTATTACACAAAGTAGCTAGAGCAGTTTGTAATATTTCACATGTTTACGCTTGGAATTTTGAGAGTATTAGAAAGAGATTATGGTATAATCTAGAGATAGATGTTATTGTATTTATAGACCTTAGTTAATTTTAGGTGATTTTAACCGCATTAGAATGAATAAAGGAAAAGAGTGGAGGCAATCAGATCCCTTTCACCAAATTAAATGAGTTAGACAGATGGATGGCCAAATTAGCTATATTAGTAATTATGATTAGCGGATATGAATTTTCGTAGTGGTCAATCTTATGCTATTTTGTATTATTTTGATCTCCTTGCATAATTTACAGCTTGGTGCTAATGTTGTATATGGTTCTGACATTGTATATGGTTTTGACATTGTTGTATAAGTGGATAAAATTATTGTTAATGGCGCAAGCCAAGTATCAGGAGAGGGGTAATGCATAGACATTACTCCGGTGCTACAAAATAGCGCCGTTGTAATGGCAAATTTTTTGGAAACAGTTTACGCATTGTATTTCTTTATTTTACTCTCTAGAATGTATTTACGCATTGTTTTAGAATTTGAACTTTTCACATTGCTGTGGAAAAATTTTGTGGGTTTATCCCCCGAGTGAGCCATTTGAATTTCAATTTCTGCAAGTTTACAATAGTTGTTTTTTTTGGCAGATCATGTCAATTTTCATTATTTTCTCTATATCCGCCAACGAGTTCAATTTTTCTGGGAGATCATGTCAATTTTCATTATTTTCTGGCAGATCATGTCAACTTACAACTAACTTACTAAGTTTGTTTTGCTTTCGTAAGCAACTTTTTTAATTAAAAAAAACATTTTCTTTTCATTCCAAGTCAAAATGTGTTGCATCTTTGTTCAATTTTTTCTGTCTTGGTTTTGTACTATTATGAATAAGGGCAGTATATTTATAATGTAATTTAACAATAATCCTGCTTTATATCAGATGATTTTACCGACATGATTTCCTTAAATGGAATTATTAACAGAGATATATCATCAAAGTAAAAGAGATTTGTGTCAGCATATACAATTTACTAGATAAGTATACGAGGATATAATCTGATTTTTATAGTCATGCTTAATTTAATAATGAAATTTTGGGTCTTAAAGGATAATTGATATATTATAGTATTACAAGAACATTTAGATACTTAGCTACCTGTGACATCCCGGAATTTCTAGCAATATCAATTTAATAATCTGTGTTGAAAATTAAATTGATTTGATTATTTTTCTTGATAAATTCAAATTGATTTAATAATCTTCTTTTGAATAAATATTTAACTGATAATTTATCTTTTAAAAAGCTAATAAATTGTTTTCTATTTATAATGTATATATATTTGTATATATTGTAAATAGATATCTTTGGTTGGAATCTAATAAATAAATAAATCTTGTTTTCAAATTCTAATATATTTTTGGTAATTTGGAAATTAGGATTTAATATAGAATATATAGTTTTAAAATAGTTAAGGTAAATGTTTAATTGATTTAAATATATATCTTAGCTTAAGTTCAAGAATTAAATAAAAAGGTTTGTTTTAAAATATGGTTTAATAAATATGAGATATTAATTCATTTAAATAATAATAGGAAGTTATAATCTCTTTTATAAATTATTTAATTTGACAAATTATTTTTTCAAATAACATTTAGTAATGTATTGTTATATATATAGATATATATAGATTTAAAATAGAAGCGTTATTTTCAAATTAAATATGTTGTTATATATATATATATGTATAAGTTTTTAATTATATATATATATATATACATAGTTTGTTTTATTTTCTCTAAAATGTAATTCATAAATATAAACAGTAAATATATATACATAGGGAAAGAAAAGATAATAAATATTTAAGTTAGAATGGAAAATATACATTGGATAAATTCTTTCATCTTGTTAAATATAGAAAACTTATTTATATTACAATACAAAGCATAAGACACTTGAAGTTCTAGAAAATATATGTTGTAAGGCTGTAAGTAATCATGCTAGGCAAGAAAATGAAACACTTTGATAGTTCTGGAAACAAATGTAGACGTAAGGCTGTAAGTAATTTGTAGGCAAGAATAAACTAAGTATAAAAGAAAAAAAAATATGTCTTCATGTTGTACAGGAAATTGAGCATCTGCACTTGAAAAAGAAATAAGGAAAACATATGTTCTTATTTGCTCAGTAAAACAGCTATGTACATATAAAAAGAAAAATATATACAAAGACAAGTACATACGAAATTTGAAATAAAAGATATGTGTGTAGATATAAGGACACAAGGCATTTAATGTTAAAACATCTTAGTACACTGATATCTCATATCAGCCCCTAAGTAAAAATAAAATCTCTGACATGTTTGTACCAAAAGAAAATAAACAACCCTGTATATTTGTATACATATTTATCAATCTATCTCACTCCATTTTCGTTTACAAGAAACTTAGCACTTTCATTTTTTTTCAAACTGAAGCAAGCAACAACTCAACTATAAACAACAATTCAAACTTAAACAAAAAAACTCAGTTTAAACATCAACAAAAATCAGAGATCTAGAAAAGAAGTTTTCAGCTTGCAACTTCATGCCTGGGTCAAAATTGATGTACTCTGTCTTCATTCTAGAACCTGGTGAGTAACATCACAAATTTAAGAAGTCTAAGTTTATAAATTCTGTTGCATACTCATCACTGAAAATAACATGTTTGTGAGTATATGTATAAGTATGTCTCTGTGCATATATATGAATATCTAATTCTGTGCATACTGTGTTTATGAATTTTGCTCTGCTTTGTCACCCAGGGTCAAGTTTTTATTTAAAATTCCTTCCACATGATCTAGCTCTTGTTAGGATCTGATTATCAAACAAATATTGTTTGATTCAACCTATATTAATGTTTAAAGATCTAAGTAGTTAAAATAAGGCTTGTTTGTCTTTGGAAATATTTAATCAACTGTGTATGTTAAATAAGATCAAAAATCAAACTTTTTAAATTTATAAAATTCAGTATCATAAATTGAACACTAAAATCAAAATATGATTTTTAAAACAAAAATGGAAATTTTTAATTGAGAAATAAAGGAGCAGTTTACAGATGAACAAAAATCATTCTTTTACAAAATTCTACCGATTTAATAAATTGTTGATGCAGAAATTTGTTATGGAGTTAGATTCTTGATTCGTGGATATAGGAAAAATATTGGAAATTTTTTCTAATGCAAGATTGTGTAACTCGAATTGAAATTAGGGTTTAACGCATGGTTTTGTCGAGGCTTAGCTTTCGATTCGTTTGTCGTCCACGTTTGATCGAGTGTGGCGAGATTTTGGGAAATGGTAGAGGAGAGGTGGTCGAAGCCTTGGCCGGAGTAGCAGATTTTCCGGTGGTCTGAAACGTGGTGGCGAGGCGATTTAGTTGGGTGAGTTCGTGTCGCTGTGTCGAGCAAACTCTCGTTTTCGATTTCGTGGTTAACTGATGGAACTGGGTGGTCGTGAGGTTTGAGGGGATCATCGGCGACTTGGCGAGGGTCGTGGTGGCGATTGATGGTGGTCGGAGTTGACGTGCATGTGCACGTTTGGGTCAGGGGGTATTGGGTGATCGGGGAAGAAGCGATGTCTCGGGTTGACTCGAGAATGTCGCGTGTTTTACTCGAAGTGATCTCGAGAAAATTGGGTGATGGGCTCGAGTGATTAATTGGGTTCGTACGCGAGTGATAACATGTTTCAGAATTTTAAAACAAAACAAGTTTTAAAAAGTAAAGGAAGGAAGAGAAGAAGCAGGGTTGTGACTCGAGTTTTACCTGAGAGATTTTGTGATTTACCCGAGGTAAATCAAGTCTGGACTCAAAGCAAAAATTGGGTCGCTCGAGAATAGTTTTGGGTTACAGGTTTTGATAAAACCTGTCACTGTTTTGTTTTCTTCTTGATGAATTTTAATTTTAAACAAAATTAAATGAATTTAAAGATGGTGATAATAGATCTAAAACAAGTTTAAACCCAGTTCTAAGTTTAGTTTCAATAAACTTTGAATTTAAAAGTAAATTTGTTTTCAAACAAATAATTAAACTTGATTTTTGATAAGTTCTTTTATAAAAGGATTTTAAATGTAAGTTAAAGGATTAGATAACTTGAATTTGCAAGTTGAATAGCGATGTATTTTAAAGGCTTAATTTTAAAATAAAATTAAGTAAACTTGTTAAAGGATTTCCTTATATAAGTTTCCTATGTAAATATATAATCATTTTGGAACCTTAAATTCAAAAGGAAATATGGATCTAAATTTAGAAGTGTAAGGTTTAAATACACTTGAATACTAATGAAGTTATTAATAAAGAAATGGATTACCTTAAAAATGATTAAGGTAATTAAGTGATTTAATTAATAAGATAATTAAGGGATAAATTATTTTTATAAATTAATGATTTAGATTAATTTATAATTAAAGATTAATTAAAAGTGATTAAGAAATGTTATTAGATAATGAAGATAATTAACTAAAGAGTATTAAGTATTAATTAAGGTGATTAATTTTAATAATAAATTAATGTAATTAATTAAAGATAATCATTTGTAAAATTGATTAAGTATAATTACTTAATAAAAGTAATTAAGAAATTTATTACTCATTGTAATTAATTAAGTTTAATTAATTAATTTAAATAAATCATTGGATGATTTAATAAGTAATTACTTAATGTAATTAATGAAGTATAATTACGTAGTGAAGTAATTAATGGTAATTACTATATGTAATTGATTAAAGATGATTTAATAATGAAAGTAATTTGGATTAAATTACTTGGTTAAATTAATCAAGGGATTAATTGAGATAATTAATTAAGGAGTAATTAATTTATTAATGAAGTAATTAAGGGTAGTTAATTACTGAATGGGATTAATCAAGATTGATTAATAATATGGTTTAAGTAAAGATTAATTTCTTGATGTAATTAATTTGAATGGAATAATTAATTAAAATATGGATCATTAAATTATATAAGTAATGATGTAATTAAGGATTGATTCATTAAGGCTAATTAATCAATAATAAGTAATTTTGAGTAATTAATTAATGTAATTAATTAAGGATAAATGTAATTAATTATAGTTAATTAATAAATAGAGTAATTAAAGGTTAATTACTGTATTTGGTTATGGATAATTAATTTGTGAAATTAATTAAAGAGTAATTACTCGAATGTAATTAAAGGTTAGTTAATCAAGGATGATTAATTAAGATGGGAATTAGAGAAGGATCAATTAATTGATTTGAAGTTAATTAATGGTTATGTAAGCAAGATTTATAATGATGAAGTAATTAATTTAATTTACTTTAAATTAATTAGAGATAAGTAATTAATTTAATTCTTTTTAAATTAATTATAAATGGTGTGATTATTAATCCTTGCTTATGTATGATGGATGATATTGATTTCCTTGAGTGGTTTGAAATCTTAGATATGAGATAAGTAATGCTGTGTGATATGGATTATCTATCTATGATATTGTAGATTATCTATCTATGATATTGTAGATTATCTATCTATGATATTGTAGATTATCTATCTATGAATATATAAATAATATTGAAATGAATTGTTTTAACTTTAAAACAACTTGGCCTTAAAAGATACGGTTTGGATTTCGATGAGACCGGGATCGAGTTTCCAGATTTGGATATCCGAAAACCACATCGATCCAAATTAACGATAGGTCATGAATCTCAAGTGAAGATGAAGATTCAGAGTGCAAGGGTTATTGTCGTTAACTCTGAGGATGATTCCAAAATGAGTGTAACGATATAATGCCTTCGGTTTCGTTCGAACCCAGAACGAACTTGTATGGATTGAATGCTTTCAGAACATCGTCAAGTGGACGATAAGCATTCTAAGAGATGTGTTCTCTAAAGGTAATCGTAGCCTCAAGCCTCATCAACCGGGAATGGCTAAAACAGGGGAGGTGCAGCAAGGCTTCGTGGGTCGCACCCACTTGAGAGCGAGATTTTCCCCTGTCTAGATGTCCCTTTTTATTCGGCTGTGTGGGAAGTTGTAGAGCTCCGACTGCCGGGGTTGTTTCGTTCGGGACTGTCCAGTAAGGGATGGTTCTAGCCTTGTGTTGTAGGGGATTGGGAGTAATCCTCGGTGCGCTGATCTAGGCCAGGTACTGTGACGGGAGGTACCCCAGTAGCCCTGCCATTGTATGGAATCCAAAATCTAATAAGTGCCATCAGATTTGATTGTAAACCTAGTATGCTGGAATTTAATGAATGTAAAAATTTCGGCTATTTTCTATTTACTTGAAAACCCTAGACACTATTATAATATCACTGAATTTCCTATTAAAGTTTTGGTTAGGGTAAGGTAAAAACTTTTCCATGTTTATGTGTGGGAAGTCTTACGTGATACCTTTTGTTTTCAAAGGCTTTTCAAAGTTAAGCAACTTTAACCTGTTACTCATACCAGACCCATGTCTGACCCGGAGTTTATTTCTGTTTTTCTTAAACTCTCGGGTACTCAAATTTTTACGAGTAGCCAAGGGATTCAGGTTAGCTTCGACGATTGTGGAGGAGCAATGGAGCAGGAGGCTTCAGCGTTGTAGATATATATAGTGTTCCGCTGTGTTTGGTATCTTTGTGTTGTATTTGAGTTGTATTTGTGTTGTATTAACTAGACGGTGTTTATAACTGTTTAGTATGTGTTGTATTATCTGTGTAACTCTGATGTATATGTTATTATGTAATCTCTTATGTGATATATTATATTTCATTCGTTCCGCTGTTGAGATTCTGATGTTGTTTCTTCTTTCTTCTCTATCTTTTCTATTTCTCACCCCTTTCTGTCTTAAAGATGATGCAACTTTCTGGTGGTGGAAAGTTGGGTCGTTTCACTATCAAAGTAAGGAAATTTCCCAAATAAGATTATAAAGTTACATTGCAACTTGGCTTTTAAGCTGCATTGGCTGTTTACAAAAAAGTTCAGTTACATTGGCAATAATGTATATAGTGCTTGTGAACATGATGTGATAACCTGACCAAGATAATGCATTGTTTTCCATTTTAATGAGAACCCATTACTGGTATGTAGTAAGATCAAAAGCATAAAAGCAAAGCATACCCTGCCACCATGCAACTCTGTTCACAACATTACAAAAAATTCCATAGATATCGTAATGCTACCTGTTTGTATGGTGACATCCTTTATAATTAAATCATCCCATAGCAGTTTTATGAAGCAACTGTAGCAGCATACATATCAAAGTCTCTACCAAAAAATTTACATACTAAATATTATTGCTTTGGTTTTGTTGTTGTTGCAGTTGCTGCTACGAGTTGATGTATTTAGTACAGTGATTAAGTGTATGCATGAGTCTTTTTTAGAGAGATAATACGAAGGGTAAAACCCTGATTTGGATTGAACCACTGATAATTCAAGTCTGAAATATCAAATATAACCCTTTTCTCTCTTTCCAACTTTTGGCTATGTTAGATAGAATCACTCATTTAGTAGAGCGATTAAGTGTATGGTCATGCTCGATACTTCCTCCGTTGAGCTTTTCTATAGTGGCCGCTGCCATCACCCTTTTTTATAGCAGTCAACACAATTTCCTCCCTATCATTCTAATAATCTTGCCAATTGAGGTGTACTCTATTAGAAACTCAATCATTACTTCTTACCTCAAGACACCAACCTTAATTAGCCTATACCCACATTTTACATGCATTGATTAGTATAATAAATTTGTACATATATAAATTTTTCACACTAGTTTTGCGATTTATGTTATGCAAACAGCACAGACAGCCTGCATTTTTCTCAGGCAGCTCATAAACGTTTTCATTCATTGCTTGCTCCATACCTTGATTTGCATCTACTGCAACTTTTATCATACGAATATTCCTAGATTATTTATCAGCTTATATCATCTTTAACTCCTCTATTTTCCCCCACTGCAGATTTAGATGGATTAAGAAACAAGATTCACATAAAATTCAAATTTATTAACAAGTAATTCAATAAGAAGCTAGTATTTTTGTATATTCAAAGTTAAATATGTAGAATTAATCTTACAACAAATTTCTCAATATAATTTCAAAAATATTCTTTTCGAGCAGTTGGAATGAGGACCCATTGAAGGGAAAGTCTCATGTTCTGTTAAATATGATATAGGAGGGCAGTATGTCTTTCAGCATAGACAAATAATGGATAAATGAATCAGATCTAAGATCTACATACTATATAGATGGGGTGCAGAAGTTCATTAGTTTTGTTGAAGAAAACAGTGGTAAGAAAGGATTGTATTTATGCCCTTGCACCCGGTGCAAAAATATGAAGACAATCAAATTAGATGACATTCATTTTCATTTGCTTAGATGGGGTATTATCCAATCGTATACATCGTGGTATTTTCATGGAGAAAAAAGGGCGGAGATGGAAAAACAGCAACCAGTTAGTCATGGCAGAACTACTGCTGAGTCTGAACATATTAGGATGGAAGATCTGGTCAATGATGCAGATAGATTTCATCATTTTCAACCTACAAATTCATTGCCTGATCATGATAATGTTGGAGAGCAGTCTACTGCTTATCCAGATTGGCAAGCCAATGAAAGTAAGAAGTATAAATCGCTTTTTGGTAGCGTAAAAGAGCCACTATATACTTCATGTTCAAAAGGGATTACGAAGTTGTATGCCATTGTGAAACTGAATAGCTTGAAGACCCAATACAGCTTTTCAGATAATGGTATGCCTGCACTTCTCGAACTAATAAAGGAGTTACTCCCCGAAGGTAACACGCTGCCGACAAAGTACTCCGATGTGAAGAAGATCATTAAGCAAGTTGGGATGAATTACAAAACTTATGATGCATGCATCAATGATTGCATATTGTACTGGAAAGATGATGCGAACACAAGTTTCGATACGATAAGACAAATTTCAACAACGAACAAGAACTTCGTCGTCCTAAATGGCCATTGACTAGTTTTCAAGTTGAAAAGAAAGTAGCGAATATCAAAATGAAAGTTGGTAAACAAAAAGAAGAAATTGGTCGAAAATGGAAAAAGTCAACCAATGAAGATGTTGACAATATTTCTGGATGGTATAGGAGGTCTATCTTTTTTGATTTACCATATTGGAAAGCAAATTTGGTCCGACATAATATTGATGTTATGCATACGGAGAAGAATGTCGTGGAGCATCTCACCAGCACCACTATGGACCATAAAGATAAGTCAAAAGATGGCATCAATGCACGCAAGGATTTGAAAATCATGGGTATAAAACAAAAGTTGTGGGTGATGGAAGATCCTGAAACAAATAAAACAATCATACCAAAGACAACTTTCGCTTTGAGCAAAGAAGAAAAGATATGGTTTTGCACTGTTTTGAAAAATCTGAAAGTGCCTGACAAATTTTCCTCTAACTTTCACAACAATGTGAGCATCAATCCTCCTGAACTAAGAAATATGAAGTCACATGATTACCATGTCATAATGCAGCTTTTGCTTCCGGTATTGCTTCAACATTCTTATCCACAACATAAGGATCTACGAAATGATGTTCATCGTATTAGTTTATTCTTTAACATTTTGTGTTCAAAGGTGATCAATAGGGAACATCTTTTAAAAGCAAAGGCTAGCTTACTAGAAGCAATGTGTGTTTTTGAAAAACATTTTCCACCTGCATTTTTTGATATCAGTGTCCACCTTATGGTTCATTTAGCCGATGAAGCGTTGATTTGTGGCCCTGTCAGTTATAGATGGATGTATCCATTTAAACGGTAAATTTCTAATTTCAGTTATGCACATCATTATTTCATATAAATAGCTACCGTCTACAGTATATAATTGATCACATTTATAGGTTGATGAAAACATATAAAGGATATGTGCGCAACAAAAGATACATTGAAGGGTGTATTGCAGAAGGATATATCGTACAAGAAGCTAGTCTTTACTGCATGGAATATATGCCAAACGGAGGTGATGGCAATCATAAACATACCCGCGAAGCGTTTTTAGACGAGGACGATGAGTTTGCTGGTGAGATACCTCTGGATAATGGTAAAGACATAACGTTAACCCAAGTGCAGTTTTAACAGGTGCGTAGATGGGTCCTTAATAAGTACGATGGATTGGATGAATGGAAGAAGTAAGTTCACGAACTTGTTTGGAATTTTAATTTTTTTTAATTCAGTTTATATATACATTTTGATATGTGTTTTTCGTAGGAGGTATAACTCCTATGTGAAAAGTACTAGATTTCAACCTAGAGGCAGGGCTACCACCATGGAAGTAGTTCAAAGTTTTAATCTATGGTTACGTAATGAGGTTTAACTTCGTCTTAAGTATTTCATGTGTTTATAAGTGTGCAATACACCTTTGTGACCATGCTTTTTTACTTATTAAAATTTATGTAGCTGTTAAAGACCATCGATGTTGATCCAACTCTGTGGCGGTTAGTGCACGGGCCGAAGTTCATAACGCGTAGCTATATGAAGTACCAAGTGAATGGATTTTCATTTTCCACGAAAAAGTACGAAGACCGTATGGTAACACAAAATAGCGGTGTATGCATGAGAGCAATTACAAAATTTAGAGCGAGTGGCAAGGATAAAAATTATAAGGAAGCAGAAACAACGTATTACGGAGTCATTCAACAGATACTTGAGTTGGATTACACCGACTTCAAACAAACAATTTTTTATTGTGATTGGGTAAAAGTCGAGGATAAGGTCAATGATTGCAAAATAGATCCCATTTCAAACCTCATCATGGTAAATTTAGGGAAATTGAAGAACAAAAATAACGTAAATGACGAGCCATTTATTCTTGCATCAGAAGCGAGTCAAGTTTTCTACTCAAAAGATTTAAAAAATAATGGATGGTCTGTGGTCTTGCATACACCAAAACGGTTGACTACAAATGTGGATGACATTGAGTTCCCTACCGTCTATCAATCAGCTTTTGAAGACAATGAAAAATTAGAAGACCTTACCAAATCCATATGTTAACTTATTAGTATTCGTACATCACATGATTGTGTGTCTGTATATTTTTAATTGCACGATTGTGTGTATGTATGGTTTTGAATATTTTGTACATTCCAATGCAGTTCCAGGTGTTGTCTCTTAATAATTTTGTATGTGCAAGTGTGTTATATTATGGAGTGTTGACATTGATACATTGATAAATGTATAATTATTATCGTGACTTATTAAAATAATTAGTAATATTATATTTTGTAGGAAACTATGTCAGAAAATCCACCATCTTCACATTCGTCATGTTCAGAGGCGAAGAAAGTTGATCAAAACTTACTTGGTATTCCAGTCTCAGATAACGCTGGAAAAATCGCTATTATGCTCGGTAAACTAGTAAGAGCTCATGTGCCAATATCATATATAAGTTGGAATAAAGTACCTGGAATATACAAGAACAATGTTTGGAATGAATTGGTGGTAAGTATCCTTATCTGTTTGACAACAACTATTTCATTCAATAGCCTTATGGTTTCAACTCTTTGCACAACACATAATTTAATATATTTTTTGCAGAAAATTTATGAGCTCGATCCGCTTTCAAAGGAAATGTTTTTAAAGAGAATGGCCGAGGCTTTTAGGAGATACAAGAAAAACTTGAGAGTAGTTTATTATGACCCTTTCAACAATGACGAAGAACGGTTGAAAAATTGCCCACCTACAGTTGCTCAAGAAGATTGGGCAGAGTTCGTAAAAAATGAAGCAACGCCTGAAGCGAGCGGAAGAAGGGAGGTAGGCAAAAAGAACAGAGCGTTGCTCAGTTATGCTCATCATGCAGGACGTAAAAGTCACGCTAAAATAGAACAAGAAATGGTAATTTATATTCATTTTCATTCAAATGATTTACACATTGTGATTGGATATTCATGTCGTTGCATCACCTTGTATTGCAGATCGTTGCTAGTCCATCAACAAATATCAGTCGTCGTCAAGTATGGGAGAAGATACACAGGAAAAAAGATGGTAGCATATCAGATGCCACTTCTTCATACTTTATAAGTTAAACAAATATTAACTTGCATATTCTTTAAAATTCCTTATTTATGTAAGTATTATCATATTACAGGATCAAATTGCTAAAGCGAAGGAAAAGATCACTGATAGTGATGAAGAAAAATTGACAGTGGATGAAGACATCTTATCACAAGTGCTTGGTAAGGATGCAAGGGGTTGGAGCCGCGGTGTTGGGACTGTTATACCAAAGATTAAAGTTAAGGCTTGTGCCATTGCACAGAAATGACTCCGACATGTTCATGGCGAGCAGGATGAGTTGAAAATGAGGGTGGGAAGTTTGGAGGGTACAGTTAGAAATTTGTCTGGGCAAATGGAGGTTTTGATCAACATGGTGGGAAATATTGAACAGGGATTTCATGCACCGGTCAATTCTTCTGATGGAGGACGCGCCACACAATTCAATGCTCCTGAATTCATTGCTTCGCAGTTCCAGGATTCGACCAATGTTACGAACAATCAAAAATGTGAAATCCTCAACTCTGATTTAGAAGTAATAGGAACATGTATTTTTAACATTTAAACATTTATGACATAATAAGTAGAAAACTTAAATAATAATAAATATTCCCTTTTATTGCAACAGGTACTATATGCCGAGATTCTACATTGTCCAACATCCATGGGAAATCTGTACCATCCACATATGAAAAAGTGGTGTTGGACAGTAAACTGCTACCAAATGAGAGAACCAGCAAAATGAATCATCAATTTGCAGAGACCTTTGCTGATGTTGGAGTGGGTGGATATGTGAGCCATCCGAAGTGTCTTATTCGATATCTCTAGATGATGGAGCAGGTATATTTTCTGTTTATGTGGTCGATATTTCAAGTCCCATTAAATTGATTTGAATTTAATTCCAATTCAGATTAATATATTTTAAGTATATTATTGCATAATCAAAATAGCTACATAATCACCACCGTTAATTTCACCGATTTGATTAATTTGACAAATTTATTAACAGTGAAAGAATGAATATCGTACAAGGCATATAGAGAGTGGAGATAGAAAAATTCAACATTAATAATTAAGTTGTTGAAATGAAATTAATCTTCCAAAAATTACCTTCTCAATAAAAATACTCGTAACGTGATTTTGCTGATTTCATTCAAGAATGACATCATTCCACATAGTGCATTAATAATAAACTTAATTTGTAGGCGAATAAGATGTAGATTAGACGGGAATGGAAGTAAGAATTCGATCCTTAATTTACCTTCCACGTCATTTTTAATATTTTTCTTCCCATCAATTATTTTATTTGCCAAATTCAGTCCCCAGACGACAAATCTGGAGTGGAACAAAGCTCCACTTACTCCGCCATGCGTCTGATGAAGTACGGAGGTGACTAACGCAGTATTACGCGAGGCCACTCGTATAATGTTAGACGGTTGATTTTGATGTTCTATGTGATTAGTACAAGTAACGTAGAACGTCGATGAGTATTTCAATTTTATTTAGCTGTTAAAACAACTCTTGCTAATTTGTACATGGAACAACAATCAACTTTACCAAAGAAAACAACACATAAACAAAGCGGAACTCACATATATAGCTCAAAACTATCCTACACGCACAACACCCGTTGTTTCAAATAGCATTGATTCACGACTAACCATTGCCTAGAAACATCAGAGAAATAAAAGATTTTGGTCGATTTAATCATAATCAATTTGGAGGAAAATAAGATGAGCAGCTCACAATTTTCATGGAAACTGAAGGATCGTGCAAAATTAGCGAAAGGAAAGCATAGACAAAAGTGCAATAAAAAGTTATTGAATTGTTGCTCTAAAGTAGTCAAATTTGCATCGTCTTTTGGTCTTTCCTGCATAATTCGTTACCCCATTTGTTCACTCTTTTGTTCCTGTATTCTTGGTTAAAAAAATTGCATTGAATCATTATATTTTGCTTTTCTGTTAACGATTCTATTTTTCAGTTTGAGTTTGCATTTGTGTGATATCAATAAGTGACCATAAATGATCGCGTTAAAATCCTCTACTAGTACTCAAGGTAAGTGGAAAGTTCTAGCTTAAGTTTTTATGTAGTCCCACTGCTTTGCTCTTTTCTCAGGTTGATTAAGAGCATAGACAAAAGTGCAGTAAAAAGTTAAACCTGCTTTGTTCTATACCATACTTGTAATGAATTGTTCATTTTTATGAATTACATTATTTGACCATATTCTACCATCCTATAAAATTTAATTACGATTCTACTCCTATTCTACTCATCATTGAGGAAACTCTACTTGATATTATTTCTCATGGAGATGGAGATAGCTACCATTTATACATGACTAATGCTATTTGGTCATCTATTGCAGTTTCATTATTTGGTTTTTGAATTTCTAATACGGACTGTGTTTTCTGTAGTGAACATGTATCCTAAATCCAAATATACCCTCTAATTCTGACCCAAAATAAAGAGATTTTGTTTGGTTTTACTGGCAATTTATATTGTGAACTGAGTTACATTCGTCTTATATCTTTAGGAGCCATTCAGAGATGCTACTGGACAATAAAGTTTGATTACTTTTACTCTAAAATTCGTAAACACCAACTAGAAACTATTGATCCATTCAAGTTGTCTGCTAAAAAATACTATAATTCAGTTCACAAATTTGCAATGTTTTTACCTATTATATTCACCATTAGTCTATTGCAAATCTTAATCCCATATTTTATACTTCAGATGGATTGCTACTAAAGA
This sequence comes from Allium fistulosum, assembly GCA_030737815.1. Lineage (NCBI taxonomy): Eukaryota > Viridiplantae > Streptophyta > Magnoliopsida > Asparagales > Amaryllidaceae > Allium > Allium fistulosum. Next base: position 731,850,212 of record CM060904.1, on the reverse strand, counting down.
TGTTTTTTTGTTGTTTGAGAGTGCTACTTACATCTAATTGCTTCGAGGGGGAATCAAGCCCTCTCAGTCTTTGTGCATTTCATTTTTTTCCTTCTGATTTCAGATGAGTTATTATATTTTGCCATGTAGGGTTGTTGATCACTCAGCCGATTGGGACGTGGTGAACTACAACTCCTCTTGTTGCTGTTTTCTTGGTTGTTTGAATTTAGTGCGAGCACCAATATTGTCTGCTATTTTGTGTGCTGGGTTGTGTGATTCACTGTTACTATTATGTCTCTTCCATGTATCTCATTTCTTGATCATTTTCAATGTTATGTATTGGGTCTTTTTGTGTGTTAGTCTGGTTTTCCGGCATAGCATTTCCTGTTTGTACACTTGTATTAGATTGAAGCTTGTAACTTAAAGCTGGGCATTGCTTTGTAATTGTACTAGCTTCCAATGAATTTGCAGCTATATTTGAGACTTAAATCAATAAGTTTGAGTTAAGCACCCCACTGCAATGCGGATTATTGAATCATTTGAATGTGCACTGTCTATAATATTATTTGTTTTGATGTCTCGGAATGATTATTGATTATATATTGGATATGAATAGGTCTATAATATTATATATTGGATATTGATTATATATCTATATCTAATTGACTAGTTAGATACGACTTTTAGCCGTATCTAATTGGTTCAGTAGTCGCAGCCCATTTGTCAATTAGAGACGGCTAATGGCCATCTCTAATTGATATATTAGATACGGCTTTTAGCCGTATCTAATGATCCAATTAGATACGGCCAGAAGCCGTATCTAATTTGATCATTAGATACGGCTAAAAGCCGTATCAAAATATTAAGCTCGGCATATTTTGATACGGCTTTTAGCCGTATCTAATAAGATTAGATACGGCTTTTAGCCGTATCAAAATATCGTTTATGGTGTAGTGTTTGTCTGTTATTTCCTAAAGAACCGAGGTTGAGTTTACTGGAAATTATCGAATGTTGTTTCGAAGAGATCGGGATCAGATACGCTATTTGAAAACCACTTCGATCCAATTCAAGTGTTTCAAAATGAAGACATCTTGAAGAATGGGATCGAAGACGGAGCCATTGAAGTGCAAGGGCTGCTTGCTACTATTCCTAAGGGTGGTTCCAAAATGGATGTAGTAAAAGTGGTGCCTTCGGTTTGTCCTTATCCTGGACAACTTGTATGGATGAATGTTGGCACTGCATTACTGCCTGGAGGGCAGTGTTAGCATTCCAAGATGGATTGCTATTCAGAAAGGTAAAGCGTAGCCTCAAGCCTCACAACCGGGAGGAATGGAAAAATCAGGGCATGCAGCAGAGCTATGTGGTTAGCTACAATTAGGAGCGGTCACCCCATTCTATATGTCCATTTCAGAGTTGGTTTGCAAGCAAATACCGTGGTAGTATAAGGCCTCGATGTCAAGGGGGTGAGGTAATCTGGTCTGCCATGTTAAAGGGGCAGCCGGCTCTATGTTAGCATCAGTGCATTTTCTAGAGGTGTATCATCGAAAGGTAATCCCCTTACATTGCGATTGTTGGAGTCCAATCTCCAATACGTGTCTTACGGTTTTGATTGTAGAGCCTAGTATGTTGGAATATGAGATGCAAGCATTTCAGCTATTTTATCTATTTACTTTAAACCTAGACACTATGATAATATCACTGGATTTTGATATAAAATGTTTTGGTTCTCGTAAGGTAAAAACCCATCTGTTTTATGTGCAGTGAGGTCTTATGAGATTCCCTTTGTTTGAAAGGTTTTAAAATGTAGAAATCATTTTGGTTGTTACTTGTTATCGAGTTTTACTCACGTTGGTTTATCAAACTGACCCAGGCGTTATTCCATGTAATGCTCGGGTCAGACCGAGCATATTTTTCCAAGGTCGACTGGATACTTTGGAGTTGGAGAGGAGCTGGATGGTCAAGACATATTCATGTATATTTTTCTTCCGCTGTATTATAGAGTCTGTATGTTTGTTAATGTAAGGACAAGTTTCTATGACTGTCCAAATTTAGGACAAGTCTTGTGTACTCTGATGTTATATGAATAAAGATGTTTCCTTTTTGTAAAGATCATTGTTGTATTATATATTATTCGTCGTGTTGTGAGATTATGTGTTGTTTAGTTTTCTTCTATATTCTACCTTCTTCTTTCACCCTAACTAATCGGTATTTCCAGCACTTGAATGTTCGGCATGTGATATAGTGGACGTATTAGTATCGATTTTCGAGGGTCGAAAATCCGGTTCGTTTATGTCACATGGGGGCAGGCGTGCATGTTAGAGGGGGCTAGAAGGGGATGGCAAGGGTAATTTCATCCATTCATATTATGGTATTTTGATTTTCTAAAAATCCTATAAATACACTACCCTCTTTCATAAATTCCTAAGCCACTTTCTACTTCTTCTTCCTCCTACTTCAAGCTATTCTAATGGCTTCCCATGTTAACAAAGTTATGGAGAAAATTTATTCAAAAAGAAATTAAATTCGTATAATATATATATTATCAAATCCACTTCAAACCAAGGCAAAATTCCTCCTCTACCTCTTCCTTACCCACGGACATCACTTCCCAAAGCAAGGACAAACCCACCACCAAGCAAACCTAAGGCCATGAGCTCCTCCTTGCATCCAAAGCCTAGGCCGAGCCATTTAAAGGAAATAGTGATGGTGATCATGAGCTTAGATTTCATGATAACGAAGTTATAGCCAATTTTATATTAGCTCGAAGGAAAAATGAAGGTGAGAAACTCCAAAACTATAATTATACATGTTATTGAATGATATATATGCTTGGATATCGTTGTTAATGAAGGTTGTTTAATATGGTTATTGATTATATATGCAAGTCACGTTAATACACATCGATAAGCACAAAGGAAATCATTTTCCTTTATTAAATGAAATGGTGTATATGGAATGTTTAAACCTCTTAAAAATGGTTTAATATGATTCATAAATGTTTTATAAACATTTGAAAGTGGTTAACAAAGTTTAAATGAATATTGAAAATTGAGTCAAAAATAGGCGCGTCGTGTAACGGTATTTCGCGGTTTCGCACCGTAAAAGTCAAACGGATATATAAAATGGAATATAGCTCGGAATTCTTCGAGACAAATTTTTTGGAACAATTGTATCCATAGCTTTCAAATAAATAAAGAAAATTGAGATTTTGGTAAGTTGATTTTGGTAAGTAGATTTTGAAATATGAGTAAAACAAGTTTTTGAAAAATTGCGGTTTTGCAGTTCAGAATCCATAAAGGGATTTCTTTTAAATTGATATTTTAAAATTGTTTAAAAATATGAAATAAATTTTAAAATCTTTTAAAATGTTTTAATAGTGATTTGAGTTATAAAAATGAATTTCCAAATGATATAAAAGTCGTTTTGATCAATATAGCATAAAAAGCACTTTTCGCCAAATTTATCGCGTACTTAGTTTCAGTAAAATCCAATTTTACTTTGTTAAGCGTTACTTGATTGTGACTTTTATTTACACAAATTATCTTCATCAAAATTATATCACTTTGGATTATGGAATTTGGTAATGGTAAAAATTCCAATATCATCTATGTTCAACTCTATAGTCCAAACATAAAGTCATTGGTTCAATACTAACAATTATTATTAACCGAACTACTTTGACCAGAGACTTTGACTTTGAGTTAGCTCTTAGTTGATCGTGATTACTAACCTCATATAACTGAGGATACAAATCGTCTCTTGAATTGTGCTTCACTTTGAATACTTCCACTTGACCCAACTATAGTCACTTGATGGACGTTGTGCCATGATTTTACTATAATCAAAGTGAACCTTTCATGTTGAAGATCCACAGTATTCTCAAGTCGAGAGAACCGTGTAAATTAGTCACATCGATATTTTCTATTTAACCTTAGTTATATTAACCAACATAAAACTATCAAGTGAGTCATTTCATAATTATCCAATAACTATCAGTACATAACTCCTAAGTGCCCCCCAGTAGTCATGAGTAATACACTGCCCAACATTGAGCACTACTGTAACAACCGACCTTGGAACTTGCCTAAATTTCAACCCAAAAAAGACCCATTGAAACTTAGATCCATTCTAAGGATGATCGTTGGTTGGAAAAAGAAGTAACGGTACAAAGCAATAACTATTTTTCCAAAACTCACAACGGATGGAATAAAATATAATAGCAAATTGTACTCATTTATTTCAAAATCATTTGAAATGTCATAATACAAAACATCATCAACTGTTAAGTAAAATATGTTACATCATCTATCCAAAATACATGGGTAATAAAACATCATAAAAGATAACAATAACTGCCACAAGCTTAAGCCACTCCACCTTCAAGCATCGTCACCATCGTCACTCTGTCCTTAACCTGTGTTGTAATGAGGAGGGAGTTAGAACAAAAAATGTTTGGTGAATAGGAACCTCAAATGTTACCATTTCAGTACTTGGGCAGTATATTTCAAAATAAGAGTATGTCTTATGTATAAAACCATTTAATACTTCTGATAAGGAAAGACGTGGTTCCTCAATCAACCCCTTAATACCTTCCATTCCCAAGTAAGTTTCTAAATCCCATAACCCAAATACCACGTCATAAGTAAGTAACAATGTGAGAAATAGTAACCAAGCCACTTAATACCTTTTATTGTAAAATAGATAGACTCTGGCCATTTAAGACCTTAGTTAAGGCAGACTCCATCATTTAATACATATTCCTAAGGTGGACCCCTTAATGTTAACTATCTACTTTACATCACGTGGAATCTCTCAAGCCACTTAATACTTCTTTATGGAAAGGCGGATCCTCAATCATTCACTTAATACCTTACTCGAAGCGGACCCTTGTCGAGATACCACCTATCGTGCCTAATAACTAGCCCCTTGGCCATTTAATAATTCATTTGGAGAAAAGAGACGGGCCCTCAAACGACCACTTAACACCTCAAGCCGCCGTGTAGGTCCTTCGTATTGTGGCCTATACTCATAATGACATCCTACATAAGTCTGATTATTTGTAGGAACTGGTAGCCAGATTAGCTGGGGAGATTTACCCTACAGAATTTGGGACTAACCTCGCGTCATCATAAATATTTATCATTGGAAGTGTATCACATCAACCCCAAAGTCACATTGCTGATAGCAAGATTAGCTGGGCAGACTTCTGTGTATCTTTTGACTGACCTCACATCCCTATGACTTTGCCATAATTTAAATACTCTCCATATATATAATACTCATCTCACCGTTTCATAATAATGGCCTTACAAGGAATCTTTCTTGTTATGCCTTAAAATATAAATTACCTTCCTAAGGGGGATTTAATGACAATTATTACCTAATTAGATATGCAATTATATGTTTATTATGCTAGTAGAAATAAATATATATTCGCGCCTACTAACTTCTAAGTGTGTGGTTCATACGCCCTATACTAGCGGTAAATGTCAATTCCTTTAACCATAATACTAATATAAGTCTTTTCCCTTCAGATTTTCAAGATTTCAATATCCATAACAAGGATTAAATATTCATATCCAAAACTGTAATAAGTAGACATGTAAATAGAAATATAAACCTAATTTGTTACATCAATTCAATGGAATATCCTAAACAATAGAAATTGCAATTCTAACTTCATATTCTATTCAACTCCCCTTTTATAAAGAAATAAGCGAAGGAATTTTGTGTGGAATAATGGTGTAAACTACGAATAGGATTCGTGCTCTACACCCTTATTTCATTATTGAAAACTCATAATTTGAATCAAAGAAGGAGGAGAAGTGGAATAGACCGCGAAATTATCAGGAATTGCAGAAACAATATAAATTCCATCAAATTAACATAAATAATTGAAAATCTCCACCTAGAATTAACATTTCGGAATAAAAAGGAATTTTAGGGGATTTTGATTTTGGGATCACAAAATCCCTAAGGCATATTCAAATCCACAGATATATACTAAACAATTACTGAAATAAAAACACTAAGGTTTCCACTCATAGATTATCCTTAGCTTTTCCTATATGGATTTGCAACGCCAAAGCAACTCTTTTCCAGATCTCTTTCTTTTGATATATATACACAGCAAATATAGGTATATATAATTTTGTTAGATTAAAAGAGGTTGGAGGAAAAGCGAATAAATTGAAATAATAATTAGAAAATGATTAGAAACCTTACCTAAATTCCTAATTGAATTTCTAAATCTAACCGAAGAGAGAAAAAGGCAGAGGTTCAAGGAATTCTCCAAATATTTATGGATAAAAAGCGGAGAGGATAGGGTCTTATTTATAGGAATTGAAATGCACTAGAACTGTAGGATGAAGTTATGTGAATAACGGATAAATCTGGAGCATTTAAACGTGGGAAAACCCTAGCCACCTCCCTGAATAGGGGTCAACCGTCCCCTCTTGACTGGTCGACCGCTTGGGTCAGAGGAGTCGACCTGTCTACGAATTTAGTGTGCGTTGATTTGTTTCCGCTTCTCGTTTATTTTATTTCCTAATTAACTTTTAATGTTAATTATTTAACTTTATGTTTACTTGACCTCTAGGTAATCCTACAGTTAATTTTTGAAATTCAAACTCTAAATTTAAACACACATTTGAATTTGACTTCGAACTAAATTAATTTAAATTTGAAAACTTCAAACGCTCATTACTTCTTCGTTTGAGCTCCGTTTTCAGCATTTTATATATGAAAACAAATCTAAAATTCGCCACGAATACAATGGAATAATTTCGTGGTCAAATTCCAACTTTTAATAAATTTCCATTTTAACCCTACCTTGTTTAATTTAATTCACTCCATTTATTTATGGTTGATTTTATTGGGTGTTACGGTTACGTATTCTAGTCTCAACAGATATATCGATATCCAATCTCAATGCATCTTGACTAGAAACGTTTAAAATGGTATATCTATTTTCATTGTGATAAATTACTCACAGTTACAACACTTTATAATACTATCATAAAATGTACCATTTATGGATTTTCTATTAAATATATTTTCAATCCAATTAATTAATTAATATAACACACTAAATCAAGTATATAATAGAAAGAAAACACCTTTTATTTCGAACAAGATTGGTTATCGAGTTAGATATATGTAACAAATTACATAACTGCCCATAGGGCATACCCCTAACTCTATCATTTTATGACTTACATTTGGGGTCAATTAAGGAATCTTATTCAACTTCTCTAATCAGTTTCCTCAAAAGCAATCTGGTCAACCCTCAGTGAATAGGTATGTTCTTTTGTTTCAATTATCTACTCTATCAATCAACTCTTTTGACGCTGATAAACTACCTTTATCATGTAGAACGATTTGGAGTATGTCTCTCGACTTCTAATGAGCTCTAAGATCTATTACAAACTATATCGTGACATTGTTATCATATAACAATGTTATGGGATTCTCAACATTTGGAATCACCCTCGGCTCAGTTATAAATTTGTGCATTTGTTATATACATATCGTTTTTATTGTGGTGTTATTCAAGGCGATGAACTTAGCCCTTTTTCATTGAATCAGCCACGGTCTTTTATTTGGAACATTTCCAACTTAAAGATTCTTAACATGAATTCATTATTGACATATCATACTTAATTTCACTTATGAATGTTTGAGTCCGCATATTCCTTTATAAGGAGTTTTTTGTTTTTGTAAACAATTCTCTAATATTTCATAAATACATGAGAACACTTCAAACTACCATTAGGTGATATTAATTTGGATTTGATATTTTCTTCATGTATTAAATACATAAACAAATCACGATATCGTGGAAAATATAACATGTATGATAATTCCTATTGTCAATGCATAAGGAATCCATCTTACATGTTACGTATTAAAGATTTTAATAAGGTGTCGTTGCATATCATTTTGGGACGTTCCCAATATCTATTATTCTTACTATAAAAGACATTATTTATAGATCCAATGTTGAGTACTGAAACAACTAAAACCGATTTTAACACAAGCACATCATTAAAAATCAGCAGTGCATTGTTTACTTATGGTTTAGAAATATCTATGTACCTTTGTACGTTCTTTCTATAAGCACACGCTTCCTCTGTATTTTGATTTACAATCAAATTATTTGATATTTCTATTAAAATACTTGTTCAATTTTAATGGTTGTTGAACGACATCTTCGTATTTGTTCTTGGATTATATCAAAAAACTTACAGACCTAAATATCGCTTCTACTGACTTCGAGACACTCTGGTTGTCATGTGCAAATAGTCCATTCTAAATCATTATTTAGAATTTTACATTTTAGCACATACACACCAAACATAAAGTCATACTAAGCAATAATTTTGTGAGTAAATCCAAACTAACTTGAGCACATCGAATTGTAAATCTGTTACATTAGATTCAATAATTGAAATTTACTGTATTATTCTCATCAATGTGGATCACTATATTCCAACTGCATTTGTCTTTCTCTTAAAGACATATTTGTGGCCAGTGGACAACATCACTTTGAGTACAACTATCAAAATCATATTTTGATAATGTACTTAGAATCTATTCAGATTTGCACATCTCTATACTCTTAATGACCTAATTGAGGATTATCTAGACAAGTATAAGAAACTCATAATTTCTCTTCGATATGTGAGAATACTTATTATAAACTCTAATGTGATGTGTTCATTTAGGTTAGGTTAATTTCATTTCATCTCACGTAATCAGTTTCATCTTTGGATCATATCCAAATCCATTCTAATAATTTCTCAAAGAAATTCCTTGTTTATGAAGTTGGTATTTTTTGAAACAATAGTTGTTTCTTTGTGTAATGGAAGGGGTATTCATAAACACTTTATGAATTACCTTATATAAAACTGATTTTATTTTAGTTTATTATACTTACGTACATAACATAAATTAGTCATCCAATGACTATCGTAACTAAATTTCTTTTGAGCGATACATACAAGATTAGTTACATATAATTGTAACATCCAGTCATTCAACTCACACAACCCACCAACTCTTTGGCCTAGTACATGATGTGGTTTCTTATAAACCCATATCTTGTATGATTTTGTAATCTATTCTTTGGATAATATTAATTTTAACCTTCTGTACTATTCTTAAGTACACTCCTTATAGAAAGGTTTAATTCAACTTCACCATCATTAATTATGCTTTGTTCAACAAAGTTCCACTACTCCTTATAAAAACATCATTATGTATTATACGGAGAAGTTACTGTTGAGAATGAATCTTTATTAATTTTTGGTATGTTTGGAACGCTTTTCAATATACTTATTCAAACGATCAAATCAGATCAATTCTTCTGAATGTTATATTAATTACTTCCATTTTGTATTACATGAGTTTATTATAGACTCATATATGCGTATTAAATACACACGTTCATGTTTTTGATAACTCATCGGTAAATATGATGAACCATGTAGAACTGTTTGGGTGTTACTAGACTTTCGATTACATACATCTATATGTATCAATGCGAAGAGTTCATTAACTCTCATGATGCTCGCACTAAATGGGTGCATAGCCCTTAATGGTTTGAGATATAATTAACCAGTATCATATGATTCATAATCATGTAATAACAATTATTTCTCAAAACTTCGGTTTTGTCTATAATTCTAAAATAATTGTAAATAATTTTAGGTACTTTAGTATTTACAATGCATCACTTTTGTTGTGAAAACAAATACCACATTACAATTTTATTTCATAATGAATATACATAATATTCACATTGAAATATAATTATGTCTATTTTTCAGTCGACACCAAAAAATAGTCATTATTTCATAAATAATGTTCGATATGTTTTATGAAAACAATTTTCGTAATTTTATGCAATTAATATTCGCTATACTACATGCTCCTACAATTTCCGCCATTACTATAATAACCTACTAAATTTAGAGGTCCATCATTCACTAAATATAGATTATTTATTTCATACACCGTAACTAGTTTATAGCGTAGAGTTCTTTTATCAAATATCTTAAGCTCAAAAAATAAATCTCATAGAAAACAATTTTCTATATGAAAATACATTTTGGAATAAAAATCGTATTTCTTATTCCAATATTAGGTATCAATTATTATTTTACAATTCTTGTTTTCGATATTTTTTTATGAAGCAGAATTGACTATTCACCCTCTTCATCCCAACTATACCTTTAGTCACATCTAGTAATATACATCCATTTTCTTTCTAACTGGCCGAACCTTTCAAAAGAAAATCCTTACTACAACATCATAACGAACTCTTTACCAAAGTATACTTGAAGATCCATAACATTTAAGGACATCAAATATGTTGCACTGTGCATAAACTGATCAAGCTGACACTTCAGTGATCAAATTCTTAGATCTTTCTTGTAGTTTTGGTCTACTGCTACATTTAACACAATGCAATCCTTTTGTAATCAATCAAATTGAATACTATATCTCACGGTATTGTTTACTGGCTTATTTCGAATGAACTAACTTCATTGAGCTATCGTACATTATGAATTATGACTATTCCCCATATAACACTTATATGTGATAGTATATGGATCAAATATCCATAGTCTTGTATTGCTTTTGAGTCCGGAACTCATTGAGTGAAATACATGTCTCGACCAAATAAACACATAAGCGACCAAATTATGAGTGTATTAAGTAGTTGTAAAATTAGGTACTTGCATGGGTATAGAAAACATTAACATGCAAGAAGTTTATTTAATAGTATGTACATATATTATATTTCTATTTATGAATCTTCAATTCAGTTTATTTATATATCTTAATTGATAAATATTTTATTAACGTATTAAATGCACAAATTTATCGATGTAGATTATTATATAGCATTTGTTCTTACAATATTAGAAAGGTTAAATGTTATCATTTCATATTTCTAATAAGGTTCTTACTAGTCTTTTATGTTCTTCCAAACCATAAGTAGAAACATAGAAGTTTTTTGACTTTACCAGTAGGTGTTTAGACTCATCTATCTTGGAATTCCGATCTTGAGTTTGCTCAACAAGTCATAGCTCCACGGACGATGGATAACTCCTTATCAGTTTATCATATACTACCCCTAATCCTTTAGTTTCTTGTCCTAATTCCCCTTTGATCTTAAGTCTACTCAACAAATAAAAACGAAAATTATTCACTCATACCTACCATATTGTGACAGTGTAAGTATATTATTGTACCTTGAGTCTGCTCAACAAATACACATAGTTATTGTTAAACCAAAGGTTGGTTCAACACCCAAGACGTTGTTTATGGTGGTTTTATTTGAAAATATTCAATAGTACCAATTAGTTTTAATATTACAACGAAGTTGTTCAAAAGTTCAAGTCATATGTTTGAGGGTGAAATAGGTGAATCGCATAAATATGTAATAGTCCTTCATATATGTTTCAATGGGAAAAATAGGCAATTCACATATGTTACAGTCCCTTGTTCATATGTCAATGGGCATAATAGGCAATATGCAAAGTAAACTTCAATTTAAACAAGGGCTTAAGTGGCCTTGTGAAAATTAATAATTTACAAGTTCAAGTCCAAGACCGAGAATAAAGTCATATATGTCCATTTTCATAAATAGCTAAATAAGCAAGTACAAAAGAAGTGTGCTATGTGGGGTTAAACATCCAAGTCCTTATTTTTAAAGATTCCTAAAGTTACAAGTGGCTCTAGAGATCCCCAAATTGATTTAGGGTTTACAATTTACAATTTATAATTGAGAATTAGATAAAGAAATGATTCGTCTCTCTCAAAGTGGCGGAGGCGGTCTATTTATAGAGATGGCAAATAGGCAGGATGGTTGAAACGTATCCCCTTGCCATCCCTTCATATGGTAGATACTCGGTTACCCTTATGTCTTCAGAAGTTCAGCATCTCGTGCCGCTTGTAAAAGCTCTCCATCCTTTGCTAATGTTGAACCTCGTCATTCTTTTGTAATTCGTTATCTCTTCTATTTGTAGAAACTCAAAAACACTTCTTCGTAAAAGCTCAATATCATTTGTTGTTTATAGATGCTTGACAATAGTTACTGTTGTTGAGGCTCGATAACCGTTGTTGTATCAAAGGCTCGTTATCTATAGAAACTCAATATCCTCCCCTATTGTTAGATGCTCGACATCATCTTTTCCTTGATGAAACTCAATAACCTCCCCTTATGGTTAGATGCTCGACACTACCTTTTCATTGATGAAACTCGATAACCTCCCATTATGGTTAGATGCTCGACATCTTCTAGTGGCATAGCATTCATCCTTTGTTCCATGCTCTACAACACTCTGCTTTATAGAGGTTTGACATCCTTTTAACATTTTCGACAACCTTGCTATCTTTAGGCCTAATAACCTTTATGTTGTAGAAGCTCGATGTCCCTTAGAGATTTGGTACCTCTTCAAGCTTTGTTTGGGCTTGCTAACTACTTGGATGCTTAACATCACTATTATTATAGAGGCTCGATACCACTTTTATGTTTGTAAGGGCTTGATAACCTTACTGTCTTCAAGTGCAACAACCCTTGTAGCTCTACAACTCTCATTATTCACTAATTCCTCTATGCTACTTAACTCTTGAGCAGGAGCTCGACATATTTTTGTTAGATGTTCGATACCCTTGTTGATAGAGCTCTGTTAGAGGTTCACTGCATCATTGATATGGAAGCTTAATATACCATCATGGACTTATGAGCTTCTCATATCACCATGCATTTATAGGCTCGATACCTATTTCTTCCAATGTTTCCATATCCTCTTATGGACTTAGTTGCTTCTTTTTCCCTTGATGATTTCTCAAGCATATTTGATAGTCAGAAAATATGTGGATAACATTTGCCCCCCTCCTTGTATAAAAGAAGCTTTTTACACTTTAGTGTAAAACCAAGTACCCTCTTACCTTCCCAGTTCTCATTTCCTATGAAATTTTCTCTTTAAATTCTTCTTTTTTGTAATGTAAATGGTGATAACTTTCATAATTTTAAGATATTATTTCTTTCTCAAATTGACCATTTTGTTTTGTAAATGCCAAAGAAATTTGTGAAAGTTTGAAAGCTTGGTTTTGAAATTTTGAAAGCTTGGTTTTGAAAGTTACTTTTGGAATGATTATTGAATCAATGGAATTTTAAATAAATCTTTCAAATTTGGTAAAAATTTGGATAGATTTACCTTCTTATCTTTCTAGGTTGATTGACTTCATAGACAAATCTTTGTTGCTTAAATATTATTACCCGGGTTGGTTTTCCAAAGTAAACTTCTTTCCCTCAGTTTGAGTTTCTTGGATGATTATTCGATGATTTTTCTTTGTCACATAAGATTATATGAGCATGAAAAATTACCTGACTTTTCCTCTTAAGGTTGCTTTAAATTTTCCTTAGGGCAAGATTGATCGTGTTTGATTGCTCTTCCTTTAGAAGATTGCTTTGGCCCACCTTTAAGATGGAATTAGACTCGTCTAATTGACTTCTTTATATAAGGTTGCCACTTCTATATCTTTTTGGTAACGCTTAAGGCTAGTCGGTGCTCTAGCCATGACATCTTAGGTGGTACCAAAGTCTAACCCATCCTCCCTCTAGGAGGTGCTTTGGACATGCCTTATAGGCAAGACCAAAGGCTGTTGGTCGGTGCTTTGTCAAGGCCATCTTAAGCGGGACCAAAGTTTTACCGATCCTCCCTCTAGGAGGTGCTCCGGACAGGCGTTACAGATAGGACCGAAGGCTGTTGGTAGGTGCTTTGGCCAGGCCATCGTAGGCGGGACCAAAGTCTAACCCATCCTCCCTCTAGGAGACGCTCCAAACAGGCCTTACAGGCGAGACCGAATGTGATGCAGTCCAAGTACTAGGTCGTGACCGACCTAGCAAACTCGTAGGTCGTAACATGTTGATGGGACGAATCCGACCTAAAGCTAAGGAGTCAATATTTCATGAAGAAAGGTGGAAAGTTGAAGTCATAGGTCGCGACTGACCTAACGAAGCCTATAAGTCGCTCCAACGACTTAGTGAAGATCAATGACCTAGTGGAAAAGCGCTCAGACGACCTAACACGTTTTTAGGTCGTGTACGACCTAACGAATTGGAAGACAGGTCGCTAGTACGATTTACCGAGTTAAAAGTGCTCCGGGTTAAAATGAAACGACCTATACTAAGTCGTAGGAAAATGTCTCGACCTAAGTTAGGTCGCAAGAACTTAGGTCGCATAAAGATGGTTAAGATGCCAGGGTTCTTAGGTCGTGAGGTTTTAAGACGTACAGGCTTAGGTCGCGGAGTTATGTTATCTTTAAGTCGCAAAGCTCTGGATGCCATTGATTCTTCTGCCGAGTTTGTAACGATCTGGATTTTTCGCGCTCGAAAATCGACATCCATACTTTACATCGTACTCGAATGCCGCAGATTCGACCGTTCAAATCCGAGTCGCCGGAGCTTATAACACAGTTAAGTAAATAACGTAGCGGAATAAAAAGAATATAGATATACAACATCTGATACAATATCCAGATACAATGATGATACAATGAATATCTATATACATCAGAGATATGATCCAAGAAATAGCAGCGGAACAGAAAACAATAACATCAGCAGCGGATAATCTCCATCTTCAAAGCACTAAGCCAGATATAGCTCGAACTCCCAATAACGAGGCACAAAGATAAGCAAGTGCAGTCTGATCCAAAGACTGAACTAGCTCCAGATAAATCTACAAATCTGACTATCTGAAAAACCAAACTCTAGACTGCTCGTGTAGAAAAATTTTGAGCATCCAGAGTTTAGGAAAGAAACAATAAACTCCGGATCAGTCATGGGACTGGTGTGAGCAACAAAAACAGTTTATCTTTAAAAAACGAACAACAAAAGAATTTAAAGTCAATTTGCAATGCTTTTGGAAAATGAAACTACCATAAGGCCTCCCGCCACACACACAATGCAAACGCAGACTTGGAGGAGATTTCTCCTTATAATAGTCAAAGATACTTACTACGCAAAATCAAATCATTTTTGATATTATTATTAGTGCATAGTGTAGAAAGTATTTCGAAAATAGAATATCAATCTTAGCCAACATACGTACCATTATAGTATGCCTATAGCTACCATATTAGATGGCAGGTTCTACAACTAAAACCGTACACAGTTCGTATTGGAAGATGGATTTCCAACAAATGGTCAGGCTAAGGAACTTCCCATGCCACGGTGGGTACGTCCTTGGAATAGACGACCCGAGAACCTAACCGGATCTCTGCCAACACAAGGCCGGGTTACCTCTGCAAAAATAGGTAACTACTGACACGCGTATGCCATCCCCCGATCGTCACCGATCTTCCCAAGGATCCTCGATTTCCAACAACCACATAATAATAATAATGCAGTAACCACAGAGGTTAAGTATCTGGGCTCCATACCATGATACCACCTTTATCCAGAAGGAATGACATACACTAAGGGGCGCTACTCCCTAGAACCTTGCTGCATCCTTCCTGTTTTGACCATTTCCGGGATGTGAGGCTCGACGAAATCTCGTCCACAAAGCTACGCTTTATCACAAAGCCATGCTTTGGGTCAAACAAATGATCAACCTATGATCACAAAGATATAAGATCAAACAAATGATCATATCGTAAATGATCAAACACTGATCATCACACAGCAACACTCAGCATGTCACATTACCAAATTGGGATATATCGCTGATAAATTTCAACTACATAACCTCTGAGCTCGTATGTCTCAGAGAAGGGTGTTAAGCTAAGAGAATAAATTCTCCACCACCAACAGATATGTATTTGAAAGAAATCGGCTTTATATCTCAAAGTGTAATGTCAGACATGTAACCATACAAGTCTGTTCCGGGATCGAACAGAACCGAAGGCACTTCTTACGAAGCCCTTGCAATTCCGGGTAATTTCCAATCACGTCCGGACTTCCCGTCACAAAAGAGTGATATAAATCTCTATACCGGAGCAACTCAGTGCAGAGACATTCGACAGGTTGTCCTTTCATTTTCGAAAAATATCCGGTCTTCACCACCGGTCTTCAAATGCCATCCATATACGACGTATCACTATTCGGAATGGGTTATATGACCCAAAGGTCTTTTCCCGGCTAACCCGAATAGTGAGCGCAATATTTAAAAATATATGGATATTGGGAATCCAATTAAGTCACAACTTATTACCCAAACTTTCTTTTCAAATGGTTTAACAAATTACCATTTTAATCTTTTTAAACAAAAAGATTTAATTCACAAAGCTCACTTAATTTCACAAAGATTCATTCACAGATTTTCCAAATCGATTTCCATTTCAGTTTAATTTATTCGTTAAATCTTTAAATCAAAGATTTAACTAATATCTTTCAAAACAATTCCATTTCAAATGGTTTAAACAAACATTATTTTAAATCTTTTAAGATAACAGATTTAATTCATAGCTTTTTAAAACAGTTCATTCATAACTTGGAAAAATAATTCCAATTCAATCTTGAAATTCCTTTAATTAAACTGGAATTTCATTTCTTATCTGAAAGCTTTTATCATTTGAAAACAAACAGTTTTCATTTCGGAAATCTGATTCATTTATACAAGTTAAAATCTTTGGGTTAAATCCAAATTCTCAAAATTTTACTTTTAAATGGTTTAACTTTATATAAACACATTTATATCATCTTTAATCCCTAATTTCAAATCATAGAATTCAATTTCAAAAAAAACTTGAATTCAAATTTAAATCAAATTATTTAAATTTTCAAAACTCGTTTAAGTTATTCAAAATAACTTTTATCTTTGAAATTCTATTTCAAAAGCTTTTCATTTTAAACCCAAATTTCCGATTTCAAAATCAATTGAAATTAAAATTTCAATTTCAAAAACATCAAATTTAAATTATCTGTGACTTAACCGATTTCCACATGAAATCCATATTTGTGTGTGTATAAGTGTGGTCCAGGGGTTTTACACACAATAGTGCAACACAATGAATCATCACAGATCAGAATACAGAAATATAGTTGATAAGCGATATAAACTATAACGCTTATCGTTTATGCACAGACCACAGATATATAAATATCACAGATAATAAATTACATCACAGATAATTAATCACAGATCATAACATAAATCAGGGTGTATCACAAAGCATCATATATCAGGGATATCAAACAATTCAACATTCTATAGAATCCAAACATCCATAAGTAAAGTCAAGTATTCAATAGTTATTTATAAGCAGAATCAATTAATCGTTAAATCCTGATAAATTCAATTTATTTCCAAGTAAATTAATTACTTATGAATTAATTATCCAATCTTGGTTTATTAATTACAAATCATTTGATATAAATTAATTAATCAATTGCCTTAATTAATCCAAATTATTCTTAACTAATCATATAAATTAATTTAACCTTTAATAATTCATCAATCTTTAATTATTTAAATAATAAATCTTTAATTATTTAATTCACTATTTAATTAATTATCTTCAATTAATAAATTAACCTTTAATTTATTACCATTTAATTAATTATCCTTTCTTATAAATTAATTAGCTTTAAATTTATAATTAATTGATCTTTAGTTACTTATAAATCATTAATCAATATAAAATTAACTTAACTTTTAAGTTAACACATTAAAACATTTAAATCAATTTCTTGATTTCTTAATTAAGTTTTATTTAAAATAAACCCCTTTTCAAATCTAAGTTTAAACCATTTTAAATTTCTTAATTAACTTTAGAAATATTATTATTTCAAAACCTTTCAACACAAATTGATATTTATACTTAACAATAATTATTTTAAGAAAAATAAGTTTACAAATTAAAATGATTTAAATTTGTTCAAATTTTAAAATCTGGAAATATACAACCCCAGGCCTGCTTCGAGTCATACCCGAGAAAATTTGGCCTCTGCTTCGAGTTTTTCCAGAAATCGACCCGAGTGAGTATTTTTTTCGAAATTTTGTTTAAGTGTTTTCGACCCGGTAGCCTTTCAATTTTACTCGAGTTCGACTTCGAGTCGAACGCCTGTTTCCCCCGTACCTGAACCCGAGCTATTCCTTCTCTCTTCTTCATCTTCCCCACTCCCATGACTTCCAGATACACCCGCATACGCGTGCACGTGCACATGAGTTTGCCATCACTCCGGCGAACAACATCACCACCGGCAAGTCACCCACGATCTCCCCTAACTAACTGACCACCTGATTTCCTCGTTTACGACGAAAACAAAATTGGGTTCAAATGAACACACTGGAACGAAACTGACACCACAAAAACCACCTCGTGCCTTCATCGCTGACCACCGGTCATCACGCCCTCGCGCCTAGAGCTTCGCCACTCATCCACGAACGTATTCCCCCCGGTGCGATCGAACTCGATACACCATAGACAACGAAATTGCCGCGTCATCTTCATCGAACAAAACTGGAGCTTAACCCTAATTCATCGTCGCGCCATCCCCACGACGATCTAGAAATTCTGCAATTATTTTTCCATCAATCTACACCCTTCAGGCTATCTTCGCCCCAAAGCCCGATTCACGAAACATTGACGATCATCAGAATTTCACAAAAATAATAATTCCGTTCAACTAACATTTTCTACCAATTTAGTAATCTAAAAATCATGAAGTGATATTCAAAAATCATTATTTTCCAACACGAATCAAGTTATAAAATCAAAACACAAATTTATAATAATTAAATTTTAACATATATATGATTTTTACTGTGAATTCACTGCTCCAAATAGTTTTACTTGTTAGTTCAACTTGTTAATATTTTTAAAACTTAGATTATATTATTAGAATCACTTTTCATTCAAGGATTATCATCTAAAACAAATCGGGAAAGAAGTATTGGATTTGTTTTATGGATCTAGTCTGTGGAAATGTTAAACAGAGGAAGAAGAAGATACCCCTGTAATAGACATATATGTATCACAGGTGAATGCATTTAATTGTTTTCCACAACAACATTCAAACATCGATCATACTAGTAAACTATCATTATCACTGAATAAATCAAAATGGAAGATTATAGGAAGTTTGCTCACCGTGGTTAAAAGAAAGAACAGAGCACTTGAATTGACTCAGGCTTGAGAAGATATAAGCTGAAGCCTTAACTTTGAAAACTGTTTTGAAAACTTGAAACTGAATTGCCAATCTTCTTTGTTTTGATAAAACTCGAGTTGCTTTGTTGTTTAGATTTTGCATGCAGTAACAATTCCAGATTGAAGAAAATGATGTTGTTCAATTTGTAGCTTTGGGTGATATTTACTTTAGTTTCTTTTTTTTTCTTTTTTTTCCAGTTTAGAATGGAACGAATACTAAAGTGGGGATTGATAAATGGAAGATAATTTACAGGGTATCATATTTTCTTTGTACTATACTAAGCATGGCTGATGCATAAGGGATGTATATAGGGTATAAGGCATGGTACAGGGTATTGTTTCTTTGTACTTTATGTTTCACATGTTTACTTGTTTTGCTCGGCTGATACCTTCTCTTGTATGCTAGAGGTAGTAGCATTAATGACTTGTACAAAGTATATATATATATATATATATTAATTTGTTTGTTCATACTTTATCTTTGACAAAGCTCACTTTGTGGTGGCTGCAGCTATGTTTTGGTGGGAGGGAATGATTTGTATATGTACTTTTTTATATTTTGTTTAGTTTTTATACTTTGTTTTGTTATTCTTCTTACTTTTTGTTTCGGCTGAGAATATATTGAGAAGATTTTGTTTCATACTTTTGTTACTTGAAGATTAAGTTTTTGTTTTGTTTGTTTTATTGTGACGCCCCACCCCGAGACCCACATTAACAAAGAGAATTACTGGGTAATTCTGTCTATTAATGCGGAGAATAGGGCTGGTTAGGAGCGACTATCTATAATCTTGTCTTAAACATCTACTGCATACGTCGATAAATGCTCTATATTTTTTTTTCTATTTTAAATGGATCGACATATCCAATAAATACTTAATACAAAACTATAGGTGGCTAATGGATCTATCAGAACAACGTACAATAACAGTGTGCATATCACATCACAGAACAGTAATCATCATATATATAAATACATATACACCGATACATCCCAGTATAATACAAAACGATATACAAAAGTGGTTCAAAGACCACACTATATACATCGAATCAAAATACACATCAGAGTCAAACGGAAAGAAATATAAACTACACAAAAATGCTAGGCTGATATCCAAGCAGATGCATCAAAGCTAAGTCCTGAAACTGATAGCTAACCTGAAATAACTCGGTCTGACCCGAGTGATAAACACACGGGTCAGGCAACTGAATCTTATCGTTAGAAAGGAAATACGATAAGGTATAAGGGAAACATACATCAAGGGATCAATAATTGATAAGAATGACTAAGGTTGATATCAAGGATTGTCTATTTCTAAGAAGTTATAATTCTACACTTACTTGGGTTAATACTAGGGGATTCATGCATATAAAGAAAACATCCAAATATGATTCATGAATAAATAAACTTCTCAAAGTGGTAAATGAAACCCAAGTATAAAACCATAAAATTGAAATCACCAAAATCCTCAAGAACTCATATTTCGCCTTATTCATCTCTATAAGGCTAAGTAAACACATCAAAATATGGTGAAATCAAAATTCTCTTAACTCATAAAATAAATCTCAGATTGGCCAATAATTACATGCTAAAGCATGTTGCACGTGCTAAAGTTCTCAGACTAGTGCTAGTAATATAGTTAGGTACCCAACAGAGATCTCAGAGGCGACCGAGGTCACCTTTTCCGGATTTCTCAGATTCTCGGATTTTCAGATGACCCGAAGGTCATAACACTAGTAATTCTAGAATGTGTCCCTAACTTTCGGAGAGGAATCTGTAAAGTGTTAACATGTGTCCCATACCACACGTTCGCACTAAACAGTTTACTAACCGTTAGTCAAATCCACATTAAAATAGAAACTCAGATGTTCCCAAAAGTCATATACCTTGCCTCATATCATCGGCATATGGTATAAAATACTAAGCTCAAACTATTCGCAAATCAAGTGAAAAAAACAAATCATCGGAAAACTCATCAACCAAAGCAAATACAACACACAAGACTACATGCAAGTGCTCAAGACAGCGATCTTGCATCAGCTATTTCAATCCTTTATTCACAGAATTTCATAAAGTGATACAAATAAAAGTTGTCACATTCTTTCTGCAGTTTCCAAAACTTTAAAAATTATAGGATTTGGATAAGAAACGCAAAAGTTATGCTCAAAATACTAGCTCAGGTTTGCACAAAACACTGAGTACACTACAACAACAGGTCAGCGAGTTTGCAAAAGGTTTTTCAACATTTTAATCAATGAATTTCAGAAAGTGATACAAATAAAAGTTTTCACACTCTTTCTGCAGTTTCCAAAACTTTAAAAATTATAGGATTTGGATAAGAAATGCAAAAGTCATGCACAAAATACTAGCTCAGGTTTGCACAAAACACTGAGTACACTACAACAACAGGACAGCGAGTTTGCAAGAGGTGTTTCAACATTTTAATCAATGAATTTCAGAAAGTGATACAAATTAAAGTTGTTACACTCTTTCTGCAGTTTCCAAAACTTTAAAAATTATAGGATTTGGATAAGAAATGCAAAAGTTATGCACAAAATACTAGCTCAGGTTTAAAATTACATAACTGAGAACAATATGCATAACAACAGGGCTGCGACTTAAAGAGCCATTTTGACCCTGTAGATCATAGATTTTGACAAATCATAAAACATAAAAGTTGAAGAGCATTTTCATAGCTAGAATTCAAAAAAAGAATCACCTGATTCGGACTTACAAGTCAAAAGATATACCCAAAACAATTATCAGGTATGGATTTATTGTCGCTGTCTTTTGCTCTCGGGACAGCGACAAAGAAGTGCATTTTTGACCAAATTAAACTCAAAAATTCATAAAACTCAAAACATGAAACTTTTAGCTTAAATCCTAAGCTTTCCAGAACATCAAAGATCATCCAATTTGGATAATAAACGTGAGAGATATGATAAAATTAGTTTCAGCTTCAAAATAGACAGAAATAAGCTACGATTTTTTTCAACCAGAGACAAAATTCAGCTACTGTAAGTTTTATACTTACTGTACTTAGCAAAGGAGACGATTTTTTGCAAGAAGACTTGAGCTTTCAGCGCTCTGGAGCTTCGATTCCACCTATAGAAGCTAAAAGAAAGCCATGCAAACCAAAAAGAGGGGTAAATAAAAGTTAGTATATGAAAAATGGATTTCTCCTCAAATTGGAGAGATAAATAGATTAGAGATTACCTTCTCTTGTTTTTGGACTGAAAATCTATCTAATTCGAGCAATAAAATGGAGATTTGGATGAATTCTAAGTTGAGGAGGCCATTTGCAAAGCTTCAGGAAGTTTTCTGAGGAAGGAGATGAAAGAAGAGAATGAACTGTACGTTCATTTTCATGTTTCTCATCCAGAAGCTTCTCTAGGCAATGGGTTTGGGCCAAAAGCAATAGCAACCCAATAACACTTAATCAAATTTTAGTTTATCAAATTATGTTCATGTCATTTATTTAAATCTTCATAACTTCTTCAATTTAAATCCAAATTTAGCAAACTTGGACTTGTTGGAATCGTCTCAACACCTAGATTCCAAATAAAAATGTAAAAACCCAAATTTTACACTTTTATTATTTATTTTACTGATATTACTAAATTTAACTAATTTCTACACTTTTGCAAAATAAATTGCAATATGATACAAATTGATTAAATTTAAACGTATATTACATTCCAATGAATGTAAATACATGTTCTAACACTAATAAAATATTTTGCATCATTATTAATCATATTCCCCGTGAATAATTATTATATTAACCAATTCTCATATATTTAAATTAATAAAATGGCAATATTGGCAAAAATCATAATATTGCACACATTATCAATTTTTAATTGAATGTACCCAAAACAATACATTCAACATTCATGAAATAAAGTAAAACTTTATTTCTCTCATGTTTATCATTTTATTTAGCCCAAGCTAACCCAAATCCATTGTTTATTAAAATAAATAATATTTTCTACTTATTAGTCCAATTAATTCCAATATTAAATTATAATCACCATTATAATTTAATATTCAAGGTAATCTCAAAAACCAGGGTTGTTACAGACTCCCCTCCTTATCAAAATTGCGTCCTCGCAATTTCTAGAGAAGAGTTTGTATTCAACACAATTATTTCATCAATCAAAGAAGGATAGACAAGCATGAGATCAAAATTCCTCACTTTCAACTCAAGATGAAAGAAGACCAAGATAAGTTTGCTCGATTAATTCTATGGTTTTTAAAGTGCACATATGGAATTACCGAACCATTGAATTTTCTGATTAATACACAAGATTTCGAAGGCGTCTCACCTTCGAATAAGAGCATAACAAGATGCTACACAAAGGATCAATCAAATGAGATTGATTTCTCATAAGCTCCTCGAGTAGAGTCGGGACTTAGCACAACTCAAACTCGAACTCTAATCAACAAGATGATTATCGATATGATCTTTCTGTATAACACTACGGAAGGAACCACACCGATACAAGATATACACAATAGAGGCAAGATAGTTCAACGAAAAGGTGGTTTCAAACTCGAACGAACGCATAAATGCACGTCGTTAGAAAATAGCACAAGAGTAAGATAATCACAAGGAACTAAAATATATGTATATACTCTCAATCAATAATTCTTAGAGTTCCAAAAATTCAATATCTTTATAGTTATAACCATAAATTTCAACTCTTGAATTTTTTTTTTCAAAACTTCTTACTTGGATTTTAAATTTAAATTTATTACTCTTCATTAGAGTAAACAAATTTTAAGTTGTTTATTCTCTAATTCTTCCATAGGTATACTCTAGTTTGTAACATATTATTTTTTTTCAATTTGTTTCTCAAATTTTCTAAGTGTTCGAACTTTTCGGAAAAATCGACGGAGTCTCCTTTGTACGGAGGGCCGTATACAATTTTACAAAAATGAATTATATAATATACATCGACCATTAGGTCGGAAACACAATATATATCATCATTTAACACTTTAAAATTAATCCGAAAACATACCATCCTTTTTAGCATTTCCTTTAGCGAGTTTGCACAAACTTATATATATTCTTTTTGATCAAAATATAGTCCAACTATCCTCTTTTTACCTGTACTTAACTCAAATAGATTATATTAGTTCATGTTCATAGATAAGACGTGCTACACTTAACAATTAAGGGAAATAGAACAATTTTATTTCAGATCTGCTGTAAAGAAGACCCGTTTGGACTCAGCAAACCACAAAATATGAAAAACTTTATAATATGAAAGTTGTTCTACTCAGTTTAAGCTTTCCATAAATATAAAGATCATCAAAATCGGATTTACGGTTTGAAAGTTATGTTAATTTTACTTTTAGCTTAAGTCTTAGAGAATTTTGCAATAGGGCAGAACTGCCTATCCACTTTCAAACCCAATTTAGGCTTAGTAAAAAGAAAAATATTTAAAAGTGGTAAAAATAAACTTTATTGTTTATTGAATGTTCTTTCATTTACAAAAAGATTCAACTAATTTGGAGTTATAAACCTCAAGTTATCTCTGTTTTAGTACAACACTTTTCTAAATGAAATTTCAGTTTTTCAAATCAATTTAAAATTTGAAATTTTCCCAAACCATTTTAATTTCAAACTACAATTTCAAACAAGCTTTTTGCTAAATCATTTATTAAATGATTCTCTTTTTCCCCGAAAAGCTAAGACATATAAAATTATGATCAACCTTATGTAATTATCATAAAATATTCTATTAAGTGGAAATATTTTCATTACTTTCCAAAATCTAGCTTTAAAAACAATTAATTATGAAAACTCATTTTGGAAGAGATAATTAATTTCTTCCATTATCAAGAGATGATTATTAATTATCCATCAAAATAAATTTTTATAGTCATCATTAATTACTTGTACTAAAATATTCAATTAATATTTTAATTTTCAAACCAAAGTATTCTTTTACTTTAAATACATCATTTTATTAATCAATGCATCAAATGATATTTTCTTCTAATTAAGACATTTCCTTAATTAGAATTATTCACTTTACTTACCCAAATTACCATATTAAATTTAATAAATTTCAAATAATTTAAGGGTATTTCCTCACCATTGATTTATAGTGAATGACCTCACTGATTGGCTGCAGAGTTGATCGAGTGATCAAAACTGCCTCGCCACTCATCCAAAACTCACTATGGTTCAAAGGCTTTATTAAACATTTAAAATAAAATTAATAATCCATCATATTAATTATTTTCAAACTTTACTTATTAAAACTCAATTTACCGTGTCTGACTGTCTCATCATAGCGTTTAGGAAATTCCTATCGATAACGTTGGCCAAACGCATCGACTAGAATTCTTAAAGCACTAGACGGACAACCCAACACAAAAATTCATTTTCTTTAAAAAGAAATACCTCATATATAATACTCAAAATTATTCTTTGGTTTTCCCAAAAACAAAATCCAATTTCTCTTAGAAACCTAACTTCAATTTTTGAAAAATTTGAAAACACAATTTGTTACTTATTCTCAAAATCAAGGAACACAAATAGAGCTCATCGAGATATTCCCATAATACTTGATCCTCAAGGTTGATGGAAAAGACTGGAGTGTTCATTATTCTGTATGGTATAACGAACCACTCACAAGACGTATAACGAGTTCGGAATGCGGTAAGAGTAACGCTATCCTCCGCAACTCGTAGCTCATGAAAAATCGGCGTAGGGTCAAGGTTAGGAATGACCCTAGCACCACTTAATGGATTACAAAGAGATCAATGAGATATAGAGTAAGGTTAAGATATCTTACCGAATGAGAAGAAGAATACTAACAACATATCATTACTTCAAACAAAGTAATGCTACAATGAATAACACCGATTGAGTATCCGAAAAGGATAACTCAAAGAAACTGAATGATAAACTCAATCAAACTCGAACAGTCTAGAAACTCACCCATTCCTTAGTGGAAGTCCTATTAGAAGGATAGCCGAAGGCTAACAGCTAGGACTAAGGTTAATTTAACACTTGATTGCCCGATTGGATATCAAACCCAAACAGACTCATCAAAACTCAACAAAGTCACCTTGACTGGAATTCGAGATATTTCATCAACATCTCGATACTCAAGAGTGAATTTAGAAACTTCGGAATCATCATTAACATTCCAAAGTGACAGAAATAATAAACAAACCAAAATAGGAAATCTAAATATACAATAGGATCCTATAAAACAAAGGATTGGACTTAATATCAAATAAGTCAATCCATCCCAAATCAAATGCATCTCAAGATTGTGAGTAACAAATAGATACTCACAAAAGCAACATCAAATAGAAATCTCAGAATGCTCATTACAAGCCAATCGTTGTGTATCCCCTTAATAGGATTCACAACTCTCAAATAAACACAACATGAATTCTCAAAGGAATCAATAAGCTCCATCGATACGAACTCACTCGTATCGACAAAAATAAGAATAGAATAATCTCCTAATAAGATTATTCACATGATAAGATAACATCAAACTCAATTATTAAATACTACGAAAATAATATATTCCTAGAAATATTCCATCTCAACCATACCAAAGATTCGACAAGGAATCAAAGCACGATTCGAAAACAAGCTCAAATAAAGAACAATGATTCACTCGTACTGTACTTCGAAGTATCGTGATAAACGTACTGTTCTGTGTTTATCCTACTTTGTTCTGACCTCAGCTCTGATACCAAGCTGTGACACCCCACCCCGAGACCCACATTAACAAAGAGAATTACTGGGTAATTCTGTCTATTAATGCGGAGAATAGGGCTGGTTAGGAGCGACCATCTATAATCTTGTCTTAAACATCTACTGCATACGTCGATAAATGTTCTATATTTTTTTTTCTATTTTAAGTGGATCGACATATCCAATAAATGCTTAATACAAAATTATAGGTGGCTAATGGATCTATCAGAACAACGTACAATAACAGTGTGCATATCACATCACAGAACAGTAATCATCATATATATAAATACATATACACCGATACATCCCAGTATAATACAAAACGATATACAAAAGTGGTTCAAAGACCACACTATATATACATCGAATCAAAATACACATCAGAGTCAAACGGAAAGAAATATAAACTACACAAAAATGCTAGGCTGATATCCAAGTAGATGCATCAAAGCTAAGTCCTGAAACTGATAGCTAACCTGAAATAACTCGGTCTGACCCGAGTGATAAACACACGGGTCAGGCAACTGAATCTTATCGTTAGAAAGGAAATACGATAAGGTATAAGGGAAACATACATCAAGGGATCAATAATTGATAAGAATGACTAAGGTTGATATCAAGGATTGTCTATCTCTAAGAAGTTATAATTCTACACTTACTTGGGTTAATACTAGGGGATTCATGCATATAAAGAAAACATCCAAATATGATTCATGAATAAATAAACTTCTCAAAGTGGTAAATGAAACCCAAGTATAAAACCATAAAATTGAAATCACCAAAATCCTCAAGAACTCATATTTCGCCTTATTCATCTCTATAAGGCTAAGTAAACACATCAAAATATGGTGAAATCAAAATTCTCTTAACTCATAAAATAAATCTCAGATTGGCCAATAATTACATGCTAAAGCATGTTGCACGTGCTAAAGTTCTCAGACTAGTGCTAGTAATATAGTTAGGTACCCAACAGAGATCTCAGAGGCGACCGAGGTCACCTTTTCCGGATTTCTCGGATTCTCAGATGACCCGAAGGTCATAGCACTAGTAATTCTAGAATGTGTCCCTAACTTTCGGAGAGGAATCTGTAAAGTGTTAACATGTGTCCCATACCACACGTTCGCACTAAACAGTTTACTAACCGTTAGTCAAATCCACATTAAAATAGAAACTCAGATGTTCCCAAAAGTCATATACCTTGCCTCATATCATCGGCATATGGTATAAAATACTAAGCTCAAACTATTCGCAAATCAAGTGAAAAAAACAAATCATCGGAAAACTCATCAACCAAAGCAAATACAACACACAAGACTACATGCAAGTGCTCAAGACAGCGATCTTGCATCAGCTATTTCAATCCTTTATTCACAGAATTTCATAAAGTGATACAAATGAAAGTTGTCACATTCTTTCTGCAGTTTCCAAAACTTTAAAAATTATAGGATTTGGATAAGAAACGCAAAAGTTATGCTCAAAATACTAGCTCAGGTTTGCACAAAACACTGAGTACACTACAACAACAGGTCAGCGAGTTTGCAAAAGGTTTTTCAACATTTTAATCAATGAATTTCAGAAAGTGATACAAATAAAAGTTTTCACACTCTTTCTGCAGTTTCCAAAACTTTAAAAATTATAGGATTTGGATAAGAAATGCAAAAGTCATGCACAAAATACTAGCTCAGGTTTGCACAAAACACTGAGTACACTACAACAACAGGACAGCGAGTTTGCAAGAGGTGTTTCAACATTTTAATCAATGAATTTCAGAAAGTGATACAAATTAAAGTTGTTACACTCTTTCTGCAGTTTCCAAAACTTTAAAAATTATAGGATTTGGATAAGAAATGCAAAAGTTATGCACAAAATACTAGCTCAGGTTTAAAATTACATAACTGAGAACAATATGCATAACAACAGGGCTGCGACTTAAAGAGCCATTTTGACCCTGTAGATCATAGATTTTGACAAATCATAAAACATAAAAGTTGAAGAGCATTTTCATAGCTAGAATTCAAAAAAAGAATCACCTGATTCGGACTTACAAGTCAAAAGATATACCCAAAACAATTATCAGGTATGGATTTATTGTCGCTGTCTTTTGCTCTCGGGACAGCGACAAAGAAGTGCATTTTTGACCAAATTAAACTCAAAAATTCATAAAACTCAAAACATGAAACTTTTAGCTTAAATCCTAAGCTTTCCAGAACATCAAAGATCATCCAATTTGGATAATAAACCTGAGAGATATGATAAAATTAGTTTCAGCTTCAAAATAGACAGAAATAAGCTACGAATTTTTTCAACCAGAGACAAAATTCAGCTACTGTAAGTTTTATACTTACTGTACTTAGCAAAGGAGACGATTTTTTGCAAGAAGACTTGAGCTTTCAGCGCTCTGGAGCTTCGATTCCACCTATAGAAGCTAAAAGAAAGCCATGCAAACCAAAAAGAGGGGTAAATAAAAGTTACAGTATATGAAAAATGGATTTCTCCTCAAATTGGAGAGATAAATAGATTAGAGATTACCTTCTCTTGTTTTTGGACTGAAAATCTATCTAATTCGAGCAATAAAATGGAGATTTGGATGAATTCTAAGTTGAGGAGGCCATTTGCAAAGCTTCAAGAAGTTTTCTGAGGAAGGAGATGAAAGAAGAGAATGAACTGTACGTTCATTTTCATGTTTCTCATCCAGAAGCTTCTTGTAATACCCCAAAATTTTGTGAAAAATTATTTTTGTAAAATGATTTAATTTTTGAAATATTTAGATTTAAATATGGTGAAATTTCTGGAATAAATAGTGTGCAAGTATATGTGTGCACGTGCACACTGAAATGGCACAAGGAAGAACTCCAGATTTCTTGGATTTAAAACAAGAATTAAAAAGCAATACAAACATGATTTTGCAACATGGATATTTGATTTCTGGAATTATATGGATCATCTTAGAAAATAAGAAAAGTAAGTTTTACTTTAAATCAGTAAACAGATTTTATTTAAAACCCAGAAAAGAAAATTATACACATATATATGTTATAAGGATTTGTAAACCTGTATACATATAGGTGCATATGTTTCTGAAATTAAAGAGGAATTAAATAAGCCTAGATAAGATATGTATACAAATATACATTTTTAAGTACTGAAAAGTATATATATATATAAGCAAGTGAAACTATAACATTAAAATGACATGAAATGTGATACAAGTCAATATGCTTGTGTAGGCAAAAATAGCAAAGGGGATTCTCAGGAATAATTAAAATATGAAATAGGATAGTCACACTTTTAACATGACTAGGTGAGTGGCCATTTTCTGAAAAGTAAAAGAAAGAAAATGCAGCCTTTAAATTGGTTAATATGGCCGGGGTATTATGAATGAAAAATGCATGATGCTAGCCAGGACAGAAATGGAATTCTGTTTTAACAAAACCCTAGTGGAAAAAAATGCATATAAATAGGCAGTTTTAGCCAGTAGAATTATCTTTACCCCGAGCTGCACAAAAATAAGAAAGGAAGAAAAATATTGGAAGGAAGGAGAAAACACTCATACAAGGATTTTCTGGATTAATAAGAGGAAATATTTAGGTGAGTAACCTCACTGAGTTCATGGCATTAAGACCTGAGATGAGGCAGCCACTTTTTATTGCCATTTACATATATTTCTGGTTTTGATGTATATGATTTCATCAATGCTTTTGGATGTCTTATTTTAAATCTGATATGATTTGATATGGATGTTTTTGGTGATCTCTGCTTTGTTGAGACATTTGTCTTTGAATGTGTATCATTACTGTTTTATTTTTACTCAAAATGTTAAAGTCCAGAATCTTAAAATTATATAGAGAATACTCTCAACTGTTATAGATCTATGGCATGAAAACTTTACAAAAATGTTGGGAGCTGCATTATACTTGGTATAAGTGCTGAGGCTTGAGAAGAAAAATGTTAAGGGTGCAATAGAAATTTTCTAAGTGCTGAGCCCTTAATCAAATCAAAAAAAAGAAGAAATTCACAAGCTAAAATTATGATTGAACCAGATCCTGAATCTGAATCAATCATAAAGGCTTGCAGATCAATATAATAAGAACATGCCATGCCTCTTTTTACAGTTGAAAATATTCTTATATTTTACTAAGATCAAGACATATTGACCCCATTTAGGAAATAACCGTCTGATTATTTCTGAGGAGAATTATGCTAGGAAAGATTATGGATGTTTCCACGTTTGCAGTGACATGTTCACTTAGCATATTTGATGATAGGATTTAAGACAATACACTAGTAAATAAACTAGGGAAGGGAAGGCCAAGAAAGCTGCTGGAATGCTTGTCATATTTGAAGTATATAAGTTGGCACATGGTTTGTTTAAGCCCTGAGATCTTTGTGCAATGATGTGAATTAGTTCATTGCAATGTGTCCCAGTGATTCCTTAATAGCAGATGAGGCAGGGATTTAAATTGAATTATACAACCTGTAAATGAAGAAATAGGAATATGGATATTTCTTAGGTTGAATGGTATGGAACCAAGATGGTTCCAGTGAATGCAATTGTTGCAATTAGATAATTATGTTTGCATGATTATGTATGCAAGTGTAAGAATGATAAATGAATATATCATACCTGAATCAACTTAATTATACTATGTTAAAGTAATTGATTGCAGGAATTTGCTTAAATAACTAATTGGTGCTCTTATATTCTCTATTGCTTAATATCATGAATGTATTGATGTTACTCATACCAGATCATAGATCTGACCCTTGTTTGCTCATGGCATATGGGTGTCTCATTTTAAAATGAGGCAGCCACTCATGCTCTTTCAGGTAACCCAGGCACTAAGTAAAAATGAAGTTATGGCTATTATGGAGGAGTGAATGAACATGCTAGCTAGTTTCAATAAGAGCTTAAATTGATTATATCTGCATGTATTCAGGAAAAATTTTATGTTTCTAAGATTTCCAGTCATGTAATGAATTCTATTATGGTTAGATGGACTAGTTGTATCATGTTAAATATATTGTTATGCACTAAGGATTAAAATCCAAAAGAAATATCTGAGTGGAGAACAAGGAAATGATTTTAAGTATTGATATGAATGCTTGGAAAAGAAATAGGCATATGTAGGTGAGCTACTGTTTTGCATAATTTATATTATGTATTAGTTAATCTTGAGACATAACAGAGCACTGAGTTTTAGAATAAAATCTGGATTTAGCTAGAAGTAAACTTATAAGGATTTTAGTTTCCTTTTTACTGAAATGCTTTGTAAATAAGTTTGAATTCATTTCTGAATCGTATTGAGAAAAGTAAAATGTTTTTAAAGGCTTCAGACAGAATGCAATGAGTGGTATCTCCATTGCTTTGAACTAGTGTGTAGCAGATACAGGATACATGAGTTAACCAGCTTCAAATAAATGATGTATTGGTTGATCATGATAGATTGTATTTTGAAAATAAAAATGCATTTCAAAAGCTTAGTACATTTAGCAATTGTTTCACCACAATCATCTTTAAAAGTTTAAGACAGATAAGCAATGTAAACTGGTTTGAACAAACAAAACCTGGCAACACCCCATATACTCTGAAGTTTAGGTAGATTCTGGTTTGTAAAATGCAAATAAAAGAATGGTCAGATCAACCACATGGTTAGACCATAGGTCAGGCAAATTGTTCACTTCAAATCAATGAAGCAAGGAACCATTTGAACCCAGTTTTCTGGAAAATGAGCAAAGATATTGACATGTACATGTATATCTGTGTACATGTTGATATTTGGGCAAAAATATAAACATAAATTCCTAGAACAATTGTAGGAAAGGGTTTTAAAAATAATAAAGCAAGAAATTTTGTTTTGTATGTTAGATTATAGGATGAAATTAAGTATATATGTGCAGATATAGGTAGATATCAGATTTCAAACCATACAGGAGAAAAAAAAACAAAAATTGGGTTTGAACCGACCAGCATAGCACTCGAACTCGTGACCTCTCATGTATAAGTTAGGCACGTTTCCATTACGCCTAGATGTTGCTTGTGTTCACTTATGATCCACTTTCTTTTAGCCTGAGTTTGATACTATCCAGACTTTAACACAATCATCCATATTATAGGCTTGCTTTCCACTGATTATTACTTGATCATTTCTTAATTATAATGACAGACTAAAGTACATGTTTCCAGTGGATTCTATGGTCAAAAATCAGGATACAATAATTAATCTTTTAAAAGGGAATTATCACATTTTAATAGATTTAAAAGGATTTCTACTTACATATTATCATGCTCTGATTCTAGTAGAATATAACATAGATATCTTCATATATGTATGTTTGGAATGATTTAGATTTAAAACAATATTTTTATATTGTAAAAGATCCTGGATATATTTTGTTTATTGGATAAAGAAAATGACCCTGGGAAATACATTTGTAATGAATGATATATCTATATATCATCTCTTAAAAAAAAATCCTTATGAAATTAGGGTGGAAATAGGAGGGTCATTTCACTTCTCTAGGCAATGGGTTTGGGCCAAAAGCAATAGCAACCCAATAACACTTAATCAAATTTTAGTTTATCAAATTATGTTCATGTCATTTATTTAAATCTTCATAACTTCTTCAATTTAAATCCAAATTTAGCAAACTTGGACTTGTTGGAATCGTCTCAACACCTAGATTCCAAATAAAAATGTAAAAACCCAAATTTTACACTTTTATTATTTATTTTACTGATATTACTAAATTTAACTAATTTCTACACTTTTGCAAAATAAATTGCAATATGATACAAATTGATTAAATATAAACGTATATTACATTCCAATGAATGTAAATACATGTTCTAACACTAATAAAATATTTTGCATCATTATTAATCATATTCCCCGTGAATAATTATTATATTAACCAATTCTCATATATTTAAATTAATAAAATGGCAATATTGGCAAAAATCATAATATTGCACACATTATCAATTTTTAATTGAATGTACCCAAAACAATACATTCAACATTCATGAAATAAAGTAAAACTTTATTTCTCTCATGTTTATCATTTTATTTAGCCCAAGCTAACCCAAATCCATTGTTTATTAAAATAAATAATATTTTCTACTTATTAGTCCAATTAATTCCAATATTAAATTATAATCACCATTATAATTTAATATTCAAGGTAATCTCAAAAACAAGGGTTGTTACATTTATGCTTTGTACTTTATTTTATATGTAAACTTTTTATTTGTATACACTTTGTTTTCTTTTTCTTGTTTATATGTGTATTTGTTTGTATGCATACATTTGTTTTACTTAGTTTTATACTTGAATGTATATTTATTTTATTTTACTTTATTTTTTTCCTTGTTGCTTTACAATATTTTAATCTCAAATGATTTATACAGAATATACTTGGATATCGGGGAAACTCGCAATAAATAAATCGATAAATTTCACTTTAAACCCTTTGTTTTACTATTTTTATTCAGAATGAAATAAATTAACAAATTTAAATTCAAAAATTCAATTAATTATTAATTTAAATACTTATAAAGTTTGGGGTCGTTACAAACTTCCCCCCTTAAAAGAATTTCGTCCTCGAAATTCGCAGGCACGAAAAAAAAACAAAGAGAGAGATAGACAGATTCAATCTCCTATAATTACTCAGACTTACGATATGGATTCCGAATTCAAGTCGGAATATTTCAGAATACATACCAATTTGTCCCTCTTCGGACTTTGGTATTCAAAAGAGTTTAGAATAGAATTTCAAAATTTGGTTTCAAACGATATCGTTTTATTGATTCAATTCAAATTTATCCTCATATTCTATTAATCAATTTAACTTAAATTAAAATTCCCAATTTATTTAAAGTTTAAATCAAAAAGCTGATAAGAAACTGATGAAGATACGAAGTAATCAAAAGAATTTGGAAACGAATCAAAGGATATTGATAAGAAAGTTGTTTCCACTGTTGCAGGGTATTGACCATTTATAGTCGTATTTCCCTGTCCCATATCTCGTCCTCTTCTTGCACTCATACTTACTATCAGTGGATAGCAAGAGAATTTACTGAGACTTTCAGACGGATATCTTAAAGATACACTCATTCTAGAGTTTACTTCACTCTATCTCTAATGAGCTACTTAACGTGTTACACTCCTGAGCTAAAGTTCAACCTTAGCTCTGATACCAAATGTAACGATCTGGATTTTTCGCGCTCGAAAATCGACATCCATACTTTACATCGTACTCGAATGCCGCAGATTCGACCATTCAAATCCGAGTCGCCGGAGCTTATAACACAGTTAAGTAAATAACGTAGCGGAATAAAAAGAATATAGATATACAACATCTGATACAATATCCAGATACAATGATGATACAATGAATATCTATATACATCAGAGATATGATCCAAGAAATAGCATCGGAACAGAAAACAATAACATCAGCAGCGGATAATCTCCATCTTCAAAGCACTAAGCCAGATATAGCTCGAACTCCCAATAACGAGGCACAAAGATAAGCAAGTGCAGTCTAATCCAAAGACTGAACTAGCTCCAGATAAATCTACAAATCTGACTATCTGAAAAACCAAACTCTAGACTGCTCGTGTAGAAAAATTTTAAGCATCCAGAGTTTAGGAAAGAAACAATAAACTCCGGATCAGTCATGGAACTGGTGTGAGCAACAAAAACAGTTTATCTTTAAAAAACGAACAACAAAAGAATTTAAAGTCAATTCGCAATGCTTTTGGAAAATGAAACTACCATAAGGCCTCCCGCCACACACACAATGCAAACGCAGACTTGGAGGAGATTTCTCCTTATAATAGTCAAAGATGCTTACTACGCAAAATCAAATCATTTTTGATATTATTATTAGTGCATAGTGTAGAAAGTATTTCAAAAATAGAATATCAATCTTAGCCAACATACGTACCATTATAGTATGCCTACTATAGCTACCATATTAGATGGCAGGTTCTACAACTAAAACCGTACACAGTTCGTATTGGAAGATGGATTTCCAACAAAAGGTCAGGCTAAGGAACTTCCCATGCCACGGTGGGTACGTCCCTGGAATAGACGACCCGAGAACCTAACCGGATCTCTGCCAACACAAGGCCGGGTTACCTCTGCAAAAATAGGTAACTACTGACACGCGTATGCCATCCCCCGATCGTCACCGATCTTCCCGAGGATCCTCGATTTCCAACAACCACATAATCATAATAATGCAGTAACCACAGAGGTTAAGTATCTGGGCTCCATACCATGATACCACCTTTATCCAGAAGGAATGACATACACTAAGGGGCGCTACTCCCTAGAACCTTGCTGCATCCTTCCTGTTTCGACCATTTCCGGGATGTGAGGCTCGACGAAGTCTCGTCCAAAAAGCTACGCTTTGTCATAAAGCCATGCTTTGGGTCAAACAAATGATCAACCTATGATCACAAAGATATAAGATCAAACAAATGATCATATCGCAAATGATCAAACACTGATCATCACACAGCAACACTCAGCATGTCACATTACCAAATTGGGATATATCGCTGATAAATTTCAACTACATAACCTCTGAGCTCGTATGTCTCAGAGAAGGGTGTTAAGCTAAGAGAATAAATTCTTCGCCACCAACAGATATGTATTTGAAAGAAATCGGCTTTATATCTCAAAGTGTAATGTCAGACATGTAACCATACAAGTCTGTTCCGGGATCGAACAGAACCGAAGGCACTTCTTACGAAGCCCTTGCAATTCCGGGTAATTTCCAATCACGTCCGGACTTCCCGTCACAAAAGAGTGATATAAATCTCTATACCGGAGCAACTCAGTGCAGAGACATTCGACAGGTTGTCCTTTCATTTTCGAAAAATATCCGGTCTTCACCACCGGTCTTCAAATGCCATCCATATACGACGTATCACTATTCGGAATGGGTTATATGACCCAAAGGTCTTTTCCCGGCTAACCCGAATAGTGAGCGCAATATTTAAAAATATATGGATATTGGGAATCCAATTAAGTCACAACTTATTACCCAAACTTTCTTTTCAAATGGTTTAACAAATTACCATTTTAATCTTTTTAAACAAAAAGATTTAATTCACAAAGCTCACTTAATTTCATAAAGATTCATTCACAGATTTTCCAAATCGATTTCCATTTCAGTTTAATTTATTCGTTAAATCTTTAAATCAAAGATTTAACTAATAGCTTTCAAAACAATTCCATTTCAAATGGTTTAAACAAACATTATTTTAAATCTGTTAAGATAACAGATTTAATTCATAGCTTTTTAAAACAGTTCATTCATAACTTGGAAAAATAATTCCAATTCAATCTTGAAATTCCTTTAATTAAACTGGAATTTCATTTCTTATCTGAAAGCTTTTATCATTTGAAAACAAACAGTTTTCATTTCGGAAATCTGATTCATTTATACAAGTTAAAATCTTTGGGTTAAATCCAAATTCTCAAAATTTTACTTTTAAATGGTTTAACTTTATATAAACACATTTATATCATCTTTAATCCCTAATTTCAAATCATAGAATTCAATTTCAAAAAAAACTTGAATTCAAATTTAAATCAAATTATTTAAATTTTCAAAACTCGTTTAAGTTATTCAAAATAACTTTTATCTTTGAAATTCTATTTCAAAAGCTTTTCATTTTAAACCCAAATTTCCGATTTCAAAATCAATTGAAATTAAAATTTCAATTTCAAAAACATCAAATTTAAATTATCTGTGACTTAACCGATTTCCACATGAAATCCATATTTGTGTGTGTATAAGTGTGGTCCAGGGGTTTTACACACAATAGTGCAACACAATGAATCATCACAGATCAGAATACAGAAATATAGTTGATAAGCGATATAAACTATAACACTTATCGTTTATGCATAGACCACAGATATATAAATATCACAGATAATAAATTACATCACAGATAATTAATCACAGATCATAACATAAATCAGGGTGTATCACAAAGCATCATATATCAGGGATATCAAACAATTCAACATTCTATAGAATCCAAACATCCATAAGTAAAGTCAAGTATTCAATAGTTATTTATAAGCAGAATCAATTAATCGTTAAATCCTGATAAATTCAATTTATTTCCAAGTAAATTAATTACTTATGAATTAATTATCCAATCTTGGTTTATTAATTACAAATCATTTGATATAAATTAATTAATCAATTGCCTTAATTAATCCAAATTATTCTTAACTAATCATATAAATTAATTTAACCTTTAATAATTCATCAATCTTTAATTATTTAAATAATAAATCTTTAATTATTTAATTCACTATTTAATTAATTATCTTCAATTAATAAATTAACCTTTAATTTATTACCATTTAATTAATTATCCTTTCTTATAAATTAATTAGCTTTATATTTATAATTAATTGATCTTTAGTTACTTATAAATCATTAATCAATATAAAATTAACTTAACTTTTAAGTTAACACATTAAAACATTTAAATCAATTTCTTGATTTCTTAATTAAGTTTTATTTAAAATAAACCCCTTTTCAAATCTAAGTTTAAACCATTTTAAATTTCTTAATTAACTTTAGAAATATTATTATTTCAAAACCTTTCAACACAAATTGATATTTATACTTAACAATAATTATTTTAAGAAAAATAAGTTTACAAATTAAAATGATTTAAATTTGTTCAAATTTTAAAATCTGGAAATATACAACCCCAGGCCTGCTTCGAGTCATACCCGAGAAAATTTGGCCTCTGCTTCGAGTTTTTCCAGAAATCGACCCGAGTGAGTATTTTTTTTCGAAATTTTGTTTAAGTGTTTTCGACCCGGTAGCCTTTCAATTTTACTCGAGTTCGACTTCGAGTCGAATGCCTGTTTCCCCCGTACCTGAACCCGAGCTATTCCTTCTCTCTTCTTCATCTTCCCCACTCCCATGACTTCCAGATACACCCGCATACGCGTGCACGTGCACATGAGTTTGCCATCACTCCGGCGAACAACATCACCACCGGCAAGTCACCCACGATCTCCCCTAACTAACTGACCACCTGATTTCCTCGTTTACGACGAAAACAAAATTGGGTTCAAATGAACCCACTGGAACGAAACTGACACCACAAAAACCACCTCGTGCCTTCATCGCTGACCACCGGTCATCACGCCCTCGCGCCTAGAGCTTCGCCACTCATCCACGAACGTATTCCCCCCGGTGCGATCGAACTCGATACACCATAGACAACGAAATTGCCGCGTCATCTTCATCGAACAAAACTGGAGCTTAACCCTAATTCATCGTCGCGCCATCCCCACGACGATCTAGAAATTCTGCAATTATTTTTCCATCAATCTACACCCTTCAGGCTATCTTCGCCCCAAAGCCCGATTCACGAAACATTGACGATCATCAGAATTTCACAAAAATAATAATTCCGTTCAACTAACATTTTCTACCAATTTAGTAATCTAAAAATCATGAAGTGATATTCAAAAATCATTATTTTCCAACTCGAATCAAGTTATAAAATCAAAACACAAATTTATAATAATTAAATTTTAACATATATATGATTTTTACTGTGAATTCACTGCTCCAAATAGTTTTACTTGTTAGTTCAACTTGTTAATATTTTTAAAACTTAGATTATATTATTAGAATCACTTTTTATTCAAGGATTATCATCTAAAACAAATCGGGAAAGAAGTATTGGATTTGTTTTATGGATCTAGTCTGTGGAAATGTTAAACAGAGGAAGAAGAAGATACCCCTGTAACAGACATATATGTATCACAGGTGAATGCATTTAATTGTTTTCCACAACAACATTCAAACATCGATCATACTAGTAAACTATCATTATCACTGAATAAATCAAAATGGAAGATTATAGGAAGTTTGCTCACCGTGGTTAAAAGAAAGAACAGAGCACTTGAATTGACTCAGGCTTGAGAAGATATAAGCTGAAGCCTTAACTTTGAAAACTGTTTTAAAAACTTGAAACTGAATTTCCAATCTTCTTTGTTTTGATAAAACTCGAGTTGCTTTGTTGTTTAGATTTTGCATGCAGTAACAATTCCAGATTGAAGAAAATGATGTTGTTCAATTTGTAGCTTTGGGTGATATTTACTTTAGTTTCTTTTTTTTTCTTTTTTTTTCCAGTTTAGAATGGAACGAATACTGAAGTGGGGATTGATAAATGGAAGATAATTTACAGGGTATCATATTTTCTTTGTACTATACTAAGCATGGCTGATGCATAAGGGATGTATATAGGGTATAAGGCATGGTACAGGGTATTGTTTCTTTGTACTTTATGTTTCACATGTTTACTTGTTTTGCTCGGCTGATACCTTCTCTTGTATGCTAGAGGTAGTAGCATTAATGACTTGTACAAAGTATATATATATATATATATATTAATTTGTTTGTTCATACTTTATCTTTGACAAAGCTCACTTTGTGGTGGCTGCAACTATGTTTTGATGGGAGGGAATGATTTGTATATGTACTTTTTTATATTTTGTTTTGTTTTTATACTTTGTTTTGTTATTCTTCTTACTTTTTGTTTCGGCTGAGAATATATTGAGAAGATTTTGTTTCATACTTTTGTTACTTGAAGATTAAGTTTTTGTTTTGTTTGTTTTATGCTTTGTACTTTATTTTATATGTAAACTTTTTATTTGTATACACTTTGTTTTCTTTTTCTTGTTTATATGTGTATTTGTTTGTATGCATACATTTGTTTTACTTAGTTTTATACTTGAATGTATATTTATTTTATTTTATTTTTTTCCTTGTTGCTTTACAATATTTTAATCTCAAATGATTTATACAGAATATACTTGGATATCGGGTAAACTCGCAATAAATAAATCGATAAATTTC
This sequence comes from Allium fistulosum, assembly GCA_030737815.1. NCBI lineage: Eukaryota > Viridiplantae > Streptophyta > Magnoliopsida > Asparagales > Amaryllidaceae > Allium > Allium fistulosum. Next base: position 731,809,398 of record CM060904.1, on the reverse strand, counting down.
ACTTTAAACCCTTTGTTTTACTATTTTTATTCAGAATGAAATAAATTAACAAATTTAAATTCAAAAATTCAATTAATTATTAATTTAAATACTTATAAAGTTTGGGGTCGTTACAGAGTTAATCTCTACCTTTGATTTCTTTGAGTCGCTGATCTGAGATGCGCATGTTTTAAGTCGCTGAAGACTTGTTGCCGTAGATCTTGTTTGCCGACTTAATCTCAGCTGTTGATTTCTTAAGTCGTTACTTGTTTGTTTTAGGTCGTTACCGACCTAAGTTAAGTCGCTGAAGACTGAGGCCTTAGATTCTTATGTCGCATTGATCTCTACCGTTGATTCTTAAGTCGCTGAAGGAAGCGGATGTATTGAAGATAGGGCGCGTCTGTTTAAGTCGTAGGTCGTTCTGTCTTTTGAGTGTGTACTTAGGTCGTGTACGACCTGTACGACGTAATGTGTTGTATTTTCTTATATTGTAATATGTTAGGTCGCTGCCGACCTATACTAAGTCGTGTCTGTTAAGCCGCATGTTGTAATGGGTTTGTGTTGTAACTATGTTAAGTCGCGAAAGTCTTTAGGTCGCGTGAGCTTAGGTCGTAGGTCGCTCACGACCTAAGAGTTGTCATTTTTTTCTGCTGAAATTGTTGTAGCCTATAAATAGGCAAGTTGAGTCATTTTGTAAGGTTGTTGATTTTTGAATAAAATTCTCTTTTGATTGCTGTGTGCTTTCATCTAAATTGGTAGTTGAGTGTAATCTCCTATCTCCTCTTTCGGATAATCGAGTGCGCTCGATTCAACGATTGTAGAAGCCGATTCGCGGAATCTAGTGCGCTAGATCAACGCTCGAAGAATTGAAGATCTTTGAACCCGGTATCGTGCGCGATCAACGAGTTCGGGATAGCTAGAATTCGGTATCTTCGGATCAACGAATTTGGGCATTTCAGTATCTTCCAATCCACCGATTACTACATTCAACGATCTACATTGTTTTTGTAATATCCGCTGCGTCAGTTTTGGTATCAGAGCTTGTTCTAGCCAATCATAGCTAGATCGAGACTTGGAGCCTATTCATTTAGAAGTTGAAGTGATTTGCCGAGCTTGAAGGGAAGGTTTGAGTTTGTGTTTATCACGGCCGAGAGTAAGAGGAGTGTTCATCATTGTTCGAAGTTGTTTGATCGGATTTTAATTGGAGGCCGAAACTTTGTCCATCGTGTTCATCGCGATTTGCTACGAAGTGGAAGTTTTCGATCCATTTCATTTTTGGATCAAAGTCCGAAAAGTGTTTGAAATTTGAAGTGTTGAAGAGTTGGTGAAGTTTTCAAGTATGCCGCCAAGGAGAGCTAATCGTCACCAAAACGTAGAAGCTTTGTATCGAAGAGAAGAAGCTGATGAGATGGAGCAAAGAATCAATGAAAACTTTAGTGAAAAGCTTAACGAAGGAATTGGCCGGTTAGAGAAACTTATGACGGAGATGAATCAAAATCGGAGAAGGGTTTCACCTGAATCTAACCATGGGGGTAGTAGAGTCTCGCCACATTCCAATCGAGACAGAAGTGTTGAAAATGATCAAGGGCGTGGGAGGAACGTGAATGATCGTGCACGGAGGAATGTAGATAGAAGGGATGATGGTGGAAGACGTAATGGTAGTAGAGATGTGGGTGGACGAGATAGACAACGATATACATCTGATTTTGAAGAGGAGTATGATGGTGGTAGTGTTCGAGGACAAGGAAGAAATCACTCTGAGTATGATCACAAGTGGGAGACGGGAATGAAGACTGAAATTCCTGAATTCAAAGGTGGTATGCAAGCGGAGGAGTTTCTAGATTGGGTAGCTAATGTTGAAGAGATTTTTGACTTTAAAGAAGTTCCAGAACATCGTAAAGTGAAGTTGGTTGCTATGAGGTTGAGGGGTAGAGCTTTGGCATGGTGGCAGCAAACCAAGCTTACACGCGAACGTATGGGGAAGTCAAAAGTTGAATCTTGGGAGAAGATGAAGAAATTGATGAAAGCAACGTTCTTACCTTACAATTATCAATCTTTGATGTATCAACGTTTGCAAAACTTGAGACAAGGGACGAAATCTGTGAATGACTATGCTGATGAATTCTATCAACTTATTGCAAGGAATGATATTATGGAAACGGAAGAGCAGTTGACATCTTGGTTCATTGGGGGATTGAGAATGCAGATTCAGGATATGGTTAATATGTTCGATCCAAGATCTGTAGCGGAAGCACATCAGAAAGCGTTGGCTTGGGAGAAACAGGGACGACGAGGAAGTGGTGTGTTTACTAATTCTAACAATTAAGCGAAGGGTGTTGGAGGAAGTTCTAATGTTTCTAAACCTATCAGTAGACCAGTGGTGAAGGAGGTTGAGAAGACAAGGGTTAACAATGGTTTCAAATGTTACAATTGTCAGGAATTGGGTCATAAAAGCAGTGAGTGTCCAAAGCCAAAGAAGAGAACCATGATTGCAGAAGTTGAGGATGAGGATGAAGAAGCTGAATGTTCCAATTCACCACCTGATGAGGAGGAAGAAGAAGTGACGGGAGATGAAGGGTACAATCTAATGATGAAGAGATCCTGTTTAACACCAAAGCAAGAGGAGGATTGTAGTTGGTTGAGGAGCAATATTTTTCAGTCAACATGTACCATTCTGGGGAAAGTTTGCAAATTTGTTATTGATGCTGGAAGCTGTGATAATATAATTTCGTCAGAAGCTGTGAGGAAGTTGGCTTTGAAGAATGAGAAACATCCGAAACCGTACAAGCTAGCTTGGTTGAGGAAAGGCAGGGAGGTGAAGGTTGGACGAAGGGCTCGTGTGAAGTTTTCCATTGGGAAAAAATATAAAGACGAAATTTGGTGTGATGTTGTGGACATGGACATTTGTCATTTGTTGCTGGGGAGACCGTGGCAGTATGATAGGGCGGTGCAACATGATGGGCGTACCAACAGTTACAGTTTCATGTTTGAAGGCACAAAGATTACTCTAGTTCCAAAGAAGCGACAACATGAGGAAAACAAGTTGGAGGAGATTGAAGAGCTCAAAACTTTGTTATCGTTGAAGGAGTTTGTGAAGGAAGTAGAGGAGGAACCTGAAGTATTTTTGTTAATTGGACGAGAGAGCAGTGAAGAGGTTGAGATTCCAGAAGAAGTTAAACCAGTTTTGAAAGAATTTGACGATGTATTTCCAGAGGAGTTACCAACGGAGTTACCACCGTTGAGAGATATCCAACATCAGATAGATCTTGTTCTAGGTGTTGTGTTGCCAGACAGACCACATTATCGAATGAGCCCGAAGGAACATGAAGAGTTGCGAAGGCAAGTGGAAGAATTGCTTGAACAGGGGCATGTACAGGAGAGTCTTAGTCCTTGTGCTGTACCAGCTTTATTGGTACCCAAGAAGGATGGGACGTGGAGGATGTGCACTGACAGTCGAGCATTGAATAAGATTACTGTGAGATGTAGATTTCCAATGCCGAGGTTGGATGACTTGTTAGATCAAATAAGCGGAGCTACTATATTTTCGAAGATTGATTTGAAGAGCGGATATCATCAAATTCGTATCAGACCAGGAGATGAGTGGAAGACTGCTTTTAAAACCAGGGAGGGTCTATACGAATGGTTGGTCATGCCATTTGGTTTATCCAATGCACCGAGTACTTTTATGAGGGTGATGAATCAGATTTTTCGACCGTTCATTGGGAAATTTGTGGTGGTGTATTTTGATGATATTCTGGTTTACAGCGGGAGTCCAGAGGAACATTTGAATCATCTGAGGGAAGTCCTGATGGTATTGCGACAAGAACAATTCTATGCAGCAACGAAGAAATGCGTGTTCATGACGCATAGTGTTTTATTTCTGGGGTACGTTGTGTCGGAGGAAGGAATACAGGTTGACCAAAGTAAAGTTGAAGCAATTAGAGATTGGCCGCAGCCCAAGACGATAACGGAAGTTCGTAGTTTTCACGGGTTGGCTTCATTCTATAGAAGGTTTATACCACACTTTAGTAGTGTGATGGCACCTGTTACTGATTGCATGAAGGGTAAACAGTTTTCATGGACGGAGGAAGCCGGGGTTGCTTTTGAGCGAATCAAAGAACTTTTGACGTCTGCACCAATTCTAATATTACCAGATTTTCAGTTAGTGTTTGAACTACATACTGATGCATCCAAGGTTGGAATTGGAGGAGTGTTGAGTCAGAAGGGACGTCCAATTGCATATTTCAGTGAGAAGTTGTCAGGAGCGAAGATGAGGTACAGTACGTATGATGTGGAATTCTATGCTATTGTACAATCTATTAAACACTGGAGACACTATCTATTTCAGAAGGAGTTTGTTCTGTATACTGATCATGAAGCATTGAAGCATTTGCAAGGGCAAGATAAGATCTCAGCGAGACATGCATCGTGGATTGCATATCTGCAGCAGTTTACTTTTGTTGTTAAACACAAGTCTGGGGTGACGAATCGAGTGGCTGATGCATTGAGTAGAAGAAATCACTTGTTAACTACATTGAAGGTTGAAGTGACGGGGTTTGAAATATTGCCAGAATTATTTACCGATGATCCTTACTTTGCAAAGTTAGTTGATAAAGTCAAGGAGGGAAAGACGGATGAGTTTTTGATGGTAGATGGTTTTCTGTTCAAAGGAAATCGATTGTGCATACCGGAGGGTAGTCTGAGAATGAAGATTATCATGGAGTTACACGACGAGGGACATGTTGGGAGAGACCGTACCTTACAGTTGATTTCACAGTCCTACTTTTGGCCATTAATGAGGAAAGAGGTGGAAAGGTTTGTGGAGCGTTGTCATATTTGTCAGGTTTCGAAAGGAACTGCGACTAATGCTGGTTTATATATTCCATTACCTGTACAATTAAACCATGGGTTGATGTGAGTATGGACTTCGTGTTAGGATTACCGAGGACACAGCGTGGTAACGATTCCATATATGTGGTGGTGGATAGATTTTCGAAGCTGACACATTTTATTGCTTGTAAGAAGACGGCGGATGATGTTCATGTTGCTCAATTGTTTTTCAAGGAGATCTATCGACTTCATGGATTGCCAGAATCTATTGTGTCGGATAGAGATACTAGTTTCCTGAGTCATTTTTGGTTGAGTTTGTGGAAAATGGTGGGAACGAAGCTGAAGTTTAGTAGTGCTTATCACCCGCAGACAGATGGACAGACTGAGGTGGTAAACAGATCATTGGGAAACTTGCTGAGGTGTCTTGTACAAGATAATCTGAAGAGTTGGGATGTGAAGTTATGCCAGGCAGAGTTTGCCCATAATCATGCTGTGAATCGAGGTACTGGGTTCAGTCCATTCCAGATTGTCTATTCGAGCTTACCGAAAGGACCGTTGGATTTAACGGTGATACCACACTCAAAGGGGACAATTAAGAAAGCTGCTGATTTTGTTGAAGGGCTGACGGAATGTCATAAAATCGTTCAAGAACAATTAGAGAAAGCAAATGAGAAGTATAAACAATCTGCAGATTTGAAATGACGAAATGTTGGGTTTAATGAAGGAGATATGGTTTATGCAGTGTTAACAAAAGATCGTTTTCCAGTAGGTGCTTATAACAAGTTGAAAGCCAGGAAAATTGGTCCGGTGGAAGTCATAAAATGAATTAATGAAAATGCATATAGGTTGAGGTTGCCAGAAGATGTGTACACTTCTGATGTGTTCAATGTTAAACATCTCGTACCATATCATGGGGATGAACGAGCTGATGTGGAAGAATTTACAAATTCGAAGACGAATTTCTCTCAACCAGGGGAGGATGATGCAGTCCAAGTACTAGGTCGTGACCGACCTAGCAAACTCGTAGGTCGTAACATGTTGATGGGACGAATCCGACCTAAAGCTAAGGAGTCAATATTTCGTGAAGAAAGGTGGAAAGTTGAAGTCATAGGTCGCGACCGACCTAACGAAGCCTATAAGTCGCTCCAACGACTTAGTGAAGATCAATGACCTAGTGGAAAAGCGCTCAGGCGACCTAACACGTTTTTAGGTCGTGTACGACCTAACGAATTGGAAGACAGGTCGCTAGTACGACTTACCGAGTTAAAAGTGCTCCGGGTTAAAATGAAACGACCTATACTAAGTCGCAGGAAAATGTCTCGACCTAAGTTAGGTCGCAAGAACTTAGGTCGCATAAAGATGGTTAAGATGCCAGGGTTCTTAGGTCGTGAGGTTTTAAGACGTACATGCTTAGGTCGCGGAGTTATGTTATCTTTAAGTCGCAAAGCTCTGGATGCCATTGATTCTTCTGCCGAGTTAATCTCTACCTTTGATTTCTTTGAGTCGCTGATCTGAGATGCGCATGTTTTAAGTCGCTGAAGACTTGTTGCCGTAGATCTTGTTTGCCGACTTAATCTCAGCTGTTGATTTCTTAAGTCGTTACTTGTTTGTTTTAGGTCGTTACCGACCTAAGTTAAGTCGCTGAAGACTGAGGCCTTAGATTCTTATGCCGCATTGATCTCTGCCGTTGATTCTTAAGTCGCTGAAGGAAGCAGATGTATTGAAGATAGGGCGCGTCTGTTTAAGTCGTAGGTCGTTCTGTCTTTTGAGTGTGTACTTAGGTCGTGTACGACCTGTAAGACGTAATGTGTTGTATTTTCTTATATTGTAATATGTTAGGTCGCTGCCGACCTATACTAAGTCGTGTCTGTTAAGCCGCATGTTGTAATGGGTTTGTGTTGTAACTATGTTAAGTCGCGAAAGTCTTTAGGTCGCGTGAGCTTAGGTCGTAGGTCGCTCACGACCTAAGAGTTGTCATTTTTTTCTGCTGAAATTGTTGTAGCCTATAAATAGGCAAGTTGAGTCATTTTGTAAGGTTGTTGATTTTTGAATAAAATTATCTTTTGATTGCTGTGTGCTTTCATCTAAATTGGTAGTTGAGTGTAATCTCCTATCTCCTCTTTCGGATAATCGAGTGTGCTCGATTCAACGATTGTAGAAGCCGATTCGCGGAATCTAGTGCGCTAGATCAACGCTCGAAGAATTGAAGATCTTTGAACCCGGTATCGTGCGCGATCAACGAGTTCAGGATAGCTAGAATTCGGTATCTTCGGATCAACGAATTTGGGCATTTCAGTATCTTCCAATCCACCGATTACTACATTCAACGATCTACATTGTTTTTGTAATATCCGTTGCGTCAGAATGCTGGTCAATGCTTTGGCTAGACCATCTTAGGTAGGACCAAAGACTTACTCTGTCCTCCCTCCAGAGGGGCGCTTTGGTTAGGCCACATAGGTAGGACCGAAGGCTTGCGGTGCTCTGGTCAGGCCTTATAGGCAGGATCATATTCTGACCTCCCTCTAAGAGGTGTTGCGGTCAGGCCTTATAGGTTGGACCGAAGGCTTATAATGCTTTGACTAGGCCTTTGTGGCAGGATCAAAGGCTTTTCCTTTATTTTATAAGTTTCTTTCTTTCCATTGATTATCAATTTTTTAGGTATACTTGTCTCGGTTTCTTTATCCATTGTAGGAAACTAAGTCTCAGATGATCGGCATTCTAAGTTCTTGCTATTACATTACCATTAGGTCGGCTTAGTCAATATGTTCCTGGTGGGATCACTTCATGGATAACAAGGGGTCCTTCCCTGTTTGGTCCGAGTGGTCCATCTGCCTAATTTTTGGTATTTGCCATGACCTTTCGAAGCACCAAATCTCCTATTATGAAATGATCTCCCTTTAATTTTGGAGTTGTAGTATCTTGATATCTTTTATATGGATGCTTCATCTTTCAATTAATTGATTAAATCTAGGGATTCTTTTCTTAACTCTTGATTAGGATCAAAGGTATATGCAATCCTTCAATGGGATGGTATTTCCACTTCGATCAGAAGTATTGCTTCATATCTATATGTTAAAGAAAATGCCGTATTTCATGTTGTAGTCTAAGTAGAAGTTTGATATGCCCAAAGCATAAGTGGTGGTTCTTCTACTCAATTTTCTTTTGCTTTGTCTAGCCGTTTCTTAAGGACTTAATGGTTTTGTTGGCCCCTTTGACGAGCCCATTAGCCTTGGGATGAGCTACAGATGAAATTTTTTTTTATTATCCCATTCTTATTGCATAATTTGGTGAATTCCTCACTTTCAAATTAGGTCCCATTATCGAATATTATCTTATTTGGTATTCCAAACCGGGTGACAATGTTCTTGATCACAAACTTTAGCACTTGACGTTATATTTGGCAATGTTTCCACCTCCATCCATTTGGAAAAGTAGTCGATGGTGACTACTACAAACTTGGCTATGCCTTTCAATATAGACAATGGTCATATTAAATTGATTCCTCGCACACCAAAGGGTCATGGACTTAAGATCGAGGTTAACTCATTTGGTGGTGTATGTGGGATTATTGAATATCTTTGATATTTTTCACATCTCCTTACATAATTCACAACGTTATTATTCACATGGGGCCAATAAAAACCTTGCCTCATGACCTTTTTGGCTAACTTCATTCCATTAGAATGATCCTCACAGAACCCTTCATAGGATTCTCTTAACAATTTTAAGCCATTCTCTGGACTAACACACCTCAAATAAGGGAGCGAATATCTTCTTTTATAAAGTATTCCATTCAACATAGTAAAAGTTGGAGCTTGGTATCTTATCGTACTTGCTTCTATTTTATCTTTTGGTAGTGACCCTTCCACAAAGAATTCAACAATGGAAGTGACGACCTGTAGTTCCATATAGTTTAGGTTGACAATGAACCACAATGTCCAACCCAAATTGAACGAAAGGGTGAACCATTAAGGGTAAAAAGAAAAAGAAGACCGAACAGAACTTCACACGAATAGAATAACATATATTATTTAAATAATCTTTACAGCATAAGAACTTTTAAATACATATATCAGAGTATATCCTAAACACAGCCTGGACAGTAATAAATACCTGCTATTACAAATGTTGAAAACAACAAACATGGTGGAAAAGTAAACTACGTCCATACATTAATGAAGATCTTCGGCTCTCCTCTGGAAACTCCAAGTGTCTTCAACTAATCCTGAAACTATTAAGATCTAACCCGAGTATTAAAAATACCCGGATCAGTCTGGCAAACCAGCATGAGAAATGCAAATCATAAATATATATAACAATGTCATAGATTGACTTTGATGTCAAATAAAACCTTTGAAAAGAAGAGTATCTCATAAGACCATGCCACACATAAACACGGACGAGTTTTTACCCTATGATAACTAAAACATTTTTATCAAATCATTTTATATTATTTCTAGTGACAATGCTTTGAAAATCCTTTCAAATAACATATTAAAATAGCTGAAATTGTTACATTTGTTAAATTCGACAGCATGTTTAGGTTTACAATCAAGTCCGTAAAGGTACATATTGGAGAATGGATTTCCAACAATGACAAGGTAAGGGACCACCTTCGGATAGTACATCTCTAGAGGAATGTACCGAGGAACAGCCCCGCTGCCCTTTATCAACATAGAACCGACCTACCACGACCATAGATAGTACCGAATATGTCATTACCCCGGTCGTTCCCGACCTATCCGTGGCCACAACATACAACAAACCCGATATATAGAGGGAAATCTAGAAAGGTGATGAACATCTCCTAATGGAAGAGCCCTACTTAGCCCTGCTGCATGTACTATGTTTCTGCCATTACTAAGGTGCGTGGCCTGAGGTAACGTTTTACCATTCACATAATAGCAAATCCCACTTTGAACGCCACATTACCACTTCCGACGACACACTAATTGGTTTCTACAAAAGTACAACTCTCGAGTTCGTAGGTCTTAGGGAAGGGTGTTAAGTGTAAGAGGGTTACCTCCTACACCACCAAACATATGTACGTTTGAAAAAACTAGTGTACGTGGTCTTAGAAATGCAATGTCACACATTCATCCATACAAGTTGTCCAGAAACAGGACAAACCGAAGGTACTCCTACTACATCATGTTTGGAAATCACCTCTAAGCTTAGTAGCAAGCAGTCCTTGCATTTAAGATTTCAAAATGAAGGTACTACTGCCACCATATGTATAAAATATGGGAATCATGAGGTTAGTGGCAAGCAGCCCTACATTATGAAGATCTTCGTCTTCAAAATCATTGTCTTAAAATGTCTTCACTTTCGAACGCGTATATGGGTTCGAAGTAGTTTTCGGATAGGAATCACCCAAATCCGATCTCAGTCTCTTCGAACCAATCATTGATAAATAGATGTGTATATATGTATACAGAAATGGTAAGCCTCTTTCATTAAATCCTCTTTTCTTCTTTTACTCAAAATATTATTTAACTTTGAAGATGACTTTTCTCCAATAAAATATCATTTTAGAGATATATATCTTTAAACAATTTCTGTTTCGGGATATACAGAATTATTAAACCTCTTTTTAACTTTGAAAATAATGAATCATCTCCTTTTAATTACTTAGGAAAATATTTCCATGTTATATTATTAGCATAATAAATAAAGATTTCATTTTTTCGAAACATGTTTTAAATGGGTCAAAAACAATGTTATTTAAGACATCATTTACTGTAAACCCAAATCACTTAGTATTGAGTAAAAAAGATTCATAGATATTAGATTAATTATACTCATTTTCAATCTGTACTATTAATCGAATAATGGTGGAATCACCTTTCAAATTCACATGGATAGTACAAATTCCCTCCTCGAAATTTAATACAGAGTTTAACTATAATGTTCTCTTTACCATCAAAATCCTATTCTAAATCTTGTTTAACCTTTTTGGAAAACTCCAAATCTCTTTTCTTTTATCTTAAAAAAATGCGATCCGAGTTAATCAAATTAACTATCCCCTCCAACAGGCCAGTCCGGATAGCTAGGGGGAGCATGCAACTGGTTTCCTAAACTCCAACCCAAAGACATCTCTCTATCACCCATAAGGTGGTCAAAATATTTGATCAACTCGAAACCTTTAATAATATTTGATTTATCTTTTGAAAATCATTTCCAAAAGATTCGAAAAGGAAACCCAAGTCCAAATCATTTATTCAATGGTTACCAAATTCCATTGCTAAATTATCGGTGAATAGTGACTTTAAAACTTTATAGATTAAAACACCAATTTCATTACATATATGCCTATTTATATAATTCAAATTCCTTTTAAAATATTTTAACATATTTATGGAATTTATTTCATATTTTTTATAGATTTAACAACACCATTTTAAAGAGTTGAAATAATATTTTATGAACTACCAAAACGTGACGATTTTAAAAACTAGATTTGGACATATTTCAAACGTTACTAAATGGAATTTTCATTTTTTATTTGAGAACAATGATCATAAGGGTCCGAAAAATTCCTATTTCAATGAATTCCAACTCATATTTTAACGTACACATCCGTTTAACTTTTCAGGTCACGAAAACGTGAACTGTCGAAACGCGACGGCTTTTCTGAAACACTTTTAAATCATTTTAATAACATAATAAGCTATTATTAACCAATATAAAATAATATTTTACCATTTTACTTATTAAAAATCTAATTTACTTATTTTTACCTATTATAATATTATATTATTATAAAATTCATTTTTCGAACCTTCTTAATTCAAAATCCTTTGTTTTAGACCATATAGTATTTCTATATCATTTTCCACCTTTTAAAACTATTTTTTTCATGAATGAATCCATATATTTTATTTTTCAAACCTATTTCAAACTTTGTTGAAATGAGCTTTAATGTTTATAAAACATTTATAAACTTTTTTAAACCATTTTTATCCATTTTCAAACAGGTTAACAATGTTATATACACCATTATAACTTATAAAAGGAAGTGATTCCTTTGTGTAAATTCGACGTATATTTTACCATGAATTATTTCCATATCAAGCAAGCATATTATCTACCAATCATCTAATAATCAATCATTTTAGCATCCAAACTATGCTAATCAGCTGAGTACACCTGCATAGCACAAATCATAGATAATTTTAAGGTAAAATTAAATAAGATGGAAGTAGTGTTCTCACTTTCATGCTATTCGACTCTAAGTGTTTTTTAATCGATGAAACCATCCCTTTCTCCTCATCGAAGCTTATGGAACTTGCCCCCGGACCTTGGTGATGCTCGGCCAAGCTTATAGGGAGGTGGGAGCTCGGTGAGATGGTGGTGTGTGGGCCATGCACTTTAGTGAGGAAGAGGTGGAGTTTGGCTTACTTTTTGAAGCGATTTGATATCGTCTGTGTATGGAAACAATTTTAGCAGAACTTTGACACAGTGTTGAAATATTTTTACTATTTAGGAAGCCATTGAAGAAGAGCTATTAGAGAGCTCAAGGCGAAGAAGAAGAATTGAAGTGAAGTGAATTTGTGAAGAAAGGAAGGATATGCATGTGTGTTTATTGGGTAGAAATCCTTGTGCATGAAATTACAAAAATACCCATCCCCTCCCATCATAAATTCGGCCGAACCCCCCCCAACCATGTGCCTTCCATCACTTCATAATGTCTTAGGTGTGTAGGTGTATAAGTGATGGTGAGTTGATTTTAAGTTTGCTTTTTCATGTTGCATTTGTTTATACATAAGGAGTTTATATGTGTATATGTTTAGATATTTCATTTGGCTTCGATTTGACTAATTGTAATACATATTTATATGTATATGTGCATGTATATGCATGTGTGTTCATGTTCAAAAAAGGTTTCTATAGCTTAAAGTAATTTCAATTCGTTAAACCATTGTAAATCCGGAACCCGATTTCCGGTCATATTTTCAGTTTTTAGTAAAACAATTTATTTATGTAAGCAAAACTTGAAAATAAATTTCTTATTATCTTTAAATAAATGAAACAAAATTATTTAAGCTATAAAACCATATTAAATAATATTAAAATCCATTAACAAAAATACGATGTCGAAATGCCAAAATGCGACGAAGTTTATATATCCTTATAAAAAAATTATATATTTATAAAACCATTATAAATCACTTATTATCATTATATAATAATTAAAGTGAATTATTCAATCATTTAAAATCAATTATCTGAATATTTAAAATTAATTAAATATTCCAATTCAAAGTGATAAAATTACGGGTCGTTACATTCTTTCGCCTTAAAAGAATTTCGTCCCCGAAATTTCACCACAACCCAAAACCAAAAACCCAAAAGAGTTTACCTAAGATATTATCTTTAAGCTTAATTTCGTATGATATACACAAATCATCTGTAATATCTGATTCGATCTTATACTCAAATACACAACTTTATTTTCAAACAAGTATTGATCCCTTGATCCTCTAGTGCGGACTCTGATTAGGCTTCTTAATCAGAAACCCTCACTTCCCTTACATAGCTCTCAACTATGATAGAAAACGTATGTATCCACCCACAAATCCTCATTAATGTTCGTCATCAAGAATCGAGTGATAGATCCTTTTTCGGATCGGTGTAAACACCTCAAAGTTCCATACTCGAATCTTAAATCCAAATCGGGTGATGAAATGATCTACGTATCTCATACATACTTAGTTATATCAAATTCCTTTTTTAAATTTATTTATGAAAACATTTCATAAAACTTTTATCTTTTATTCAAACATTTTTATAATGATGCTTCTTTATATATAATCACTTTAAAAAAATTATTCACAAAATATTTTTTATCTTCTTTCAAAGAAACTATTTCAACTTAAAAGACAAATTATTTTTTATTTCCAAAATTATAATAAACTCCTTATATTATAATATACTTCCTTTAACCAATATTAAATGCCAATACCTTGATAAAAATTAACAATCACTAATTAATCTATCAATTAATGATTCAAGTTATCATTTTAACTTTAGAAAATTATATAGATCGAATAACTGAAAAATAATACCAAGGAGCTGGGTACTACCAATAGTATCATATATTCCGTTAACAAGAAGGGGAATACTTAAAAGAAGTGTTTATTATCCGAACACATCTCTTGCTCATTTTTAGTTACTTTCAAGCCACTCTAACTAGTTAATCATCATATTCTCTTCAAAAATATTGAGATTTAAATTCTTAGTAATCTCTTTATAAAACATGTTTTATAAATCCAATTTATAAAATCACTTATTTTTATAAAACATTCATAAAATCATTTATCTTGAATAAATTTCTTTAGCTCTCCATTAGAGATATCTTTAAAGCTATTCTTCTTCTTTAAATACTCTTTATAAAAGTTTCATAAAAACACAACTTTTAATAAAATAGGCTTTACTAAAATCTTCTACCAAGTTTAAATTATCAAAATCTCATTTATCAAAACACTTCTTTGTTAAACATTTATTTTTCAAAATAACTTTTATTTTGAATCAACTTTCCTAAGAATTCAAATACCAATTTAATTATTTCAAAATATCACTATATATCTTTTATTCAAACATTTTTATCAAGATATAGCTTTACTTCATAAAGGAAATTATCAAAGAAGTAAATTTCGTATAAAAAATTTCCTAAGTCATTTAAACATGAGATAAGAGAAGCCATAATAAGGATCATGCATATATATATATATCATAATTCGAACTATTACATTTGCCAATCAACCATAATTAATTGTTTTACATACCCATGATAATTACGTTAACATATTCCTAATATACTTAGGATATCCAAAATACTATTACTCCTAGCAACTTCCAACCCTACCAAAACGCATATCAACTCAATCGGACTTAGAGGTCGATGGACCATCCGAACCTGAGAACACTACCACTTCAAAATCTTCCTCATGTTCATTATCTGCTTCATTTCTGTCATCTTCTTCGTTTTCAAGATTCCATCCTATAGGATGGCAGGGTTGTCCCTATAGAACCCAAGGTTGAGAACCAGGGCTTCCCAGAAGGATGTCCGGAACATCTTCTTCTTCCTCATTCTTTGTCATTCCTTCCCAATCAATACCTGAAACGTGCAACTCTCCCTCAGATATGGAAATGCCCATCTCCCAGATAATGTGATCATTATTAATGTCTTGTGATTCGTTGGGGTTGTCATCCATCCATGCATCATATGCTACTGAATCTAGGCTATTCCTTTCTACCATCATATTGGGGTTCTCTTCTGGAACTTCTTCAGGTTCTAATTCTTCTGGATCTATTACCCACATCCTTTTTATTGCGATCCCTAACTTACTTCTACATCATCTATTATCTGGATTACTTCTTTGTCACTGGATAATAATACTAGTTCCGAAATCTTGGGTTCTACTATCATCATAGCCATGGGATACCCGTCCTCATCATAACGGGTATATTCATCAAAATCTTCCTTTACCTATGGCATATGGTTTTCAAGTGACCTTTTTTCTATTCTTTCTTCATCACTAAAAAGAATTATTAAGTCATCCTTTTCTCCCCAATTTTCTCTTAAGGATTCTTCTTTAGAATAATTCTTACCGTAATTAGAAGGCTTCTACAATAGACAACAAAATACTTAGAAACATATACTAAGCTTTTTGACTATTCTAACATCAATCTGATATCATATTTTAACAAGTTTCTTACTAACTGAACTTCTTAAACTATCATCTTTATGAAACATCTTATAGTTAAACTATGAAATTCTAATCACAGATGTTCCCATACCAGTTTATGTCTTTTAACCAACCAATGGTAATATTTGAATATTATTATCCCATAATTAACTATATCTTTTGAAAGATATTCCTTTATATTCAAAATATAATCCTAAGTAAAATTATTTCATTTACCAAATTTTCAAAATAATAATCCTTTTTATATAATATTAACAAATACACGCTCATATATAATACGCTAAAACTCATTTTAGGGTGTCACTTACCCTATCTCTAATGAGTTACTCATCCTAGGGTGTTACTAACCCTATCTCTGATGAGACACTACCCCTACCAAGCTTAGGTGTTTACTCAACCTAAGCTCCGATACCAAATGCGAATACTCGCACTTCCATACAGTTTAGGTAGACAATGAACCACACATGTCCAACCCAAATTGAACGAAACGGCGGACCGTTAAGGGTAAAAAGAAAAAGAAGACATAACAAAATCTCACACAAATGGAATAACATATATTATTTCAATAACCTTTACAGCGTAAAAACTTTTAAAAACATATATCAAAGTCTATCCTAAGCTCAGCCTGGGCAGTTATAAATACATGTTCTTACAAATGCTAAAAAACAACAAACAAAGCAGAAAAGTAAACTATGTCCATACGTTGATGCAGATCTTCGGTTCTCTTCTGGAAACTCCAAGCGTCTTCAGCTAATCCTGAAACTACTTGGATCTGACCCTTGTATTAAAAATACCCGGATCAGTCTGGGAAATGCAAATCATAAATATATATGACAGTGTCCTAGTTCAACTTTGATGTTAAACCAAATCTTTAAAAAGAAGAGTATCTCATTAGACCACGCCACACATAAACACAGACGGGTTTTTACCTTATGATAACTAAAACATTTTTATCAAATCATTTGGTATTATTTCTAGCGAAATTGCTTTGAAAATCCTTTAAAATAACATATTAAAATAGTTGGAATTGTTATATTTGTTAAATTTGACAACATATTTAGGTTTACAATCATGTCTGTAAAGGTACGTATTAGAGAATGGATTTCCAACAATGACAAGGTAAGGGACTACCTTCCGACAGTACATCTCTAGAGGAATGTACTAAGGCACAGCCCCGCTACCCTCTACCAAAACAGAACAAGCCTACCTCAAACATAGATAGCACCGAATATGTCATCACCCTGGTCGTTCCTGACCTATATGTGGCCACGCCATACACATCAAACTCGATATATAGAAGGAATTCCAAAAAGGTGATGAACATCTCCTAATGGGAGCAACCTACTTAGCCCTACTGCATCTACCATGTTTCTGCTATTACCGAGGGGTGAGGCCTGAGGTAATGTTTTACCTTTTACATTATAGCAAATCCCACTTTGAATGCCACATTGCCATTTCCGGCGACATACGAATTGGTTTCCACAAAAGTACAACCCCAGAGTTCATACGTCTCAGGGAAGGGTGTTAATGTAAGAGGGGTTACCTCCTACACCACCAAATAGATGTACATTTGTAAAAACCAATGTACATGGTCTTTGTGACGCCCCACCTCTATGCTCACAATAACAAAGAGTATTAAAAGAAATACTGTCTGTTATTACGAAGAATAAGGTTGGATAGGAGCGGCCATCCGTAGTTGGCCTTACACTAGTATTGGTTATTTCGATAAGAGTAGTTTATATTTTTATTTTTCATCTCTTATTTATTTACTCCCATCAACATACCCAATTACCAGTATAAAACGAACTACGATGGTTCATTATAGTTTAGGACAATATATATAATAATAACACAGATAATATAAGTGCGGAACACAGATTAAACAAAAAGTCTCATATATATAACTGATGTCAGTTACAATACAGTTGACACAATACATATGATACAACTACAACTGTCGACTCTGGAAGTTATATATACAAGTACATTATCAACTAATATACATGAATACATATCATCCTATACAATGACACGACTTCTACAAAACGACGAAAACCACTTCAGAAGATATAAAAAGTCTTCATAGCTCAAACAGCAACTCAAAGCAGGAAATCTACAATCTGAAATAACTCGGGTCTGACCCGAGTATTACATTCAAAAGAAAATAATACACGGGTCAGTCTAATTCAAACTCAGTTATTAATGCACAGAAACAATAATAATCAATCTCAATAAACGACTGTCACAGAAGTCTCGTATATCCGACTCTCGATAAGAGAATCGGATAACGATAGATATAACACTAAACAGTGTTAAACAACAAATCAGCTAATCTAAATCACTAGCAAGATATATAAAACGATTATCTATGAAGATAATACGAAAACTCCAGAATTGCCTAAACAGCAATTTACAACAAATTCCAATTATTAAATAGATAATTAAAATCTCGAAATGATCAATCAATCAAATTTCTGTGTGGCTGCAGTACACGCACGCGTGCACTGCCTCGCCACACAGTACGTGAAAGCATCACAACAGTGAATACTAACAGTTATCAAAACTGCAGGGGTTAATATAAATGAACCAAAACAACAGGATTAACTAACTCAAATCAGAGGAACAAATTACATACGAATGCACCATGAAAGTTACATTCGTGTACAGGGTCAAACCCAAGTCTTTGGGACTGGATTCAACTCGCTGTAACATCTCAAAAATCAACCTAAAACCATCAAGAACCAACAAACCAATCTCAACCAATTCAAGCAAAAAGGAAACAGTGAACAAGCAATACAAATGAATCAGACTGCACAAATATCACAAAGTCAAGTCTAATAGCCAAAGTTCAAATGACTCGAGTGAAGATCCAACGAGACCAGTTCAAATATTTATACATCTACAACAGACCAGGTCGTAATGAAGCAAATCACTGATTCAAGTACAATCAACCAGACAGCATAAGCTCGAGGAAATACAAGTGCAATGAGAACATGAAATGAATGCAACTAGTCAAGTATGCAGTGATGTATCCAAGACCACAGACCAGAGTTCAAGTAATTTCAGAAGATACAACATGAACAAATGATCATCAAGCTACTGCAAATGAAATCAACCTAGACTAAACAAACCAATGAATGACCAGATGAACCAATGATAACAGTGTACATTACCAGAATCAAGTGCACCAGTTCAAAATACACAAGAGACTTAAAGTACAGGAAACATGAAAAAGGGTACAACTCAAGTCTGGTAACCACATCACAATTAAGTGCAGTGAAGTACAGCAGTGAATCAAGACATGTACATAACCAACTGCTCATGGCAAAACAAATCAGAGGGGCAACGGTGAAACTGGACAGTGCCAGCTTTCAAAAACATCAGACTCGAATACTAATGTATCACTGAGACACGAGAAGACCAACAATGCAACTGAATGCAACTGTCTCGAAGCAAGTAGCATGTTTAGAATTATGCAATTGCATATACCGGAATGCAACATTGAATTGCAACCCACGTGAAACACAGTATCAATGAACGTAGAAATGGATGCAACTGAATTCGAGTGGATGGTAATAACATGTACTCGATACTAAACAATCCCAGTGAAACCCAAAGTTTATCCAATGCAGACATACAATGAAAACATAACCTACATATGGTTATAGTGAAGATAAAGCTAGGACTACAGTGGTGCTATAAACAAAAGGGTCAATGACTAACATATATGCTATCAACCTGAGGACTGCAATATAACAATGAAATCAAAATTCGAGTCAAAGCCAAAGTCAACAATTATTGGCCACAGTCGAGCACAAAACGAATCAACATTATCAGAAAATTCACGAAAACAAAATGCCCAAAAACCAAAACCGTGACTAGTAAGGGAATCAACCAAAACAGTGAAGTCCCCCATCCAAGTAAACAAAAATTAGAACAAAATCGGAATTCAACGAGCATCGAACAAGACGTGAGTGAAGCAATCATTCACCTTTATCGAAATTGTTACTTCTCAAAATACCATGGCCGAAGTCAAAAACTATCTGGGATCCAAATGTAAAACAGTTTTTAATTAATTTCAACAAAGTGACAAGGCCGACACTTAACAAGTCAGGCATAAAGTCGAACCAATCAAAAACGAAACTATGTGGATTGAAAACACCAACGAAATCATCAACAATAAGCAAAATCGAACTAAGTCAGAAATCACGAAATCTCAAGTTTCAAATTAATAAAGATTTAAATTAGATGTGAGTGACGATTTAAAATCACTCACCTTTAGCCACGAATTGGAGCAGCCGTGATCGAACTGCAGGGGAGTCGAAGCCTTAATTCTAGATTCGCCAGAGCAATAGGGATTCGAGAAGCTCTAATTCCCGAATCGAGCAAAAGATCGAGCTGAAGCCCTAATTTCTGAATTTGGGGACGAGGACGAAAAATCTAGGCAGCCATTTTTAATCTCTTTCGTTTAGATTAGGGTTCTTCTTCTTTTTTCGAACGAAAAATAAGTTAAGGGTCGGGTTTGCCAATCAAATAAGAAAAGAGGAATGGTTACAAATAATTTTCACGGCAATAAAGAAAAGACTTGGGCCAATTCAATTTTTTAAGCCCACATAAAACCTTAACAAATATTTAAACAGATTATCAAAAGAATTACTACTGATCTAAACTCACAAAAGCAATTAGCCAACTGATTAAAATTCCAATCATAATTAACAACCAATATAATCGTCATTAGATGACAATCAACTGTTCTGAAACCCCGGGTTGTTACAGTCTTAGACATGCAATGTCAGACATTCGTCCATACATGTTGTCCAAGAATAGAACAAACCAAAGGTATTCCTACTACATCCTGTTTGGAAATCACCCTTAGGATTAGTAACGAGCAGTCCTTGCATTGAAGATTCCAAAATGAAGGTAATATTTCCACCACATGTATATGATATGGGAATCACAAGGTTAGTGGCAACCAGTCCTCTATTATGAAGATCTCTGTCTTCAAAATCATTTTCTTTAACACGTCTTCACTTTCGAACGTGTATATTGGTTCAAAGCGGTTTTCGGATAGGAATCTCCCAAATTCGATCCTGATCTCTCCGAACCAATTATCAATAAATAGAGTGTGTATACAGAAATGTTAAGCCTCTTTCATTAAATCCTCTTTTCTTCTTTTACTCAAAATATCATTTAACTTTGAAAATACTTTTTTATCCAATAAAATACCTTTTTAGAGATATATATCTTTAAGCCGTTTCTGTTTCGGGATATACAAAATTATTAAACCTCTTTTTAACATTGGAAATACCAAATCATTTCCATTTAATTACTTAGGAAAATATTTTCATATTCTATTATTAGCATAATAAATAAAGATTTCATTTTTCCGAAACATGTTTTAAATGGGTCAAAAACAATGTTATTTAAGACATCGTTTACTGTAAACCCAAATCACTTAGTATTGGATAAAAAGGATTCATAGATTTTAGATTAATTATACTCAAAACTAATTTTTGTATTCAATCTGTTCTATTCAACAAATAATAATGAAATCACCTTTTAAATTCACACAGATAGTACAAGTTCATCCTTGGAATTTAATATAGAATTTAACTAGAATGTTCTCTTTACCATCAAAATCCTATTTTTAATCTTGTTTAACCTTTTTGGAAAGTTCCAAATATATTTTTTATCTTAAGAAAATATAATCCGAGCAAATCAAATTAACTATACACTCCGTCGGGCTAGTCCAGATAGCTAGGGGGAGCAGGCAACTGGTTTTCCAAACTCTAGCCTAGACATTATCTCTCTATCACCCATAAGGAAGTCAAGATAGTTGGTTAACTCTAAACCTTTAAAAATATTTGATTTATATTTTGAAAATCATTTCCAAAAGATTTGGAAAGAAAACCCAAGTTCAAATTATTTATTCAACGGTTACCAATTTCCATTGCTAAATTGTCGGTGAATAGTGGTTTTAAAGCTTTTTAAAAACTCAAATTTCATTACAAATATGCCATTTTTATAATTCAAATTCCTTTTAAAACATTTTAACATATTTGTGGAATTTATTTCATATTTTTAATGATTAAAAAACATCCATTTTAAAGAGTTGAAAACAATATTTTACGAACTGCCAAAACGCGACGATTTTAAAAACTTGATTTGGATATATTTCAAACTTTACTAAATGGAACCTTGATTTTTTTTTCGTTTTTATTTGAAAATTATGATTATAAAGTCCAGAAAATTCTTATTTCAAAGAATTTCGACTCATATTTTATCCAGCACATCCGTTTAACTTTTCAAGTCGTGAAATCGCGAACTCTCGAAACGTGACGGCTTATTTTCACCTTATAGTTAAATTTTATAAAACTTATCTGAAACACTTTTAAAACATTTTAATAACATAGTAAGCCGTTATTAACCAATTTAAAACAATATTTTACCATTTTACTTAATAAAAATCTATTTTACTTCTTTTCTCCTATTATAATATTATATTATAATAATATTCATTTTTTCAACCTTCTTAATTCGAAATCCTTCATTTTAAACCATATGATATTTCTATATCATTTTCCACCATATAAAACTATTCTTTCCATAAATGAAACCATAGATTTTATTTTCCAAATCTATTTCAAACTTTGTCGAAATAAGTTTTATTGTTTATAAAACATTCATAAACCATTTTTATCCATTTTCAAAGAGGTTAACAATACTATATATGTTATAACCTTATATTTTGATGTTTTGATAGTGGCAACTATACAAGTATATATTGTATATACTAACCACTTTTGCAGGAAATGATATCAACTTTACAAAGAGACAATTATATCAAAATGAAGACCAAATTTACGCTACAAAGTACTATCAGTCATATTGTCTATGTCTAGAGGTGTAAATTTGTTAAAGTCTCTTTTATGTGGTACATATACACATATGATATTTCAAAAATTGAATTTTCAATAACATCAAAATAAACTTGAAATTCAACCGGCTGAACCACCCAGGTCAGCCGTCTGAATCTGTGCATGTACGCATGAATATCTTTGAATGTTCAGCCGACTAAATGACTATATTCAGCCGGCTGAAAACTACCTAAAATAAACTATTTCCTTGCTGATTTCAAAATCGTTGATTCAGCTGGCTTCCACACCGTATTCAGCCGGTTGAATCTGTATAACGGTTAGTTTTCTGCAAGGGTACCTCTTATTCATGAAGGGTTACTTCTCTTAAATTAAAAGTTGCAGTCCTAACTTTTCACCGTTTCTTTTCACGAATGATTGCAATTATTAAAGTCTATATAAAGAAAATTATTTCATTATTTTTATCATCAATTCTATTTGCAATTCTCTCTGTCTTTACTATCGAACTCTTAAGCATTCATTTCCAAACTGCTTTATTTTTTGATCACATGATCATTCAAGAATATTTTCTTATGATCAAAATTACTTCCTTTCTTCACAAACTACATGATATACCATAAAGGAGAAGATTATAGGAAGGGTGTATGTTATTGATTTATCAGTGCTATTCAAGAGCATACTCAGTTAAATAAATTTACGCTATTTATAGTTAAAGTCTTGTTGTAGTATCCTCAAGCGGTTGAATTCCTATTTGGTTGTCTGGGAGGTTGAAGTCCTGTTCAGTTGCTCAGGCAGTGTAATACCTATTCCTCCGGGTTAAGTGAGGGTATCGCTTAAACCCAGAAGGAGTCTGGGACTTGACGTAGAACGGGAAGTTCGAACCAGTATATAAATCTCTGGTGTCATTTACTTTATTGCTTTTATATTTATATTCCGCACAAGTAAATACTTTAGTTAATATTTCATATTAGACGATCCTTAGTCACTTTCATTTGGTTTTAGAGCAAGAGTATCGTATAACCATAACAAATTTTTTGATATTCAAGTAACATGGTAAATAACAAAGCATCTAGTTTTGTTGAAGGTCAATCCACTGCGACCACCACTATTTAATGGATTAATCTACAATTATTGGTCAACTAGGATGAGAATTTACATGCAAGCAAATGGATACGACACTTGGAATATCACTCAACAAGAATATTTTATACCTACCACTCCTTATGCACAATGGTCAAATATGAAAGTGTAGCTATGGATCGTAATATGGAATATAATATAAGTTATCTACCAGTGAGAAATATGAATATAAAAAGTAAACAGTAAAGTAAATGACACCAGGGATTTTTATACCGATTCGAACTCCTGTTCTACATCCAGCCCCACACTCCTTCTAAAATTTAACTAGCAACCCTCTCTTGACCTGGAGGAACATGTATTACAACACCTGAGCAACCGAACAGGACTTCTACCACCTAGACAACCGAATAGGACTTCTACCGCCTAAGCAAACGAACAGGACTTCTAAAATATATATAGTAAAGTTGTTTCTGACTGAATATGCTTTTGAATAGCATTGTAAGTCAATAACGTACACCCTTCCTATAATCTTCTCCTTTTGTGGTATGTAGTGTAATTCGTGAAGATTGGAAGTAATTGTAATCACAAATAAATTTGTGCTAGAATGTGCAAGTGATCTGAGAGCATTTATGAAAGCAAATTGCAGAAAATAGTTTGCAAGAATATAGATCAGACACAGAGAATAATGTTGTGTTTTGCAAACTCAAATCAAGTCTATTTATAGTGTTAAATAGTTGTAACTATTAGTTAAAAGATGCGGTCAAGAGATACGGAAACATCTGTTGAATTAACGGATGTTTCTGTTTGTTGAAAAGTGGTGACCGTTAAGAAAAATAGTCGTTATGAATATTCAGTCGAGTGAAAGTATGAACTAAGTAGACTGAACATTTAAACAAATTTGAAATTTGAAAATATATTGAAAATACATTTCATTCAGCCGACTGAACTGGGGTGTTTAGTCGATTGAATGTTCAAACATTCATGTGCATCTGTGCATGTTTCAGTCGACTGGATTACCCAGTTCAGTCGACTGAAACTGTCACTGTAAGCCCATTAAACTTAGTTTTAAAAGCAAGTTTATTTTATAACTTTATACAGTTAAAACCAAGTTTGTATAAATTAATTTGAGTAATTTTTAAAAGCTTGTGTGCATGTGTGTATACCACCGAGGAGAGATTTTAACAAATGTTGAATACTAACTAGACTATAGACAAACCAAATTAAAATGTTGAAACTTGTCTTGAAAATATTTTGGTCTTCAATCTATTTTTGATTAAAATAGTAACTTCTCCTGCAATTTTGGTTAGTTCATATAATATATACTTATATAGTTGTCACAATCAAAACATCAAAATACAAGGTTCTAACATTCTCCCCATTTTTGATGATGACAACTATGTAATTTCAAGAGACTATACAAATTATAAAAAAAATAAAACCCCCTTGAATTAATGAACTACCTGTTTTCCTATTATCTACATATTTCTCCCCCTTTGTCATCGACAAAAAGCAATTTAAGATGCATAAGCAATATAGTGTAAATGAATATTGTTTTCGTAAAGCAAGCATATGTATAATTGCAAGGTAATTGAGAACTTGAAGCATAGAAATTATATATGATAAATAAGAACAATATAACATTGAAGCACAATAATTTTTTCACTAATACAAAGAACTAAAAACAAAAAAAATAATCAAAAGAAAAGAATTACATACATAGATGAAATAAAAAGAAAACTATACTTTATCACTCTCAGAATCTTCCACTTCCTCTTCTTCCTCTTCGGAAGTGGTCCATGAGAAAGGAGCAGGAGGATTCTTGGCTACACTAGTGGAAGATGAGTCGGTGCATGAAATCTTTTCCCAAATTTTATTCAAGAAGCCTTTGATAGAATTGAGCTACTTGTTGGTTTTGGCGATGGTATGTTCAACGTTGACCAAACGTTGATATAATTTGCGTTGATTCCTGGAAATAGTGACGAGACTCTATTTGGGTGGAAAATCACCATGAAGCTCAACTATTTCATCACTTTCTTCTTCCTCGACTTGTCGAGAAGGTTGAGAGGAGGAGGAGCCAATGTGAGGCATATGAGGTTGTGGGATTCCTTGGGCTCGATTAGCCGATCACTCTTGGAAGCTAATAATATCTTGTGGAAGTGGACGTTTCGGCAAGCCCTTAAGACTTAGTGTCTTAGAATTAAGCTCTCCGACGGTGATGAAGTCGAAGTCGGGGATTTGGACACCAATGTTTCGGAGAATTCGCATGATGTATACTCCATAGAAAATCGTCTTGAAGCTTCGTTTGTGGCAAATGGTGAGGAACTCATCAAGTACGACTTTGGCCCAATTGATATGTTGGGAGGAGTAAATAGCATAAAGCGCTTGGAAGTTGCGCTTGTATACCTTCTCGCAGTTTCCGATACGAGGTTGGATTGATTGAATTAGAGCATGGTGAAGGATCCTTGCCTTTGGTCGTAGTTAGAGAACGTTCATGTCATCGGAAAGAAACCGATGAGAGATCTTATCTCTTTCATCCATGTCGACTTCAACATCGTTGATGTCGAGGCCTTCGGATGGATAGGGAAGAATGAATCCGAGTCTTTGGAGAGGAAGGTAAATCGAATCACCGCATACTAGAGTCCATATGCAGTCATCCTTGTTTCTTGGATTTTGATGGTCCAAGTTCATATTCACGAAGAAAAGGTTGATAAGAAGAGGATAGATTTTGATGTTGTTAGCATTGAAACCTATCAAGTTTTCGAGACCATTCGCCTCCACCATCTCTCGAATTCCATAAGTGTTGAAATCCGGGAAGTTGATGAATGAGCCATCGAAAATCCTGGAGCTATGCATTGATTGGAATCGATTAACGGTTGTTTGGTCAAGTAACCAAGACCTTATTTGGCTTTCGGAAGGTCCGGTTGTTGATTGACGGGGGTGTTTTGTTCTTGGAGCTATGAAATTTGATTGAAAATTGAAGAGAAAGATTGATTAGAAAATTTTAGGGGCTAGGGTTTCTTGTGCTGAAGAGTGTTAGGGTTTGAGTGACAATGAGATGTATTTAAGAGTTGGTAAAAAAGTGTCTTAGGTTTTGTGTAAAAAGATTTTGATAAACCAGAGATTTGAAATTTAGTCAACTGAATTAAGGGGGGCAGTCAACTGAATTTTACAAGGTTCTGATCCCGAAATATTTTGGCGAAAAAATGAGTAATTCAGTCGACTTAAATTTGTAGTTTAGTCGACTGAAATCTAGAAAATTTTAGGGGATATGAATTTTCAGTCGATTGAAATTATATTTCAGTCTACTAAAAACTACAGAAAACAAACCCATGTCTATTTGCCTGAAAAGGGATATTTCAGTCGACTGAATTTGCTAGGTCAGTCGACTGACCTTCTTATATAAAAAACAGAAGATTGAATGGTCAGTCAACCAAATGACTTAAATCAGTCGACTTTTTTTGAGCCTGGGTGACTATTTTACTTCCTGATCAAAGATTTTTGCATAGATTTAAAATTTTATTAAATACTTATAACAAGTACAATATTAATTCATGAAAATAAACGTTAAAATCAATTTTCAGAGGATTGAGAGTCATCAGAGGGAGGCTCAATCTTTGTGACTTCCCTTAACGGCTGGAAAGGAGACCAACCATTTCCTCATTCCCAGGAGTTTGGTGACACCTAAGGACGTTGTAGGCTTGGTTCCCAAGGATTATGAGGAGCTTGAGAACGAATAGGCGAAGGTTGATGAACATTCTCCTTTGAAGAAGACCCGCATAATTTCAATGCGACTTGTTCTAGGAAACTTAAATGCTTAGCGTTTACCTTTTGTTCATAGCAAGGTTCACGTTGTAATTCCAGAGTTTCTCTCTGATAATGATGTATGTCATCTATTTTCTCCGTAGTTGATGGAGAGCCAAAATGTAAAGTACGTTTGGTTCTCTTCCCCTGTGGAGTATATCCTGTATGGTGAGTTGGCGATGGTATGATTTTTATAGGATTATAGATTGGAGTTGGTATGTTGGAATGGTTTAATGATGAAGAAGAAGGAGTGTGGAAACCGATTAAAGATTGGTTTGAGTCATTTTCAGATGCCATGTTGGTAAATTGAGAGGATAAATAATCTTTTAAACTTTGTAAAATAAAGTGTTTAGATAGGATGAATAAAAATGAGTAAGTAAAGTTCTTTATATATGAGAAAGAATATTAAAGATAGGTGGGAAAGCTGAGATTAAAAATCATTGAAAGATAATAGCAAGAGACAATTTGGTGGTAGGAAATGAAAAGAGATAATGACTATTCAATAGATTTCAGGTTGAATAGAGTGAAATGTAGCAAGTAACACAATAGCAAAATGGAAAGACATGAGAATTCCTTACCAGCAACCTAAGTTCGAGTACCAGTATGAATAAATTTTGTAAAAACAATTTTATTTTTGTCAAAAATTAAAAAAATTAAGCCTATAAATCATGAAAAGATATTATACCTAATTCTTGTCGTAAGTTTATAAAAGTATTTTCATTTAAAGGTTTTGTAAATATGTCAGCCATCTGATTTTCTAAAGAAACAAATTCTAGTGAAATATTTCCTTTTTCTATATTATCTCCGAGAAAATGATGTCTTATATCTATATGCTTAGTTCTAGAATGATTTATAGTATTTTTAGATAAATTTATTGCACTTGTGTTATCATAGTAAATTGTTGAATTAGAAAGATTAATACCAAAATCTTGAAGTATTTGCTGCATGTAGATTACTTGAGCACATGCCAAAGCAGCAGAAATATATTCTGCTTCACACATTGAAAGTGAAGCACAATTTTGTTTCTTACTAAATCAAGATACTAAAGATTATCCAATAAAGTGACAAGTACCACTAGTACTCTTTCGATCCGTCCGACATCCTCCAAAATCAGCATCACTGTAGGATACTAACTCAAAAGGACATTCTTTTGGATAAAAGAGACCATAGTCTTTACTTTTGCTTAAGTATCGCAAAATTCGCTTCACTGCCCGCAAATGTGATTCTTTGGGATTTGCTTGAAATCGTGCACATAAACAATCACTCATCACTATATCAGGTCTACTAGCAATTAGATAGAGTAAAGAACCAATCATACTATGATATAGCTTTTGGTCAACACTTTTGCTATTTTCATCTCTATCGAGATGTAATGTAGTACTCATAGGAGTAGATTTAGCAGAAGTATTTTCCATACCAAATCATTTTATGAGATTATTACAATATTTTTCTTGGTTAATAAAATTCCATTTGTTAATTGTTTAATTTGTAATCCAAGAAAATATAAAAGTTCTCCCATGTGAGACATTTCAAATTCTCTTGTCATAATTTCAGAAAATTCTTAACATAATTTTTCGTTTGTTGAACCAAAAATAATGTCATCTACATAAATTTTAATTATTAAAATATCTTTTTTATCGTGTTTTATAAAAAGAGTTTGATCAACTTTACCAATTTTAAAACCTGAATTCAGTAAATAACTCTTAAGACGGTCATACCAAGCACGAGGTGCTTGTTTTAAACCGTATAAAGCCTTTTTTAATTTGTAAACATGATCTGGATATTTTTCATGTGTCAATAAAGGAGGTTGTTCTACATATACATTTTCTTTTATAAAACCATTTAAGAAAGCAAATTTTACATCCATTTGATAGAGTTTAAAATTATTAAAACAAGCATATGCTAATAAAAATACGTATAGCTTCTAGACGAGCCATGAGTGCAAACGTTTCATCATAGTATATTCCTTCTTCTAGATTATAACCTTGAGTAACTAATCTAGCTTTATTCCTAATTATATCTCCTTGCTCATCGGCTTTATTTTTATAAACCCATTTTGTACCAATAATAGCTTGGTTATTTGGTCTAGGAACTAAGTCCCAAACATCATTACGTTCAAATTGATTTAATTCTTCTTGCATAGCTATTATCCAATAATCATCAGTTGAAGCTTCTTTGGGATTTTTAGGTTCAATATTAGAAAGAAAAGCTACATGACCCATTTGATTTAGTTGATTACAAGTTCTTACGTTTGAATGAATTTCTCCAATTATATTTTCAGTTGGATGATTTCTTAAAAGTCTTGGAGGTAATCTTAATTCATTATTATTTTGAAAATTATTTTATGTATTATTTCCAAAATTATCAAGATCATCATCTGAGTCATTAGATTTAGAAATAATTTCTTTAATTTCTATAGTATGATTATTTTTGAAATTTTCATCGATTGACACGTGAAGTGTTTCTTCAATTACTTCAGTTCTTTTATTATATCTATTTGCTCTGATACCATATGAAAGTGCAGCTATGGATCATAATATGGAATATAATATAAGTTATCTACTAGTGCGGAATATGAATATAAAAAGTAAACGATAAAGTAAATGACACCAGAGATTTTTATACTAGTTCGAACTCTTGTTCTACGTCCAGTCCCAGACCCCTTCTAGAATTTAACTAGCAACCCTCTCTTGACCCAAAGGAACAGGTATTACACCGTCTGAGCAACCGAATAGGACTTCTACTGCCTAGACAACCGAATAGGACTTCTACCGCCTGAAAAACTGAACAGGACTTCAACAATACAAATAGTAAAGTTGTTTCTGACTGTATATTCTCTTGAATAGCACTGATAAGTCAATAACGTACACCCTTCCTATAATCTTCTCCTTTTGTGGTATATCGTGTAATTCGTGAAGATTGGAAGTAATTATAATCAAAAATAAATTTTTTTTTGAATGTGCAAGTGATTTGAGAGCGTTTATGAAAGCAAATTGCAGAAAATAACTTGCAAGAATATAGATTAGAATCAGAGAATAATGTTGTGTTTTGCAAAATGAAATCAAAGCTATTTATAGTGTTAAATAGTTGTAACTATTAGTGAAAAGATTTGGCCAAGAGATACGGAAACATCTGTTGAAGTAACGGATGTTTCTGTTCGTTGAAAAGTGGTGACCGTTAAGAAAAATAGCCGTTATGAATATTCAGTCGACTGAAAATATGAATTAAGTAGACTGAACATTTAAATGAATTTGAAATTTGAAAATATATTGAAAAGACATTTCATTCAGTCGACTGAACTGGGGTGTTTAGTCGACTGAATGTTCAAAAATTCATGTGCATCTGTGCATGTTTCAGTTGACTGGATTACCCAGTTCAGTCGACTGAAACTGTCACTGTAAGTCCATTAAACTTAGTTTTAAAAGCAAGTTTATTTTATAACTTTATATAGTTAAAACCAAGTTTGTATAGATTAATTTGAGTAAGTTTTAAAAGCTTTTGTGTGTGTATACCACCGAGGAGAGTTTTAACAAATGTTGAATACTAACTAGACTATAGACAAACCAAATTAAAATGTTGAAACTTGTCTTCAAAATATTTTGGTCTTCAATCAATTGTCGATTAAAATCGTATCTTCTCCTGCAATTTTGGTTAGTTCATATAATATATACTTATATAGTTGTCACAATCAAAACATCAAAATACTAGGTTCTAACAAAATACACAGAAATTAGATGCTACTGCAAATGCTAAAGCAATGAATATGTTGTTTTATTCCTTATATAAAAATGAGTTTAATAGGGTTAGTGTGAGTACTTCAGCATATGAAACCATAAATGAGATGTATTCCAGGTTTCAAGATATATATCACTCATTTCTGGCACTAGGAGAAAAATATACTGATTTTGATATTGTTTCAAAAATCCTAAACTCTTTAACAGATGAGTGGGAAGGAAAAGTATAAGCAATTGAAGAAGCTAATGACATTTCTACCATAAAACCGGAAGAGTTAATAGGAAATCTCATGTCATATGAAGTTAATTTGCAAGCAAAACGAGTTTAAGCTCAAGATAGAAAAACGTAGTATTCTAGGCCGAAAAAGAAGAATCTGACGAAGATGAAGATGATATGGCGTTTATAGCTAAGAATTTAAAAAAAATCTGAAATTTAGAAAGAATGGAAAAATTAGGAATAGCAGAAACAAAAAACCATTATCCTCAACTCTTAAATGTTGCGAATGCCACAAAAAGGGGCATATAAAGAAAGACTGTCCAGTTCGCAAGAAAGATAGAAATAACTATAAAAGAAAGAACAAAAGATATAAGAAGAAACAAGCTTTTTCAGTTACATTGGATGATTCGGATCCTCTTCCTTATTAGACAACGATAGCGACAATGATTTAGAATAAGCCAACGTGTGCATTATGGCCACAAACGATGATGTAAGTGATCATACTTTTGATGATTTAGTTGATATAAATTCTAAAATATTAGATAAACTAAGAAATCTTAAGTGAAAGAATAAAGATTCACTTGAAAGGCTAAATAGAAATGAAATCGAAGTTGATATGTTGAGAGATGAAAATAAAGTCTTAGAAGAAGAACTTGTTATTTCACAAGAATCTTGTTCTAATATTGCTTTTCAACTTACTATGTTAAGTAGTGAAATCGAGACTCTAAAAGAAAAAATGACATATTATCAATAGAAAAATATGAATTGAAATCAACTGCAAAAATACTAGAACTAGATATTACTCGTCTTAAAACAAAGTTAGATAATATTACCAAAAATGTTTCTAACTTTAATAGAGGCAGAGAAAATCTTTCTAAGATTATAGAAAATTCACCATCCACTACTAGTAAAAAGGAATTAGGATATAACAAATTTACAAAAGTAAAAACTAGTCCTAGACAGTATAACTCTCTATATACAAATGTCAAGAAGAAAAACAATAATCTTGAAAAACCAGTTTTAAAATCCTTTAGTAAAAAGAAAACTACATATCATTCCAAATCTATTATGATTTGGGTTCCTAAGACTAATAATCACTTGATTTGAAATAAGTATATAAAATCTTTTATGACTTCTGCTCATAGGAATAATAATTTTGTTTATAAATGAAATTCTAAACCCTCATGGGTTTGGCTTCCTAACATCTAACTATTAGAACCCTAACAAAGGAAATGGGTACCAACATTGTTTGCGCCAAAAATGGTCACAAACCCCGAATGTTGTGAAACCACCAGTGTATGAATATAAATCAGCAATATTCAAACACAAATCTCAGATCTAAACAAACTACAAATAGCAATCCAGAAATAACGAACAAAAACACAAGATTTATAGTGGTTCGGCTATCTCCGGCCTACGTCCACTCCAAAGTTTTTATCTTTTATTGATCGATGCTTGAAGATTACAATTTCCTATCGCGTAGTACAACGGATTTTATGATTATAATCTGAATCTAAGGCAGCAATGGTGATCTGGAGTAAATCTGGCAGAGTCCGGGCGCTCTTTTGCTCTCAAAATTGTCCGACCTCTTTTCTGAATGACCAGGGGCTCTATTTATAGGTGTAGGAGGCTGATATTTCGCCTAAATTGAGGGGAGACCAGTTCTGGCACGTGAGGGGGCCCACATGCCCGCTTTCTGGAAATCCGGGCCCACTTTGGGATCGATTCGAAGCTATGTTCGAATCGATCAAGAAATTGTCCAATCGAGCTGAAATTTGGCGTGAACATTCTTCAACATGTGCTCAAGCTACTGTGAAAATTTCATAGCATTTGGACTGGTAGATCTCAAGTTATGATCGATTCAAGTTGACGTTCTTCGCCCTATGGATTCGTTCGAATCGATATGGTTCGAATCCATAGGGTCGAATCCATGCTTCTGCACGTGAAGACGGTGACGTGGCGCGCAATCTTCGAGTTGATCCTCCTTTTTCTCGGAGTTTACTGGGTCGACTCCATCATTTTCGCTGCCTGGACTTAGTGGATTCGAAGATAGTTTCCAAATGGAGTCGAAGCTTCTACAACTTATATCGATTCGAAGGATCTCTCCTCGATGGATTTGAAGTAAGTACTAGCTTCGATGGATTCGAAGTGTGATCCGTTCTAATCGATTCGAGGTAGAGGCTTGCGTTAGATGGATACGAACCATGGCCTCGTCCCTATCGATTCGAAGCGAGGCTTAGGACCAATTCGAAGTATAGTGACATCTATGGATTCGAACTAAAGCTTGTTCCATTGGGTCCGCTCTGGTGGGTACGAAGCAGATGGAGTCGAACTTGTTGGAGTCGAATGTGATGGATTCGAAGTGAGGTGTGGGTATGGAGATGATGGATTCGAACAGTACCTTCTTCCTACCTTGTATCGATCGTATCTCCTCCGTACAAACTCCGATTAACCTGAAACTTGAAACGTAGCCTCTCCTAGTCCTCATCATCATCTCCAATCGATTTCGTCTCGATCGGAGCCCGGTCAAATTTTGACGTTATCCATTGCAGCCTTGTTTCCAATTGCACTCCAATCCTGATATCCATCCTTTCTTGTCGATTTGTTTGATATTCCGGCTTTGACAAAAAAGCGGGATAACATTTGCCCCCCAAAACATGCCTTGTGATAAGAAGGCGTGTTTTGAATAGTTCCGTATCCGATATCCAAAGTCCATAGCCACATCATCCAAGTGCATCATCCTTGACTGCTCGGAGTCGATGCCCAACTCCAAACCCAATAACCAAAGCCTTAGACAAATCCATATCCGTTTGAACCTGATGACCGAATCCTAATCCATCCTTATCCAATAGCCAATAACCGAATCCAGGACCTCTCCGGGTCGATATCCAAATCCATAACCTCTCTGGGCTCTTGCCAAGCGCAATCCACACCTGACGACCGTGGTCCAGTGTCCCTGGACGTTAAGTTAACCTCTCCGGGTTCTTGCCAAGCGCAATCCACACCAGACGATCGTGGTCCAGTGTCCCTGGACGTAAGTAATGCCATGGCTTAAGTCCTAAGCCGAATCCTGGTCACTCCGGACCCTTGTTGAGCATAGTCCATGCTCAACGACCTGAAAATGATAATTGATAATACAAGGCCTAAGTCCTAGGCCGAATCCTGGTCTCTCCGGACCCTTGTCGAACATAGTCCATATTCGACGACCTGAAACAATAATCGATAGTAGGGGGCCTAAGTCCTAGGCCGAATCCTGGTCACTCCGGACCCTTGCCGAGCATAGTCCATACTCGACGACCTGAATGAGTCACTTTACCGCGTTCGGGCAGAATGACTCACCCCTTGCCAGGCATAATCCATACCTGACGACTGTATATAAAAAACCAAAAAGAATCCAATCAAGATCCAATCCAAAATCCAAATCAAATCGGAAAACCATAAATCCATATCAAAAATCGAAACCATCATCCAAAACGGAGAACAATCATCCGAATGAATGCCTAAACCAGAAAAACAAACAAAATCAGGAGTTCAATCCAAACTCCAAAAACCAAACCAGAAAACTAAGTGTCCAATCCAAAAACAAAAGACAGATTTCGCAAACCATGGCTTTGCGGTTTATCATCACTCAGAGCATGCTTAGGGGCTATCTCCGTCCCCATACATGTGTAAATGACTCGGTTGCTCGCCAATGGTTTGTTACTTATTTCATATTATCCTGATCAATTGATGACCAATCGACCATTATTCCTGTGCCTCATATCCTCATGGTTTGAGGTAGACGGTGGTTGCTCCTGCTCCACCGCTGCATTCCGAGCCCCAACATACTGCCTCAACTGTCCATTCCTCACATGCTCCTCAATTATGTCCTTTAGGTGCCTATAGCTATTGGTATCATGCCCGTCCAAATCGTGGAAGAGACAATGCTTTCCTGATGCCTTCTCCCGCTCGGAAGGTTCTCTCCTAGCCGGCCTCCGGTAAGGAAGGCGATTCCGAGTTTCCATGTATATCCGCTCTAGTGTCTCGTTTAATTCTGTGTATGTGGAAAACCTTGGATCCTTCCATCGTTTCCTAGCTTTTTCAGAGTTTTCGTCCAGCTTCCTTTTTCCTTTATCTTTATCCGAGCTTCCGTTGGATGGTCCTCCACCCCCGGTCACATTCACCTCCTTTAGCTTTAAATCCATACATGCGTCTTCTTGCCGAAGAAATCTTTCAGCTTCGTGAAAGAATTCCCCGAGATCCAGTGGTGGGTCTCGTACTAAAGATACCTTAAAGTCTGAATCCTCTTTGACTCCCGACACTGCCGCCATCAAAACCATCGATGGATCCGACCGATCCACCGAAGAAACCGCCGCATTAAATCGAGTTAAAAATGCTCTAAGCGATTCATCCGTTCTTTGCTTTACCGATGTTAACGTCATCACGTTCTTAGGTCTTTTGATATGAACCCGAAACTGTCCCAAAAACCTGTCCACCAATTCCCTCCAATTCCTGATAGATCCTTCCTCCAGCTGCCTAAACCACATTGCCGCTAGGTCTGTCAAGTATAAAGGGAAACATCTGGCCATCACTTCCTCTGATGCCCCCAGCACTTCCATGTGTCTAGTGTATCTCATCAAATGATCAGTTGGATCAGCCTTGCCATTATATGCTTCCACGCTAGGTAACTTGAACTTAGGTGGATTTTGAGCTATCCTGATTTCCCGATCGAACGGACTCCTGTTCACTCCTTCCAAGTCTCTATTGGTCGAACCTCCACGCATAGTCTTCCTAATGATTTCCATTAATCCAGCATTGCCTGTTAGGTGTTGCCCCCCATGCTCCCGAGGGAACTCCAGCACATATTCTTCATGTGGCTCATTAGCCGCAACGTTGGCTCTAGCCTGCTGAACTCCTTCCAAAGGTCCTTCTGCGTTGGATCCTGTGGGCCTGCCCCCAAGCCCTTGTTGATTGCCTTCCGGTTCTGTATTCTGTCCTCCATTGGGTTCCGCAACCCTAGTTCCTTGTTCCACATTTGCAGTCGCTGTAGTTGGTCCAAGGTTCTGTGTTCCTGCGGCTCTCATCTGCTCGAAGAAAGTCTGCATCATATCCTGTTGACTCTTCAGCAACCTTTCATGTAATGAATTTGCCATAGCTTCCATTTCGTCTCTGGTAATGTAAATCGAAGCTCGTCCTTCTCCAGCTCCGGAGGATGCCTCTTGACTTCCTCCTTGTTGGCTTCTCTCAGCTCTTTGACTTGTTTGTCGAGTCATTGTAGCGTCAATCCGAATCCTTCAAACTTTCAAGGCTAAACTATGAATTGGTGTAGCGGGTGCTAGTCCTTCTCAGTGAAAGCACCAAAGTGTTTGCGCCAAAAATGGTCACAAACCCCGAATGTTGTGAAAGCACCAGTGTATGAATATAAATCAGCAATATTCAAACACAAATCTCAGATCTAAACAAACTACAAATAGCAATCCAGAAATAACGAACAAAAACACAAGATTTATAGTGGTTCGGCTATCTCCGGCCTACGTCCACTCCAAAGTTTTTATCTTTTATTGATCGATGCTTGAAGATTACAATTTCCTATCGCGTAGTACAACGGATTTTATGATTATAATCTGAATCTAAGGCAGCAATGGTGATCTGGAGTAAATCTGGCAGAGTCCGGGCGCTCTTTTGCTCTCAAAATTGTCCGATCTCTTTTCTGAATGACCAGGGGCTCTATTTATAGGTGTAGGAGGCTGATATTTCGCCTAAATTGAGGGGAGACCAGTTCTGGCACGTGAGGGGGCCCACATGCCCGCTTTCTGGAAATCCGGGCCCACTTTGGGATCGATTCGAAGCTATGTTCGAATCGATCAAGAAATTGTCCAATCGAGCTGAAATTTGGCGTGAACATTCTTCAACATGTGCTCAAGCTACTGTGAAAATTTCATAGCATTTGGACTTGTAGATCTCAAGTTATGATCGATTCAAGTTGACGTTCTTCGCCCTATGGATTCGTTCGAATCGATATGGTTCGAATCCATAGGGTCGAATCCATGCTTCTGCACGTGAAGACGGTGACGTGGCGTGCAATCTTCGAGTTGATCCTCCTTTTTCTCTGAGTTTACTGGGTCGACTCCATCATTTTCGCTGCCTGGACTTAGTGGATTCGAAGATAGTTTCCAAATGGAGTCGAAGCTTCTACAACTTATATCGATTCGAAGGATCTCTCCTCGATGGATTCGAAGTAAGTACTGGCTTCGATGGATTCAAAGTGTGATCCGTTCTAATCGATTCGAGGCAGAGGCTTGCGTTAGATGGATACGAACCATGGCCTCGTCCCTATCGATTCGAAGCGAGGCTTAGGACCAATTCGAAGTATAGTGACATCTATGGATTCGAACTAAAGCTTGTTCCATTGGGTCCGCTCTGGTGGGTACGAAGCAGATGGAGTCGAACTTGTTGGAGTCGAATGTGATGGATTCGAAGTGAGGTGTGGGTATGGAGATGATGGATTCGAACAGTACCTTATTCCTACCTTGTATCGATCGTATCTCCTCCGTACAAACTCCGATTAACCTGAAACTTGAAACGTAGCCTCTCCTAGTCCTCATCATCATCTCCAATTGATTTCGTCTCGATCGGAGCCCGGTCAAATTTTGACGTTATCCATTGCAGCCTTGTTTCCAATTGCACTCCAATCCTGATATCCATCCTTTCTTGTCGATTTGTTTGAAATTCCGGCTTTGACCAAAAAGCGGGATAACAAACATTATTTCTATATTTTTTACAGGTACCAAATAAGAAAATAAGAAAATGGATACTTGATAGTGGTTGCTCAAAACATATGACGGGAAATAAAGAAATGTTACTCAGATGGAGGATCTGTCACATTTGGAGATAACTCCAAAGGATATATCATCGGCAAAGGCGATGTAAGCAATGACGGTACATCTAACTTACCCCTTGTTACAAATATTCAGTCAGTTAAGAATTTAAAACATAATCTCTTAAGTATTAGTCAACTCCGTGATAAAGATTTCAAAATTACTTTTGAAAATGATAAAGGTAATATTTATGATGAAGATCAAAATTTAATTTTTGAAGGAAATTGTAAAAGAAATATATACATTTTAAATATGAAAATTGATCATAACACAAATTTATGTTTGATAGCAAAGAAAATGATCCTTGGTTATGGCACAAGAGAATTTGTCACATAAATTTCAAAGCTATAAGTAAATTATCTAAAAATAATTTAGTGAAAGGATTTCCAAAAATGAATTAAAAAGTAAACAATATTTGTTGTGCTTGTCAATCAGGAAAACAAACGAAATCATCTTTGGAATCTAAGAAAATTATTTCTACATTACAACCAGCTGAACTATTACATTTGGATCTTTTTGGACCTACTCAAGTTCAATCAATTAATCATAATAAGTATGTATTTGTAATTATAGATGATTTTTAAAGATATATATGGACAATATTTTTGAAAATAAAAGTGATACTTTTGAAAAAATTAAAATCTTTGCCAAAAGAATACAAAATTTCAAAAATTAAAAAATTAAAAACATTAGAAGTGACCGCGGTGGTGAATTTGATAATGATTTATATGAAAATTATTATGACAAGAAAGGAATTTTTCATTTTTCATTTTCTAGAACTCCACAACAAAATGGAGTTGTAGAAAGGAAAAATAGAACACTACAAGAATGCGCTAGAACTTTACTCAGCAGTAGTAATTTGCAAAAACATTTTTGGGCAGAAGCTGTAGCAACTGCATGCTATGTTCTAAATTGTGTCTCTATTCGTCCCTAAACTAAACACAAACCATATGAGTTGTTTAATGGAAAGAAACTTAATATCTCATATTTCAAAAAAATTGGTTGTAAATTGTTTTTATTAAATACAAAAGATTAGCTTGGAAAATTCGATCCAAACTCCGATGAATATTTATTGGATATTTGAAATGAAGTAAAGCATACAGAATATACAATAAAAGAACAAAAATAATAGAAGAAATCCTATACATTTCTTTTGATGGAAATTCAAAAATTAAAAATAATGATGAAGATGATGAAATAAAAATAAAACCAAGTAATTTAGAAGATGAAAATATTGGTAATAATGTTGAAAATAATATTGAAATTTTACCCATTGAAAATGAAATACGTTCTCCACCTAAAGTATTAAGAAATCATCGTATCGAAAATATTATTGGAGAAATAAATACAAATGCAAGGACAAGAACTCAATTAAATCAAATGGGACATGTTGCTTTTATTTCTAACATTGAACCTAAAAATGTAAAAGAAGCTTCAACTGATGACTATTGGAATTTAGCTATGCAAGAAGAGCTAAACCAATTCGAATGGAACGACGTTTGGGACTTAGTTCCTACACCTAGTGATCAGACCGTTATTGGTACAAAGTGGGTTTTTAAAAATAAATTGAATAACAAGGGAATATAATTCATAATAAAGCTAGATTAGTCACTCAAAGCTACAATCAAGAAGAAGAAATAGACTACAAAGAAACATTTGCTCCTGTCGCTTGATTAAAAGCAATACGTATCTTGTTAGCCTTCTCTTGTTATTATAATTTCAAATTATATCAAATGGATGTAAAAATTGCCTTTTTAAATGGCTTTATAAAAGAATTGTCTATGTAGAACAACCACCTTTGTTTACAAATGAAAAATATCCAGATTATGTTTATAAACTAAAGAAAGCATTATATGGTTTAAAACAAGCACCACGTGCTTGGTATGATCGTCTCAAGAGCTATCTTATAAAATCAGGTTTTGAAATTGGAAAGGTAGATCAAACACTTTTCATTAAACATGATAAGAAAGATATTTCAATAATTCAAGTTTATGTCGATGATATTATTTTCGACTCCATAAATGAAAAATTATGTAAAGAATTTTCTAACATTATGAAAAGATAATTCGAGATTTCACATATGGGAGAACTCTCATATTTTCTAGGTTTACAAATTAAACAATTAAGTAATGGTATTTTCATAAATCAAGAGAAATACTATAATAATTTAATAAAACGTTTTTGTATGGAAAACACTTCTACAAAACTAACTCCAATAAGCACTACGGTCCATTTCGATTGAGATGAAAATGGTAAAAGTACGGATAAAAACCTATTTCAGAGTATGCTCGGTTCTTTACTATATTTGACTGCTAGTCGTCCCGATATCATGATGAGTGTGTGTCTATATGCACGATTTCAAGAAAATCCTAAAGAATCACATTTGCGAGCCGTGAAACAAATTTTGCGCTACTTAAGAAACACTAGATACTACGGCCTCTTTTATCTGAAAGGATGTCCTTTCGAATTAGTATCATATAGTGATGCTAACTTCGGTGGATGCCCGGATCGAAAGAGTACGAGTTGTACATGCCATTTCATTGGACAGTCTCTAGTATCATGGTTTAGTAAGAAGCAAAATTGTGTCTCACTCTCGACGTATGAAGCATAATATATCTCTGCTGCTTTGGCATGTGCACAAGTGACCTATATGCAACAAAGTCTTCAAGATTTCGGTATAAATCTTTCTAAATCAACAATTTATTGTGATAAGTGCAATTAATTTGTCAAAAAATTCGATAAATCATTCGCGAATTAAACATATTGATATCCGACATCATTTTCTACGTGACAATATAGAAAAAGATATTATTTTTCTCCAATTCATATCTTCGAAAAATCAAATTGCAGAAATATTACCAAACCATTAAATGATAATACTTTTATAAAACTAAGACGAGAACTTGGAATAGTATCACTACTAGAATTAAAAAAAATTATTTTATTTCCATAGGTAATAAAGAAATAAGTGCATAAAATGTTCAACCAAATTGGCACATCTTCTCTTGCATTACAACCTACTATTTTAGATAAATCAAGTAAAGGTTATAAAACTTGTGTTTATATTAACAACTAAAAATGGATATAAAATTCATAGGTTACAAATCAAAAGGAGATATTAAACTCTCAAAATATTTCTAAAAATAGAAATCAATTATATATAAGAATAGAATGAGTGTAGATGAAATAAATATTAAAAAAAATCATCTTTTCAAATAAAAAAAAGTCTTCTCAAGAGAATACTACATACTCATCCATTGGTTTCAGCTCATCCACTACCATACCTTCCAATAACTCAACTCATGTATATATTCCCGTACACATTACACCTTCTCCAAATCATCACACTGGCTATACTCCGAATGGAAAACGAGTTGGAAGGAACATAGATTTTGGTTCACCTTCTACACAACATCAAATAGATGATATACATCATTTTCAACAAGAAATAATTAGTGTTTAACGCTAAATGTACTATGAACAGAAAAATCAAAGAGCTCGTTTGGGTTTCCTCAAGAAATTTGCTCTTAATATTTGTGATCATTCTCCTACAAGTAATAGCATCCAGAGACAATCGCCTCATCGCACAGAAGCTCCTTGAAATTCATGGGAAAAAGCTCCATCGTCCAAACTTACCCCTGTTCATAATTTTTTTTGTCCCCTCTCAAACCATTGAAGGAGAAGAAAAAAGTTGAACCAGATTCTTTCAAAGGTTGCTCATCAGAAAAATTTGAGTCTTCTGAAAATAAATAAATTCCTATACGCTGGAGTGTCTACATAATATATATATATATATATGGTTTTCATATAGTAATTAATATGTTATTCTTAAATTTTATTTGAATAAAATTGTTTAAATTGTTTAATATGAGAATAAAGCTCTTATAAATACACATAAATAATAATCTTATTATATTTGGATATAAGCTAATTTGTTCAAAGACAACAGATTCAGCCGGCTGAAAGCCCTAGTTCAGATGGCTGAATATTTAAAGACCCATCAAATTTTTCCAGAATTCAGCGGCAGATCCCATATATTTAGACGGCTGAATCGACCCATTTTTGGTCTATTTATTTTCTAATTTTGTTTTTAAAACATTCAGCCGGTTGGATATAACTGGCACGTCTTTTAAGGCACCCATTCAATACTCCACTAACCAATATATCCACTCAACCCTTCATTTCCTCATCACTCTTCATTTCAGCAAACAAAATCTCATTCTCCTTAAATCTAAAAATCACATTTTTACCATCAAATCTCTCTACAAATCAAACAATGGCTTCAAGACCCAAAAGAGTAGGACAAGCCTCCACGTCTGTTGGGCCATCTTAAGACCAAATCGGGGCATGGCTTCATGATGATACTGCTGTTACAAGATTCAATATCATGAAGAACTCAAAAAACTTTGAAGGAGGTTTTATGAAATTCGCTGGTTTCAATGAATATGGAATTTTGGAGATCGTGGAAGCAAATAATTTTGATTCGCTTATAGGGTATGATGCTAACGATGTTAAGATTTAACCTCCTTTAATTAAACTTTTCTTTACAAACATAAACTTAGATCATCAAAATCCACAAAATAAAACTGATTGTATTTGGACTATGATTTATAGTGTTAAGATTTATCTTCCCCTACAACATTTAGGACATATTTGAAGATGTCCATCTCAAGGCCTACATATTGATGAAATTGAAGTTGACATGTTTCAACGAGATGAAGTGTCACCAAGATTTCTATCCGACAATATGACCGAAATAAAATCTAGTGCACTACATCCAAAAGCTAGGTTAATCCATCGTGCTCTTATCCGATCACTTTAACCTCGAACCGGTAGCTAGCAAAAAGTTTATAAAAGGGATTTTCAAGTTTTGTATGCAATTCACTCATCTCAACCTATAAATTGGGGTAAGGTAATTTTAAAAGAATTTGAAACCGTTAACCATTGAAGAAATTACAAAACAATTCATTATGGAGCATATATTATGCGCATCTTGCAAAATTTTGGAGTAGTTATACCAAATTCCGAGTTCACAACAATAAGCAAACTCAACTCCAAAACATTGAGTCTCATAGGTCTTCCTAAACGTGCTACAAGTGATGACATAATTACCTTTCAACAATGGGTTGCAAACCGTGACCAAGGTATTTCACAACCCCATTACACTAACATTACTTCCTCCTCCTAAGGACCGTAAGCTCAAGGAGATGATAATGAAATTGAAGAAATCAATGTGGATGTCGCTTCCAAACAAGCTTTTGTTACCCTATCCCAAAACCAAAGTAGGCTCTATCATCCTTTAACTAAAATTGAGCACAACATGTCAAAAACCAACTAAAAGCTCAATTCCATCAAAGGTTCTTGAACAAGATTTGGGATAAGTTTTCGGGCTCTTCGTCCACATCTTTTATTCCTCCTCCTTCATCAATAGGAGTTAATGAAACTCCGGCTCCTTTCACTTGGACAACTTCTGAAGGGGAAGAGAAAGACGAAGGATGTAACCTTGAAAGCCAGGGTTTTTATTATTCTCTATATCATGTTATGTTTCTATTATCGGCTTATTATGATTCTTATTTATGTTCTATGTTTAACTCTTTAAACACAATTTCTATTGTAATGTTTGACTTGATCGTTATGTTTCTATGATGTTATGTTGAATATTTATTCGTCATGTTATTATGTACAGTATTTCCGTGACATGTCTGTGATGTTTTGTGTCCTCTGAACTGTGATGTTTTGAATGTGATGATTGTATGTTCTGTGATATTTTGAGTCTAATACTACTTCCCATAAATTTTTTATTTTTACAAACTCTTTATTTCTCCTATTGATATCTAGTTTCTTTTTGTCGATGACAATGGGAGAGAATAAAGTAAGGCCATATCGATAGGGGAAGTATCAAGTTAGGGGAGAATAACTCAATTTAAAATTGAACTTATATAGTTGTCATCATCAAAAAGGAGGAGAATGTTAGAACCTTATATTTTGATGTTTTGATAATGACAACTATACAAGTATATATTGTATATACCAACCACTTTTGTAGGAAATGATATCAACTTTACAAAGGGACAATTATATCAAAATAAAGACCAAATTGACGCTACAAAGTACTATCAGTCATATTGTCTATCTAGAGGTATAAAGTTGGAAAAATCTCTTCTATATGGTATACACACACATGATTTTTAGAAATTGAATTTTCAAAAACATCACAACAAACTTGAAATTCAGCCAGCTGAACCACTCAGGCGACCGACTGAATCTGTGCATGTAAACATGAATATCTTTGAATATTCAGCCGAGTGAATGACTTTATTCAGCCGATTGAAAACTGCCTAAAATAAGCTATTTCCTTGCTGATTTCAAAATCGTCGATTTAGCTAGCTGCCATACTCTATTCAGCCGGCTGAATCTGTATAGTTGCACTCCTAACTTTTCACCATTTCTTTTCATGAATGATTGCAACTATTAAACTGTATATAAAGCAAATTATTTCATTTTGTTTATCATCAATTCTATTTGCAATTCTCTCTGTCTTACTATTGAACTCTCAAGTATTCATTTCCAAACTGCTTTATATTTTTGATCACCCGATCATTCAAGAATATTCTCTTGTGATCAAAATTACTTCCTTTCTTCACAAACTACAACTTATACCACAAAGGAGAAGATTATAGGTATGTTACTGACTTATCAGTGCTATTCAAGAGCATACTTAGTCAAATACATTTCTGCTATATATAGTTGAAGTCCTGTTGTAGTATCCTCAGGCGGTTAAAGTACTATTCGGTTGTTTAGGCAGTTGAAGTCATGTTCAGTTGCTTGGGCGGTGTAATATATGTTCCTCCGGGTA
Source organism: Allium fistulosum (assembly GCA_030737815.1). Lineage (NCBI taxonomy): Eukaryota > Viridiplantae > Streptophyta > Magnoliopsida > Asparagales > Amaryllidaceae > Allium > Allium fistulosum. The sequence continues at coordinate 731,764,457 of CM060904.1, read as the reverse complement.
AAATGAGGGTACCGATTAAATCCAGAAGGAGTCTGGGACTGAATGTAGAACGGAAAGTTTGAAGCAGTATAAAAATCTCTGGTGTCATTTACGTTATTACTTTTACTTTTGTATTTATATTCCGCACAAGTAAATAGTTTAGCTAATATTTCATATTACACGATCCTTAGTCACTTTCAATGTAACAACCGGCAAATTTATCACTTTGATAAATTATATTTATTTTTAAAATTATTCAAATAAAAGGTTGATAATACAAATATGATTGTTTTGAGTGATAATAAACAATAGTAATCTTATTTTGAATAGATATTTACTAAAATATTTTCCTCGGTATTTAAATCGATAAAATGACCGAAATTATTTTATCGATAACCAGCTCTATAATCGTAAAACATCATACATGAAGCTGGATATAAACACTTATTTTTATAATTGAACAAGAATATGAAATAAAATTAATTATTTTTTGGAATAAAATGTGTTTAAGACAACATCAACGTGCCCGTATATTTAATAAATTAACTTATTTAAATTAAATATTAAGGATTTAATCATTATTATAATTATCTAAATAATCATTTTAAAATTATGTTTATTCATTTTAATAAGTTATAAAGTGTAAATAAATCCTTTGTAATAGTTTTATAAAGATATATAATTGATTTGAAAATATAACAAAAAATTCGTATCGCTTTATCACAATAATATCGATTTTTGTAAATATTTGTTAACATCAATTTATATGGTTTTATAAATAAAATGTGATCGTTTTAATTTATTTATAATGATGATAAATTTATTTTCAAATTTTACTTACAAATATATGTATGTTAATGAATAAGTGAAAATATGACCGGAAATCAGAATTAAAATTAGTCACGATTTGACATATATAAGTTATACAACGTTGTTTATATGACTTGTACATATTTGTAACATGCACACACATATATTAACATATACATATACATATAACAATGGTAGAAAAGTAGAATATGTTTACATATGGTAAATATAGAAAATATCTAAGTTTAAAAAAGCAAACATCTTCTCACATCAAATCCACCTTACACCACCATCATCACCACCATCGCCTACACATCATCCATCACATAGGGGGGCTATTGTGCGTGTTAGAGTGGGGCTAGGAGGGGACGGCAAAGGTAATTTCATCCATTCATATTATGATAGTTTGGTTTTCTAAAAATCCTATAAATACACTACCCTCTTTCATAAATTCCTAAGCCATTTTATACTTCCTCCTCCTCCTTATTCAAGCTATTCTAATGGCTTCTCATGTTAAGCAAGTTATGGAGAAAATTTATTTAAAAAGAAACTAAATTAGTATAATATATATTATCAAATCCACTTCAAACCAAGGCAAAATTCCTCCTCTACCTCTTCCTTACTCACGGCCATCACTTCCCAAAGCAAGGTCGAACCCACCACCAAGCAAACCCAAGGCCGTGAGCTCCTCCTTGCATCCAAAGCCTAGGCTGAACCATTTAAAGGCAATAGCGCTAGTGATCGTGAGCTTAGATTTCGTAATAGCGAAGCTATAGCCAATTTATATTAGCTTTAAGGGAAAATGAAGGTGAGAAACTCCTAAAGTATATTTATACATGTTATTGGATGATATATATGTTTGGATATGGTTGTTAATGATGGTTGTTTAATATGGTGGTTGAATATATCTGTAAGTCATGTTAATACACGTCGATAAGCACAAAGGAAATCACTTTCCTTTATTGAATGAAATGGTGTATATGAAATGTTTAAACCACTTAAAAATGGTTTAATATAATTTAGAAATGTTTTATAAACATTTAAAAGTGTTTGGCAAAGTTTAAATGAATATTGAAATTTGAGTCAAAAATAGGCGCGTCACGTAACGGTAGTTCGCGATTTCACGCCGTAAAAGTCAAACGGATATATAAAATGGAATATAGCTCGGAATTCTTCGAGATAAGAATTTTCCGAAAAATTGTATCCATAGCTTTCAAATAAATAAAGAAAATCGAGATTTCGATAAGTAGATTTTGAAATATGAGTAAAACAAGTTTTTGGAAAATCGTGGTTTTGCAGGGAATCCATAAAGGGATTTCTTTTAAATTGATATTTTAAAATTGTTTAAAAATATGAAATAGATTTTAAAAATCTTTTAATATGTTTTAACAGTGATTTGAGTTATAAAAATGAATTTCCAAATGATAGAAAAGTCGTTTTGATCAATATAGCATAAAAAGCACTTTTCTATAACTTTTAAAATATGGTTTTAAACTTAACGATTCTTTTCCAAATATTTTATAAATGTTTTCAAATAAATAATTAGGTGTTTTTATGATGATTTGGAAGTTTTATAATTTATTTAAAAATGTTTAAATAAAGAATTTGAAGAAAAGCAGTCAAAAAAAGTGATTTAATCTTGGCTCTAAAAGCCGATGAGTATATTGGATTTTCTATTCATGAGATTTGGGTAAGGTGCTTAAACTAAGGAGATGTTCATGAGCAACTAGTACCCTGGCTCACATGGCCTCTCCTGCGTAAGGGATAGATAAGGTCGAAATGTCGGAAACGAGTCAAGTATAAAAGATTAAATTTTCCAAATTTAAACAACTTGGATTTTATGGAGATAATCTTCTTGTACTTGGTGTTAAAGCCGGAAGAGGGAACTCGTACTATTCGTGGAATTTAAAAGTGATTTTACCATTATTTCGCCCATAACACTTGTTGAATACGGGAATTGATATTAAGTAGAATTAGATGATTTCTATAGATTCCGCTCGCTTAATATTTACTGGCTTTGGATTAACATCCTAGATAACATGGTTTTAACATAATCAAAATTTTGAGTTTTGAATTAAGAAATCTTTGTTAAGATTTAAATGAAATGATTTGGAAATATTTTCCAAAGTGAAAAATGAAATGATTTAGAATTATTCCAAGATTTAAAAAGGTTTTAAGTAACAAAGGATTTGATAAGAGAGGTTTAATGGTTCCGTATATATCGAAAACAAATGTTTTAAAAGATATATATCTCTTGAAGATATTATTGATAAAAGGAAGTAATAAATCAAAAGAAAAATTCACTTTTTACCTAACATCATTTTATCAATGATTGGTTCGAAGGAACCGTATTTGGGTGATTCCTATCTGAAGAACACTTCGAAACAATTTACGTATTCGAAGTGAATACATGGAAATGATTTGGAAGATGGAATGTAGGGCTGCTTGTCACTGACCCTTAGGGGAAAATTCCCATATCATATTATATGGCAGTAGTTCTTCATTTGAGATCTTCGATGCAAAGACTTTTTGCTACTACTCCTATGGGTAATTCTTGGCAGGATGTGGTAGTAGAGTGCCTTCGGTTTGTCCTATTCCTGGACAACTTGTATGAATGAATGTCTGACTTTTCATTTCTAATTACATAAATTAATCTCTATGAACGTATCATCTGTTTGATGGCGGAGAAGGTAACTTCTCTTAGCTTAACACCCTTCCCTGAGATGTATGAGCTCAGGAGTTATACGTTTGTAGAAATCAATTTTGTGATCATGGAATGGCAGTGTGGTATTCAAATTGGAATGTGCTATGTGAAAGGTAGTCGTTACCTCGGGCCTCATCGCCCAGTAATGGCTTAAACGGGGTATGTCGTAAGGCTATGTGGTTCGCAACCATTAGGGTATGGTCATCACCTTTCTAGATAACCCTTTATATAACGGGTATGTTGTGTATGCTAAGTGAGCTCTCGGATAGGTCGGTAACGACCGGGATGATGTCATATTTGGTTTCTATCTAGGCCATATATGAGTGCTAAATAGGGATAGACTGATCTTGCCAGATGCAAAGGATTGTTTCTATATCCTCGGTTCATTCCTCTAGAGATGTATTGTATGAAAGGTAGTCCCTTACCTTCCATTGTATGGAAATCCATTCTCCAATAAGTGCCTTCGGACTTGATTGTAAACCTATTATGCCGTAAAATTTAACCAATGTAACAATTTCGGCCAAGATTCATAAATTTATTTGAAAAGTATTTTCAAAAAATGTCATTAAAAATAATATTACCAGATATTGCATAGAAAATGTTTTGGTTATCATAAGGTAAAAACCCGTTCCGTGTTTATATGCGGCATGGTCTTATGAAATACCTTTTCTTTTCAAAACTCGTATTTTGAGCTTCTCACATCAGTCCCATGACTGACCCAGAGTTTATTTTCCTTTCCCTTAAACTCTGGGTGCCCTAATTTTCCTGGACAGCCTAGTAGTTTAGGTTTAGTTAGAAGAAATCTAGATGTAGCTCGAAGCATGGAGTTAGAAGATTCTTCTGAATATTATTATCTGTTTACACCACACTTGTATATCATTATATTCTGCATTTGTAAGGATAGATATTTATAACTGTCCATGTTTAACTCTGATAAAGGTATTTAAAATTTCCGCTGTAAAGGTTATATGTTGAAGTAATATATGTATTTCCATTCATGTGAGATTCTGTTCTGTCTTTATTTTCTTTCTTACCCATGATAATCTGCCTCTTCAGTACTTGGATTTGTGGCATGTGACTACTGAGGATGTATTAGCGTCGATATCCGAGGATCGAGGAGGCAGGTCATCTCATTTGGTATTAGCGCTTAGGTTGAGCAAACACCTAGGCTTTGGTAAGGGTAAAAGACTCATCAGAGATAGGGTTAGTGATACCCTATGATGAGTAACTCATTATAGATAGGGCTAGTAATACCCTAGAATGAGTTTGAGAGTATTATATATGAGCACGTATTTGTTAATGATATATATAATAATGATGATAGGTTAAAATATATATCTTTTTGAGAAATGTAAATATATATATATATATATATTTCTAAGAAATTTTAGTCAGGTATAATAATTTTATGAAAAGGATTCTTGAAAGTAATAACAATAAAATTGGGTGAAATTTTCAAAGGATTAATGGAAGGATAAAGCATTTATTCATACAAAGAATTTTAAGTGGGAAAAGCTATATATAAAAGTGGATTAACAAAGACTCGGATTATTTTCTAAGTATTGGATGAACATTTGTTGGAGGAAAGTAATACCAAGCGATTAGCAAACCTCTCTACCAAAAATAGGATATGCCTAAGTAATGAGAATAAGTTAGATTAAGAAAAGTGCCTAGCACCTATATCTAAGGGAATGTTGTTTACATTGTAGAAACCATATGGATACTCTAAAGAAGAGACCACACGGGAAAATTGGGGCTAGAAGGACAATGTCAGTATCCTCACTAGCAATGAAGAAGAACAACCAAAATATCCAACTAGCAATGGTTTGCCCCCGATTTAGGAAAAGCATGCCCCATACACTCGAAGAAGTGAAGACGGATATCCAATAGCAGGAATGCTCATACCACCCATGACCCCCGAGATGATTATAATTTCTAGCAATGACAAACCCATGCAGGTCTCGAAAAGAATATGGATCATGCTAGCTCCGCACAAGAATCCATAGCGAAATTTGAACCCATGGAAGAAGAATCGAAACCCATGGAAGATGATTTAGAACCCTTGAGGAAGAATCATAACCGATAGAAGACCCAAATTCCATAATATCTAGCAAATGCAGTATATGATATAGGATTTGGATGGAAAGCATATTATTTGGTAAGAAGAATCATCCAATTCTTACATTAACTGGGACGAGATGGAGGGTAATGATGAAGAAGTAGCAGAAGAAGAAGATGAAGTTGAAGTATTCGAAAACCCGTGAGAAGTTGGTGTGCAAGGCTTGGAAGAGATAAAAGAGGAAGAAGTGGTCCCAAGAGTTCCAGCTAGTATGGGACATGTTCCATGGAACCAACCATAGCTACCCTATGTTGAGGGTGAAATGCAACCGAATGAAGATGGTAATGAGGTCGATGATGAACTGGAAAGCGATGAAGAAGGGATTGGGGAAGTATTAATAGATCTTAGACAACGGAGTGCGCCATCAGCTTCAGATTCAGAGGAATGGAGGAAATATGAGTATGGTGATTAAGGGTAGCTCTATTTATCTAATCTACATGTAGTAGGGTGGTTGGAGGTGAAATGTTGTTATGATCATCATTTTGTACTGTATCAGTGTTGGGAGGTCTTGACCCAAGTTTAAATTGAAATGATGAATGTAAAAGCATGGAAACATATAATATGATATTTTGTTTCAACTTCTCATTCATACAAATCTTTTAATGAGAATTCTTGAGGAAAGAAGTAAGAATATTTCAATGAAGGATTTTCTTTTATAAGAGGAAATGGTATTATGAAATGATTAAAAGACTTGAAAGCAGAATCTTTCAATAAATATTCTAGAGAAAATCAAAGATAAGAGAAATTACAGTATATATATTAAAGAAATATTAAGTTTTGACTAACAAAGGAAGTTTATTGTAATTTATCAATTTAATGAATTATTTTGAAAATGAGTTTTTTAGAAATTATTAAGATATGTTTAGAGATGTGTTATAATAAAAAGATATTTATCTATTGAAAAGAAATGTGTTTTTAAGTAGAAAAATTTAGAAATAAAAATGTAAAATGGTTATGAATAAAGAAGTATATTTATAAAAGTTTGAATAAAGAATGAAAGTTTTATGAAATATTTTCATTAAATTTTTTGAAAGATTATTAAATTCATATGAAGTATGTGGATTATTTTGTCGCATGGTTCTGATCTAAGATTCGAGTACAGAACTTTAAGGTGTTTAGACCGATTTGGAAACGAATTTATCACTTGGTTCTTGAAAATGAACCTTGACGAGGATTTGTGGTTTAATACATGAGTTTTCTATCACAATTGAGAGATATGTAAGGAATAACTAAACTTCTGATCAGATAGCCTGGTTAGAGTCCGCACTAAAGGATCGGGAAATCAATACTAGTTTGGAAGTAAAGTTGTGAATTCGAATAGAAGATCGAATCAGATATTATGTACGGATTATCAATATAAATCGTACGTGTGTAAGTTTAATAATAAATATTTTGGGCAAAACCTTTGAGTTTTTGTTTTGGGTAATTTCGGGGACGAAATTCTTTTAAGGGGGGAAGTCTGTAACGACCCGCAAATTTATCACTTTGATAAATTATATTTGTTTTTAAAATTATTCAAATAAAAGGTTGAAAATAAAAATATGATTGTTTGAGTGATAATAAATAATAGTAATCTTATTTTGAGTAGATATTTACTAAAATATTTTCCTCGGGATTCAGATCAATAAAATGACCGAAAATTGTTTTATCGATAACCACCTCTATAATCGTAAAACATCATACATGGAGCTGGATACATACACTTATTTTTATAATTGAACAAGAATATGAAATAAAATTAATTATTTTTGAGAATAAAATGTATTTAAGACATCATCAGCGATGCCCTTATATTTAATAAATTAATTTATTTAAATTAAATTTTAAGGATTTAATAATTATTATAATTATTTAAATAATCATTTTAAAATGATGATTAATCATTTTAAATAAGTTATAAAGTGTTAATAAATCCTTTGTAATAGTTTTATAAAGATATATACTTGATTTGAAAATATAAGAAAAATTCGTGTCGCTTTATCAATATAATAGCGATTTTTGTAAATATTCGTTAACATTAATTTATATGGTTTTATAAATAAAATGTGATCATTTTAATTTGTTTATAATGATGAGAAATTTATTTTCAAATATTTTATATTAATATATGTACGTTAATTACTAAGTGAAAATATGACCGGAAATCGGAATTAAAATTCGTAACAATTTAACATATATAAGTTATACAACGCTGTTTATATAACTTGTACATCTTTGTGACATTCACACACATATATTAACATATACATATACATATACATATACATATAACAATGGTAGAAAAGTTGAAATATATTTACATATGGTAAATATAGAAAATATCTAAGTTTAAAAAAGCAAACATCTTCTCACATCAAATCCACCTTACACCACCATTATCACCACCGTCGCCTCCACATCATCCATCACATAGGGGGGTTGTTGTGCGTGTAAGAGTGGGGCTAGGAGGGGATGGCAAGGGTAATTTCATCCATATATATTATGATAGTTTAGTTTTCTAAAAATCCTATAAATACACTACCCTCTTTCATAAATTCCTAAGCCATTTTCTACTTCCTCCTCCTCCTTATTCAAGCTATTCTAATGGCTTCTCATGTTAAGCAAGTTATGGAGAAAATTTATTTAAAAAGAAACTAAATTTGTATAATATATATATATATATATATATTAATCAAATCTGCTTCAAACCAAGGCAAAATTCCTCCTTTACCTCTTCCTTACCCACGGCCATCACTTCCCAAAGCAAGCCCGAACCCACCACCAAGAAAACCCAAGGCCATGAGATCCTCCTTGCATCCAAAGCCTAGGCTGAACCATTTAAAGGCAATAGTGCTAGTGATCGTGAGCTTAGATTTCGTAATAGAGAAGCTATAGCCAATTTATATTAGCTCTAAGGGAAAATGAAGGCGAGAAACTTCTAAATTATAATTATACATGTTATTGGATGATATATATGTTTGGATATGATGGTTGTTTGATATGATTGTTGAATATATCTGTAAGTCACATTAATACACGTCGATAAGCACAAAAGAAATAACTTTCCTTTATTGAATGAAATGGTGTATATGAAATGTTTAAACCTCTTTAAAATGGTTTAATATGATTTAGAGATGTTTTATAAACATTTAAAAGTGTTTTGGAAAAGTTTAAATGAAAATTGAAAATTGAGTCAAAAATAGGCGCGTCATGTAACGGTAGTTCGCGATTTCACGCCTTAAAAGTCAAACGGACGTATAAAATGGAATATAGCTCGTAATTCTTCGAGATAAGAATTTTCTGAACTATTATATCCATAGCTTTCAAATAAAGAAAGAAATTAAGATTTTGATAAGTAGATTTTGAAATATGAGTAAAACAAGTTTTTGGAAAAATTGTGGTTTTGCAGTTCGGAATCCATAAAGGGATTTCTTTTAAATTGATATTTTAAAATTGCTTTATAATATGAAATAAATTTTAAAAATCTTTTAAAATGTTTTAAAAGTGATTTGAGTTATAAAAATGAATTTTCAAATGATATAAAAGTCGTTTTGATTAATATTGCTTAAAAAGCACTATTCGTAGCACTTTTCTGTAACCTTTGAAAATGGTTTTAAACTTAACAATTATTTTCCAAATCTTTTGTAAATGTTTCAAATAAATAATTAAGTGTTTTAATGATGATTTGAAAGTTTTATAATTTTTTTAAATAAATGATTTAAAGAAAAGCTGTCAAAAAATCAAGTGAAATAATATTGGCTCTAAAAGCCGATGAGTAGACTAGATTTTTCTATTCGTTGAGATCTGTATGAGGTGCTTAAAGTAAGGAGATGTTCAAGAGCAACCAGCACCCTGGCTCACCTGGCCTCTTCTGAGCAAGGGTTAGATAGTCGAAATGTTGGAAATGAGTTAAGTTTAAAAGATTAAATTTTCCGAATTTAAACAACTTGGATTTTATGGAGATAGTCTTCTTGTACTTGGTGTTAAAGCCCGAAGAAGGAACTCGTACTAATCGTGTAATTTAAAAGGTGATTTCTTCGTTATTCCGTCCACAGTATTTGTTGAATACGGGAATTGATATTGAGTAGAATTAGATGATTTCTATATATTCTGCTTACTTAATATTTACTGGCTTTGGATTAACATCCTAGATAACATGGTTTTAACTCATTCAAAATTTTGAGTTTTGAATTAAGAAATCTTTGTTAAGATTTAAATGAAATGATTTAGAAATATTTTCCTAAGTGAAAATGAAATGATTTAGAATTATTCCAAGATTTAAAAAGGTTTTAATTAATCAAAGGATTTGGTAAGAGAGGTTTAATGATTCTGTATATACCGGAAAGAAATGTTTTAAAAGATATATATCACTTGAAGATATTTTTGATAAAAAGGAAGTAATAAATCAAAAGAAAATTTCTCTTTTTTATTTAACATCTTTATTGTTGATTGGTTTGAAGGAACCGAGGTCGGATTTGGGTGATTCCTATCTGAAGACCACTTCAAACCAATTTACATATTCGAAGTGAAGACATGGAAATGATTTGGAAGATGGAATGTAGGGCTGCTTGTCACTGACCTCGGGGGAAAATTCCCATATCATATTATGTGGCAGTAATTCTTCATTTGAGATCTTTGATGCAAGGACTTCTCGCTACTAATCCTATGGGTAATTCCCGACAGAATGTGGTAGGAGAGTGCCTTCAGTTTGTCCTATTCCTGAACAACTTGTATGGAAAAATGTCTGACGTTTCATTTCTAATTACATAAATTGATCTCTATGAACGTACCATCTGTTTGGTGGCGGAGAAGGAAACTTCTCTTAGCTTAACACCCTTTCCTGAGACGTACGAGCTCAGGAGTTATATGTTTATAGAAATCAGTCGTGTGATCATGGAACGGGAGTGTGGCATTCAAAGTGGAATGTGCTATGTGAAAGGTAATCGTTACCTCGGGCCTCATCACTCGGTAATGGCTTAAACAGGGTAAGTCGTAAGGCTATGTGGTTCACAACCATTAAGGTATGGTCATCACCTTTCTAGATAACCCTCTATATAGCGGGTATGTTGTGTATGCTAAGAGAGCTCTCGGATAGGTCAGTAATGATTGGGGTGACGTCATATTCGGTTTCTATCCAGGCCATGTATGAGTGCCAAATAGGGATAGAATGGTCTTGCTAGATGCGGAGGATTGTTTGTTCATCCTTGGTATATTCTTCTAGAGATGTACTGTACAGAAGATAATTCCTTACCTGCCATTGTATGGAAATCCTTTCTCCAATAAGTGCCTTCGGACTTGATTATAAACATATTATGCCATCAAATTTAGCCAATGTAATAATTTCGGCTAAGATTCATAAGGTTATTTGAAAAGTATTTTTAAAGAATGTCATTAAAAATAATATTCCCAGATATTGCATAGCAAATGTTTTGATTATCGTAAGGTAAAAACTCGTTTTGTGTTTATTTGCGGCGTGGTCTTATAAGATACATTTTCTTTTCAAAACTCATATTTTGAGTTTCTCACACCAGTCTCATGACTAATCAGGAGTTTGTTTTCCTTTCTCTTAAACTCCGGGTGCCCCAATTTTCCCGGGCAGCCTAGTAGTTCAGGTTTAGTTAGAAGAAATCTAGATGGAGCTCGAAGCATGGAGTTAGAAGATTCTTCTAAAGATTGTTAACCGCTTCCACTACACTTGTGTATCATTATATTCCGCATTTGTAAGGACAGATATTTATAACTGTCCATGTTTAACTCTGATAAATGTATTTAAAATTTCCACTATAAAGGTTAGATGTTGAAATAATATAAGTTATTCCATTCATGTGAGATTCAGATTTGTCTTTATTTTCTTTCTTACCCATGATAATCTGCCTCTCCGGCACTTGGATTTGCGGCACGTGAATACCGAGGATGTATTAGTGTCGATATCCAGGGATCGAGGAGGTGGGTCATCTCATTCAATATATACCATTATAATTTATAAAGGGAAGTGATTCCTTTGTGTAAATTCGACGTGTATTTTACTGTGAATCATTTCCATTTCAAGCAAGCATGTTATCAACCAATCATCCAATGATTAATCATTTTAGCATCCAAACTATGCTAATCAACTAAGTATACTTACATAGCACAAATCATAGATAAATTTAAGATAAATTTAAATAAGATGGAAGTAGTGTTCTCACATTCATGCTATTCAACTCTAAGTGTTTTTTAATCGATGAAACGATCCCTTTCTCTGCACCAAACCTTATGGAACTTGCCCCCGAACCTTAGTGATGTTCGACCAAGCTTGTGGGGAGGTAGAAGCTCGGCTTTGAGATGATGGTAGTGTGGGCCATGCACTTTCGTGAGAAAGAGGTGGAGTTTGGCTAACTTTTTGAAGCGGTTTGATATCATATGTGTATGGAAACAATTTTTGCAGAACTTCGACACGATGTCAAAATATTTATACTATTTAGAAAGCTATTGAAAAAGAGCTATCAGAGAGCTCAAGAAGAAGAAGAAGAAGAAGAAGAGAAGTGAAGTGAATTTGTGAAGAAAGGAAGAGGGTATGCATGTGTATTTATAGGGTAAAAATCATTGTGCATGAGTTACCAAAATACCCCTCCCCTCCCATCATAGTTTCGGCCGAACCCCCCCTCCCCTCACCCCTCCATGTGCCTTCCATCACTTCACAATGTCTTAGTGTGTAGGCGTCTAAGTAATGGTGATTTGATTTTAAGTTTGCTTTTTCATGTTGCATTTGTTTATACATAAGAGGTTTATATGTATATATATTTAGATATTTCTTTTGGCTTCAATTTGACTAATTGTGATACACATTTATACGTATACGTGCATGTATATGCATGTGTGTGCATATTCAAATAAGGTTCCTACAACTGAAAATAATTTCTATTCGTCAAACCATTGTAAATCCAGAATTCGATTTCCGATCATATTTTCAGTTTTTAATCAAACTATTTATTTATTTAAACAAAACTTGAAAATAAATTTCTTATTATCTTTAAATATTTGAAACAAGATTATTTATGCTATAAAACCATATTAAATAATATTAAAATCCATTTATAAAAATATGACATTGAACTTCCGAAATGCGACGAAGTTTATATATCTTTATAAAATAAGTTTATATATTTATAAAACCATTATAAATCACTTATTATCATTAGATAATAATTAAAATGAATTATTCATCATTTAAAAATAATTATATGAATATTTAAAGTTAATTAAATACTCCAATTCAAAGTGATCAAATTATGGGTCGTTACAATGGGTGTTATCTAATTGTTCTTATATTGATTATTTATTTTCGTAGAAATGGTTTCCTCCTGGTTTTCACCATTACTAATTCCTAGTTTATTTTCTTTTTCCCTGTGTACAAGAGCTTGGGATCTTGTTAATATCATGGTTTCATTTTTGGTTCGGGGCTTTTTCCTCAATACCAGGATTTTATTGGAAGCCTACCAGCATAATTCGAGTTTTTGGGGTTCCTTGCGAGCTAGCTAATATGACCAAAGAGTTAGCTTGAGAATTCCTCCCTTTTGGTACTTGGTGTATCAAAAAATCTTAAAACTAAGCTAACATTTTCAATATCTTCTTGACATAAAGGATCAATCTCGCATCTTTCACTTAATAAGTTTGATATAGTTGATTAACCATTAATTGGGAATCACTGAAAATTTCAATCCTCTAGATTTTTAACTGAAGAGTTAAGGTAAGTCCTACTATCATTAATTCATATTCAGCCATATTATTGATAGCGGGGAAACCTAACTTCATTGCATAATGTAATCGGTGACCATCCAAGGTAATGATTACATATCCTGCACCAGCCCCTTGCTCATTTAAGGCTTCATCAACGAACAGTTGCCGTTTACACTTTGGATATTTTTCCTTTTTCGATTGTTCTTCAATAAAGTCTATACATTCATTAATTATATCAGCCAGAGCTTGTCCTTTAATTGCAACTCAGGGCTAGAATTCAATCTCGTACCGACTCAGCTCTATTCCCTATTTTACTTGCCTACCAGATGTTTCGGGTTTACTGAATATTTGCTTGAGTGGAAAATTAGTTATAACCTTGATTGGGTGCGCCTGAAAGTAGGCTCTTAGTTTTCGAGTAGTGAGAATTAGACGGTATGCCAACTTCTCTATAACTAGATATCTAACTTCTTCCTCTTTAAGCCTTTTACTAGTTTAGCACACCGGAAGTTGAGTCTTATTTTCTTCTTTTACTAGAACTAAACTTACTGCATGTTTGGAGATTGCCATGTAAAGGAACGAGTTTTCTCCTTCTATGGGACTGGATAAGATTGGAGGTTTTTCAAGTTGGTCTTTTAATTCTTTGTAGGCTTTTCGGTAATCTTCTCCCCACTCAAAGTTCTTCTTTTTCTTAACACATCAAAGAAAGGGATGCACTTATCAGTGGCCTTAGAGATAAATCTGCTTAAAGTTGTTATCCTTCCATTTAGGCTTATTACATATTTACTTATTTTTGGCTCTACCATGTCCTTAATTGCTTTGATTTGATCAGGATTGACCTCAATTCCTCGAGCACTGATGATATATCCTAGAAATTTCCCAGATTGTATTCCAAAAGAGTATTATTTCGGATTCAGCTTCATTTTGTACTTTCTTAGTGCTCCAAACATTTCACCAAGATCTTTCAAGTGGTTAATTTCCACTTGGGACTTAACTAGCGTATCATCCACATACACTTCCATGTTTCGTCCGATTTTTTCTTTAAATATTCTGTTTACTAACCTTTGATACGTAGCCCCTGCATTCTTCAGCTCAAAAGGCATAACTTTGTAGCAGTAAGTTCCCTAATCCGTTATAAAACTTGTGTTTTCTTCATCTGGTTTGAACATGAGGATTTGATTATATCCTGAGTATGCATCTATAATGGATAACAACTTATGTCAACTAGTGGCATCAACTAAGTGGTCTATTCTAGACAGGATAACAATCTTTGGGACATGCTTACTCAGATCAGTATAATCGACATACATTCTTCATTTCTTATTGGACTTTTTAACCAATACAGGACTAGCCAACCATTTAGGGTAGGGCACTTTTTAATGAACTCATTCTCAAGCAATCTTTTAACTTCTTCCTTTAATCCATTAGCTTAAATTTTATCAAATTGCCTTTTATTTTATCAAACAGGGACGATATTTGATCTATATTTAGAGCATGGCTCATAATTGCTGGATTTATTCTGACTATGTCTGAGTGAGTCCAGGCAAATACATCTTTGTTGGATTGGAGGAATCAGATAAGCTCTCTTCTAAGATTGTCCCCTTGTTCTTTTCCAGTTTTTACTGTTTTGGTTGGATCAAGTTGTAACAACCCGGAAGATTTTCGACCCCGAAAAACGACTATAATATGTTCACTGTATAGAGTGCCGTGCAATCGAGTGCCGGAAACTCCGGACTATTAGGGATAAGAAGAAAAAGAGATAGAAAAAGAAACAGAATCAACAACACATGATCTCACAATCGCAGTGGAACAAAATATAATATAAAATAACAGCATTTATATAAAGAAAGCTGTAACTGTCATAATATATACAAGATATCAGAGTACAATAAATCTGGACAGTGAGAATAACTTGTCCTCTACTACTGCCTATACAGTATACTACACAGCGGAATATAATCAATACGTCTCTGCCATACAGCTCGTCTCCTGAGCTCTAGAACGTCCTAACCTGAAAATCTGTAATACTCGGTCTGACCCGAGCATTATAATAAAGTAACACCCGAGTCAGGCTGGGCGTGAGTAAACCAACTTAATTTGAAATACTCAAGTTATAAAAACTCCTTGAAAAACAAGGTAACACATCCAACATGACGAGTTTATCTCATTTGTAACCTACACCTTTTCTGAAATCCATTGATATTATCATATTGTCTAAAAACAGATTCACTCATTTAAAATAGACAAATTTACTCAATTTATTCAATTCCAGCCTATTAGACTCTGTACTCAAGCCCGTAAAGAGTTGCAGTGCTTATTTCATCGAAGTGGTTCCGGATAACGCTGATATCCGATCTGACCCCTTTGAGTCCAAGTAACACTTTACAAGGGTAAATCGTTTAGAATAACAATTCATTATTCAGGGTGACATTATTCATATATGGGAATTTATTTCAGACGTTTATTTCAAATTGAACATATCATCATTTTTAAATTTACTATTTAACTCGCCCGACCACTTGATGGCACAAGCAAGAAAAATCGAAATAAATGTCCAATATACATCGTTAACCAAATTAACGATCTATAGCCATACCAAACAACTTCACATCAGTATTTATTTCCTTTAGTCAACTGGAATCCATTTCCGTCATAACTCAAATTAATTACAATTTAATGAAATTATATGACAATTTATCTTCAGTTAATTAAATTTAAACACTCTGTTCAATATTCGACTTTGATAATTCACATAAGTTTTAAAGTCAACTAACCACTAAATCAATTACTCATTCAATTTACACAATATCATTATCTTGGAATTTGGTTATTAAAAGGCAATAGTTTTAGTTAAAAGGATGAAAATATAAAATATCATATAAATGTATATTATATATATATATATATATATATATATATATATATATATATGTGTGTGTGTGTGTGTGTGTAAATCCATTACTTTCCTCTTTCTCTATTTTATTTATTATATTTCTTTTTCCCATTTCCTTTCCATTTTCCTTTTCCTTTATTTTATTTTCCCTTTTTATTCTTTATTTCTTTTCCTTTCTTATCTTTCCTTTTATTTATTTATTTTTTTATTTCTTTTATTCTTTTCTTTTCCCTTTATTTCCTTTACCCTTTTTTCTCGGCCCAATCTTTCCGGCCCACTCTTCTTCTTTCTCTCTACTTCTTTTCTTTTATTTCCCGTATCTCCTTCTCTTTCATTTTCTTCTGAGCGAACCCAGTGCACACGACCACCGTGCACGTGCACACGTCCACCGTCGCCTCCCCCTGGTCACCGACCGTCGCCCCTAGTCATTTGCAACGCCCTCATCCACCACGCCACCGGAGGCCCACTCCAAAACCCACTGTCTGAAATTCAAACCCCCACGCAACCTGGAACGAAACGACGTCCACCCAAAATCGCCTCGTCCGGCCACCACGATTCGCCATCATTCCCCGAACTTCGCCAGAACACGCGCCGCCATCTCCACCATCTTTTCCCCCCACCTGCGCACGTCTATCACCTCCTCTCTTCATCGCCTCAGACCAAAAGCAGAAGCCAAACCCACACACCCTTAAAACCCTAAATCGTCCCCGACTAACCACCACGCCGCCTGGAAAAATACCACTCCATTTTTCCACGATTCCCCCTCCTTCGAGCTACCTCCTCATCCAACGGCAAGCCCCCAAGTTGCCGTGGCCATCCCAATTTCGTTAAAACCCATTTGCCGTTCAACTCTCTTTATCGCATCCCCTACCCACTTAAAAATCACCAAACCTTTTCTAAAAATCACCGTTTTCAGATACATACACACCCCTATAATTGATTTGTTAAATTATGTTATTCAAATTTTAGCCATCTAAAAGTTATTCGCTATAAACGAGGCCTTTCTTCCCCTGTGCTGAAAGATAGCTAACAAAACAAATTTTAAAATAAAATATACTCGTGTACAATCACTTTTTCTCTTGGAACTAAAATCTAAAACCAATTAGATCAAGGGATATCAATTTTTGAAGGTTGCAAGGTTTATTTCATTTCAAAAACAGAGGTGCTTTTGAGTTACAGATTGTATTTCTTATGACCAACCCATATACATATAAGGCATAGAAACTTGTTATCACATAAGTACTTGACAGATAAGATGTCCATCCAAATTTCAAACATATGCAGATACATATCTGGATCCAGTAAGTACCTAGTATAAGAAGATTGTTTACTCACAGTGGATCTTCTCTGAGCATAACACAATGCTGTTGAAAACTACTAGCTTGCTTGGATTTTGATTTTGATCTTCTGGAGAGTTGTTTTTGTTTGTTTTAGGTCATGAAATGGAAGTATAATTTCTTTGTTTTACTTAGCTAGTTTTCGAATGAATGAGAAATGAAGACATGAGTGGAGCCATAAATATAGGAAGGTAGGCTGCTATATTTTGTACATAGTAAGTTCTGTTTTAATTTTGTTTCTTTTATTTTATTCCTCTTCTTTTTTTTGATTTGAAAAGAACTGACTTGATTTTATATAAAGTTGATTTGATGTATTATGGCTTGAGTGGAAATGTTGTATGCTTGCATTTAATTCTGGTCATGATGATGTTTCTTCTATGTATATATGTATATATATATGTATGTATATATATATATGTATATGCATTCATATATATATATATATATATATATATATATATATATATATATATGGATTTATATGTAAATCAATTTGACTATATGAACATGCTTTTGACCAATTACTAGTATATATTTGACACAATACATACTTACAAATATGTACATCCCTACAATGTACATGTTTTATTTTACTTCCTATCTTACATTTATACATATTTTCTATACACATTACCCATATAGGCATATATACATATATACCCTATATACTTGTATATTATTAATTATTATAAAGCTTATATGTATACTTTATTCCCCCTCATGAAGCTTTTTCATGCACTTATCCATACACATGTTTTATATGCACTGTTATCATAACACATATACATATACATTTACTTATGTATATTTTTCCATTACATACATACATACATATATATATATATATATATATATCCATATTTATACTTTCATATATTTTACTTCACATAGGCATATATATATACACATATATTATCCACATCATAAAGCTTATATGTGTTTGTATATATATTTGGGTGTTTTATCTTAATTTTTAAATGGTGGAGTTTATATATTTATACATAAAACTACAATATTTATCATATCCCGAAATTTATAATCCAATATCCAATATAGCTTTTAAATCAATTTATATATCCGGATGTTTTAGTATCAGAGAATTTTATTTCTTTGACTTAAAAAAATCAATATTTTCAATAATAAAATCAGTCAATCACCTAATTAACGGATGTCAAAAATTCGGGTCGTCACATTCCTCCTCCCTTTAGAACTTTTCGTCCTCGAAAAGAAACGAAACGAGAATTTGCATTTTGATGTGTATTATTAAATTAGTCATCTTTAAACATTTTATTCATTTCATTACAAAATTTCCAATATCTATTTCATTTAAGCCCGTACGATGTCCGTATATCATTTGTATGCAAATATCAAATTCGATCGCTCACTCGATCACACAATTTCATTTCCGAACTAGTATCGTCCACCCGACTTCCTAGTGCATACTCAGATCTGGCTTCTTGATCAAAAACCGTCATTCTCCTTGCATAGCCATATACTATGATAGAGAATTTCCAGAATCAATCAAAAATCCATATTCAGGGTTCGTCGTCGAAAATCGAATGAAAAATCCCAACTCGGATCGATATAACTATCTCGAAATTTTGTGCTCGAATCTGGATCAAATCGCTATACATATAAAATAATATACGTACACCCTACGTATTAATTTCCAATTGATTATTATTTATATCAATTCTCTTTTTTTTCCTTTTTTCCATTTATTTTTATTTCTATTCTCCTATTCACAATTTCCCTCTTCACCACTTTTATTAAACCTTCATTCAAATATTAACTTAGTATATTTCTCAACTCCAAATTTACTTAAGAATTTCACCATCCATTTCTTAAGTCCAGTATAAATATTTTATATACTTCTTATATTTATTTTCATTTTACCACTTAAACTTTTATATCTATCTTCCATTTAATTTAAATTTCCAATTCTATTTGAATTCAATTTACCTTTCATTTTTATTCATCACCAAAACTATCTTTATAAAACTACTTGTTATAACTCGGTGTCTCAACAAGTCCATCCTTGTTCTCACAGAAATTCAATCAAACGTTGATTAGGTGCAGGACTGAAAATCTATAAGTACTTAGTAGACCCATTTTAAACACCCAGTAAAAATACTTGGAAAACCTTTGTGAGAATGCTCTGGAAATCATCACCCCCTCCATGGATCGTAGTTAGCACGATGATTACGTCGCCATCCCGGCGAAAACCATAGAAAACTTTAGGCATCCGCACCCCTCGACTTTCGCCATGGAAACTGCATAGATCGCAGCTACACTCAGGGTTACATTGTTATCACAGCAAAAACCTGTGTAACTGTAGGCAACAACACCTCTCGAATTACGCTGCCAAATGAAACTTCACCACATAGATCGCAGACTACACAAAGCGATGTCACTGTTCCAAGGGAACTAGTGTAGACTGTAGGCACTCACTGCCACACGAATTTCGCTATGAAACCAAACCACATAGATCGCAATCTACCGATGTTACGTCGCTATCCCAGCGAAATCAAACGTAGATTGTAGACAATCACTGCCACCCAACTTACACTATGGAACGGTGATAGATCGCAGTTACACCAGAGTTACACTACCATCACAGCATAACCCCAATGTCTCTATAGGCATCGGCGCCACATGAATTACGCTACCCCAATCACAATCCTTAGGAACTCAAGTTTTGTCCGGACGTCCTCTGGGATCCAAATCTAGAACCCCCCTTGGGGCTCAAGGCAGAACCACCTAGTGGATCTCCTACTATAAGTTTCAACTCTAAATGGGAGCGCCTTTTTCCCCATAGCATTCTCAAAACATTTTATACTATACACATATAGTATCTTTCAAAACATACTCTTTATATGTACCATATATAAACTTCAAAATCGATATCTCAAAATCGATAATTATCAAACTTGGCTTTCCAAATTTCCAAAATTGATTTTTCCTCAAATCAAAGCCTTTAAAAATCAATTGGTTCCACTCTGACCAGTTTGAAATTTAGAAAATAGTTTGAATAGTTTAAAATAGTTAAGTAGTGGTAAAATAGTTAAATGGTTGTAAAATAGTTGTAAAATAGTTAGATAGTTATTGTAAGATAGTTCGAGTATTAAAAAGAATAGTCTGTATAGTAAATAGCTTGGAAAATCAAAATAGTTTGAATATTTCAGAAAATAGATTTTAAGATAGTTTATATTAAAACAATTTATTTGAAAATAGTTTTAGAGTCAAACTGGTTCAATTTCCCAATCTCCTATTTAAATCAACTTCAATTTCCATTCCCATTTAAGTTGATTCAATTCCAATTCAATTTGAATTAACTTTGATTCCCATTCTAATTCAAATCAATTCCCATTTCGATTTCAAATTGATTCCATTGGATTCAAATTCGAATTAACTTATTCAACTTTGATTACAAATCCAATTAATCCCTTTTAAATTCACCCTTGAATTAATTTCAATTCCATTCTCAAATTTTTAAACCATCTCGATTTATATAAATTTGAGTTTAATTCCAAAATGTTGATTTAATTACTTAAATCAAATTAACCTCTAGATTTAATTTAACAATCCAAGTCTTTAATAATTCAATTTTGAGTCAAATTTAAATATTCATCTTAAATTACCTTTACTTAACTTATTTCAAGGTTCGAGTGTGAGTTCAAATCTTTTTAATCAAATCAACTTTCAAAATTCAATTAATTTCCTAATTATACTTTCAAAATTCTAAACCCAATTCTTTAAGCAATTCTGGTTGACAAGTTTTGTTTTAACATCTTAACCTTAAGTCCAACGTGATTCCATTTTCCTAAGTTCAACTTTTATTTATAAAAATCAAATCATTTAAGTAGTTTCAAAATAAAGTTTTAATTCCATTTAATTTCAGCAATGGACGTATATCATTACAATCCACTTCTTAATTCATTCAAAACAATCCAATTTACAGAATTTAAAACCCGTTTGAGACCATACATAACTCTTGTTTCAATTTGACCCATTTAACTTCCTTAAGTTAAATCCCAATTTCATCTTGAAATTTCCTAATTTCAGATTATAGGTCCAACTTATTTAAATTGCCTAAGTTAAATCTCAATCCATTCAATCCATTTAAGCCCACTCAATTTAAATTTCCCATTTCAAATTTAAATTCTTATTAATATCCCTTCCCACTTACAAGTTCAGAAACTTATTTCTCCTTGGGCCACACTCTCATTTCAGGGGGATTTCAGAATTCACTACTTAGTGTTTATTTCAAATCAACTTTGATATTATGTATATCCACATATATACATATTTATTTCATTTGTATACCTAGTCACACCTTTAAATTTTAAACCATTCTTGGTTTTTAATTCAAAACAATTTCCTTTGAAATTTTCAAAATAACTATTGTTTTAAAACAAGATTTCTATGTTCAAAAATATTATTTATCATTTCTTTTAACACTTTGAAACAATTCCAAATTTCTCTGGGTCTAAATTTAAAACTTCACAATTTTAAATCCATATAAATTTTTAATTTCATTTTAATTTTATAAGTCACACTTATAAATTCAGCTTATAGCATTTCAATCTGTTCTATTACTGTTTATTCTAAAATAAACATCCTTTATTAAGATACAGCAACCAATTTATGATAATAATCAATAATATCATATCTAAAAACTAAACACACCATATATACCATCATAATTTACTGGAAAAATATAATCAGGGTATATTTATTTCATTTCAATATACTTTGAAAAACATTTCTACAAATTTTTTGAATTTTAATTTCTGGTTTGAATCCATTCTGTAACACCCCACTCCGAGACCCACATTAGCAAAAAGTATTACTAAGTAACACCGTCTGCTAATACGGAGAATAGAGCTAGATAGGAGCGACCATCTATAACATTGTCTTAATTATCTATTGAATACGCCGACAATTGCCACTTCTTACTCAAGTGGATCGACGTCTCCAATAAATACTTAATACAAAGCCATATGTGGCTGAAGGATCTATCAGAATAAAATATAACAACTTAAATGTAATACACATCACAGAACAGTAAATCATCACATACATTTCACATATACAGATACATCACCGAGTTTACAAAATGATACATGTCAAGTGGTAAAGCAACCATAATATATAGGCGGGTCAATAGAGTACATATCAGAGTTACAAACAAAAAGGACTACATAAAAAGCTATGACTAAAAGGAGCTAGCGGAATAGTCCATGCAGAAGCAAAATAGGCTAAGTCCAATGTACCTAACCTGAAACAACTCGGTCTGACCCGAGTATAAAATACACGGGTCGGTCTAGCTAAAAAAATCAGTTAGATAAACCAAATGATAATGAACATACAAGATCATAAAGTACCACAATTATCTCCAAAAGAGATAACCAAATCATCTAACATAAGATGAATCATAACAAGTCTCATATCATAGGCAATTCAAATAGACCAAGGATATCATATCCCAAAACAAGCCAAAAGGCAAATAACAAATACCAATAAAGGTAACACAAGTTTCCTCAAGGTCATTGCTATATATCATGTGGTTCAATGAACCTACTCCGAAGGGCGATACTCTAGAAAAATATAATTGTCAAAGAAACAAAAGATACTCGAGCTCAGTACTGTATAACAAGGATCCACAAACCCGAAGGCACAAACCCAATATCACTCGAGCGGTGACGATGGACCAACTCCAAAAGTGATACTATGGGGCAACAAACCCGAAGGCAACATACCCGAAGGCAACAAACCCAATATCTCTCGAGCGGTGACGAATGACCAACTCCAAAGGCGATACTATAGGGCAACAAACCGTAGAGGTGAAGGTCCGAAGACCCAGTATTGGACACCACTAACTGGTAGAATGTGTCACAACTCTTAGGAAGGAACCCGAGAAGTGTTAACGTGAGTCCCATACCACACGTTCGCACTAAACGGTTTACTAACCGTTGGTCAATTTCACACTCAAAGCAGTACAAAGTTCACCTCATCTCATCGGTAAACCAGACCCAAAGGTCAAAACGGTCAAACGAATAGATTAGGAATTAACTAAAAAGATAAACCCACATATTCATAGCACGCGTTTTATTTAATCATTTAATTCTCCTCCCTCTTCGCTCGAAGTGCAAAATTGTGTGTGTTTTAAATAGAAATTATAAATTGGAGAAACGTGCTTTTAATATAATTTGAAAAGATCATTTTATATAAAAAAACCGTGTACGAATCAAAAAGAAATCATCATAGTCAAAATGCGATAACAACCGATTGTAATCGGCACGAATCGATTAAATTTGGAAACTAAGCAAAATAGGCAAATTGGGCTGAGACAAGCAGATTCAGACGTCTGAATCCTATATTTCAGACTTCTGAAACTGGGGCTCAGGCAATACTTTGCCTAGGCCAAAGATGGCCAAATCATATCGGAAGCAATCGGATGAGTGATGATAGTTAGGGGTTTACACCAAACGACTACCCAACCTTAGAGACTCATCAATACGATCCACATGCCCAAACAACCATATAAGGATTTCATAGATTTTGACTTCAAATGCCAAAAATTGGAATATTCATTAAACCAATTCAATTCAACAACAATTGGACAAGGAATATATGTTAGGGATCACTACCTAACACTATCAAAGATATAGTCGTAGATGTGTGTTCAAAAACTCACCATTTAATTCAAAAACAAAGATAAGAAGCTCAAACTCTAAGAAAAGATCAACCACTCTTCATTTCTACTCTACAAGCTTCAATCTAAGATCAAAACAAGTATTTCCTAAATTAGGGTTTAGGAATTTTCTGAATTTGAAGAGTAAATGAGATGGAGAAGATGAAGAGGATGCTTACCAAAGTTTTTCCAAGAGTTTGGAGCTAGACTTGAGTTTGCAAATGGAAGCTAGGGCTTGGAATTTCTAATTCCTATTCTCTTCCCCCATTTTCAGTTGAGCTTGAATGTTTAGGAAATGAAGTGAGTGAATGGAGAGGAGGGGGCTGAGTTAGGTTAATAGAATGAGTTGGGTGAAACCCAAACCCAAAAGCCCACTTAGAAATTAGCAAAATTCAACTTAGTCCAAACATATCGAAGCTTATACTCAAAAAAGTCGCAAACAACATTTTGAACTCAATGGAAATGGTCTCGAGTCCAAATTGTTGATTCTCAACTTCATTCATGATTCAGACGTCTGAAATGTCCAAACCAGACGTCTGAATCTGGAATAATATGAGTTCTCAAACTTCATTCAGACGTCTGAAGTGAATGATTCAGACGTCTGAATCTGGAAAAACAGATATTGTCCAGAACAATATTCAAACGTCTGAATCGTCCATTTCAGACGTCTGAAAATGGCAATTTTGGCCTATATCCTCTCTGGTTTGATTCGAACAATTTTAGACGTCTGAATGAAGCATTTCAGACGTCTGAATCCCTGAGTGACAGTTTTTCTCAAATAAACACCACAGAAACTCGATCCATAAAGACCTTTCACTAATTCGACTGTTCTTTGACGAATAGTGACTATTTCAGACCTTAATCCGACAAACGATGCTATATTTAAATAAAATATTTAAATATACGAATCGTAAAATATGCGGGTTGTTACAGATCTCCCCTCCTTAACAAAATTATGTCCGCGCAATTCCTAGAGAAGAAATTGGTAACAATTACATATTTACATCACCCAAAAAGAAAAGAAAATAAGCTTGAGATAAAAAAGACATTCTCACCATTGCTAAGCAAAGATAGAAAACCCGGATAGGATCGCTCGACAAACTCTTTGGTTTCCCAAGTACAGTCATTGGGATTAGCGGACCATTGAACTTTAATGAGCGGCATGTCCTTGTTTCGAAGGTGTCTTGCCCCCGTGGAAAGTATGTGAATAGGCTGCTATTCAATAGATAAGTCTGGTGAGATCTCAAGCCCTTGCAAATCAGCGAGTCGATAACAGAATCTGATTCTCGAAGACACTTTCGAAGCTGAGAGACGTGAAACACGTTGTGAACTCCGGATAGATGAGCAGGAAGTGAAACTCTATAAGCCACAGGGCCAATGCGTTCAATAGTAGGAAATGGTCCTACAAAGCGAGGAGCCAATTTCCCTGTCACACTGAAGCGCATAACCCCTTTCAAAGGAGAAACATGAATAAAGACGAGATCATCAACCGAGAACTCGAGAGGCTTCCTACGGTTATCCGCGTAGTATTTATGGCGGCTCTGTGCCTCTTTCATTCTCTGCCGAATAATAACAATCTTCTCAGAAGAATCATGAACGAACTCCGGGCCAAGAATAAGCTTCTCCCCAAATTCCAACCAACAAGAAGGTGATCGACATGACCTTCCGTATAAGGCTTCGAAAGGAGCCATACCGATACTAGACTGAAAACTATTGTCGTAGGAGAATTCTACAAGGGGTAGATGATCCTCCCAACTACCTCCAAAATCAAGAATACAAATACGGAGGAGATCCTCTAAGATACGATTCACCCGTTCAGTCTGTCCATCAGACTGTGGATGATAAGCTCTGCTGAAATTAAGCTTTGTTCCCAAAGCTTGCTGAAGACTCTTCCAGAAATGACTGGTGAATAAAGGGTCACGGTCACTCACAATCGAACTAGGAACATTGTGAAGTCTCACGATTTCCTTGATATATAACTTAGCCAAAAGAGAAGCAGTCCTATTAGATTTAATAGGAACAAAATGAGATGATTTGGTAAGGCGATCAACAATAACCCAAATGCTAGAATGGCCCAATCTCGTACGAGGTAGGCCATCAATGAAATCCATCGAAATCTGATCCAATTTCCACAATGGAATCTCTAGAGGCTGAAGGAGACCAGAAGGGCGCTGATGTTCGGCTTTAATACGTTGACAAGTCATGCAATTACTCACATAACTCGCCACATCGCGCTTCATGCCTTCCCAATAATAAAGGCGATGCATGTCGGCATACATCTTACTACTGCCAGGATGAATAGTATACTTAGAACGATGACAGTCATCAATAATGTCATGCCTAAGTGCAGAATCAGAAGGCACAACAAGACGGTTCTTCTTGCGAAGACACCCATGAAGATCAATGCTGAAATCCCGCAACGCCTCATCACGGGGTTCAATCTCACAAAGCTGAATAAGATGCACAAGATCAGGATCACGCCGTTGAGCTTCGGCAATACGATCCAACAAAGAGGGTCGAGCTTCCAAACTGAATAATGCTACCGGAGAATCAGAGGATGGAGCTCGATCACGAATATCACAAAAAGATAGAGTCTCAAGAATATCCCATTCGGCAAGCATCAAAGAAACGACAGCTGAATGCCTGCGACTAAGCGCATCAGCAACACGATTACCCTTACCAGGGGTATATTGGATATCAAAGTCATAGGAGGCAAGAAACTCGAGCCAACGCTGTTGCCTCTTATTGAGTTCCTTCTGAGTGAACAAATACTTCAAGGATTTATGATCGGTATAGAGAATGAAGCGTTCGCCTAATAAATAGTGTCGCCAAATCTTCAAGGCGAAGACAATGGTGGCTAACTCAAGATCATGTATGGCATAGCGAACTTCATTCGGATGCAGTTGCCTAGAAGCATAAGCAACTACCTGATCCTTCTGCATAAGCACAGCACCAAGACCACGACCACAAGCATCGGTGTAGACAACAAGATCATGATTCCCCTCGGGAACCACAAGAATAGGAGCGTTAGTGAGAAGTTCCTTTAAGGTCTGAAAGGAAGCTTAACACTTGTCGGACCAAATATAACGAATGCCTTTCCGAGTAAGGCTGGTGAGAGGAAGCACAACACGGGAAAAATCCTTAATGAACCGATGGTAATAACCCGCCAATCCAAGGAAACTACGAATCTCATGAACATTCTCAAGCCTCTTCCAATTCTGGATAGCTTCGATCTTTGAGGGATTGACAGAAATGTCGTCGGAAGATACAACATGGCCTAAGAACTTAACCTTATTCTCCCAAAAATGGCACTTGGAGAATTTGGCTTTAAGCTGATGGTGACGAAGAGTACTCAAGACAATTCTCAAGTGATTAGCATGCTCGGCTTCAGACTTAGAATAAACAAGAATGTCGTCAATGAACACAAGGACGAACTTATCGAGATATTCCCGGAATACTCGATTCATAAGATCAACAAAGAAAGCAGGAGTGTTCGTCAACCTGAACGACATAACGAGCCACTCGAAAGAACCATATCGAGTGCGGAAAACTATAAGGGGTATGCTATCTTCCGTGACTCGGAGCTGATGAAAATCAGTGGCAAGGTCGAGCTGAGAGAAGACCTTAGTGCCACTCGATAGATCGAACATATCATCGACTCTTGGCAATGGATACCTATTCCTAATGGTCAACTCATTAAGCTTGCGATAGTCGATGCAGAGCCTAAGAGTTCCATCGGACTTCTTCACGAAGACGACCGCGGCACCCCACGGTGAAAAACTGGACCGAATCAATTGCTTGGACTCAAGCTCAAAAAGCTGCATCTTGAGTTTCTCATTTTCTTTTGTAGACATCCTCGTGGGAGGACGCCCAACTGGCTGCGCACCTGGAATGAGATCAATGCGGAACTCGGTCACCCGCTTGGGTGGCAAACTCAAAACCGGCTCAAAAACATCAGAGAAGTCACAAACAATAGGAATACGAGATATATCATCGTCATCTCATGAGTCAAGAGAATATAAAGCCATTTCGGAATTATCCACATTCCGAAGAACAAGTGATAGCTGAGTAGATGAATCCGGGTGTCGAAGATGTAAAATTCTTTTAGAACAAATAATCCTGGCATCGTATCTCACTAGCCAGTCCATACCAAAAATCATATCAAATCCCAAATAAGAAATAACGTGCAGATTCGCACGAAAAGAAAAACCACATAAAACAATCTCAACATCATCACAAAGCATGCTAAGGGTTGCGGATCCCCCAATAGGATTCGAAATCCTCAACGAAGTAACCATACAAGAAACATCCAAAGACAAATCATCGATGAGCTCTTTCTATAAGAAAGAATGCGAAGCACCCGTATCGAAAAGAACTCGAATACTACGATCATGAAATAAAATAAAACCTTCCAAAATAGATGGAGATATACCTCTGGGCTGAGAAGAACCTCCAGAAGCCTTAGCAACATAAAGCTTGCCAGACTTGGCATTAGCAGGAGCAGTAGGGCAGGAGGACACATGATGACCTTCCTTCTTGCAATAATGGCAGAAGAGAGGCTTAGGACAAACTCGAATCATATGGTTAGGAGAACCACAATTGAAACACTTCCGAATGGAAGGTGTTCCAGCATATTGAGAGTTAGAACCCGATTCAATAGGCTTTTTCTTCTTAGAAGGGAGAAATCCCTGCTTATGAAATGGAAACCTCTTCTTATTGGGGTTCTTGCGAACCTCAACATCATCACCACTATCACACTCCTTCTCGATGGCCTCGAGATGAAGTGCCGAATCAACTAACTCCTCAAAAGAAAGCTTTAGCTGGAGCATTAAGGACTTTTTAAGATATTTCTTAAGACCAGAGACAAACTTCATATTCTTCTTATAAGAAGTGTTAATTCAAGACCATACTTAGATAAGGCCTCGAATGATGCAACATATTCAGAGACGGAGGACTTCCCTTGCTTCAACTCAAAGCGACGGGCCAATAAAACTTTCTCAGATTCAGGAACGAATTTGAGTTCGAATGGTTCCCGAAACTGAGTCCAAGAAAGAACAGACTCATCAAGTTCGGCTACAAGAATTTCTTACCAATCAAGGGCACGCTCTTGCAATAAGCTAGAAGTTACAAGAACTCGATCGTGGTTAGAAAGATCCATACGAGAAAAGATACGCTCACATGTGCGAATCCAAGCTTGGACCTCAAGAACGGACTTGGAGCCTTTGAATGGCTTTCCACCAAGATGAGAAAAATCACTGCACAGGCGTGCAAAAGCAGACTTGCACGAAGGAGATGCACGAATAGGAGCTGGAGGCCGAGTGCTCCTAAATAACTCCAAAAACTGATCAGCAGACATATAAACGCCGTCCGGATGCGAGCCACTGGATTGCCCAGCAATCGAGCGTCGTCCTCTGCCTCTTCCGGCCATTAGCTGAAAGATAAGATAAAAAAAGATCATTCACAAGGTAGATATCATTAATTCAAATACGGAATATTATGGAATAAATGCATTCCTCGACGTAATCCCAAAAATTCTATCTACCCCAAAGGCATGAAAAGAATAAAGGCACGATGATTCAAAGATTCGTAACATTCGTACAACCCTTTGATGTACCGTAATATGTGTCTCTATTCTATGTTTATCATATTTTGTTCTGAACCCAGCTCTGATACCAAGCTGTAACGCCCCACTCCGAGACCCACATTAGCAAAGAGTATTACTAAGTAACACCGTCTGCTAATACAGAGAATAGAGCTGGATAGGAGCGACCATCTATAACCTTGTCTTAATTATCTATTGAATACACCGACAATTGCAACTTCTTACTCAAGTGGATTGACATCTCCAATAAATACTTAATACAAAGCCATAGGTGGCAGAAGGATCTATCAGAATAAAATATAACAACTCAAATGTAATACACATCACAGAACAGTAGATCATCACATACATTTCACATATACAGATACATCACCGAGTTTACAAAATGATACATGTCAAGTGGTAAAGCAACCACAATATACAAGCGGGTCAATAGAGTACATATCAGAGTTACAGACAAAAAGGACTACACAAAAAGCTATGACCAGAAGGAGCTAGCGGAATAGTCCATGCGGAAGCAAAATAGGCTAAGTCCAACGTACCTAACCTAAAACAACTCGGTCTGACCCGAGTATAAAATACACGGGTCAGTCTAGCTAAACAAATCAGTTAGATAAACCAAATGATAATGAACATACAAGATCATAAAGTACCACAATTATCTCCAAAAGAGATAACCAAATCATCTAACATAAGATGAACATAACAAGCCTCATATCATAGGAAATTCAAATAAACCAAGGATATCATATCCCAAAACAAGCCAAAAGGCAAATAACAAATACCTATATAGATAACACAAGCTTCCTCAAGGTCATCGCTATATATCGTGTGGTTCAATGAACCTACTCCGAAGGGCGATACTCTAGGGAAATATAATTGTCAAAGAAACAAAAGATGCTCGAGCTCAGTATTGTATAACAAGGATCCACAAACCCGAAGGCACAAACCCAATATCACTCGAGCGGTGACGATGGACCAACTTCAAAAGTGATACTATAGCGCAACAAACCCGAAGGCACAAACCCGAAGGCAACGTACCCGAAGGCAACAAACCCAATATCTCTCGAGCGGTGACGAATGACCAACTCCATAGGCGATACTATAGGGCAACAAACTGTAGTGGTGAAGGTCCGGAGAACCAGTACTGGACACCACTAACTGGCAGATTGTGTCACAACTCAGGAAGGAACCCGAGAAGTGTTAACGTGAGTCCCATACCACACGTGCGCACTAAACGGTTTACTAACCGTTAGTCAATTTCACACTCAAAGCAGTACAAAGTTCACCTCATCTCATCGGTAAACCAGACCCAAAGGTCAAAACGGTCAAACGAATAGATTAGGAATTAACTGAAAAGATAAACCCACGTGTTCATAGCACGCGTTTTATTTAATCATTTAATTCTCCTCCCTCTTCGCTCGAAGTGCAAAATTGTGTGTGTGTTTTAAATAGAAATTATAAATTGCGAAACGAGCTTTTAATACAATTTGAAAGGATCATTTTATAAAAAAACCTATGTACGAATCAAAAAGAAATCATCATAGTTAAAATGCGATAACAATCGATTGTAATCGGCACGAATCGATTAAATTTGGAAACTAAGCAAAATAGGCAAATTGGGCTGAGAAGCAGATTCAGACGTCTGAATCCTATATTTCAGACGTCTGAAACTGGGGCTCAGGCAATGCTTTGCCTAGGCCAAAGATGGCCAAATCATATCGGAAGAAATTGGATGAGTGATGATACATAGGGGTTTACGCCAAACGACTACCCAACCTTAGAGACTCATTAATACATTCCGACCAACATGCCCAAACAACCATATAAGGATTTCATAGATTTTGACTTCAAACGCCAAAAATTGGAATATTCATTAAACCAATTCAATTCAACAACAATTGGACAAGGAATATATGTTAGGAAACGCTACCTAAAACTATCAAAGATATAGTCGTAGATGTGAGTTCAAAAACTCACCTTTTAATTCAAAAACAAAGATAAGAAGCTCAAACTCTAGGAAAAAATCAACCACTCTTCACTTCTACTCTACAAGCTTCAATCTAAGATCAAAACAAGTATTTCCTAAATTAGGGTTTAGGAATTTTCTGAATTTGAAGAGGAAATGAGATGGAGAAGATGAAGAGGATGCTTACCAAAGTTTTTCCAAGAGTTTGGAGCTAGACTTGAGTTTGCAAATGGAAGCTAGGGCTTGGAATTTCTAATTCCTATTCTCTTCCCCCATTTTCAGTTGAGCTTGAATGTTTAGGAAATGAAGTGAGTGAATGGAGAGGAGGGGGCTAAGTTAGGGTAATAGAATGAGTTGGGTGAAACCCAAACCCAAAAGCCCACTTAGAAATTAGCAAAATTCAACTTACTCCAAACATGTCGAAGCTTATACTCAAAAAAGTCACAAACAACATTTTGAACTCAATGGAAATGGTCTCGAGTCCAAATTGTTGATTCTCAACTTCATTCATGATTCAGACGTCTGAAATGTCCAAACCAGACGTCTGAATCTGGAATAATATGAGTTCTCTAACTTCATTCAGACGACTGAAGTGAACTATTTAGACGTCTTAATCTGGAAAAATAGATGTTGTCCAGAACAATATTCAGACGTCTGAATTGTCCATTTCAGACGTCTGAAAATGGCAATTTTGGCCTATTTCCTCTCTGGTTTGATTCGAACAATTTCAGACGTCTGAATCCCTGAGTGACAGTTTTTCTCAAATAAACACCACAGAAACTCGATCCACAAAGACCTTTCACTAATTCGACTGTTCTTTGATGAATAGTGACTTTTTCGGACCTTAATCCGACAAACGATGCTATATTTAAATATATGAATCGTAAAATATGCGGGTTGTTACACATTCTTACTTAGCTTATTTGTATAGTAAATCCTTACCCAAATTTCTGTTTGGTGATATGTATTTTACCCCTTAAATCTTATAATCTTATTTAATTTTAATAATCGATAACCGATTTATCTTAATATACTATAATAATTAGAAAAACTACTTCTTTATATATCAAAATTTAAGCTTTTATAAAATCATTTCTAAAACCGTTTTTAAAATCATTATATAAGAAAATAACAAGTACGCTCTCATATAATACACTCAACTCATTCTAGGGTACTGCTAACCCTATCTCTAATGAGTAACTTCCCCATCAGAGCCAAGGTTCTCGCTTAACCTTCAGCTCTGATACCATTGTAACAGCCCGGAAGATTTTCGACTCCGAAAATCGACATTAATACGTTCACTGTATAGAGTGCCGAGCAATCGAGTGCCGGAAACTCCAGACTGTTAGGGATAAGAAGAAAAGGAGATTGAAAAAGAAACAGAAACAGAAACAACAACACAGGATCTCACAATCGCAGCGGAACGAAATATAATATAAAATAACAACATTTATACAAAGAAAGCTGTAACTGTCATAATATATACAAGATATTAGAGTACAATAAATCTAGACAGTTAGAATAACTTGTCCTCTACTACTGCCTATACAGTATACTACACCTGAAAATCTGTAATACTCGGTCTGACCCGAGCATTACAATAAAGTAACACCCGAGTCAAGCTGGAAACCAGCGTGAGTAAACCAACTTAAATTGAAATACTCAAGTTATAAAACCTCTTTGAAAAACAAGGTAACACGTCCAACACGATGGGTTTATCTCATTTGTAACCTACACCTTTTCTGAAATCCATTGATATTATCATATTGTCTAAAAACAGATTCACTCATTTAAAATAGACAAATTTACTCAATTTATTCAATTCCAGCCTATTAGACTCTGTACTCAAGCCTGTAAAAATTTGTAGTGCTTGTTTCATCGAAGTGGTTCCGGATAACGCTGATATCCGATCAGATCCCTTCGAGTCCAAGTAACACTTTACAAGGGTAAATCGTTTAGAATAACAATTCATTATTTAGGGTGATGTTATTCAAATATGGGAATTTATTTCAGACGTTTATTTCAAATTGAACGTATCATCATTTTTAAATTAACTCGCCCGACCACTTGATGGCACAGGCAAGAAAAATCGGAATAAATGTCCAATATACATCGTTAACCAAATTAATGATCTATAGCCATACCAAACAACTTCACATCAGTATTTATTTCCTTTAGTCAACTGGAATCCATTTCTGTCATAACTCAAATTAATAACAATTTAATGAAATTATATGACAATTTATCTTCAATTAATTAAATTTAAACACTCTATTCAATATTCGACTTTGATAATTCACATAAGTTTTAAAGTCAACTAACCACTAAATCAAATACTCATTCAATTTACACAATATCATTATCTTGGAATTTGGTTATTAAAAGACAATAGTTTTTAGTTAAAAGGATGAAAATATAAAATATCATATAAATGTGTGTGTGTGTGTGTATAAATCCATTACTTTCCTCTTTCTCTATTTTATTTATTATATTTCTTTTTCCCATTTCCTTTCCATTTTCTTTATTTTATTTTCCCTTTTTATTCTTTATTTATTTTCCTTTCTTATCTTTCCTTTTATTTTTTTATTTCTTTATTTCTTTTATTCTTTTCTTTACCCTTTATTTCCTTTACCCATTTTTCTAGGCCCAATCTTTCCGGCCCACTCTTCTTCTTTCTCTCTACTTCTTTTCTTTTATTTCCAGTATCTCCTTCTCTTTCATTTTCTTCTGAGCGAACCCAGTGCACATGAGCACCGTGCACGTGTACACGTCCACCGTCGCTTCCCCCTGGTCACCGACCGTCGCCCTTAGTCATTTGCAATGTCCTCATCCACCACGCCACCGGAGACCCACTCCAAAACCCACTGCCTGAAATTCGAACCCCCACGCAACCTGGAACGAAACGACATCCACACAAAATCGCCTCGTCCGGCCACCATGAACCACCATCATCCCTCGCACTTCGCCAGAACACGCGCCACCATCTCCACCATCTATTCCCCCACCTGCGCACGTCTATCACCTCCTCTCTTCATCGCCTCAGACCAAAAGCCGAAGCACAACCCACACACCCCTAAAACCCTAAATCGTCCCCGACCAACCACCACGACGCCTGGAAAAATACCACTCCATTTTTCCATGATTCCCCCTCCTTCGAGCTACCTCCTCGTCCAACGGCAAGCCCCCAAGTTGCCATGGCCATGCCAAATTGTTTAAAACCCATTTGTCGTTCAACTCTCTTTATCGCATCCCATACCCACTTAAAAATCACCAAACCTTTTCAAAAAATCACCGATTTTAGAGACGTACACACCCCTATAAATGATTTGTTAAATTATGTTATTCAAATTTTAGCCATCTAAAAGTTATTCACTGTAAACGAGGCCTTTCTTCCCCTGTGCTGAAAAATAGCTAACAAAACAAATTTTAAAATAAAATATACTCGTGTACAGTCACTTTTTCTCTTGGAACTAAAATCTAAAACCAATTAGATCAAGGGATATCAATTTTTGAAGGTTGCAAGGTTTATTTCTTTTCAAAAACAGAGGTGTTATTGAGTTACATATTGTATTTCTTATGACCAACCCATATAAATATATGGCATAGAAACTTGTATCACATAATTACTTAACAGATAAGATGTCCATCCAAATTTCAAACATATGCAGATACATATCTGGATCCAGTAAGTACCTAGTACAAGAAGATTGTTTACTCACAGTGGATCTTCTTTGAGCAAAACACAATGCTGTTGAAAACTACTAGCTTGCTTGGGTTTTGATTTTGATCTTCTGGAGAGTTGTTTTTGTTTTTTTTAGGTCATGAAATGGAAGTATAATTTCTTTGTTTTACTTAGCTAGTTTTCGAATGAATGAGAAATGAAGACATGAGTGAAGGCATAAATATAGGAAGGTAGGCTGCTGTATTTTATACATGGTAAGTTCTGTTTTTATTTTGTTTCTTTTCTTTTATTCCTCTTTTTTTTTATTTGAAAAGAACTGACTTGATTTTATATAAAGTTGATTTGCTGTATTATGGCTTGAGTTGAAATGTTGTATGCTTGCATTTAATTCTTGTCATGATGATGTTTCTTCTATGTATATATATGCATTCATATATATATATGGATTTATATGTAAACCAATTTGACTATATGAACATGCTTTTGACCAATTACTAGTATATATTTGACACAATACATACTTACAGATAAGTACATCCCTACAATGTACATGTTTTATTTTACTTCCTATCTTACATTTATACATATTTTCTATACACATTACCCATATAGGCATATATACATATATACCCTATATACTTGTATATTATTAATTATCATAAAGCTTATATGTATACTTTATTCCCCCTCATGAAGCTTTTTCATGCTCTTATCCATACACATGTTTTATATGCACTGTTATCATAACACATATACATACATTTACTTATGTATATTTTGCCATTACATATATATATATATATATATCCACATTTATACTTTCATATATTTTACTTCACATAGGCATATATATACATATATTATCCACATCATAAAGCTTATATATGCTTGTATATATATTTGGGTGTTTTATCTTAATTTTTAAATGGTGGAGTTTATATATTTATACATAAAACTACAATATTTATCATATCCCGAAATTTATAATCCAATATCCAATATAGATTTTAAATCAATTTATATATCCGGATGTTTTAGTATCAGAGAATTTTATTTGTTTGACTTAAAAAAATCAATATTTTCTATAATAAAATCGGTTAATCACCCAATTAATAGACGTCAAATATCTGGGTCATCACACAAGTAAATCTAAGCTTACCTCTTCTAGATCTTCGACATATTTCATTCTTTTTTGATCATTTCTACAACCTTGTTGGTAATGATTTCTTCACTTCTATTTCATCGGTTATTTGATTTTCTTTTTTTCACTTTCTTTTTCTCTCGGAGAAGTTGAATCTTTTCAGTACATTCACGGTTTTTCAACTACTTCTGTCTATTTTTTTTGCCTCAGATAGTAGGCTTCAAAAACCACCGCTCAAGGGCTTCTCGGTTTTAGTCTTGTCCATCTTACTTTTATTTGAATTGTAACAAGAAGTGCCATCTTTTTTTAGTTGCTTGAGTGTAGCAAAATACAGTTCTTGGGAGCTAAACTGCTCCTCCTTATGGTTCCCCGGCCATTATTAGTTAAGAACTTCATCATTGGATGTTTAGGTAAAACAAATGCATCCACTTTGTCTAGAGATGGCCTCCTAAAGAAAGCATTATAATAGGAGGGTTGGTCCATTATCACGAAAAGAGTTTCAAAGGTTCTAAATTATGGCGGAATTCCCACTTGCATGAAGAGCTTTATTTGCCCCATTGGAGTTTATCCTTTATTATTGAATCCAAAGATGGGCTTAAGGCTTGGTTCCAACTTCTACTTCGAGATATTCATCTGGTCAAACACATGTTTGAAAATAACATTTACTGCACTTCCAATGTCTACCAAATTCTTCGTCACCACAGAGAGCCCAATTTTGAGCAGTTATCATTAGAAGGTCGTTATGTGGGTGACGGACTCCCCTTAATTCTTATTGAGTTATTTTTAAGTTAGGCATTTGGAGTTGAGACCTATGATACTTGAATGATGACTCTTCCTGGATAGAGAAAATTCCATTATTTGCTTCCCTTACATATTTGCTCTTAGCTCCTTTGCTACTTTCGACGATGTGGGGACCTCCGTAAATGACAACTAAGTGATTAACTACAAGGATAAAATCCTGTTGGGAATCATTCTCCACAAAGTTGGTAATGTTGCTCGGAGGCCTTTGACTATTCCCCTTAGGACTGGAAGACTTTTGAGTTCTTTAACGAACTCCTTTAGAGATCCTGACCTGATCATATTCTGAATTATACCTGCCAAGACACGACATTCGTCAGTCCCGTACCCATTTACTTTATGGTAAGCACAATAATCTCCCCTTTTTTAGGTTCAGGATGATTCCTTGCTCTGTAGGAGATGAGGGAATTTCCACTATCCTGGGCTATAGTAAAAATGTAGGAGATGTGTTTATTTAAGTCTACGTAATTGGATTTGGGGATCTCCTCCCATCTTGCTCTTCTATTTTCATCACATTTTGGATTTTTGTTGGGGTGATCGAAACAAAACTATCCTCCTTCTTTCTATGGTTAAGAATTCTTCTTGGCATGATACATTTCATCCATGCGGATGAATTTATTAGCTTGGAAATGGAAGTCTTGCAGATCTCTACATCCATGACATAAAGCTCTTTCCAGAAAGGAGCCTACTCCATTATCCTTGAGCGTACCACCATCAGATTCTCCTTATCAGACATATTTTCTACTTTCAGTGCTTCTGTATTGTATCTCCTTAGATATTCACCAAGTAATTCGCTTGGTCTTTGCTTGGCATTAGCTAGCACACTGGAATCTATAGTAAGGTCTTTGCATATGCAAAATTGTACATAAAACTTATAAGAAATTTGCTCCTAAGAATAGATGGTCTTTTCTCGATAGTGTCTATATTATTTGGCAACTACTTCATGAAAATTTGTAGGGGAAAGCCTGCAATGAACTGCCCCAGAAGCATTATGGAAGTCCATTTGGCTCTCAAAAGCCAAAAAATGATCGTCGGGATCAGTGGTTCCATCATACTTCAACAAAGGAATTTTAGTGTGGGAAATGATTCAGACAGACATTATCTTCTCTGTAAAAGGTGTTTTTTGAAATTACAGAGTAATATCGTCTGCTAGTGTAGAGAATATGGATGGTTAGGAGCAACCATCCGTGAATTTTACTTTAAGCGAGCATCGATACGTTGATTAATATGCAATATTTTTTTCTATCACAAATGAAATCGACGTATGCGATCTAGGCTTAAAACAAAACTACGGTGGCTAAAATAACGATCTAGAACAATATATGATTAATACAAATCATAGAATCATAGATCACAGATTATACACAGCGAAATAAAAATAGATACAAGATGATCAAATCGAATAGGTACATAAAGTCGACTTACAAAATTGTGGTCATTACGAACCATAGAATATATAAGTACGACATCCCATAGGTACAAATATGTACAGTAAATGGTCTAAACTCGATATAAGATACAACACTATATGCATATGTACACATATACAAGATGGAAGTAAGATGAAAGATAACTAGATAACTGGAGTGAAATCCTCTCTAGAACTATCAAACTGGAGCACCTGAAGTGTCTCAATCTGACCCTAGTATTATTAAATAATAAACAAGTCAGTCTAGACTATAATGAATAAGCTAAGAAAGATAAATAATAGATAAAATAAACTAGAACCCAAATATAGTCATCAATTTGAGTATCGACAATTATCAAGCATTCTTCAATAACTTCAAGAGTGAAATCACCTAATATCAAAACTTAAGATAGCTTCTACAAGCAAAATTCTTGAAATTATTTGGTGATAACATAATAACATAGAATCTAGAATTTATAAATAGAAATCCAGAAATGCCATACAAGGGGAAAAAGGCGCCAAACTCCAAGATTGGTGAATAACTCCACCTACATGCATGTAACTCCAAGATAGACATATGTGCCTTTAAAACCCCAAAATGGGTATAATTCTCGTAGTAACTTCAAGATAGGCGAGAGCCTGTAGAACTTCAAGATAGGTGCGAGACCTATAAACTCCAAAATAGGAATAAGTACTATAAATTGCATGATAGGTACAAGAACAACGAAAACTCCAAGATAGGTGCAAGACCTATAGAACTCCAAAGGTGAGTCATAAACTCATCGATATAAGAGTTATGTACTTCCAAATAGCAACCGAATAGGTAACAACCGTGTGTGCCATATCACACGGGCTTACCTATACGTTTATTGTAAGCTAGTAAACTCCACTTGTGTGTCTACGAGGTTCAATCGAATAAGTCATGGAATTAACTGGTAAAACGAACACGAGTGTTTCATACCACTCGTTTCCCTAAACCATTTAATTCGATTTCTCATCCAATCGAGTGTATGTGATTTTTATAAAAACACTTAGCATTGAAAACCTTCTAAAAAACTACCTATTAGTTATATACTAATATATATATAAAAAGGAATTTTTTAATCTTTTAAGTACATAAATATATTTAGGCATTTTTTTGTAAGTTAATATATATTGGAAAACCTTTGCGAAATCTCTTTAGACATATAAAGAGTTCCATATCAATTTAAAACCATTATTATTATAATAAATAATTAAAATAGCGTTAAGGCATTACCCATATCTCCCTTAACTCATTTTTATATACTTCCATAGTCTATACAGTACCGTAATTCCTCCGTAAACTAGAGAGCTATCAGAGGGCACTCCATAGGTATGGTACAAACCAAACTCGTAGAAGGCGTGATAGGGCATGCGACACAGCACTCGAGGCAATGCCAGGGTAGATATATCGTTTGCGTATCCGGACTGGTGGTAACACATAGCAGCTACTACTGCCCACCTCATGACTCACTCCCAAATCAAAGGGTGCACCCAATCAAATCACAAAAGCAATAGAAGGGTATCGAAGAAATGTGTCCGATAGGAGGAATGACCTCACTTGGCCCGACGTGGCTCCTGTTTTAGCTGCATCAAGCTGAGTCACGGGAGTTAGGGCTACGTAAATACCATATAGAATTGCCACCAAATCATCCTACTTCATTCTGGAATCTCCACCACATGCACAGTTGTTAAAGTGGTTTTCGGTATTGGTAGAGAATATGACAATATCCGATCCCGGTCTCTTTAACAACCAAACGTTATTATAACACCGTGGCCATTTTTCAAATAGTTCATACTTCAAAATCAAAATATCATATTCATTTAAAAACCATATCAATTCGATATAATTATTCACTTTAAATAATATTCATTTCCAAAATCGTAACACTTTCAAAATTATAACGCTTTTGAAATCATAGCACTTTAGAAATCATAACACTTTTGAAATCATAGCAGTTTCCACCTAAACAGTTGAGGGTAGTATATATATCAAAATACTTTATAAATTAAATTAGTTTATATATATGATAAATACATTATATAATAGAATTAATTCCTCCGATTTCGCAAATCGATTTAAATCATCTTAAATTCAAAGATTCAATTTGAATCAATTCCAGTTTAACCATTTCAATTTAAAGTTCAAAGACTCAAGTTTAAATATTCAAACATTTACAATATAAATTTCATTTATATTTCAACATTTAACTTTAAATCTATCCAAATTGGAAAATTATTCCCTTAACCATTTTTATAACTATTTATTCAAATCCCAATTTATATATTTAAGTCAATGTTAAATATTCAATCTCAATTTTATTCA
This sequence comes from Allium fistulosum, assembly GCA_030737815.1. NCBI lineage: Eukaryota > Viridiplantae > Streptophyta > Magnoliopsida > Asparagales > Amaryllidaceae > Allium > Allium fistulosum. Next base: position 731,723,276 of record CM060904.1, on the reverse strand, counting down.
AAATTGAGAATATTCATTTAATCACTTTTATCAAATCAAGTTATAAACTATGTTATAATTATATCTTTCCAAAATCTCAAACTAATAGGTTTAAATCAATTCTTTCTTAAATTAAATTATTAACCAATTTAAATTCCATGCCAACATTAATATCTTCCTATCCTTTATTTTTAAAGTTGTAGAATCTGTTTTAAAAATATTAATATAAATTTAAGTAAATACTTCAACATATTGTATACTAATTAAATTAGATTTTATTAAATTAAAGCTTTTTATTAAATTTATTTTTATGTTAAATCTATTTATATATTTTAAAAATAGTAAAATTATAAGTAAATTCTTAAAATTTATACTTTCAAAATTAACTTGTAACAATAAAAATTTCAAAACATAAAAAAAATCTAAATTAAAAACCTTTATAAAAATAACTTATATATATATAATATTTAAAAACAATGTTATTAAAAACCATATACATGTCCTTTTTTAAAACTCTGGAAATCATTTCAAAATTATGTATATAGACCAACGGTGTCTATATATAATTTTCTATCCTATGGTCAAGTGATACGGATATTTATTATTTCAATCCGCAATTTAAATATATACGGGTATATATCTTTTCAACCCGCAATCCCAAATTCAATTCAATGAAAATTTCTTGGGTTTATCATTTCAACCCATAACGATTTTCTCCTATTATACAAGATCGTTCGGGTATGTATCATTTCAACCCATAGGAACTTTTATACTAACAGGGAACTTGCAGAGTGAGAACAGTTATGATAATAATATAACATATCAACAACAGAGGTATATCATCAATAACAAATTAAATAAAATATAAACAATAGGATATGGTGTCATATCCCATAGGTGAACAATTTTAGATAATAGCATATCATATATAGCAATTAAAAATTAACAGTTCAATTTAGCAACATATTTCAGTTGTCGTTTCAATTGAAATCAAATTTAATAAATATAAGAACGTTAATCGTGAGTGATTACTCACCTTTCGAGGCTAGAGATGAACAAGAATGAGATGAGTTACGAATCCAAGCATGAATTTAAAACGAAGCTAAATTGGTACGAATTCGACGAACAAGGCTGATAAATAGGAATTGATGGAATAAATCAGAATCTGCTTGATATATACTGAAGCGAAATATATAATATATTATTATTTTCTACTTAAAACCAAAAATCAATCTAAAATACATATTCAAAATATATATATATAAAAATGTATGTATGTATGTATGTATTTTAAAACCAATTATCCAAATAAAATCATTGTATTTACATTCAAAATCAGTATCAATTTAAACTTCTCCATATACATTTTAAACATCAACAGTAAACATAAATAAACATTTTAAACACATATTTATAGCTCAAACTCATATACACTTATCTGTATAACAAACATAGACCTTTTTAAACATGTTATATAACATATAACTTACACATACATAACAATAAAACAATACTTACATACATATGTGAAGTAACTGAAAACTAATATATATATATAACAACTTATATAATATAACACTTTAAACAAAACAAATATATATACTGTGAGCCTAGGAACAGGCAACAAAATTTATAAATAAAAATAAGTCACAATACACAACACCTTTATATATACAGTAACTTTATACAAATATATACTAGCCAATAAATACACATATTAAATAAAATATTCATGTTATACATCTTTCAAATCCATATTTATTAACCATATAAAAATCAAACTTATATACAATATGATAAACATATATATATATATATATATATATACAGTAACTAAGTTTTATACAACTAGTATATATATATATATATAAATAGTACGGCTAAAGCAAAAACATATATCTCAGATCCAACATTTATATATATACACTGCAAACAAAAATATATACATTGCAGATTATAAAACTTGTACAGACCAATGTATATATATTTTAACTTACAAAGCTTTACAGATTATATGTTAACAAATATATATATAAAAACTTATATATATATATAAATACTCATTCGAACGCAAATATATATATATATAACAAAAAAACATAAAAAACAAAAAATCATTAAACAAACATATATTTTAAAATAACATATCTGTATATAATATTAGAATAATGGGAACTAGGCACAGAGAAAGGCAAAAGAGGAGAACAGTAAAACATACTATACCTACTGTACATTAACATACTATATGTATATAATATATAAAATCCAAACACATTTCAACATCAAAAGATCAGTACACATATATAATATATATTAAAACATACGTGTTATTTTTAAAATATATACATACAACTTTTCAAAAAACATACAGTAACATATATATGTTAAAACATATAAACTAACATATATAATATATATACCAATATCAAGTCTTTGTATACGCGTACCTTCAACTATAACCCAAATATCAATATATATATATATATATATATATATCAACACATCGCCAAGGCCTCGCGTGGAGAAGAGGATGAAGTGCTCGGCCGAGCTAGGGGAAGGAGTTGCAGATCTGGGTGCTCGGCAACTGGGTGTTGGTTGCTGGGTGGCGAGGCCGAGAGTGGTGGAAGTGGGTTGGTGGGGGCACTGTAAAATGGGAGGAGGCCGAGGTGGAAGGGATGGGAGGAGATCGGGGTTTGCTCAGTTGTGTGCTCACGGTGGGGAGGTGTGTGGAGCGGTCGGAGGAGTGATGGGTGGTGGAATAAAATGCAGGGAAGTGGAGGCCGGAAATTTGAAGGGGAGTGGAGAAGTTATAGGAGAAGAAGAAAAGAAAAATATAAAAAAAATAAAAAATAAAGTTTCGTACCTTTCTCTGGAGAATGACAGAAGTGCAAAGGTGAAAAGGTTTGTGAATATATATGAAAGTTAATGTAATGGCAACGGTCACTCACGCTAGAATCAGGTAAATAATTTAAAAGCAATTAATTGTTGCTTGGAATACACGGCTGAAGTTTGAAAGGCAAAAGAAAACAAAAGGTCACGGATACGGTACCGATACGACACCTGTTTTGTTGTTTCCGTTGCGTACCGGGTCCTAAAATACAGAAATAAATATACTATGGAAATCAGCACAACGATACGAATAGAATGGTACACAGTTATAAGCAATACGGCCATCCTATCAAAAGTCGATATTCGGTACCGAAAATGCTACTAAAATGCTGGAATAAGGTAAACGAAGCAATAGCAGAAACGAAATATGGCGTCTCACTTAGAAGATGATTTACAAATTTATTGTATAAAAATATTCAGGTTTGGAAACATTTTATTATCATCAATTTTTAACCGATTTAAATTTAAATAAAAATTACACAATAAAAATAACTTCCATATTATCAGATGAAAATTGACCATTTGCTATGTTAAAATGGACGTATTCTAAATAATTGAATTTTATTTCAAAATTCAATTATTTAAAATTTCACAAAAATTTCAATTAATTACGTAAATAAACCCATTAAAATTTACGGGTCGTTACACTTCCCCCACTCAAAACTTTTCGTCTCCGAAAAGGAAGGAGGTAGAAACAACCCGAAAGAAAGATAGATTGAAATGCAAAATAAAACAATTAATTTAAAACCATATAGACTCCATTTATTTTAAAAATGGGTTTATATCCGATTAATTGATTCCAATTCATTTTACTTAATCAATAAAATTTATGGTGTTCACATTTGATTGATTTCATTTTCCTATATTTTCATTCAATTGATTTGTTTCAAATTTAGTAACATTTATTGCACAAAATTTCACAACAAAATTTGTTTTATTTTACTCATTTATTAAATCTGTTAGATCAACCATAGTTAATTCCACCTCAACATTCAACTCCAACAATTCAAAACCATATAGATTAATATTCAATAATTTGGTTCAATCCATTTTATTCAATTAATAAATAATCATTCAATTTAAAATTGATTTTCTTCAATTTTATCAACATTTCTTCAAACAAATTCATTTTTTTTATTAACTCATTCATTTTATCCATTTATCTTAAGCTAAGTTGATTCCACTAAAATTCAAGTTCACTATTCTTAAGTTCATATTTATCTGCTTAAATAGTTTTCTCTTTTATTTATTTAATTTTTTTCACTTAACATATTTTGCAACATATATTAGGTGCATAAACATTTTATAACCATATATTATTCGACAAATAAATTTTCCTCTTATTATCCAATATATTGTTTGTAAATTCCCTTAATAACACCATCTTTGATGTTCTATTACTGATACCATAGTGTATACTATCCAATTACATTCCAATTACATTTAAACTTTTTAGATAAGTTATATAAATGTTTATGAGTGCAATTAAATACTATATAAATTTTCCTTCTATCTACAACATTTATATTAAGCCAGATTTTTGTTTGAACAATTTATTACTTAAGTTTTCTTCTTGTACAACCTTCAATTTATTATTCACCTTAACATTTTAACTTTTTGAATATTTAGGCAAGTTATATATATTAGAATGTAATTTAGTGTTATACAAATAAGTTTGTTCAAATTCATTATTTCAAGTTGGTGTAATTCCATTTATCATTTTGGATTTCCAATTATTCAAACATTTCACTTTATTTCAATAATTGAAACCATTACTTAATATAAAACTTAAGATTTAAATTTCCGATTTCACTTCAAACTATTTTGAAATAATTATATACATATATATTTTATAAATCAATTTATACATAAGAAATTCAAACAAAATTCATTGTCCAAAACAAAGTGTAGCAAAGCTGCTACGTGGTCTCTCCACTTCGAGACTCGAAAATGGATGTCGATGATGTTGCAGCCATCACCGAAATTATTTTCCAACGACAAAAGAAGAGAGTACTAATTTAAACTTTTTAAAATTCTTTGGGAATGGTTTCTATTCAAAATATACTTTTAGAAAATATACTCTAAAATTTTTAAAACCAAATTTCTAAAATACCGGAAATTTAATCCTTAAATTCCCAATTGAAATTCATTCAAATTCCAAATCAATTAATAAACCATGTTTTATATTTTCATTTATTTATTTTATGTGACAAAAGTCAATGGTTTACAAAACAATAAATGAAATCAAATATTTTCATTTCAATAACCAATTCAGTTAACTATTTAATTTCAGAAAATTTTATACTTATATATAATATAATCATACAAAATTTATTTCACTCACCAATTTTGAAAGCAATATTGTGTCAGTTTGCTCTGTTCAAGTGTTTTGGAGTTCCAATCGATAGCGTTGATCAGACGAATCAATTGAACCCCAAATCAACATTAACAACTCAAACAACACACTATAAAATATTTTTATTAATTACAAATACACTCCCTCACTCGATTATTCCAGAATGGATTCCAGAACAAAAATAGAGATCCAAATTAAGAGGGACCCTAATCGAAGAAAATCTAACAGGAAGATAAGCTCAATACGAAGATAAGATGATTAAATTACAAAATAGGAAGATGGATATACTGATATAAATCACAGGCAACCTTAACCGGGTTGCCCATGACCTCAAGAATAAGATCGATGCAGAATTCTAAGGCAAATCGGCATCAGGTCACTAGAGATAGAATTCGGGCATAGCAAGAGATAGCAGCATCTAAACCGAGGATTTAGAAATCTCTGGTGAATCAATTCTTGTTGTAAAGGAGTTTCATCCCTTTACAAATCATACAATGGAGCTATGGGATGCTCTAGAATCAAGAAAACACGAATAGAGAGAGACAAGAATGGATTTCAGAATGAATGGGGAAGTTCCAAAATTCAAAGGAAATCCGAGTCAAAGAGGAAGAAATCAAGCTCGAACGAAGGTGATTCTGTAATTAAATTTACTCTATATGCTAAGTTTGCCCAAAAACCAGAGCTCTGATACCAACTGTAACGACCCGCTATTTCATGCCATTCGCATCTGCACATGTCGGACTTGAATTGCTCAAAACATCAGATTGTTAATTTTATATTTGGCAAAACTCAGCATATACAGTAAATAAAATAATCACATAATCACAGACACAGAGTAATATAACAATAAACAGCGGAAAAGAAAAATAGTAGTTCATGAAGCTACTATATAAACAACAGAGTATGAAATAAAATACAACAGAATATCTCAAATACAATGAAGTCTCAAATACAAACAGATGACAAGTCTGAACAAGACCACTGGATAGCTGAAAGCTGAATAGATACAGATGGATCTCCAAGCGAAGCTCCAAACTCCAAAGGTGAGTCTCAAATGCCATGGCACTCAGTCTGACCCAAGCGTAAAGCAATACAAAAAACACTCGAGTCAGGATTAACATTCTTATATCAATAAATCCAACTCAAGTGAAATAGCAACTGAAATACAAGTAACTTAACGGATGTTTGGGATTTCCATCCTCTAAGGATCCAAGGAACTATCTACTATGTAGTAATATACGCTATTATAATATGTCTATAGTAAAGTAAAAGTATTAAACTAGCGTTAAGGCGTTACCCATATCCCCCTTAACACATTTTTATATATTCCCATAGTCTATACAGTATCGTAATTCCTCCGTAAACTGGAGGGCTATCAGAGGGCACTCCATAGGTATGGTACAAACCAAACTCGTAGAAGGCACGATAGGGCATGCGACACGGCACTCGAGGTAATGCCGGGGTAGATATATCGTTTGCGTATCCGGACTGGTGGTAATGCATAGCAGCTACTGCCGCCCACCTCGTGACACACTCCCAAATCAAAGGGTGCACCCAATCAAATCACAAAAGCAATAGAAGGGTATCGAAGAAATGTGTCCGATAGGGGGAATGACCTCACTTGGCCCGACATGGCTCCTGTGTTACCCGCATCAAGCTGACTCACGAGAGTCAGGGCTATGTAAATACCATATAGAATCGCCACCAAATCATCCTACTTCATTCTGAAATCTCCACCACGTGCACTGTTGTTAAAGTGCTTTTCGGTATTGGTACAGAGTATGACAATATCCGATCCCGGTCTCTTTAACAACCAAACATTATTATAATACCGTGGGCATTTTCCAAATAGTTCATACGTCAAAATAAAAATATCATATTCATTTCAAAACCATATCAATTTGATATAATTATTCACTTTAAATAATATTCATTTCCAGAATCGTAACACTTTCAAAATTATAACGCTTTTGAAATCATAGCACTTTAGAAATCATAACACTTTTGAAATCATAGCAGTTTCCACCTAAACAGTTGAGGGTAGTATATATATCAAAATATTTTATAAATTAAATTAGTTTATATATATGATAAATACTTTATATAATAGAATTAGTTCCTCCAAATTTGCAAATCGATTTAAATCATCTTAAATTCAAAGATTCAATTTAAATCAATTCCAGTTTAACCGTTTCAATTTAAAGTTCAAAAACTCAAGTTTAAATATTCAAACATTTACAATATAAATTTCATTTATATTTCAACATTTAACTTTAAATCTATCCAAATTAGAAAATTATTCCCTTAACCATTTTTATAACCATTTATTCAAATCCCAATTTATATATTTAAGTCAATGTTAAATATTCAATCTCAATTTTATTCAAAATTGAGAATATTCATTTAATCACTTTTATCAAATCAAGTTATAAACCAAGTTATAATTATATCTTTCCAAAATCTCAAACTAATAGGTTTAAATCAATTCTTTCTTAAATTAAATTATTAACCAATTTAAATTCCATGCCAACATTAATTTATCTTCCTATCCTTTATTTTTAAAGTTGTAGAATCGGTTTTAAAAATATTAATATAAATTTAAGTAAATATTTAAACATATTGTATACTAATTAAATTAAATTTTATTAAATTAAAGCTTTTTATTAAATTTATTTTTATGTTAAATCTATTAATATATTTTAAAAATAGTAAAATTATAAGTAAATTCTTAAAATTTATACTTTCAAAATTAACTTATAACAATAAAAATTTCAAAACATAAAAAAATCAAAATTTAAAACCTTTTTAAAAATAACTTTTGTATATATATATAATATTTAAAAACAATGTTTATTAAAAACCATATACATGTCCTTTTTTAAAACTCTGGAAATCATTACAAAATTATGTATATAGACCAGTGGTGTCTGTATATAATTTTCTATCCTATGGTCAAGTGATACGGATATTTATCATTTCAATCCGCAATTTAAATATATATGGGTATATATCTTTTCAACCCACAATCCCAAATTCAATTCAATGAAAACCGCTTGGGTTTATCATTTCAACCCATAATGATGTTCTCCTATTCTACAAGATCGTTCGGGTATGTATCATTTCAACCCATAGGGACTTTTATACTAATAGGGAACTTGCAGAGTGAGAACAGTTATGATAATAATATAACATATCAACAATAGAGGTATATCATCAATAACAAATTAAATAAAATATAAACAATAGGATATGGTGTCATATCCCACAGGTGGACAATTTCAGATAATAGCATATCATATATAGCAATTAAAAATTAACAGTTCAATTTAGCAGCATATTTCAATTGTCGTTTCAATTGAAATCAAATTTAATAAATATAAGAACGTTAATCGTGAGTGATTACTCACCTTTCGAGGCTAGAGATGAACGAGAATGAGATGAGTTACGAATCCAAGCACGAATTTCAAAGCGAAGCTAAATTGGCACGAATTCGACGAACAAGGCTGATAAATAGGAATTGATGAAATAAATCCGAATCTGCTTGATATAGACTGAAGCAAAATATATAATATATTATTATTTTCTACTTAAAACCAAAAATCAATCTAAAATACATATTCAAAATCTATATATATATATATATATATATATGTATATATGTATGTATTTTAAAACCAATTATCCAAATAAAATCATTGTATTTAAATTCAAAATTAGTATCAATTTAAACTTCTCCATATACATTTTAAACATCAATAGTAAACATAAATAAACATTTTAAACACATATGTATAGCTCAAACTCATATATACTTATCTGTATAACAAATATAGACCTTTTTAAACATGTTATATAACATATAACTTACACATACATATTAATAAAACAATACTTACATGTATATGTGAAGTAACTGTAAACTAATATATATATATATACCAACTTATATAATATAACACTTTAAACAAAACAAATATATATACTGTGAGCCAAGGAACAGGCAACAAAATTTATAACTAAAAATAAGTCACAATACACAACACCTTTATATATACAATAACTTTATATAAATATATGCTAGCCAAACAATGCACATATTAAATAAAATATTCATGTTATACATCTTTCAAATCCATATTTATTAACCACATAAAAATCAAACTTATATACAATATGATATAACATATATATATATACAGTAACTAAGTATTATACAACTAGTATATATATATAGTACGGCTGAAGCAAAAACATATATCTCAGATCCAACATTTATATATATACACTGCAAACAAAAATATGTACATTGCAGATTATAAAACTTGTACTGACCAATGTATATATATTTTAACTTACAAAGCTCTACAGATTATATGTTAACAAAAATATATATATAAACTTATATATATATAAATTCACATTCGAACGCAAAAAAAAAAAAATATAAAACAAAAAAAATAAAATATCATTAAACAAACATATATTTTAAAATAACATATCTATATATAATATTAGAAGAATGGGAACTAGGCACAGAGAAAGGAAAAAGAGGAGAACAACAAAACATACTATACCTAATGTACATTAACATACTATATGTATATAATATATAAAATCTAAACACATTTCAACATCAAAAGACCAGTACACATATATAATATATATTAAAACATACGTATAACTTTTGAAATATATACATACAACTTTTCATAAAACATACAGTAACATATATATTAAAACATATAAACTAACATATACAATATGTATACCAATATCAAGTCTTTGTATACGCGTACCTTCAACTATAACCCAAATATCAATATATATATATATATATATATATCAACACATCGGCAAGGCCTCGCGTGGAGAAGAGATGAAGTGCTCGGCCGAGCTAGGGGAAGGAGTTGCGGATTTGGGTGCTCGGCAACTGGCTGGCGAGGCCGAGAGGGGTGGAAGTGGGTTGGTGGAGGCACTGTAAAATGGGAGGAGGCCGAGGTGGAAGGGATAGGTGGAGATCGGGGATTGCTCGGTTGCGTGCTCACGGTGGGGAGGTGTGTGGAGCGGTCGGAGGAGTGATGGGTGGTGGAATAAAATGCAGGGAAGTGGAGGCCGGAAATTTGAAGGGGAGTGGAGAAGTTATAGGAGAAGAAGAAAAGAAAAAAATAAAAAAAAATAAAAGTGAAGTTTCGTACCTTTCTCTGGTGAATGACAGAAGAGCAAAGGTGAAAAAGGTTTGTGAATATATACGAAAGTTAATGTAATGGCAACGGTCACTCACGCTAGAATCAGGTAAATAATTTAAAGCAATTAATTGTTGCTTGGAATACACGGCTGAAGTTTAAAGGGCAAAAGAAAACAAAAGGTCACAGATACGGTACCGATGCGACACCTGTTTTGTTGTTTCCGTTGCGTACCAGGTCCCAAAATACGGAAATAAATATACTGCGGAAATCAGCACGACGATACGAACAGAATGGTACACATATATCAGTAATACGGTCATCCTATCAGAAGTCGATATTCGGTATTGAAAATGCTGCTAAAATGCTGGAATAAGATAAACGAAGCAATAGCAGTATAAATTTGAAGAAACGAAATATGGCGTCTCACTTAGAAGAAGATTTACAAATTTATTGTATAAAAATATTCAGGTTTGGAAAACATTTTATTATCATCAATTTTTAACTAATTTAAATTTAAATAAAAATTACACAATAAAAATAACTTCCATATTATCAGATGAAAATTTACCACGTGCTATGTTAAAATGGACGTATTCTAAATATCAAATTTTAATTTCAAAATTCAATTATTTAAAATTTCACAAAAATTTCAATTAATTACGTAAATAAACCTATTAAAATTTACGGGTCGCTATAGTGACAATGAACCAGTGTGCATGAATCAAATCAAGGTGGACAGAGCAATATATATATATATGCAGCCTAGACCAACATGAACACAGTAACAAGCTCACTTGAAACCAAGTGGATAGGCAGAACAATTATACACATATATACATACATATATGTATGTATATACATGTTTATATGTGTAGAGTTATTAATAATAGCAGTGCGAACGAGAACTAGGAAGGAGAACGCAAAGCAAATCAAGTTGCAGCAGTAAAAAGAACAAATTCGAATGTATTCAAACAAAGTCAAAGCCGATAACATGAATTGAACAAGTCGAAACTGCAGAAATTATCTCAAAAATTAAAACACCAGAGTCATAGGAACCGACCCAAAGCAACTTCGATCACGTGAACAAATCAAGGCAGAAAAGAACGCAAAGCAATTCGAATATATCATAGATGGAACAAGTCAAAAATCATCACATCTTTCAATCGAAAATCAATGGCCGAGCATAGCAATGTGGCAAATTCAAAAAGAAATATATGAACGTAATTGTAGGGATTTTATCCCTATAAATTACCCCATATCATCATCGGCATATGCATTGGAGTTCAAGCATCATAAAACAGAGAAATCAAAGTAAAAATCACAGACCAATATAATTCGAACAAGATCCAATTGAAGCCACCGAGAGCAAATCAAAGCCAGGAGCGATTGACGAAGCAATTCAACTAAGAATCATAATCTCCATCGATCGATATCACAATCGGCGCTTCAAATTTCAACAACCCTAATTTCAGATCGCAAGTGACAAAAGGAACGGCATGGACTAAAAGAGATACGTGCCGAAGTAAAAGACAATAAAGGGAGTGTCTTCGTCTTAATTATCTAGTTGGGCCGTGCTTATTAAAAAAAATTGGGCTTCAATTATTAAATAGGGTTTTTGTTTTGGTTTTAAGTTTAGTTTTTTATTTTCAATTTGTAATTCTCCTTTAAATTTGTGAAACTCTAGTAGTGTAACTAGGTTACGAACTACGGTAGTGTAGTTCGAGAATTCGCAACTCAGTGGCTGAGTTGTGGCAGGGTTTTGAGCATAGAGTTAGGTTAGTCGTTAGCGGGTGTCGCAAGTTTACATGTGTAAGCGTCTGACTACTTAATTTCTAGTAGAAACCTTGGGGGCAGCACGTAGGCAAGTTATTGTCGAAGCAGGGTAAATCTGTGTTTTTCTATTTCTATTATTCTGCTATTATCTGTGCTGCAATTATTATATATATATATATATATCCGCATTATTTTTATTATTAGTATCACCCTATTCACTCCCCCCCTCTAGGGTGAAAACGATCCTACAAGTGGTATCAGAGCTAGGAACAAAAACCATTTTTTTGTTTTAAAAATTTGATTTTTCAAAAACCAATTTTTGTTTTAAAATTTTGATTTTTTAAATAGCTTCTTTTAATAATCCTTTTGCTGAGGGTCAGTCCATAGTTAGACCACCTATGTTCAATGGTGAATATGCATATTGGAAAAATAGAATGAATTTTTTTTCTAAAAACCATTGATCCATGGAATATTGTTGAAACGGTATATAGGACACCAACTATAGTGGTAGATAATCAAGAAATTGAAAAATCGATGGATCAATGGTCAGATCTTGAAAATAAACTGCATAATGCTAACGCTAAAGCTATGAATTCTATTATTTGTTCATTAGATCAAATTGAATTCAACCGTGTCTCACATTGTCTAACTGCGCAGGAAATTTGGCGCACACTCGAAGTGAACCATGAAGGAACCTCCCAAGTCAAAGAATCTCGCCTTGCCATGCTTAGTAGCGAGTACGAGAACTTCAAAATGGAAAAGGATGAAAGTGCCAAAGAAATGTATGGACGACTTTCTAATCTAATATACAAATCAAAATCACTTGGAAAGCCATACACAGAGCTGGAAATAGTTCGAAAAATCCTCAGAATTCTTCCACGAAATTTTGAAGCAAAAGTGACTGTCGTTCAAGAATCAAAGGATCTGAAACAAATGAACTCATCGGAAATATCACCACTTATGAGCTAGAAATCAAATTTAAGGAAGAACGTGAAGGAGGTGATACTCGAAAGAAATCAATAGCTCTCAAAGGAACAACTGAAAGTGAAGATGATGATGATGATGGTGCAGCAGAATTGGCGCTGATAATAAAGAAATTCAAAAGGTGGAATCACAAGTATGGAAATCCAGCTCTAAATCAACAACTAAAAAGCAGAATAGTCAAAGTTCTAGACAACTCAGAAGAGCAGGAGATCATCTGTCACAACTACAATAAACCTGGTCATATCAAGCCAAATTGTCCTCAAAATCGACTCAACCAAAGAAAGAAATCAAAAAGGAGAAGTTTTGCAGCTACTTGGGATGAAACTAATGAAGTTGATAAAAGCACTGGCAGTGAGAGTGAAAAAGAAAATTTGTGTCTTCAAGGAGAAACAACTGACAGTGATGATGACGGGCCAAGCGAGGTATCAAAACTTACTCATTCGGAATTACTTATATATTTTCATGAAGTAAATGGCTGTTTTGAAAGACTTAGGGAGAAGTACGCTAAAATTGAATCACAAAGGGATAGTTTGATAGAATTAAATAAATAGCTTGATCAATTGGTTAAAAACTATCGAAATAAGAGCCCTAAGTGTGATAAGTGTCAATACTTGAAGAAGAAATTAAAAAATCAGAAATTAAAATTAAATCACTTGAAAATGAAATTCTGATTTTGAAAGAAAGTGAAAACACTGGAAGGGAAAATTCAATTAAAAAGTGCACTTTGTTATTGAATGAAAATGAATCTCTCAAAACACAAGTCCAATAATTGTCTACAACTTTAGGGAAATTCTCCAAAGGAGAAAAATCACTAAATATGTTATTAGGGAAACAAACAGTTAATCCTATTAGACAAGGACTTGGATATACTCAAACTGAATGTGTTAGAAGCGAAATTAATCAAGTCAATTCCAAGTGCACGATTTTTGGAAAAATTGGACACAATCACAATAATTGCTGGTATAGACCCAAACACGTGAAAACCATACCAATTTTGGTCCCAAAAGGCACGAATATAAAATCCCTTAAAGTCAAACAAATTAGGGTGCCGAAAGGAACAAATATAGATTGTCTTGGTTCTACAGAAATTGGTTTTTCAAAATCTTCTATCACTAACAATCATGGACCTATAAAAACAAATAGGTCACTAAATTCTTTTCTTGTGTAGGTATGTTGGCAGGCTAAGGAACAACAACAATGGTACCTGGATTCTGGTTGTTCCAGGCGCATGATAGGTGACAAATCAAAGTTCCTTAGCCTAGAGAAGTACAAAGGTGATAGAGTCACAATGGGTAACAACGACAAATGTAAAATTATCGGTAAAGGTAAAGTAGGTAACGGTACATTTACCTTAAATGATGTATTATATGTTGAAAATCTGCACCATAATCTTATTTCAATCAGCCAGTTATGTGATAAGGGAATGAATGTTGTTTTGACTCTGATTTGTGCAAAATTGTTGACCGATCATCAAAAGAAATATTGTTTTTAGGTAAAAGGAAAGGTAATATATACTCTCTATCTTTTGATGATCTTACTCTTTCAAAATGTTTGATGGCTAAGGATGTAGAAGTAAACTTATGGCATAGACGGTTAGGACATGCTAGTATGAACCTGTTAAACAGATTGAAAAGAAAGGACTTGGTAAGAGGTTTACCATCTCATGATTTAAAAATAGAAAATCTATGTAAAGCATGTACTATGGGAAAACTTAAAAAATCATCTTTTCATGCCAAGAACACTGTAAGTACTTCTAGAGTCCTTGAACTAGTTTATATAGATCCGTTTGGACCTAACGATATTGCAAGTTTAGGTGGTAAGAAATATTGTTTTGCATTGGTCCATGATTACTCAAGATACATGTGGGTATACTTTTTAGCTAAAAAATCAGAAACTTTCTCATACTTCACTAAATTCACAAAATTAGTTCAAAATGAAAAGGAGTTTCTATTATTTCGCTAAGAAGTGATCATGGTGGAGAATTTGAAAATTTTCGTGATGAAAATGGATTTAAACATGAAATCTCTGCCCCATGTACTCCACAACAAAATGGGGTAGTCGAGAGAAAGAATCAAACACTACAAGAGTTGGCTAGATCTATGATAAATGAGTATGAACTACCCTTGTTCTTTTGGGCAGAGGCAGTAAATATAGCATGTTATGTAATGAATAGAGTTATGATTAGACCAATTCTTAAGAAAACACCATATGAGCTATGGTTCAACAATAAGCCAAACATTGCATATTTCAAAGTTTTTGGCTGTCCGTGTTTTATTCTCGATACAGGTGATCAATTGGGAAAATTTGAGCCAAAAGCTAATGAAGGCATGTTCATGGGATACTCTTCCAAAAGCAAAGCTTATAGAGTATCCAACAAAAGGACGAGAACAATCATGGAGTCAATCAATGTGAAATTTGATGAAGGCATTGATGATCGAAGTCAGGAAACAATCAAAAGCAATGTCGAAGAGGAGAACGAAAAAGATGAAAGCGAAAATCCAAAAGAAATTCCAACCACGGAAGAAGTCCAAAGAAATCTAGAACCATAGAGATTGAAATTCAAAGCAGATCATCCTCTAGAATTGGTAATAGGTAACCCTACCGTAGGAATTCAAACTCATTCCTCCTTCAGAAATTTATGTGATTTATGCCTATACAGTGGATTTATTTCAGAAATTGAACCCAAAGACATAAATACAGCTCTCAATGATGAAAGTTGGTTTACGGCTATGCAAGAAGAGCTGAATCAATTTGAACGAAATAATATTTGGATTCTAGCACCTAGGCCTAATGATTATCCAGTTGTAGGAACCAAATGGATTTTTAAAAATAATTTTGATGAATCTGGTAATGCGATTAGGAAGAAAGCTAGGTTAGGTGCTAAAGGTTATAATCAAATTGAAGGAATTGAATTTGATGAAACTTTTGCACCGGTAGCCAGACTAGAATCCATTAGAATACTATTAACATTTGCTTATTATAAAGGATTTAAACTAGGACAAATGGATTTAAAAGCGCTTTTCTGAATGGAATTTTGAAAGAAGATGTATTCGTTGAACAACCTGAAGGATTTGAAAGTCATGAATACCCTAACCATGCGTATAAACTTAAGAAAGCTCTATATGGATTAAAACAAGCCCCTAGGGCTTGGTATGAATGTCTTAGCACCTATCTCCTTGAAAATGGGTTCAAAAAGGACTGTGTAGACACCACATTATTTCTATTGCATGAAAATAATAACCTTCTGATTGTTCAAATATATGTTGACGATATTATTTATGGGGCCACTAACAACCTTTTGTATGAGAAATTTGAAAAAGTCATGCATGAAAAGTTTGAAATGAGCTTAGTAGGAGAGTTGAAATTCTTTTTAGGATTTCAAATCAAACAAAGCGAAAAAGGTACGTTAATCTCCCAAACAAAATATATCAGAGAGCTTGTCAACAAATTTGGATTGAAAGATGCTAAACCTGCAAAAACTCCCATGAGCACAACAATTAAACTTGACAAGGATGAAAAAGGTAAGGTAGTTGATCAAAAGAAATATCGAGGTATGATTGGACCACTTCTTTATCTTACTGCTTCTAGACCTGACATTATGTTCTCTGTTTGTTTATGTGCACGATTTCAATCAAATCCAAAAAAATCTCATTTAAAAGCTGTCAAAAGGATTATAAGAAATTTGTTGCACACCCCACGCTTTGGTCTATGGTATCCAACTAATGATAACGTTGAGTTAAAAGGGTATTCAGATGCAGACTATGCTGGAAGTCTAGTTGATAGAAAAAGTACTAGCGGAACGTGTTTTATGTTAGGACATTCATTAGTTGCATGGTCAAGTCGAAAGCAGAATTGTATTGCATTATCTACCACCGAGGCAGAATATATTGCTCTAAGCAGTTGCTCTGCTCAAATTTTATGGATGTTACAAACTTTGCAAGACTATGGTCTAAATTTTAAACGAGTTCCACTTATGTGTGATAGCAAAAGTGCAATTGATCTCACAAATAATCCTGTACATCATTCTCGCACCAAGCATATAGATGTTAGACATCATTTCATTAGAGATCACATTTCCAAAGAAAATATCTGCATAAATTTCATTCCAACTGATTCTCAATTGGCAGACATTTTTACAAAACCCCTTCCAGAAAATAGTTTTTGTCAACTTCGTCTCAGTTTAGGCATTTTAGAAATTTGATTTTATATTTTTGATTTGATCTTAAATGCTTATGTTGACTAATCTGACTCCCTATTGAATATCGAAAAGATAAATAGTGATCGAAAAAGCAATGAGTGTTGATATTAATCATATATTATGACTTGAGACGGTATATTTAGTAAATTTCTTTAAAAATTTAAACAAAATTTGTAATAACTTTGATTGGTAAAAATTCCATGACAATCTCTATTTCTATCATATTTCTAACGACCATCACTCATCAAAATCCAATATAGTATGTCAAAATATGGTATTTTAAACGAAAAATTATTCATTTTTTTAAATTTAATTATCAATAAAAACATCCAAAGTATTCACTCTCATTTAAAAGTCCTCACGGTTATGCATGGGTGAATTACTTGGAATCTTTGATTATGTGCTTTCATGCTCATTTAAAAGTCCTCACGGTTATGCATATATGGAACACATATCAAAATTGATTATTAAATAGACGAGTTGATACTAATCCCATTTAAAATTCCTCACGGTTATGCGTGGTTAGAAGATGCTTGAATTTTTTTAAAATTTAAAGAATACTACTAATCTCATTTAAAAGTCCTAACGGTTATGCATGGTTAGTAAGTATTTAACAGTTTCCTATCATAAATATACCACAATAGACAAAACTATATGATTTTTCTATATCGTCATCACCCCTATCACTCTAAAGTGGAATATGCACCTAACAGAGTATTTACGATTTTTGTTTTGTTTTTTATTGAAATTTAATATTTATACTCGATTGGGTATTAATGTTGTATTAATATCTATCACTTTATCTCTATTTTTCTAACACTATTCCTCTTTTGCTGATAACAAAAGGGTGAGAGAAAATTTAAGATTTTGGCAAATAAAGATCAAATATTTTATTGCATATTCTCATCTAGGCTCATTTGCATGGTTTATTGTTTTTTATTTGCAAATTTCTTTTTATTTATTTTCATGCATATATGAAGGGGGAGCTTTGTTGTAGAGGGAGCATTCAAATAGAGGGAGCAAATAGAATTCATCAGTGACCAAATACATTTAATAGAGTCAAAATCTTAACATATTTTTGTTATCATCAAAAGGGGGAGATTGTAGAATATGCTAATATATGATTTTTGTTTGATGATAATAAACATATATATATTCGTTTAAATATATTTCTTGTTGTACTATTTTATTTTTCATAACTAATTAAATATTTGTTGAATAAAATAAGTAACTCAGAATTCAAAATTAAACAAATATTTTTTTCAAACAAATATTTTATTACAAATTCAAATAGTACAAATTTGATCTCTTACTACATATATACATTTCAATTACATCACAAATTTCAATTTACAATTTTGACCTCACTACATATTCACTCATCACTCATATTTTTATCTTCAACTTTGTTACAGCTTGGATCCAGCATCTGATTTATCTGCAAAATAAACACCGACGCGGTAAAATTGAAAAAGAAATATTTTTGCAGTATACAATGAAGTGTGTGTTTTGAAAAAGTTATTTGCCTCAGTTATTTGGGTTGTTCGTCATCATTTATTTTTAATCCATCATACACGAACAACTTGTGACATGCACAGTGTATCACTGTACATGCCACAAGGCCGTGCACACCGATATACACTTGCGTGTTAGAGCTGTAGGGACAGGTGAGCACAAGGTCGAACCCGAGCCAAGGTTGGATTCAACTCATGTGAAACCAGAAATATACAAAACAACATAAAACAAGCCTCGACCAAAAATTCAACATATACATATGAGACCAGAATCACTTCACATGAAAACAAAAGCAACTCAACAAACTAGTGGAGCATGACTTCAAATGGAACCAGTCACAGTGGAGACTCATGAAACCTCATCTAAATGGTCGAGTACAAGTTCAGTTCCAGTCAAATGCAAGGGTAATAAGACCATTCAAACTTGAGGAAAGAACAAGATCAACTTAAATGCAAATGAGTGCAACAAGCTCAGTTTCAACATTACACACATGAAGACTCCAAAATGTGCAAAACAGCTGGAACAAGACTCAATGGAGTTCAACATGATCACATGAATACACACAACAGACAATACAAGTGTGAAGACATGAACCCATACATGCACAGGTGACTCGAAGAAATTGCAACTACCACCCAAACATACACATGAAGACCAGAACTTAAATGACCAGACCACATAACAATGAAGACTGCAAAAACCAGATCACACATGAACACAAAGATTCAAATGCATGAACACATATATCAGTTAAGAGGCATGACAGAACTATGTTCACACATGTATAAACATAGCAGCCACTACAAAACAGTGAAAGGAATACAAGACATAATGTTATAGAGCAAAGCCTCAAAACACACCTAATTCCAAGTCCAGACCAAACCAGAGATTCAGGCATGTGCACCAAAACAGTGACAATGAACCAGTGTGCATGAATCAAATCAAGGTGGACAGAGCAATATATATGTACAGCCTAGACCAACATGAACACAACAACAAGCTCATGTGAAACCAAGTGGATAGGCAGAACAATTATACACTTATATACATACATATATGTATGTATATACATGTTTATATGTGCAGAGTTATTAACAGTAGCAGTGCGAATGAGAACTAGGGAGGAGAACGCAAAGCAAATCAAGTTGCAACAGTAAAAAGTCATAGGAATCGACCCAAAGCAACTTCGATCACGTGAACAAATCAGGGCAGAAAAGAATGCAAAGCAATTCGAATATATCAGAGATGGAACAAGTCAAAAATCATCACATCGTTCAATCGAAAATCAATGGCCGAGCATAGCAACGTGGCAAATTCAAAAAGAAATATACGAACGTAATTTTAGGGATTTTATCCCTATAAATTACCCCATATCATCATCGGCATATGCATTGGAGTTCAAGCATCATAAAACAGAGAAATCAAAGTAAAAATCATAGACCAGTATAATTCGAATTCGATCCAATTGAAGCCACCGAGAGCAAATCAAAGCTGGGGGCGATTGACAAAGCAATTCAACTAAGAATCATAATCTCAATCGATCGATATCACAATCGGCGCTTCAAATTTCAACAACCCTAATTTCAGATCGCAAGTGACAAAAGGAACGGCATGGACTGAAAGAGATACGGGCCGAAGTAAAAAAGAATAAAGGGAGTGTCTTCATCCTAATTATCTAGCTGGGCCGTGCTTATTAAAATTGTTTAGGCTTCAATTATTAAATAGGGTTTTTGTTTTGGTTTTAAGTTTAGTTTTTTATTTTCAATTTGTAATTCTCCTTTAAATTTGTGAAACTCTAGTAGTGTAACTAGGTTACGAACTACGGTAGTGTAGTTCGAGAATTCGCAACTCAGTGGCTAAGTTGTGGCAAGGCTTTGAGCATAGAGTTAGGTTAGTCGTTAGCGGGTGTCGCAAGTTTACGTGTGTAAGCATCTGACTACTTAATTTCTAGTAGAAACCTTGGGGGCAACACGTAAGCAAGTTATTGCCGAAGCTGGGTAAATCTATGTTGTTCTATTTCTATTATTCTACTATTATCTGTGTTGCAATTATTATATATATATATATGTATATATCCGCATTATTTTTATTATTAGTATCACCCTATTCACTCCCATCTAGGGTGAAAACGATCCTACAGTTCTGACCCCCTCCTCATTACAACCCGTAGGATAAATTTAGAGGAATGAGTCTTTGGAGCAAGATGTGATCGATTGATGGATAAGTCTTCTTATCTCTCATGCTTGGTGCTGACAAGGCGAATTGATGTCCAAGGGATGCCATTGATTCCGAAGTAGTAGCCTCATTTAGTATTTATATCTTATTATATTTTCCTTTCCGCTGTGAGTTTTGGTTTATCATCTCTGATATGCTCATGATTATTGCAGGTATCAAACTAGCGATTTGTACTCTGATAGACTTGGGTTTCGATTTTGTTGAAATTTGGGCCCATTAAACTACGGGTTGTTACAGCGGATGTTTGGTTGAATTTCAATTTTTTCCTTATTGGATCTATATTGGGCCTATGAAGTCTAATTTATTAAGAACATTTCTAAATTTTTTAAATAAAATGTCTTATTTTATTTAAATAAAATCTCTTATTTTATTTAAATCTATAAATTATATACAATTTTATTTGATTTATATTTTAAACATATAAACACACATATGTATCATATACATATATGTATGTGTGTGAATGTGTAACATGATAATCCTGCAAGGTATAACATGTTTGTGTATAGATGTTGGGATTTACATCGCAACGATCACATTAGCTCATCTGATATGTATTGTATGTTGTCCAATTATATGTGTATATTTAAACTTATTATTTATATAAATATTGTAAATCAGCATATGTGTATATAAAAATATACTTATATATGTTAATTTTATTTAAAATAATTATATAAGAATGAAAATATTTAAATATATATATGTATGTATGTATATGTAATATATATATATATATATGAAATGTTAATGATTTATATATGTGTGTCTTATTATAGTAAATATTAAAATAACATACATATACACACATAATATATAAAAATAAAATTTGAACTTATATATATATTCATAAGAATATTTATAATATCTAAATGTGTGTGTGTATTAAAAAAAATAATTTTTTTAATTTTTAAACAGTTCAAGATCGTACTCATAGCACAATAAAATTTTATTATATTAATATATATATATATTTCAAAAATAAATATAATATTAAAAATAATAATTTTGAAGCATTTTATTCAAATTTTAAATTTACGTAAAATCTAATATGATATTTTGACGTTTGTTAATAATTTCATAATTTTTCTCTGACATAATTTATTTTTTATTAATCAATTATTTTTCGACCGTATATTGTAATAATTTTTAGAAATATAAAACTTGATTTTTTTAATTTTAATTTTCTAGACGAAATCTTGTTCCATGATCATATAATTTTATAAAATTTAAATGTTAGTTTTCGAAATATATTTTATTTTATATGAATTATTACATAGTATATTGATTTAAATAATATTAAATAATAGTGAATAATTATCAAAAAATATTTTACAGCTTTTGAAAATTATAACTGCTGTAAATAAACATATATATGTTCAATCATCACCGTGAAATAATTTTATAATTAAATACAAACCATATAAGTATAATTAAATGATATATTTATATGTATATATTAATTAATAAAATAATAATTATTATAATTAAAATATTTGGTTGTGCATATCTACTCTGTACGTAAAAAAAATTAAATTGATTACATACATATGTCAAATCTAGTATGTGACAACATCAATACGTATAAGAATCGTCTTCTAAGTAACAATATAATAATAATATATATGAATTGTAAAATATTATCCTTAAATTTTAAGCTATATAATACAGTAAAAACATACCCAAAACCAATGCCTTGAAGCACACCTTATAATGACAAACTCTCTCTCGGCAGACTGTTAATCCTTGAACCGTAGACCTTTGACTATCAACAGCACTTATCATTTGAATTGATTTGAGTTTGATTTGCTTGAGCTCCTAAAGAATGAAGTCGGCAAGCAATGGATGGGAATAATGGCAGCCAAAAAAGGATAATTTTCAATTAGCTTAGAGGTGTTTAAATAATGGATGGAAGAGAGAAAATAATGGATCATATCTTATACCAATTCTCACTAAATTTAAGCCATCCAATTCTAACATCTCTAGCCTATTTAAGCCGCCCCCTATAGCCTTCAATATAGCCGAAAATACTAACCCATCATCATGGGATAATATCCAATTTAAGCCCAAAGAAATATCATTTAATTAAATCTAATTTAATTGCTTCTCGATATCATATATCGATCGATATATTTATAACAACTATAAATATACTCAATAATATTTATTCCTCAAATCATATTGAAAACTTTATAATTAATATTTAATAAGTATTAATTAATCTATAACAACTATAAATTAATTAAATCATTTGGTCAAATGGGAATTCACCATTTTGGTTGTATGACTCGTCAGGTGTAAATTTGGTTGGCGATTAATATCAAACTATTCGAATATTAACGTTCACACATCACTTAGTAGGTAGTGTGACATTGTGGCCAAATTTATCTCTTACTTAGTTTCAGTAAAATCCAATTTTACTTCATTAAGCATTACCCGGTTGTAACTTTTATTTAACCAATTTTCTTCGTTAAAACTATATCATTTTAGACTTATGGAATTTGGTAATGGTCAAAATTCCAATATCATCCGTATTCAACTCTATAGTCCAAACATAAAGTCCTTGGTTCAATAATAACAATTATTATTAGCCGAACTACTCTGGTCAGAAACTTTGGGTTGACTTGGTTAATCGTGATACTAACCCCATGTAACTGAGGAGACAAATCCTCTCTTGAATAGTGCTTCAACGGATATGTAACACCCGTAAAATTAACCCTAATTAAATAGGCAAATTAAGAGAAATTAAATTAATCAGGGTAGGGATAAAAATGATAATTTTACAAAAGTTGTAATTTGACTATGAAATTTATTCCGTTGCGTTCATGGCGAAATTCTGACCTGTTTCCATGTGTAATATGCTGAAAACGGAGCTCAAACGAAGAAGTTACGAGTGTTTAAAGTTTTCAGATTTAAATTAATTTAGTTTGAATTATAATTCAAATTAATTTTTTAAATTTAGGGTTTGAATTTAAAAAACTAACTGTAGGTTTACTTGGGGGTTAAGTAACCGATGAGTTAAACAATTAATGTTAAAAGTCAATTAGGGAATAAAATAATCAGACAACAGAAACTAATCAATAATCCAAAATTAAGAGGAGCGGTCGACCTCTAAGACCTAACTGGTCGACTCCTAGTAGTCGACCGGTCGAGCACAGGCGGTCGACGGCTTCCTTACAATGGCAGCTAGGGTTTGTGATATTGAATGCTCTAGATTTATCTGTTTTGATCTGTTTTCTTTCTACGGTTCTGGTACGTTTCGACTCCTATAAATAAGCCCCTATCCTCTCCACTTTTTACATACAAAATAATCGAGAACTCGGTGAACCTCTAGCATTATCTCTCTTCAGTTAGATTCAGAAATTCTAATAGGGATTCAGGTAAGGATTCTAATCCATTTCTAATTATTATTTTTATCTATTCTCTTCTCTTCCAACCTCTCCGAATCTAAAAAATTATATATATACCTATCTTTTGTTGTGTATATATATATCAAAAGAAGGAGATCTGAAAAAGAGTTTCTTTCGGTGTTGTAAATCCATACAGGATGTAACGACCCCACCGTGATGCTCAGTTTAGCAAAGAACATTACAAGAATGTTGTCTGCTAATCCGAAGAATACGGCATGTTAAGGGCAATCGAATGTGAATATATCATTATACTAACACTGACACGTCATTTATACCTTTTTACTTAATATTTGAACTGAAATTTGACGTGTGCAGTATCAATACAAAGTAATAGACACATCGATTTCTCAGAATTAGAACAAATATCATATAAACATCAGTCAAAGATCACAGCGGAATAATAAACATTTATACTTATAAAAACTATGAGTCTACAAAATGAAATACTAGACCCAATAATATACAAGTTTAAAATTCTCTAATCATAGTTATACATTTAATATATAAAGTCCAAATTTCCTAAATGGGATAAACTAAAAGTCCAAATGTTTATCTCCTTGCTAGCCCAACCATCCAAAGGTCAACCTATTCTATAACCTGAAAAGTCTCGGTCTGACCCGAGCAAAATAACACCCGGATCAGACTATCTCTAAATATCCAATAGGGTGAGAACAAGATATAACACAAGAACAAACAACATATAAGTAAATATAGATGTCCATGAAATAACAAGTCATGGGAATTAATTTAACTTAGAGTTCCTCACAAGGCACATGGTTATACATTTAAGTCACCAACGCATATTAGTCACTAAACACAGAATAACATAATTAACTTAACATCCATCACAAGACACAAGAACATATATTTATTTCACTAACACAAGACACACGAATATATATTTATTTCACTAACACAAGACATAAGAATATATATTTATTTCACTAACACAAGATAGTCACAGAATCCAAATATCCAGAATCCAAGAGATCTTAATCCAAACCGATCGTAATGATCGTCCAAAACAATCGCAATGATTGTACTCAAAACCCGTGGCAAACAAACAAACAAATTGGTATCACTCGAACCGATCCGATACCAAGGATCGTACTCAGACTGGGAACACAGAATCACATAATGATCTCAAGGATAGTCCAGACCGATCAAGGTGATCGTAGAAACCATGACTCGATAAATTGACATTTATTTACTATTATTTTATTATTATGTTTGAAAAGAAATCCGGGAATAAACATCTTAAGGATCTAGCAGCCACTTGTCACACACCAAAAGAGAGTAAACTCTAAAGTGCCAAATACTATCACCTTCATTAATCACTAGAATTTAACCAATACGTCCCATACCGTATGGTGTAATTCAAGTATTTACTAAAAGCTATTAAATGTCACTTATTACGGATACCACTAGAAAACCTGAACCACATTCTCTTAAGGATCTAGCAACCACTTGTCGCACACCAGAAGAGAATACAACTCTAAAGTGTTAAGTACTTTCCCAAATACGATCACAACAATTTAACCAAGGTATCCCAAACTACCCAGTGGAATTCGAGTATTCATTAATGGGTTAGTAAATTCCACTCAAACATTCTATTCAATGAATATACCGTATTCAACGAAGCGTTACTCGAAAGCATTTAAAACAATCGATAAAATTAAGTCGAATAATAGTACTTCCCAAATTATAGAATTAAGGTTCTCAAAATAATTTTTCACTCTGATTTTCATTATAAAAAAACACTTTTTATAATTTTCCACAAATCCACTTATTATTTAACTTTATATAAATGTTCGCTTATTTGATAAAATATTCCATAAACCTAAATTGTTCCAAAATTACATCTATGTACACAGAGTTTTCTCAAATTTCCATATAAAACACTTAGTTAATAACACATATTTAAAATCACTTTTATTATTCTTTCAAATCCATTTTGATGTATATATATATATATATATTATTTAGAAACAAATTAGGCTCACCTTTTTAAAACCATATACCAAAGCCACTTGTATATATTATCACTTATTTTATAAAACCATAATCACTCATATCTTCAAATCCATAACTTTATATACTAGAAATAATTAATATATATATATATAATTACTTATTAAAATCATTTACAAAAGAAAGTTAAACTAATTTAGAAACAAGTTTGAGATTTATAAATTTAAATAAACTCTCTTTCATAAAATTACTTGAATATGAAGCATACCCATTTATATATTTTAACTAAAATTTAGAGCATTTAGATCTGCAGTTTCGACCCCTTAAATCCCAAAAAAAATTCAAATCTAAAAACATGAAAGTTGTATAAAAATATCTAAGCTTTTAAACAAGAAAAAGATCATCTAATTTGGACTTGTGGTTCAAAAGTTATGGCCAAAATATTTCTCGGATTTTAAATTCACTGTCGCTGTAGTTTATTCTCAGGTCAGCGACAAAGAAATATGATTGCGACTATTTAAACCTCAAAATTTTGCAGAACTGAAAAGATGAAAGTTTTATAACATAGTTCAAGTTTTCCAGAACATCAATAATTATCAAATTTCGATAAGTAACGTAAAAGTTACGACCAATTTAATTTCAGGTTTTAACACAGCCAATTAAACATAACAGCGCGACACCATCGGTTTCTAACTCAATTTAGACCACTTAAACAGCAGAATTTCGACAAGTGACTAAAAGAGAAGTTGTAGCTAGTTGAAAAAAATTTCTATAGTAAAAAGATTAAGCCATTTTGGATTATTCTACCCCATGATATGGCTGTTTTTCTATCGTGAATTTCATACAAAATTTCCATCAAACAATAACACAACAACTACTCAAGTTTACAATCAAATTGCAAGCAATTCAATCAACAAATTATCTAAACATTATGTATAGCAAGCAAAGATTTAGAAATAAATATGTGAGTGATAACTCACCTTTAATGCTTCATATAACTTGCTAATCTCATCCAAAGCCTTGCTACTACCACCTAGAATTCTCTTTGCTAATCTCAATTTCTCCTAATAACTCAAAACCTAAAATCCAACCATCAGCACTTCAATCAAAAACGGGATAAAAATCATTCTTTTATGTTTCTAAAAGGTAGATATAGGGTTTAGTATACTTACTTATCATTCTAGAATAAAAGCCCTATGATTTGCATCTCTAATTTGGGGATTTAGCTTTAGGGTTCATGGGGTAAGAAGTTTTCTAAATTTTGCTTGCTGTTGAAATAAAAATGAACAAAAGAAATAAACGTATAAGTTTATTTCTCACCTAGCTACATGGGCCTAATGGGTTTGGATATGGATCCTAAAACAAAGTGTTGCTAATTAATTTCTTAAGACAAGTGTTGTTATTTCCTTCTTATTTCATATATTTACACTAATCAATATTTTACAAAATCACAAGTTAATTTCTCAAATTTAACCAGACCAAATTAACAAGTTTAAAACACTCATTTATAATAATATTAAGATATTATAAAATGTTAAATATGACTTCTAAAATAAATTTATTCTCATTATTTATAATAATAAATCCCAATATTAACAATTAAATGAATTTACATCATTTCCAAAGTTACCTTAGGATTTCTTAAGATAAACAAATCAATTATTTAAAAAATAGGTTTAGTTTCATAATTAAATTTTACAATTATAATTTTTCAATTTAATCTACAAATCACAAAATTAACATTTTACACAAATTACCAAAATGTTAGCACCAAAATTGGTCACTAACACTCAACGCCATTGAAAGCACCAATTCACAGTTACAATTCACAGATAGTAAATATGAAGAGGAAATAAATATGAAGAACAATCGAAATAAAAAAGAAAGCAGTAATAAGACGAGATTTATAATGGTTCGGCTAACTTCGGCCTACGTCCACTCCAGAAATTTCCTCTTTATTGATTAGAGAGTTGGTTACAGTTACAATCCCAAGTTTTTATAACAGAGTAACTTTTACAGCCTTTGTAAAAGAAGTTATGGAAGAACAGAACGAGAATCCCTTTTCTAAAGCCCCGCCTGCCGTATTTATAGGCAAAATCCGGGTTACTGGGCTTCCTGGGCGATATGGGCCCACCATAACCATAATCGAGTCCATACCGTCGACCACTGATTTCCTAGAGTATAAAATATACCGACCCCAAGAGACCCGGGTAGTGACCCGAAGTAGCCTCCATTTTGACCCGAAGCAGATTGCAATGTGACTCCAAGAAAAAACATACCGACCCCTTGCTTTATGCCGACCTGATTTCCCCAAGGCCGACCCGAAGTATTTCCATTACCAACCGAAAGCAACCAAAAACATGCTGATCCTAACTCCTCACAGCCGACTCCAAGTAACCCGAGTCATGACCCGAAGCAAGTTGATTTGTGACTTGGAGCAAACTGCCATGCGACTCCAAGCAAGAACATGCCGACCTGAGAATATGCCGACCCCATCTCCAAGCTTTTGTGCCGATCTGAGAAGCTGTTGCTGACCCGAGGATGCTTGCTCCTTGAACCGAAGTAGTGCCGAACCCATCATTTTATGCCGACCCCATAAAAATTTGCCGACCCCAAGTGACCCGAAGTAAATAGCCTGCTGACCCAAAGTAAACACCGACCCCTCCAAAACTTACCAATCCTATGTGACCCGAAGCAAAGCCTCATCTGACTCGAAGCAAACTAGGTGAAAACCCGAAGTAAACCTACAAGTGACTTGAAGAAAACTTCAACCATCCCGAAACGACCCGATTTTTGTCGAAACTCATATTTTAATTATTACGCGCCTTTTGTCCATCGACTATGACGAATCCTGGCTTCCTAAACATGTTTATCATCCGTGATTGATCGTCTATCCATCCAGTCGAGTCAAACCCATAATATTCCAACCTTGATAACCATGCAGTCGATTGGGTTAAATCCGCCTGTACGCTGCCTTGCCAAAAGGCTGGTTAACACCAAAATTTTTTTAGCAAATTTTACATAATTGATTTAATAATATTCCAATTTAAATTGAAATTCTTTATTTAAGAAATAAAACTTATTCCTTAAATAAATCCAACCAAATTTTCTCAAAATATGTTTTAATTTCACAATTCAAATTCACAAATCGTAAATTAAAATTAATCATTCCTAATTAAATTTAATTAGTTAGTTAATTTACACTAGGGTTGTTACAAACTTCCCCACTTAAAGAAATTGCGTCCCCGCAATTTCCTTAATGAAAGAAATCCATAATATAAACTTTTTTTTAAAACAAAATATTTTATGCTAACAAGTTTCTAATTTAATTTCCAAAATCCCCTAATTAATATCAGTCCAAATCATAACACTAAACTCAAATTTTTAGTTATCAAAATTTCTCAAAGTTTTGAAAAAAATTATAACGCCTCAAATTTACGGAAAATTTTGCCAACGTCTCCTTTGCGCGGCTAGCGTTTCGAAAATTTACAATATGAATATAATTACATAATATACATCTCATCTCAATGAATAGGAATCCCATAGGGAAAAACATAAAAATGCGATATGTAATCCGAGATACGTACCTTATATTTGAAATATTAGCGAATCCGCTAATATTTCTTAAGCAAACAATTTATAATCTTTTAAACGATATCTATTTAACTTCAGATGCCTACACCTATCTTAAAAATTCATATTAGTATTACTATCAAATTCATATCATATAGAAGAAATTAACAACTCATGATTACACTTTAATTAGATTGACATCATAATATTCCATAATGAAAGAAATCCGTACTGAAATTTCCAAGTTTTAGTTATTACTTATGTCAAAATGTCACGTTCGATGTTTAGGAACTCCTATCGATAACATGACATCCCACATATCGATCAGAATTCTTAATTAATGTCCGGATAAGTCAACACAACAGACAATCACAAGTTTAGATGCATTTATTTTATTACCACTAACATCCATGCATCCAATTTTAAATAAATGCAACCATGCAATCAATTCTTACCAACCAATCAACCATTCAACCAAAACATACATGATCACTTACAGCGGAACAATTCAATCTCTGAAATTCCGCTGCGCAACTCTGATTATTTCTAGATCGTTTAAATATTAAACTTATTTACTCAAATTTCCCAAATTTTCTATTAAAAGAAAATAGTTTACTTTAATTTAATTCATTCCAGTTTAGTTCCAAAATTTTATAAATCTAAAATATTTTACTCATTAATTTCCAAAAGTTTTAATCCCACAAATTCCAATTTATCAATTTAAATTTATTTTTTAATCAATTTATGCCCCAAATAATTATCCCGATAATCATTTTATATTCCTATCCCTAATTAAATAATTAATGTAACTATCTACCACACACCCTAGGGGACAGGACTCTAAGTCATCTAGGTCTTGGATCCATAATATTATATGCTATAATGTTCTGACACAACTCTGATACCAAACTATAACGACCCCACCGCGATGCCCAGTTTAACAAAGAACATTACAAGTAATGTTATCTGCTAATCTGGAGAATACGGCTTGTTAAGGGAGATCGAATGTGAATATATCTTTATTCTAACACTGATACGTAATTTATACCTTTTTACTTAATATCTGAACTGAAATTTGATGTGTGCAGTATCAATACAAAGTAATAGACACATTGATTTCTCAGAATCGGAACAATATATCATATAAACATCGGTCAAAGATCACAGCGGAATAATAAACATTTATACTTATACAAACTATGAGTCTACAAAATGAAATACTAGACTCAATAATATACAAGCTTACAATTCTCTAATCATAGTTATACATTTAATATATAAAGTCCAAATTTTCTAAATGGGATAAACTAAAAGTCCAAATGTTTATCTCCTTGCTAGCCCAACCATCCAAAGGTCAACATGTTCTGTAACATGAAAAGTCTCGGTCTGACCCGAGCAAAATAACACCCGGGCCAGACTATCTCTAAATGTCCAATATGGTGAGAACAAGATATAATACAAGAATAAACAACATATAAGTAAATATATATATGTCCATGAAATAACGAGTCACGGGAATTAATTTAACTTAGAGTTCCTCACAAGACACATGGTTATACATTTAAGTCACCAACACATATTAGTCACTAAACACAGAATAATAGAATTAACTTAACATCCATCACAAGACACAAGAACATATATTTATTTCACTAACACAAGACACAAGAATATATATTTATTTCACTAACACAAGACACAAGAACATATATTTATTTCACTAACACAAGGCACAAGAATATATATTTATTTCACTAACACAAGACACAAGAATATTTATTTATTCCACTAACACAAGATAGTCACAGAATCCAAATATCCAGAATCCAAGAGATCTTAATCCAAACCGATCGTAATGATCGTCCAAAACAATCGTAATGATTGTTCTCAAAACCGGTGGCGAGCAAACAAACAAATTGGTATCACTTGAACCGATCCGATACCTAGGATCGTACTTAGACCAGGAACACATAATCACATAATGATCTCAAGGATAGTCCATACCGATCAAGGTGATCGTAGAAACCATGACTCGATAAATCGACATTTATTTAATATTATTTTATTATTATGTTCGAAAAAAAATCAAGGAATAAACTTCTTAAGGATCTAACAGCCACTTGGTGCACACCAAAAGAGAGTAAACTCTCAAGTGCCAAATACTATCACCTTCAGTAATCATTAGAATTTAACAAATACGTCCCATACCGTATAGTGAAATTCAAGTATTCACTAAAAGCTAGTAAATATCACTTATTACGGATACCATTGGAAAACCTGAACCACATTCTCTTAAGGATCTAGCAACCACTTGTCGCACACCAGAAGGTAATACAACTCTAAAGAGTTAAATACTTTCCCAAATACGATCACAAGAATTTAACCAAGACATCCTATACTACCCAGTGGAATTCAAGTATTCGCTAATGGGTTAGTAAATTCCACTCAAACATTCTATTCAATGAGTATACCGTATTCATACGATCACAAGAATTTAACCAAGACATCCTATACTACCCCGTGGAATTCAAGTATTCGCTAATGGGTTAGTAAATTCCACTCAAACATTCTATTCAATGAGTATACCGTATTCAACAAAGCGTTACTCGAAAGCATTTAAAACAATAAATAACATTAAGTCGAATAATAGTACTTCCTAAATTATTGAATTAAGGTTCTCAAAACAATTTTTCACTCTTATTTTCATTATAAAAAAATACTTGTTATAATTTTCCACAAATCCACTTATTATTTAACTTTAAATAGATGTTTTGTTTGATAAAATATTCCACAAACCCGAATTGTTCCAAAATTGCATTTATGTACACAGAGTTGTCTCAAATTTCCATATAAAACACTTAGTTAATAACTCATATTTTAAAACCACTTTTATTATTCTTCCAAATCCATTTTGATATATATATATATATATATATATTATTTAGAAATAAATTAGATTCACCTTTTTAAAACCATATTTCCAAAGCCACCTGTATATGTTATCACTTATTTTATAAAACCATAATCACTCATATCTTCAAATCCATAACTCTGTATACTAGAAATAATTAATATATATATATATATATAATTAATTATTAAAATATTTTACAAAATAAAGTTAAACTAATTTAGAAACAAGTTTGAGATTTATAAATTTAAATAAACTCCCTTTCGTAAAATTACTTGAATATGAAGCATATCCATTTATATATTTTTAACTCAAATTTAGAGCATTTAGATCTGCAATTTCGACCCCTTAAATCCCATATTTTTTTTCAAATCTCAAAACATGAAAGTTGTAGAAAATTTTCTAAGCTTTTAAACAAGAAAAAGATCATCTAATTTGGACTTATGGTTCAAAAGTTACGGCCAAA
The DNA here is from genome assembly GCA_030737815.1 of Allium fistulosum. NCBI lineage: Eukaryota > Viridiplantae > Streptophyta > Magnoliopsida > Asparagales > Amaryllidaceae > Allium > Allium fistulosum. The sequence goes on along the minus strand of CM060904.1, from coordinate 731,689,830 downwards.
ATAATTCTCAGATTTTAAATTCACTGTCGCTGTCGTTTATTCTCAGGGCAGCGACAAAGAAATATGATTTCGGCTATTTAAACCTCAAAATTTTCCAGAAATCAAAACATGAAAGTTTTAGAACAAAGTTCAAGTTTTCTATAACATCAAGAATTATCAAATTTCGATAAGTAACGTAAAAGTTACGACCAATTTAATTTCAGGTTTTAACACAGCCAATTAAACATGACAGAGTGACACCATCGGTTTCTAACTCAATTTAGACCACTTAAACAGTATAATTTCGATAAGTGAATAATAGAGAAGTTGTAGCTAGTTGAAATAAGTTTCTATAATAAAAAGATTGAGCCGTTTTGGATTATTCTACCCCATGATATGGCTATTTTACTGCCGCGAATTTCATACAAAATTTTCAGCAACCAACAACACAAAAACTACATAAGTTTACAATCAAATTGCAAGCAATTCAATTCAAAAAATTATCTAAACATTATGTACATCAAGCAAAGATTTAGAAATAAATATGTGAGTGATAACTCATCTTTATTGCTTCATATAACTTGCTAATCCCATCCAAAGCCTTGCTACTACCACCTAGACTTCTCTTTGCTAATCTCAATTTCTCCTAATAACTCAAAACCTAAAATCCAACCAGCAGCACTTCAATCAAAAATGGGATAAAAATCATTCTTTTATGTTTCTAAAAGATAGATATAGGGTTTAGGATACTTACTTATCATTCTAGAACAAAAGCCCTTTGATTTGCATCTCTGATTTGAGGATTTAGCTTTAGGGTTCAAGGGGTAAGAAGTTTTCTGATTTTTGCTTGCTGTTAAAATGAAAATGAACAAAAGAAACAAACGTATAAGTTTATTTCTCACCTAGCTACATGGGCCTAATGGGGTTGAATATGAATCCTAAAGCAAAGTGTTGCTAATTAATTTCTTAAGACAAGTGTTGATATTTCCTTCTTATTTCATATATTTACACTAATCAATATTTTACAAAATCACAAGTTAATTTCTTAAATTTAACAAGACCAAACAAGTTTAAAGCACTCATTTATAATAATATTAAGATATTATAAAATGTTAAATATGACTTCTAAAATAAAATTATTCTCATTATTTTTAATAATAAATCCCAATATTAACAATTAACTGAATTCACACCATTTCCAAAGTTACCTTAGGATTTATTAAGATAAACAAATCAATTATTTACAAAAATAGGTTTAGTTTCATAATTAAAATTTTTCAATTTAAACTACAAATCACAATATTAACATTTTACCCTAATTACCAAATTTTATATAATTGATTTAATAATATTCCAATTTAAATTGAAATTCTTTATTTAAGAAATAAAACTTATTCCTTAAATAAATCCAACCAAATATTCTCAAAATATTTTTTAATTTCACAATTAAATTTCACAAATCATAAATTAAAATTAATCATTCCTAATTAAATTTAATTAATTAGTTAATTTACACCGGGTTGTTACACGGGAAGAACTAAAGATAATATGTGAGTGGAAACCCTAATATTTTTATTTCAGCAATTGATTAGTATATATATCTATGGATTAGAATATGCCTTAGGGATTTTGGGATTATGAAAACAAAATACATAAAATCCTCCAAAATTCTTTTTTGTTTCAAAATGTCAATTTTAGATTGAGATTCTCAATTATTTATGTTAATTTGATGGAATTTGTATTGTTTCTACAATTTCTGATAATTTCATAGTCTATTCCACTTCTCCTTCTTCTTTGATTCAAATTGTGAGTTTTTAATAATGAAATAAGGGTGTAGAGCATGAATCCTATTCGTTGTTTACACCACTTATTCCATACCAAATTCCTTCATTTATTTCTTTATAAAAGAGGAGTTGAATAGAATATGAAATTAGAACTGCAATTCTTGTTGTTTAGGATATTCCATTGAATTGATGTAATAAATTGGGTTTCTATTTCTATTTACAAGTCCATTTATTGTAATTTCTGATATGAATATTCAATTCTTGTTATGGATATTGAAACCTTGGAAATTTGAAGGGAAAGGACTTGTATTGGTATTATGGTTAAGGCAATTGACATTTAACGCTAGCTTAAGGAGTACGAACCACACGCTTGAAGTTATTAGACGAGGATATATATATATATATATTAGCGTAATAAATGTATAATTATAGTGTATAATTGCCTAGTTAGTTAGGTAATAATTGTCATTGATTCCCCCTTAGAAATGTAATTAATATATTAAGGCGCAATAAGAAAGATTCCTTGTAAGGTCTTAATTACGAAAAGGTAAGATAAGTATTATATATGGAGAACATTTAAATTATGGCTATTTCATAGGGATGCGAGGTCAGTAGAGTTGTACGATAGAAGTCTACCCTTCACTTTGAGGCTACCAGCAATTGTGTATACTTTCAATTGATGTGAGACATCTCCTATGATAAATATTTATTATGACGTGAGGTTAGTTCCAAATTCTGCAGGGTAAATCTACCCAGCTAATATGGTTGCCAGTTCCTATGAATAATCGGGCTAATGTGAGACGTCATTATGAGTATGGGTCATAATACGAAGGGCCTACTTCCAGGTCTTGAGGTATTAAGTGGTTGTTTGAGGGCCGACTTCTTTTCCTCCAAATGAAGTATTAATGGTGGGGATTGGGTTTAGGCACGGTTAAGGATATCTCGGAAAGGTCTGCATCAATAGGAAGTATTAAGTGTCTAAAGAGATTTCTGTGCAATGTCAGCTAGATAAATACCTATAAGGATTCTGCCTTAGGAATGGGTATTAAATGATGGGGTATGCCTCAATTGAGTCTTAAATGGCCCGAGCCTACCTATTTTCCAATAAAAGGTATTAAGTGTCTTGGGTACTATCTCTTGCATTGTTAGATATTTATGATGTGAGATTTGAGTTATGGGATTTAGAAACCTGCTTCAAGAATAAAATGTATTAAGTGGTTGATTGTAGACCTGCCTTCTTTCCTTATAAGAAGTATTAAATGGTTTTATATACATGAGATATATTCTTATTTTGAAATATACTACCCAAGTACTGAAATGGTAAGACACGAGGTTTTTATTCACCAGACACTTGTTGTTCCGACTCCCTTCTTATTACAACATAGGTTAGAAAAGGAGCTGTTGAAGCTTGAAGGTGTCGAGAGTGAAGCTTGTGGCAGTTACTATCTTTCGTTTTGTATTATTTTCTATTGTACCCATGAAATGTATTTTTGAACAAAATACTATAATGGTTGTTGTTAATGTAGTATGACATTTGGAATGATTTGAAATAAATGGGTACTATTATTGTTATAATATTTTATTCCTTACATGTGAGTTCTGAAAGTATAGATATATAGCTCTGTATAGTTTTTCTTTTTACCAACCAACAGCCAGCTTTGGAATGAGCCTAAGTTTCGATGGGCCTTTTCTGGGTTGGAAGTCAGGTCTACTTTGGAGCAGATTGTTACATTTGGTATTGGAGCTTAGACTACCCGATCAACGAGGAAACCAAGGCTCAGACCGAAACTTAGCAAGTACTGGGACTCGCTGATTTTGGATTTTAAGCTAGCTTTGGGAGTGCCTCTTATGTATATAGAGACTTGTCAAGCGTATTATTTTGGGCATCGGACTTTATGAGTTGTACATTATTGTATGAGATAGTGACTCATGCCATCATGTATATTTTTGGGATTTTGTCATAGATGTATATTATGTGGATGTAGTATCCCATTTTATTGACTCACTATATATCATTTTGGCCTATATATATTTTGCTATGTTATCTTATTCTATGTTCTATATTATATATTATACTGTTTTCATTCTATTTTAAAGCCAACGTGTCTATTGCTTTGTACTGATATTGTTTATACATATATAATTTTAAATAAAAAGGTAAAGTGTGATAGTGTTAACCCAAAGAAATATATATAGATGGTCGCTTTTAACCAGAATTATTCTCTATATTACTCGACAATATTACCTGTAATATTCTTAGGTAATATAGGTCTAAAGGTGGGGCGTTACAACTTGGTATGAGTGGTGTATTTGTTATTTTTGAAAAGGATTTTCAAAAGAAAATTCTTATTATATATATATACACACCCATACTTCCTTGAACATACGCACACACTAGGCAACCCTTTTTTTCAGCATATAATACTATCTTAGGAAATCGTCACTCAAGATTCAACCTACAGATTGTTGATATGGCCGATATCCAATCTTCTTTCAGAAATAGGACCCCTTCCCGCAGAAGACCTCTCATTCGTGGAATGTCTGAATGGTTTAGACAATATCTTAGGGATGTTGATCAATACTCTAGAATCGAATGATATCTAAAAACTAAAGCATGGGTTAATAACTAGGAGAAGATATTTAGAGAGCTTGGTGAGAAACATCAGCTAAAGAGGAGGATGGCCGCTTGACACCTCAAAGGAGAAGTCCTACATTGGTGGAACTTGGTGACAAAGGAGAATGCTGGAAGGATTTTCTCATGGGAGGAATTCAAAAAACATATTTGAGATAAGGCTTATGTCTAAGGTAGAAGTGAGTCTACAACTGGAGAAATTCATTCAATTTAGGCAAGGGGACTCCACTCTTAAGGAGTACATAACTAAATTCACAGAGTTGGCTAAATTTGGGATGAGCTTGATAGATACACCTATGAAAAAGGCCATGAAGTTCATGAAGGGCCTAAATTCTCTGCTAAGAGAAATGTTGTTGACCCAAGTACCCATCGGTGCCGTATAAGATATTGGTGGAGATGGCAATGCTACGCATGACTAATGTGGACGATAAGGAGGCAGAAAAGGAGAAAGTTGCACCTACCCAAAGCAAGGAGGGTCCAAGAAGGGAAGCTTTTGAGCTAACAAGAAGTTGAAGGGAAAGTTTAAGAAGGATGGTAAGGTGTGCAAGCGATAAACAGAAGAAGTTCATAAAGCTAAAGATTGTAGGGTGGGGCTGTTAAAGGAAACTTTTAAAGGGAAGTGCTTTAATTGCCACGAGGAAGGACATCTCAAGAATCAATGCCTTAAGTTGGCAAAGGAAGGATCAAACAGACAAGCTTATGCTATTGAAGCCATCCTTATTCTTAGTAGACCACCGAGAGACCAAGGAAAGGCAGCATTAGAAGGTATAATTCTTATTTCTGGGGTTACAATTCGTACCATATTTGATTCAGGGGCATCACATTCCTTTATAGCTAGGAACGTAGTAAACTTTTTAAACCTTCAAACCTAAATAGTCACTTGCCCAATAGTGGTCTCTAATCATATTGGGGGTTCGATACATGTCTCTTTTATTTGCAAAGACCTAGTGTTGGACATATGCGATGTTGATTTCATATGTAATGCGTACATTCTAAATTTTGAGGGGTATGGACTTATCTTGGGTATGGATTGGTTAACATATTATGGAGCAGTTCTTGATTATGATAGGAGGGTTGTACGATTAAGAAGTTGTGGAGTCCGTTACCTAGAAATTCTTTGTATACCCCAAGATTTACTTGAGTTAAGCTATCATACTCACTAAGTCTATCTGTTGTTGGAGTGCCATCATTCGTACCTGTAGTTTGTGAATTTCCTGATGTCTTTGAGGAAGTCTTGGGTCTCCCACCCCATAGGGAGATCTAATTCCGAATAGATTTAGAGAAGGACACAAGGCCAGTCTCCTGCCTTTAAGACACATGGCCCCCAAAGAAAGTATAGAGTTGGATAAGCACATCTTTGAGCTATTAAAGAAAGGATTCATCCGTCAGAGTACTTCGGAGTGGGGAGCCCCTATTGTTTTTTGCACTAAGGTAGACGGTTTTTTGAGACTTTGCATCAACTATAGGGAATTGAACAAGTTGACAAGGAAGAATGGGTACCCTTTACCTAGGATAGGCGACTTGTTCGATCAACTTGGAGGAGCTAAAGTCTTTTCTCAACTAGACTTAACAAATGGATTTCATCAATTAAGGATTGCAGAGGAAAGCAAGTCGAAGGTTGCATTTCACACACCAAATGGAATCTATGAGTGGAAAGTGATGTCTTTTAGATTGACGAATGTCCCCGCATACTTTGTTGGTTTGATGAGTAGGGTATTTAGAGGATAACTAATTAAATTCATCATTGTGTCGTGGATGATATTTTGGTTTTCTCCAAGGGCAAAGAGGAGCATGAGGACCACCTAAGAGAGGTAGTAGGAACCTTTAAAAGGCACCAGCTTAAGGCCAAATTTGCTAAATGCCACTTTTAGAGAAAAAAGTTAGATTTCTTGGGCATATTATTTCTGAGCAAGGATTAGCAATAGACCCCGCCAAAGTGGAAGCTGTTCATGGATGGAAGACTCCTAGGGATGCATCAGAGGTTATAAGTTTTCTCGGGTTGGTAGGCTACTATAGAAAGTTTATCAAGAGCGTTGCAAGAATAGCACACTAAGAAGAACCAAGTCTTTTCTTGGGACGATAGATGCACTAAGGCATTTGAGATGCTTAAGGAGTTATTGACTAGTGCACCTATGCTCACTATTCCCGATGGAACCAAACTATTTATAGTTTTCACATATGCTTGTGGCATAGGATTAGGAGCAGTTCTAATGTAAGAAGGAAAATTAGTTGCTTAAGCTAGTAGACAACTAAAGGATCATAAGAAAGGATATCCAGTTCATGACTTGGAGTTGGTAGCTATCGTCTTTGTCTTAAAGATGTGGAGGCATTATCTTTTGGGAGAAAGTTTTGAGTTATTCACTAACTATAAATCACTCAAATACCTATTTTCCGAAAATGATTTAAATCTTAGGCAGTAGAGATGGATGGAATATATAGCATCGTTTGATTTTAGTATTCACTATACCCCTCGAAAAGGGAACATAGTCGCCAACATCCTTGGTCGGAGGCACACTACCCTAAGTGTTATATATGAATGGAGATGGTTGAAGTTTCTCTCAAATTTTAACTACCAACCACCAATAGAACCCATCCAAGACATTTTAGCAGTTATGGAGATTAGACCGGTCTTGATGGACCGCATAGGGTTTGAGTAAGTGAAGGACGAAAAGTTAGTAGAGATTTTGGAGAAGTTTAGGAGAGGAGAGCACTTTCCCCATGCTAATAGGTATTCGGTTGATGAGAAATGATGCTTAAGAAGGGATGTACGCTTTTGTGTCCATATGATTGATAGTTTGTTGAGAGAGGTGCATATGGAGCATCAATACTCAAAGATGACCATTCATCCCGAAGGAGATAAGATGTACAAGGATATGAAGAGGATTTTCTTTTGGCATGGAATGAAGAAGAGTGTAGCTGAGTTTGTTGCTAAGTGCTTGACATGTTAGAGAGTAAAAGCTGAGCAAGGGAAGCCTGGTGGATTACTATTACCTTTGGAAATTCCGACTTGGAATTGGAAACATATTTTGATGGATTTTGTGGAAGGATTGCCTAGAAGTCAGAGAGGTAATGAAGCTATTTGGTTGTTGTGGATAGACTCACTAAGAGTGCCCGTTTTATCGCGATTAGGAACAACAGAACTTCCACTTCTCTTGCTCAAATCTACATCAAGGAGGTAGTTCGGTTGCATGGAATTCTTGTAAGCATAGTCAGCTAGATAAATACCTATATGGAGTCCGCCTTGGAAATATGTATTAAATGATGGGGTATGCCTTAGTTGAGGTCTTAAATGGCCAGAGTCTGCCTATTTTCCAATAAAAGGTATTAAGTAGCTTGGGTACTATTTCTCGCATTTTTAGATATTTATGACGTGGGGTCTGGGTTATGATAGTTAGAAATCTACTTTAGGAATGGAAGGTATTAAGTGGTTGATTATGGATCAGCCTCCTTTCTTTATAAGAAGTATTAAATGGTTTTATATACATGAGACATATTCTTATTTTTAAATATACTGCCAAAGTACTTAAATGGTAAGACTCGAGGTTTTTATTCACCATACACTTGTTGCTCTAACTCCCTCCTAATTACAACACAAGTTAGAGAAGGAGTCGATCAAGCTTGAAGGTGGTGGGAGTGAAGCTTGTGGCAGTTACTATCTATCTTTTTGCATTATTTTCTATATACACATGAAATGTATTTTTGAACAAACTATTGTAACGGTTGTTGTTATGTATTATGACATTTAAAATGATTTGAAATAAATGGGTACTATTATTAGTATTATATTTTATTTCTTCCGCTGTGAGCTCTGAAAGAATAAATGATAGCTCCGTGTAGTTTTTTTACCAACCAACAGCCAACTTTGGAATGGGCCTAAGTTTTGATGGGCCTTTTCTGAGTCAGAATTTAGGTCTGTTTCGGAGCGGGTTGTTACATGATACATTGATATCCAATCTCGATGCACTTGACTAGGAACATTTAAAATGGTATATTTGTTTTCGTTATGATAAATTACTCGCAGTTACAACACTTTGTAACTACCCTAACAAAACATACCATTTATAGATTTTCTATTAAATATACTCTTAATTTAATTAATTAATTAATATAACACATTATATCAAGTATATAATAAAAAGAAAACACCTTTTATTTCAAACAAGATTGGTTATCGAGTTAGGTATGTGACAAATTACATAATTGTCCCTAAGGCATACCCCTAACTTTATCATAACTCGATAACAATCAAAGGTCTAACAAATTAGCTACTGCAAGTTTAACTCAAAAGCTATCGAAGGTCTAACAATTTAGCTATCGCAAGTCTAACTCAACAGCCATCGAAGGTCTAACATTCTTAGCTATCGCAAGTCTAACTCAATAGTTATCGAAGGTTTAATATTTTTATCCATTGCAAGTCAAACTCAGTAGCTATCAAAGGTCTAATTTTATGGCCATCGAAAGTTCAGAGCATGAAGCTACCACGCTTCTAAAATGGCTATCAAGTATTTGCTATCAAATGTCTAAGCTATCTCATATGTAAGTTAAGGCTATCGAGCTTCCAAAATGCTATCGCAGGTTTAAGATGGCAAATCGGTAATTAAGTAGTTTACTTAATAAGGTAGTTACTTTTTGACTAATTATTTACATATGTTATTTGCCTATTCATTACTTTTGTATTGTGACAAAAATCTCTGATGTCGGCTAAAATTTATTTCTTTAATTACTCCTTAGTTAATCTATTTCTTTGATTATTTTATTAGCTAACATTATGTCTTACCATTTAATTCATATTAATTCAAAAAATAATGGATTCAAAAGATTCACAGAAATTCAAGAATATTTTTTTTACCTTTAATAAAAATCTTAGATCAAAATATTAAATCTTATTATTTTAAATATTAATTTACAGCTAAAACTTCCTATTTTCCACTTAGAAAATTCATAATAAATTATTTAATCATCCGAAAATTATGATAATTAATAATAATATTTGTTTCACTGTTATAAACATCATATTAAAATTTCAAACCACATAAAGACAATTAATTAATTTTTACTATTAAATTTACTGCAAATAATGTCATTTACACCCAAACATACATAGATATATATATAAATATAAATATATATATATATATAAATATATATATATATATAAATATATATATTCGTTCTATTATCATCAGAACATTATTTATCACTTGAAATAGAAAAAGGGAACAGTTTGGCTAAAGTCTCTTTTAAGTTTCAAAATACACCAAACATCTTTGCTAAAAAAGTATGTAAATTAGGTCCCTAGAATTAAGTTACAGAATAATTGCATATATTTCTGCAATTATTCAATGACTATTTACAGATATTTATGCAATTATATCCAAAAATTGCAGACATTTCCATAATTATTTACTGAAAAATTGCGGAAATTTTCACAATTATTCACCAGAAAAATTACGGAAATTTCAGCAATTATTCAGTGAATAATTGCAGACATTTATGCAATTTTTGGATATAATTGCATAAATGTATGCAATTATTCAGTAACTTAATTATAGGGACCTAATTTACAATCTTTTTTTGGGGAGGAGTTTTCGTGTATTAAGTTTGATTTTAAGGACCCAAACCTAATATTCACTAGAAAAAATGTGTCAAATCCAAATCTAAACAATTCTGGATGTGAAATAGGGTAAGCATTACTCACCTTAGTTGAAAATTTGATTAAATTCATGCTTCCTTTTGTAAATGAAAGCTTGAGTTTGACCTTAGTTTGTTTCCATCTTCCTTCTTCAACCTAGCAACGGTGGCTTAGAAGCCTAACTACTGCCTACTTCAGCTATAAATAGAACTATCTGCAACAAAAAGGGATCTTGGAACTTTGCTTTTTATATCTAAGGGTGAACTCTACCATTATCAACTTTGAGATTGAATTTTGAGTTTGTACTTGTAATTGCTTCGAATTTAGATTGAAATAAGCAACAAAGTATATTCAAAGTGGACGTAGACATAGTTGAATCACTTCATTTTTTTTACCTTTTTCTATCAATCTACTATTTTTAGATGCAATTATACATCATAGAATTGTTATCTCTTCAAAATCATTATTGTAGGATTGTTGGATCAATTTTTTGGCTAATAGAACTCTAAGGGGAGACTACTAAAATTCCAACTGTTTTTCTTTATTGATTTCGAAATCTAAATTGTAGTTTCTTGTATAATCGTACGAATCAGTAACAAAACTAATAGTGGATGTATATCGATCCAAATAGAGCCATTATGAAAAGCTGTGGTGTTTCCTCTCTTTTGTTTAGTTATTTTCCTATTGTTTTCGCTGATTTGGTTATAATATTTGTTTGTGTTTGTACTGAGTTGCATCTGAAATAACCTAACCAATGGAGATAAATCCATCGTTACAAATAAGTTAACACATACATTCAAAGCTGTTAGCTCATCCAAATTTTTACGGGTTTGCTAAATTTTGATGTAAACAATAAGATTCCACATCTCTTATATTTGCATAGAGGATAAAAATGAACCTTTACATTTACTCGTGTTTTCCTATAAATGGTTGAACTAAATCATAAATATTTTCGTTCGTGGTTTGGATATGATATCCATTTTTACAAATATTTTTTAAACTGATAAGTTTCTTTTTGACATTTTAGAACATAAGTCATCACTATTTTATAGTCGTGTACCAGAAGACGAAGTTTTTGCACAATCAGTCGAGCATCCATCTTCTTTATTCGTATCTGAGCTCGTTGGGCCGATAATGTGTTATAATCTTTGAATAATTTATGATTATTTACCACGTTAATCATGTAATAACTAATAATAGTAGCAGAGAGTCAAACATGTATTACTTACTTAAGAAAGTTATGTGTTCCGCTTAAGACATTAATGGATATATATTTACTTAACCTTGTTGTCATCTCATCTCAGCATGAATTCATAGCAGTCATCTATTCAACAGTATATACACTTATTTAACATTTTATCTATGTAATTGTACTCGATGTACATTGAGATAAGTAATATGTCAGTTATGTCAACTTAACAAGGAGGGGTATACATGTTATAATAGCAAGGAATGACAATTAGATCTGTAGGATTAAATTTCCGACAGATTTGAAACCTCTGGTTTGTGTCTCGGACCTAATCAAGTTTGATTTTATTGGGTCCAAATTAACATTTTGAAACCTAAATACATTTCTGTTCAATCCAAGGTTCAATTTAATTGGCGATTAACATTTAAAATGTATGTACTTTTATGTTGTTTGGTCAAAATTTCCGAATTGGGTTGGATCGGTTGAAGTCAGTTTTGATTGAGTTTTCATGGTATATTTCAACATTTGCATCTGATCCGTTAGAGTCAGGTTTGGATGTTGTATGTCTGTTTGATTTAGCGGTGTAGGTTCTAATTGACAACACTAACCTTATGTATCGTTAGTTTGCTATCATATATAAAAAACGGTGCCTTAGCATTAACATACCTTGTGGTGGTAATCAAATGAAAAAAAATTAATTCTATTTAGAAAAATGATATGGCTGAATAGTTCCTTTTGAATTTAAAAAAATGAACGACAAAATTGTTCTTATGTGATTTACCTCTACCATATTCATTCTTTTTTCCTTTTTTAGTTGCTCATAGTAGATAAACCCTAGCAATCTAAAATTAATAAAATTATCAAATCTTTTGCTTGATTTGATGGATTATGGTGATGGTAACGCAAATCTAATGAAATCACAAAAATAAAAATTGAATTTTATGTTGTTTTGAATTTTTTTTTTGAAATTTAAAAGTACTCAGCTCGCATAAGTTCGATTGAATGATTGATTGGAAAATCTCGCAATTGCAATGCATGATTTATAGATCAAGCACGCAGATGATGTGTGCGATTAACTTAGGTACCACCCACGGTAACCGCGTGATAGGTTACAAATCCATGTGCTTGACCTACGTGGTTGACTTTTTAATGAAATAACTTTTTACTTGGTTGAAGTAGAGCCTTGATGCAATGGTTATGTCACCTGCACGGTGAGCTGAGTGTTCAGGTTCGAGTTTGGAAAACAGCATTTTCACAGTGCGAGAGAAATGTGCGAGAGAAATGCTGCATGCGTGGTTAACTTAGGTACCACCTTTTTACCTTCAACTTTATACTTAGTTGAACGCTGTAAAAGCCAATGCATATTCAGGTATATAATGGTTTTTTTACTATGGGTATATGTAGGTATATATGAAAGCCATTCTTCATCTTTATGATTTCTCAATTATGAAATCAGTCCCAATTCGGATCTAGACTTGAACTAATTTAACCCTTATTATACCAAAACAAGACATAGATTTACTAACCTTGATCCATGCTCTTCAATTAATTAACTTGCAGCGGATCCCTTTGATGCAATTATTTTTCTTCCTTTGCCTTTTCCTTTATTTTGTTTTCTGATGGATGAAAAAACTATCTATTGACTTTCACTTTTCATTTATTTATATACAAAAGGAAAACAGAAGTAGTTTTTATAACTGCCTCTTTTGCACGTACAGCATATATATTAGTTACCAGAAAGAGTAACTACCCTTTAATATATATATACAATTAATAAAATATGAAAGTCAACATATTTAATTTAATAGGCAATGTAAGAGGGATATTATTAATCCCAGATTTTAATATCTTTTATTGAAACCATCCATCATGGTATCACCTTATATATTAAAATCATATTACGACTTAATCTTTTATAATTAAATCTAAGTTACATGGACCACCATAATATAGAAATATTCTTTCATTCTCCCACTTGGTCCATGTGACGATTTGATGACTTAACATATATACTTTAAGCATGCACTCTTATATCAAGTCCAACATAAACTCATTTACTTTAATCAAGTTAGAACTAATTGAATCATGGCAGTCACAAGTCATTTGAGCGACAAGATTCCTTCCATGTATCACAAACCAATCCCAACTTTAAATTTCTTTAAGGTTTGAGCAATACCATAAGTCTCAAGAAACACATGTCATCAAACAACCATAAGTGTATACATAAACAATAATGATGACATGTTCAATAAAGCAGAAACACAACTATAAGCGAATTCTAAGTGTCTACATTATGAGCAACTGTAATCAAAATAGCAAGGCTTTATCCATAACTCCCATACGCTCGACATGGCCAATGAACGCCTTGGGAGGTAGTCCTTTAGTCAACGGATCCGCTACCATGACATCCGTTCTAATATGCTCAAAGAACACTCTCTGTTTCTGCACTTCCTCCTTCACTGATAAGTACTTTAACTCCATGTGTTTAGCACCCTTAGAGTACTTGTCGTTCTTAGAGAAGAAGACGGCTGCGGAATTATCACAATAAATTCTCAACGGCCTGGATATACTGTCGACAATTCCAAGTCCCGAGATAAAGTTCCGCATCCACAATGCGTGAATAGTGGCCTCAAAGCATGCCACAAATTCTGCCTCCATAGTGGAAGTAGCAATGACAGACTGATTTCCACTTTTCCATGAAACTGCCCCTTCAGCTAGTAGAAACACATAACCAAATGTAGATTTTCTACTATCCAAACATCCGGCATAATCCGAATCTGAATATCCAATGACCTCTAGATGCTCAGATCTCCTATATGTAAGCATGTGCTCCTTGGTGCCTTGCAAGTACCTAAGGACCTTCTTAGCAGCTTTCCAGTGATCCATTCCTGGATTACTTTGGTATCGACCCAACATTCCAACAGCAAAGTTGATATCAGGTCGAGTACAAGTCTGAACGTAGTTCAAACTCCCAACCACTGATGCATACAGGATTCTTTCCATTTCCTTTCGCTCCAACTCATTTTTAGGACATTGCATTTTACTGAACTTGTCCCCTTTCTGTATTGGAGCTATTCCTGCGGAGCATTTGTCCATTCTATATTTCTCTAAGATCTTATTTATATAACTTTTCTGAGACAATCCTAACAATCCTTGTGATCTATTTCGAATGATTTCAATTCCAATCACATAGGATGCCTCACCCATATCTTTCATTTAAAAATTCTTAGAGAGATACTTCTTTACATCATGTAACATCCCTAGATTATTTGCAGCAAGCAAAATATCATCAACATATAGGACCAAAATTACAAATCTGCTCCCACTAACTTTTATGTAGATACATCGGTCAACGGCAATCTCTACAAAACCATATGACGTGATAGTATCATTAAACTTTAAATACCACTGTCTGGAAGCTTGTTTAAGTCCATATATTGACTTCCTAAGTTTACACACCATCTGTTCATTTCCTGTGGCCAAGAACCCTTCAGGTTGATCCATATATACTTCCTCCTCTAATTCACCATTCAGAAAGGCGGTTTTCACATCCATCTGGTGAAGCTCTAAATCATAGTGAGCCACCAAAGCCAAAACAATCCGCAAGGAGTCCTTCTTTGAAACTGGAGCGAAGGTCTCCTTATAGTCAATGCCATCCTTTTGGGTGAAGCCCTTAGCAACAAGTCTGGCCTTATATCTTTCAATGTTGCCCTTTGAGTCCCTTTTCGTCTTAAAGACCCACTTGGACCCAACTGTCTTACAACCCTTAGGCAACTCAACTAGGTCCCAGACTTTGTTATCACCCATAGACTTAATTTCTTCTTTCATGGCAATCAACCATTTATCGGAATTGTCACTTTCCATGGCCTTACTAAATGAGACTGGATCTTCATCAATGCTTAAGTCACATTCATTTCCAACATTATAAACCACATAATCATCTGGAATAGCAGATCTTCTTTCCCTTACAGACCTCCTTAACTGTTCTTGTGGTTCATTAATCTCTTCTTGAATTATGACCGGTTCATCCACTATAATGTCATCTTGTGGTATTTGGACATCATTTTGTTGTTCCAATACGTCATGTGACTGTGATACAACAACTGGTACAACAACTTTAGGTGGAATGACAGGTGAAGGAACTTCAACCTGAATCTCTTGAATATCCACCTTTCGTGATTCACCACTCCCACTAGATTGACCATTTTCTATGAACCTAGCATTGCCTGTCTCAACAATTCTCGTACTATGGCTAGGACAATAAAACACATACCCCTTTGATTTTTCAGGGTAGCCAATGAAGAAACCACTGACTGTCCTTGGATCAAGTTTCTTTTCATGTGGATTATATAGCCTCACTTCTGCTGGACAACCCCAAACACGTAGATGCCTTAAACTAGGTTTCCTTCCCGTCCACAGTTCATAAGGAGTCTTAGAAACTTCCTTACTTGGAACCCGGTTAAGTAAATACGTAGCAGTCTTTAATGCATATAACCACAACGAAGAGGGCAATGAACAATTACTTAACATGCTCCTAACCATTTCCATTAATGTACTGTTCCGTCTCTCCGCTACACCGTTTTGTTGAGGTGTACCAGGCATTGTATATTGTGCACAAATACCTCTACTTTCGAGGAGCTTTGCAAATGGACCTGGACATTGTCCACTTTCATTATATTTACCATAAAATTCACCTCCTCTATCGGATCTCACAACCTTTACTTTTCTATCTAACTGTCTTTCCACCTCATTTATGAACATCTCAAAGACATCCACAGATTGAGACTTTTCATGCAGTAGATATACATATCCATAACGTGAGTAATCATCAATAAAAGTGATGAAATATTTTTCACCGCTCCAAGAAGGAACGTCAAAAGGACCACATATATCGGTGTGTATTAACTCAAGAAGCTAAGTGCTTCTTGTGGCGGGTTTCTTTACTGTGTGTTTAGTCTGCTTTCCTTTAATGCAATCTATACACACATTTAAGTCACTAAAATCCAATTGAGGAAGGATTTCACTTTTCACCAACCTCATTAGTCTTTCCTTGGAAATATGACCAACTCTTTGATGCCACAAGTAAGCAGAATTTTCATTAGATGCACTACGTTTAATGCCTTGACTTTCAACATGAAACAAGGATTCAGAAAATTTAATATCAAGATTGAACCTATAAAGTGAATCAATCAAAGTACCACTACCATAAAAATAATTATGTTTGTACAATGAAAATACACCATGTCCAAAACTAACACAGAAACCTAAATTATCCAACCTACTAATAGAAACAAGATTCCTAGCACACTCAGGTACATAGAGACATCCTTCAAGATCTATTCGACAACCAGTGTCTAAAATCAAACTATAAGTCCCTATGCCTTCTATTCGTGTCTTCATCCTGTTCCCCATGAACAAGTACTGCTCAGTTCCTCTTATGGGCTGGATCGAACTGAATCCCTGTTTTACATGAGACACATGAGTAGTTGCACCAGAATCTAACCACCAAGTATTATTAGGCACTTCCATAAGGTTTGATTCAAAGCAAACATAACTATAATACATACCTTTCTTTTCAAACCATGCCTTTCTTTTCGGACATTCCTTCTTGAAGTGTCCCGATTTATGGCAAAAGAAACACTTCGCCTCCTTTCGGATATTGCTCTCAGTACCTTTCATATGAGCCTTATCCTTCTTCTTGTCCTTTTTACTTGGCTTCCATTTACTGCTTCTGACACCATCATGACCAACAAGATGAACAGACTGATCCTTCATCTTTTTTAATCTCCCTTCCTCTTGTATCAACATGGCCTTTAATTCCTGAAAGTTCCATTTATCTTTAATGGTGTTGTAGTTCACCTGGAACTGACCAAACTCAAGAGGAAGAGAGTTAATGATGAATTGGACCAAGAACGTCTCATTTACGTCCATCCCTAAGGACTTTAACTTTGCTGCCAAATTCGACATGTGAGTCACATGATCATGAATAGGCTGAGACCAGTCAAACTTCTTCGTAGTTAGCTGACTCATAAGGCTGCCTACCATTGACTTGTCAGCCAAATCCGATTGGGAACACTCCTTAATCTTATGAATGAATTCCCTTGCATTCTCTGTCTTGGGCATAGATGGCTTAATACTTTCCGCCATAGTCATTCTCATGAGGTTCAAACTCAACCGGTTAGACCGCTCCCACCTCTCATAAAGAGACTTCTCTGTTTCGGAGCTAGCATCTGTAATGGTTGTGGGTTGATCCTCCATTATTATTGCAAGATCCAAAGCCATACAACCCAGTGTAAACCGGATTTGTTCAGACCAATCATCATAGTTCAGCCCATTGAACGTCACGACAGAGTTAGCAGATGCAAACACACTAGATAAAGCTGCAATCATTTATACATACTAATCTTTTAGTGCTTTGAGAACTTTATATATATTGAAAATAAATATAACAATAAAGCATGCATTCAAGTAACCTTTGGGCAATACTTAAGTGCAAGCACTTTCATTGATGCTAAATTTAAATACTTTAATAATTAATCAAAACACATATAGTCAAATAAGAATGCTATCTTTGGATATACATATTATTCAACCTATGTAAACAGTGATCAATCCACTTTAGTGTTGCGAACTATATTCAATGATCCACCTTTGGGTGATCTCCTAGAATATAATTAATAAAACAATTATTCAATCAAACTCTAATGTCATTATTAGCATCGCTTTAATCATGAACAATTGAACACTGTTATTTTAAATGTCTAAATTTAGATACAACTAGGTCACTTTGGTGACTAACAAGTCATACCCTTATAAAGACAATACATTAATTACTTTAATCTAATGTGTTCAAACTCTATAACACAAATACTCTATGCAGAATTAAATGTCAATTGGATTAAAATATTTTATTAATCTTTTGAGTATAAAAACGGTCGATCACTTGAAAATTACCGGTCGACAGTTTTGGTCTCTGTTTGAAAAGGGTCGACCGGTGTTTTTCAAGCGGTCGACCGGTTTCGAACAGAACACGGCAGTTACCCAGGCAAAACAAAAAAAATGGCATATGAATGACTGCAAATCCAATTGACTCAATACATGAATTTATGCAGGCAATTCGAAAAACAAAATTAGGGTAAATCAATCAAGCCTAAAAGCTCTGATACCAATTGAAAGCCATTCTTCATCTTTATGATTTCTCAATTATGAAATCTGTCCCAATTCGGATCTAGACTTGAACTAATTTAACCCATATTATACCAAAACAAGACATAGATTTACTAACCTTGATCCATGCTCTTCAATTAATTAACTTGCAGCGGATTCCTTTGATGCAATTATTTTTCTTCCTTTGCCTTTTCCTTTATTTTGTTTTCTGATGGATGAAAAAACTATCTATTGACTTTCACTTTTCATTTATTTATATACAAAAGGAAAACAGAAGTAGTTTTTATAACTGCCTCTTTTGCACGTACAGCATATATATTAGTTACCAGAAAGAGTAACTACCCTTTAATATAAATATACAATTAATAAAATATGAAAGTCAACATATTTAATTTAATAGGCAAGGTAAGAGGGATATTATTAATCCCAGATTTTAATATCTTTTATTGAAACCATCCATCATGGTATCACCTTATATATTAAAATCATATTACGATTTAATCTTTTATAATTAAATCTAAGTTACATGGACCACCATAATATAGAAATATTTTTTCAATATAATGGTTTTTTCAATTATGAGTAGCTGTTGTTTATATGGAATTAGTTAATGGAAAATGCTAGCACAACGGTACAAATAAATTAAACTTAAATGGCGGCTGGTTCATCAACAATTTCAAGCTCATGGAGAGCCCTGCTATCTGGCGCCATGGAATCCAATTCTCACCTCAAGCACTCCACTTATTTCCAATTTGTATCATATCTTTTCCCCCTATTAGATTTCACCGGTTTTCCCAATTTTAGATTTATTTTTCCTGAAAAAGAAACATAAATCGCAGGCCACTGTATCTACTAATGGCAGACCATCAAACCGCACTGTAGTATTCAGGTTACAATTCATCTTTTATAAAAAAAATCATGCTTCAATTTTTCCTATGTTATCTTGATTATCAATGATTTTTATTTATTCGTAGGGGTTTTCAGGAAGGCAGTGATAAAATTCAGATCAATACCGATACCAGATCCACCAAGGTTACGTTTTTTCCCTCATTAGCCTTACTTATTTCTCATATTTATTATTAAATAAATTATTTCTGCAGATTGGGGAACTTAGGCAATGCCCATTCTGTGAGGTAATTGATAATCTACTGAGTAATCTTATTAAAGAAAAATGTTAAAAAATGTTTTTTAATGTAGATAAATTACAGATATGTTGGTATTTCACGGGCTCATGGGAGCAGTTTCGGATCAGTGGAAGTGTCGAAGTTATTGATGGATCAAGTAGTGATCCTGCAAAGGTGATGGTATGCCAATTTGATCTCTTGTTGTGTTCCTATACCTTCTTAGTTTGTAACTGCAAGGTAGTGCCTTGTTTTTAACTCAATGACATGTAATTGACATTGGAATAGTGTATGAAATTCAGCTTAAAGATTAAATATAATGCATACTTAATACACAATAAGGGTTATCTTCTTTATTAGTGATGTTTGATGTCTAGAATTATTTTTTGAGCATCTTAATCAGAGTTTTGAATCTCCTTCATCTCGCCTGAGTGAAAGATTTCACTCGAGATTCACTTTTTACACTTGGCGAGATGAGATCTGAAAAATGATTTTTAATTATTACACACCTATCTCACGGAGAACTTAGTGTTTGTTTAGATCGACTTAAATAAGTCGCTTTTTGACTTTTTGAAAGCCCAAATGAATTGGTTTTGGCTTCAAAAAAGTAAAAAAGCGACTTATATAAGTCGTTCTAAACGAGCCTGATCTCAACCCGAGATGCCAATCCGAGATTTCGTATGAAATCCGAAACTTGAAAACCTTGATATTTATAATAGAAGTTGGATAAATACATTTATACAATGTCTTATTAGAACTTTGTAAATACCCTCCACGCTCCATATTATCATAATGAAGTATCATAATCGCCATCTCCACCACTGACGAGATTATTGCCATTTGAACCCTTTCTGAATCTCTATTCTCTAATATATATATATATATATATATATATATATGAGAATTCAATGAATAGAATTTTCATCGTGTTTTTTTGAAAATTTGAAAATAACCTACATTCATAAACAGAATCTCATCATTGGTATGTAACATACACCACCGTCTCATTCTCGACCATTCATCAACGGAATTTCACTATCAATTTGCAGACACGCCACCAAGAAAACTGTTTGAAATAAAAGTGTTGTGACTATCAAAGCTTTTGCACTTGTAGTACCCATACATCCATTAATTTTTATTAATAAAAAGTAAATATCTCTAGCTGTTAGATACACGTACGTCCAATTTATACTAGTATTAACAAGGAGAATGAGTTGTATAAGATTCATCGATGCTCATCGTTTCAACTATCGTCAAAGTTATATAAATACTTTTCAGTATTTCATATTCTATCACGTATTTACACTTTTGAATTCATGTGCTCATCATGCATGCTAAAAATTATATTTACATCATATGCATCGTGCGTGCCATAAACTGGTAATTGTTAAAACCAACTCTTATATGCGCTATAGAGCTTTATTCGAAGTTTTGCATAACTTGAAAGTGGAGGAGAGGAACCACTCACACCTAAACATTATACCTGCAATGTGCACTTCACATTTGCACTTCCCGGGCACCATTCTACACCACTCATGTAAATTCATTCACATCAAATATTTATTTTAAATGTGATGAATGCCTAATGAACAACATACATGGATATGTCTTGTGTATTAGTATATAATGAAGTTTATATCTACAGAATATCATCATCTGAATTAAAATGAATGAGCTTAGCAATGCCCAGAAGTAATAGTGTGATGATAGCAAGTGCTCTTACAGTTGTATTTCGATTATTTTGATTGCAATTTCCAATTTTCAATTTTTTGATTGCCTTTTACATTTCTCAGTTTTTTGAGCATTTACATATTATACCAATTTATTCACTTGCTCATATTAGATAAAACCATACAAATTTACATTACATGATATGATGAATAACTACTTAATTTCGTACTTGGGTCATTTGGGAATAGGAGTTTGCATAATATTGATGTTAATTTGTATAGTTTCATCTTATAAGTAAGTGAATAAATTGGTCTGACATGCAAATGTTGTATTAGGACTTTTACAGATATACCCATAAAATGTACGAAATTAAAGATTTAGCAGGTCTGTGAGAAATACTAACTCTCCTACTCTATGTTAAATCTTTCCTCTTCCTAATATCTGAATTGATTTTCAGTACTATAATTAGGATTCAAAGTATGAACAGTCAAGCGATCCACCCGAATCTAAATCGTAACACGACAATCACATAATGAGTTATATATAGTTTCAGGCTGATCATCAAACAGGAAGCATTGATGTGAGTGTTGAGCTTTCCATGAATTATTATCCACATACGTAGAATTATTAACCACAAAGATCTTGATGGCCAGAGATGTTTAGTAAGTTGTATATTAATTTAACTGTAAACAACCTTATGCTTCCAAACTCCAAATTCTCTTTAAACCAACTTGAGCTTGAGATATTGAACGAAAGTTATGCCCTCTAGGAATCTAATAAACTACAAATTCGAGATGAAGGTAGCCAGGTAGGAGGCTTATCTCAAGAGATTCTATAAAGCTCCGAAAAATCAAAAGCTAGGGGAATCAAAATTAGCGGTTGCTCCTTCCAAAATAGTATAGAATTTAATGAATTGGCTTTGTTACTTACTCCTAAGTTGAAAGCAGGAGTAACTATAATATATTTTTCCAAAATGAAGATATATTAGCTGTGATGAGGGAATCAAAACCGAAGCTTCCTCCACAGTAAGTGCTTAGAGTCCAAGATTTCCATAATTCATCATGCACTGAAAATGTTTCCCAAACTCGCTTACTATGCAAAGCATCAATTCTTCGTATTGTATCAATCTTATCCCCCCCCCCCCCCTTTTTTTTTCTTCCAGAAATTCCTTATTGCCACTTTCTTGCCAGTGCTTTTTTCTACAACTTATATTATCGTATATATGCGATTGTAGCAACGAGAGAAGTCATGGTTTGCGAGTTCCTTGAAATCAAGATATCAGTATTTGGGGCCTTCTCCTCGCCTTCCCATATTAGATGGCCAAGAATTTAACAAGGATATTCAACTGGAAAAATCTCACGGTCCAGTTGAAACATTTTGCCTACTAGTTGTTGATCCCGATCAGGTTAGCTGGTGCAAGTTCTATTTTCACTACTGTTTTTGAACAATTTGCAAAAATGTTATTTGTAAATTCACATAATAATGATAAACAAACATGTGGACTGTTGTGAAACATTTCGTTAAGAACAGGAAATTGCTATAATCCAATTAGTCGTCCCTATATCACATACTCAAACAAACTGTTGCATTCAATTTCCTTTTCTTTGCTGTATAATTTAATACTTTATACAAATTTCTGATGGTAAAATATGTGTGCGCTTTTATACTTGCAGGTTGATTACTTAAACTTGAAAAGCAATGAAAGATTGATGTTTTCTTCCAGTGCTAGAGATAACAATAAAATTTGGACGTCTGAAAGAGTCAATCCGTGAAAATGTTGCTTATGTCCCAAATAATGATCTCTGCATATAGTGCACTCATTTTTTCTTATGTTTCAATATTTCGTTGGAAATATTATTTTCTTTTCTGCTTATCGATTATCCTAGTGAGATTTTCTCATTTTGGTAAAAGTTTACGAGTTTTTGTTATGTATGTAATACTAAGTGCTTGAAGTAGCCTGTATCGATAAGAACTGCATTTATTTCATTTTGAATGAGGGGGAAAAGAGGATGTTTCATTTCTAGCATCAAAATTGATGCTTCAACACTTTGCCTATGCCAAATGAAAGTTTTAACAGTATGTTTATACACAAAATATGGCAGTTTTTTGTAATATGATTTTCAGTTGGATTTATACAATATGATAGTTATTTCACACGTGTTTAGTGAAGTTGAAAAGCAGATAACAATTTCTTGAGATATGGGTATGTGACATTAAACGTGAAATGCTTGTATTAAAATGTTATTTGAGTCGGTTTTTCTACGACATCAGTGCAGATGGGTTTTTCTACCCTTATTTTCAAAACTACTGCTGAAAAACCTTCCTAAAATCCAAGTTTTACGAAATGCACTAATCAAAAATTTAAGCAAAAATATGCTTTTTAAATTGCATGAATATGCAGTTAGAATTGCAAATATTTACAGTTCTAGCCGTACAAATTTGTAAAACAAAAATATGTAAAGTGCCGACGGCAAATTATTTTGTAGTCCTACTTGTGTATATATGCAGTGTAGACTGCCTGGCCCTTCCCCAAAGCGGAGAAAGCGACTGCTTAGGGCACCAGTTATTTTGGGGCACCAAAATTTTTCGACGAGTATAGCATACGCAAAAAAGAAAAAGAAAAAGCGGATCTCAAATTCTCACGATTCGTCCAAGGCTCCAAGCAATAGCATTCCCGTTCCGTTCATCTCGTCGTCGATTTGATATCGCGATTCGTCCAAGCGGATCGGCTCCTCCAAGCTCCAGCAGCCGGCGCGGCGATTCAAAGTTAAAGAATTAGGGGCTAGTCAGCTAGGGCTTCTCGATTTGACAAGTTGTCGTCGTCGATCTCGAGTTGGGAAAGGGGCGGCTCCAGCCGGGAACGACACGACGTCGACAGGCTGTCGTCGATAGCTCCAACGGCACAGCAGCGGCAGCGACAGCGGGCCGCGGCACGGCACGGCGGGCGGCGGCTCCAGTCCAGTGACCAGTCTCTGACTCTCAGACTCTGTGCTTTCAGCCTTTCACTCCTCACACATTACAATTTTGAAGCTTCAAAAGAAAAGGTGCCATTTTGATTTTACAATTTTGAAGTTCACAGTATTACACTTTACATACTTACAGTATATATAAATTCAATTAGTAATGTTAATTAACTTAATTTGATAATTATTTTTGTTATGCAGTAATCAGTAGACAGTAATAGTATGATAGACTATAGTACCACAGTAGGTTTTGATTATTTGATAATTCAATTTAATAATTTACAGTACAAATTCAATTCAATTTACAATACCATAATTCAATTTGATAATTGTTTGATAATTTGATAATTCAGTTTAATAATTTACAATACAAATTCAATTTAATTTACAGTACCATAATTCGATTTGATAATTTGTATTGTCGTGTTCAATTACAATGAAATGTAAAATCAAAATTCAATTACTGAAATCAATTGTATAACAACTATTTATTTGAACTTTTATAGTGTTTAGAAATGCGTAAACAAGAATCTGGACACGCTAAAAGGGCTAGAAAAAGAAGGCTAGAGGAACTCACTAATTCGCAGAAAGGCGCTCTTAATAAATTTTTCATCAGAAGTAGTCTAGTAGAAAGTTCGAGTTTGAATGTGGATAATGCTCCCGTTATTGACGAGAATGATGATAATGTTGATGATGATATTCTAATGAACGAACATGACAATGAAAATATGAGCGAGGAGGAAGCAAATATTGATTCATCATCACATGTGGAGAATGTTAGTTTAGTATCAAATGATCCCGGTATATGGAAAAAAAATTGATCAAAAATTGAGAGACTTGCTAGTTGAAAGAGGTCTTTCTAGAGTACTAAAAGATAATGACTTTGATTTTCCAAAAGATGTTATTAATAGACATTTTTCTTCCACATTATATGTCAGACATTTGCCTAATGGGGATAAACAAGATAGAAAATGGTTGGTATATTCAAATTCACTTGATAAAGTATTTTGTTTCTGTTGCAAATTATTCACAAATCAAACAACGGCTAGTCATCTTGCTAATGAAGGAATTAATGATTGGCGCAACCTTAGTACTAAGCTGAAACAACATGAAAGTAGTAAAGATCATCTTCTGAATATGAGCAGTTGGATTGAGTTGGAAACAAGATAGAAAGTCAAAGCAACTATAGATCAAAGTGTAATAGATCAAATACAAAAGGAAAAAGAACGTTGGAAGAAAGTGTTGATAGGAATAATTGCTGTTGTGAAAACACTTGCTTCCAATAATTTAGCATTTCGTGGAACGAACAAAAGGCTTTATGAATAAAATAATGGTCTTTTTTTTGTAAATTAATTGAAATGATAACAAAATTTGATCCAGTAATGCAGGAACTTGTTCGACAGGTTGAACAAAAGGAAATTCATATACATTACCTTGGACACAAAATTCAAAATGAGTTAATACTCACATTGGCGAATGAAATTAAAAATAAAATTCTTATAAAAATAAAAAAAGCCAAGTATTTTTCAGTTATATTAGACTGCACTCCAGATATTAGTCATGTTGAATAGATGTCTCTTGTAATAAGATGTGTTAATGTTTCAATTAATCCCGTAAAGGTGGAAGAGTTTTTTATTGAATTTCTAAAAGTGGATGATACTACTGGACTTGGAATTTTTAACAAGCTTAAAGAAGCATTAGAGGATATTAAGCTTGATATTTATGATATTAGAGGACAATGTTATGATAATGGATCAAATATGAAAGGAAAACACCAAGGGGTGCAACAAAGACTGTTAGAAATTAATCCAAGAGCTTTCTACACACCTTGTGGTTGTCATAGTCTTAATCTTGTGCTGTGTGATATGGCTAAATCGTGTCCTAAAGCATCAAACTTTTTTGGGGTGATCCAACGGATATTTAATGTATTTTCTTCATCCACACAGAGATAACAAGTTTTTAAAAATCATGTATCAGGTTGTACGGTTAAACCATTATCAGACACACGTTGGGAAAAGCACATTGAAGCAGTAAAATCTATAAGATATCAAAGCGTGGAGATAAGAGACGCTCTCATTTCCTTGTCAAATAGCACCAAGGATTCTATGGCGAAGAGTGAAGCTAGAAGTCTTGTAACAAATGAGATTGAAAATTTTGAATTCTTATTCGGATTGTGCATTTGGTATGAAATGTTGAAAAATGTAAACACTGTTAGCAAGATTCTTCAAACTGAAGATATGCAAATTGATGTTGCTATCGCTAGATTGCAAGAGCTTATTGATTTTTTTGAAGATTTCAGAAACAGAGGATTTAATTCTACGATGGCTGATGCTAAAGGGATAGCTCATATGTTGGATATTAAATTCATTTTTCCTCAAAAAAGAATTATTCGTAGAAAGAAACAGTTTGATGAAGATGCGAATGTTGAAGAACCGATGCAAACATCAGAAGAATCATTTCGAATCAATTACTTTCTGCAGATTGTGGATAAAGCACGTGTTTTGTTAGTGACTCGATTTGAGCAATTCAAAGAATATGATGATAAGTTTGGCTTCTTATTTGATTTAAAAAAATTCACTTCTATAGATGATGAGAAACTGAAAAGTCATTGTTTAAAACTTGAGGAATATTTGACACATGATTTCCACTCTGATATTGATGGAAGAGAGTTATTTTCAGAGTTAAAAGTATTGAAAGTTATCTTGCCAAAGGAAAAAACAAAAGCAATTGAGCTGCTGAATTTCATAAATTCTTGTTCGAGAGAGTTAAATTTTCCTAATGCTTGGATAGCATATAGAATAATTTTGACCATACCAGTTACAGTTACCTCAGCCGAAAGAAGTTTTTCAAAGCTAAAGTTGATAAAGTCTTATCTTCGCTCCACTATGTCACAAGAAAGATTAAACGGTTTGGCACTTTTGTCGATTGAACAAGATATGGTCAATGAACTTGAATATGATAATATTATAAGTAATTTTGCAAGTCAGAAGGCTAGAAAAATATTCATCGACCCTGAGTGTAGTCCTATCTGTAGATAATATGCAGTTTAAACTGTATATTTTCAATGTAAAAGTTGATAAAAATGTTTCGCGAATTTTTTTTTGAAAGGAAGCAGAAGTGAAAAAGATGTCCCTTCAAATAAACTTTGTAGAAATACATTCAGAACACTGCGACAAAAACGATTAATTTTGAATTAACAAACGGAGATGCAAAAATGAATGTAGCATACACTAAATAGATCAACAGTAGGACCTAGAACAATACATATGTAATTAAATATTTATATGTAACGACCCGCCTTTCTATACACAGAAAGTCGCATCATTATTAAGAAAGAAAGGGATAGAAGAAGAAAAGAAGAGAAGAAAGAACAACAACACATCAGAATCTCACAGCGGAACGAATGAAATATAATATATCACATAAAATATTACATAGTATCATATACATCAGAGTACACAACTTATACATCACAAAATAGACAGTTATAAATTTCTGACTATTATACAACACAAGTACATCAATACAATACATCATCACAGCGGAAACTCTATATATCTACACGCTGAAGCCTCCTGCTCCACAGCTCCTCCAGAATTCGTCAAGACTAACCTGAATCCCTTGACTACTCATACAAATTTGAGTACCCAAGAGTTTAATAAAACAGAAAATAAACACTTGGGTCAGACATGGGTCTGGTGTGAGTAAACGATTAAAGTTGCTTAACTTTTAAAAGCCTTTGAAAACAAAAGGTATCACGTAAGACTTCCCACACATAAACATGGAAAAGTTTTTACCTTACGCTAACCAAAATTTTGATAGGAAATCCGGTTATATTATAATAGGGTCTAGGGTTTCCAAATAAATACTCATATAGCTGAAATTGTTACATTATTAAATTCCAGCATACTAGCCACAAAGTGGGTTATACAATCAAGTCCGATGGCACTTATTGAAAATTGGATTCCATACAATGGCAGGGCTACCGGGGTACCGCCCGTCACAGTACGTGGCCTAGATCAACGTACCGAGGATTACTCCCAACCCCCTGCAACACAAAGCCGGAACCATCCCTTACTGGATAATCCCGAACAAGACAACCCCGTAGTTGGCTGCAGTTCCAACTACCCACTAAGCCGAAATAGAAAGGGACCTCTAGACAGGGATATATCTTGCTCTCAGTGGGCGCTACCCACGAAGCCTTGCTGCACCTCCCCTGTTTTAGCCATTCCCGGTTGATGAGGCTTGAGGCTACGATTACCTTTAATCAGAACATATCACTTAGAATGCTCATCGTCCACCTGACGATGTTTTGAAAGCATTCAATCCATACAAGTTCGTTTCGGGTTCGAACGAAACCGAAGGCATTATCTCGTTACACTCGTTTTGGAATCACCCTCAGAGTTAACGACAATAACCCTTGCACCTTGAATCTTCATCTTCACTTGAGATTTCACGACCTATCGTTAATTTGGATCGATGTGGTTTTCGGATATCCAAATCTGGAAACCCGATCCCGGTCTCATCGAAATCCAAAATGTATCTTTTAAGGCCAAGTTGTTTTAAAGTTAAAACAATTCAATTCATTTATCTATATACACACAGATAGATAATTCACAATATCACATTAGATAATTCATAATATCATCACAAACAGATAATCCACATTATCATCATACTTCAACCAAAGCATCCATATCACACAACATTACTCATCTCATATCTGAGATCTCAAACCATTCAAGGCAATTAATATCATCCATTCATATATAAGCAATGATCTATACCATCTCTAATTAATTTAAAGTGAATTAAATTAATTACTTCATTTCTAATTAATTTAAAATAAATTAAATTAATTACTTCATCATTATAAATCTTACTTATATAATCATTAATTAATTACAAATAAATTAATTAATCTTTCTATAATTATCCACTTTAATTAATCACCTTGATTAATTATTCTTTAATTACTTTTAAGTAATTATCTTTAATTAATTTCACAAATTAATTATTCTTAACCAAATACAGTAATTAACCTTTAATTACTTCATTAATTAATTAATTATAATCAATTACTTTAATCCTTAATTAATTACAATTAATTAGTTATTCTATAATCACTTATCATTTATTAATTAATCTTAATTAATCAACTCTTAATTATATCATTAATTAATTATAAACTAATGATCCTTAATTACATCTTTAATTATTTATTTTATTTAAATTAATTACATTAAGTAATTAATCTTAATTAAACCACAATTATTAATCACCTTTGATTAATCTTATCCAGTAATTTACTTCCCTTAATTACTTCCATTAATTAATTACTTTTTAATTAATTACCTTAACAAATAATTAATTATCTTATTAATTAACCTTAATACTTTAATTAACTTTATTAAATAAATTATTTTAATTAATAATACTAGGTGATTAACCCTTAACCACTTCCATTTAATTACTTTCATAAAGTAATTATTCTCTAATTACTTTATTAAATAATTTCCCTTTATTTAATTACATCCAGTAATTATTCCTTAATTACTTCATCAAGTAATTATACTTAATTAATTTATAAGTGATTATCTCTAATTAATCACTAATTAATTACTTAGTTAATTATTTAACTAATTATTTAAATTTAAATAAATAATTTCTTAACTCCTTATATTTAAGAGATCTTAATTAGGAAAATCATTATCTTAATTTAATTATTATCTACTCTTAAATCATTTACAATAATTGAATTACCCTTATTATCTTCACATATTAATTATCTTTAATTAATCAAAACTCTTAATTACTTAAGATAAATCCTTATTATAATTGATTTACTAAATCCTTATCATTAAACTTATTTAAAATAAAACATTTTAGAAATCAATTATAATTAAAACATTATAAACTTCTACTCAACTTTCAAAATCTTTAAACTTCCAAAGTTATTAAATTAACTGTTAACGCTAAAAAGTGAACGCTAACACCCGGTGTGTGTAATATAGTCGTGAAAGCACCACTCGTATGACGGGAACAGAAATTAAGCAGTAAAATAGCAGAAAAGCAGTAAAAGACAGCAGTTTTATAGTGGTTCGGCTTGAGATCGAGCCTACGTCCACTTTGAATCTCTTTATACTGAATCTGGTTACAAATCGATACAATTCACTTATGAAAACAATACAGTTTGATCACAAAGACAATCTCGACTACTAGCTCAAACTTCGATGATGAAACTCGATGAATCCGTGTTGGATGTAGAGAATTCCTCTCGAAGCTTGTTGTAGTGTCTCGAATGTTTGAAGATCTTCAGTTGTTTAATGAGTGGAGAGTTCAGCAGAGTATCGACGCTTTGAGAAATGATCGGCCCCAAAAGTCCTCTTCAAGTTGAAGGTAGGGGTCTATTTATAGAGAAATCTGGATAGAAGTTTATGCCAAGGCATGAGTCGTGGCCGACTTAAGATGAGTCGTGGTCGACTTAAGATGAGTCGTGGTCGACTTAAGATGAGTCGTGGCTCGTGGTTGACTTAAAGTAACTTGTGGGCGACTTACCGAGTTCAGTTTATGGCTTGGTAGGAGTCAAGTCTTAGGTCGTGGTCGACTTATAATAAGTCATAAGTCGTGGCCGACTTATCAGATAAAAATGGCATAGGCGCAGGCACTGGATTTTAACCCGATAGCTTTTAGGTCGTGGACGACTTAAGCTAAGTCCTGAGTTCCTTAAGTCGTAAGTCCTTTAAGTCGTAAGTCATCTAGTTCTGTAAGTCCTTTAAGTCGTAAGTCGTCTAGGTTGGTAACTCCTTATAGTAGTTAGGTCGGAGCTTCCCTTAAGCCGTGGAATCTCTTAAGTCGTTTAAACCTTAACTCGTTGAGTCGTTGATACCTTAACCCGTTAAGTCATTCACATGTTAACTCGTTAAGTCGTCTGGACCATGAGTCGTAGGTCATGAAGTATTCCGAGTTGTTAGGTCGTACAGCTCTTGAGTCGTACACTTCTTGAGTCGTACACTCCTTGAGTCGTAGAAAATTAAGGGTTAACATTTGCCCCTCGAAGTACACGCCTAAGTCGTAGGTTGTGTGCTTCGACTTATCTTAACTCGTGTGTGCCTTTTCGTGTTCCACTGTCCCGAGGTATAAAAAGCTTGAGTCGTTCCTTCTATTTATTGCCTATCTCCTGAGTCGTATCTACCATTAATATTCCTCCGAGCTTTCTCAAGGCAATTTTTTCCCTTTTTAACAATCAACCAATCCGACCCTCGATTCTACGTTGCGTAAGTGTTCCTGCTTCCTTCTCGATCCTTAACCATCATTAATTCATGAATTCCCCTCCTTGTACTTAATCCATCCCCTCGTGCAATGTTTTGTTGCGAATTCTACTGTATTGGCAGTCCATGAACCTGATTCTACTCGATTTTAGCTTTAGATGATTGGGGCGATGGAGATGAGGGATTACTGTGTTTCAGGCTTAACTGATTAGATTGGCGAGGCTTTGGCGATTAATATCGGTTTTCTGGATGATTTAATTTGTGTGAAGAATGAAAGTTTTTGCTCACAGGGATTAACGGGTTAACGGGTTAGGAGGATAATGGGTTAGGAGTTTAGGAGAAAAGTCAGTGAGATGTTAGCTTGGTCACGGTTTAGCAGCCTTGTACAACCTACGACATAAGCTTCTTACGACATAAGCCTTGAGTCGTGGACGACTTAGGACTTGGGATTTTACACCACTTTGAACTGAAGCCTTTTTTCTTCTTTTATACGACTTACAACTTGAAGTATTGCCGACTTAAAACACCAACGACCTAAAATCAAAATGACCTGCCCTGACTTGCCTTGCAATCCTTAAGTCGTGGACGAGTTAACACATGAGTCATTGGCGACTTAAGACTTGTGCTTTGCATGGACTTCGAACTGCTGAACTTTGGATCGTTGCATTTTTTTTACGGATCACTCTAACTTGCAAACTAACAACCTGTTTAATACAACATTTACAGAGAATTGGGACGAATATACTATCATCGACTGCCCACATCAAGTGACAGATTAGTTAATAATAGATAATCGACATAAATAGATTATGTGAACGAAGTGCTTTAAATCAACAAGTTCAAGCAAAGTATTAAAGCAACATTGAAATAGTCAACTGAAAATGACCGGTTTGCACTAATAATGTACCTGAACTTTAAATTAACAAGTCCTGAAATTTGATAATCGATCAATTACCGACTAGCTTAATTCCAGTTGTATTTACTTGTTATCTTTA
The DNA here is from genome assembly GCA_030737815.1 of Allium fistulosum. Lineage (NCBI taxonomy): Eukaryota > Viridiplantae > Streptophyta > Magnoliopsida > Asparagales > Amaryllidaceae > Allium > Allium fistulosum. Next base: position 731,657,426 of record CM060904.1, on the reverse strand, counting down.
CTAGTTTTGCACAACACTTCACACTATTTAGGAAACGTGCACCTTCATATTTGAATACCCAGTTGCTTGTGTAGAATGACTTCTCAACAAGAAGATGTAACAGTCCAGACCGGAGAGTCCACTCCTATTCCATCTTCTTTAGTTAATCCTCCAGAAAGAGCTTCTACCACTCTATCGTACAGGGTTTTTCGGCAATTGTGCATCCAGTTTGGCGTTGCTGAAGCTGATGCCATTCTTCCTGAGAAAAATAGCACTGCTGATGTAGCGCCTCCTGGCTTTGTAGTGGTGAATCGACAAATGTGCCTGAATGGAGCCGTTCCTCCTTTTAGCAATTTTCTCCAGCATCTTCTTCGACAACTGGCCATCTCCCCATTTCAGCTACATCCCAATGGCTACGCCATTCTAATGGGGTTGTGTGTACTATTTGGAAGAACTCTCGAGCGAATTCTGAATTTTGACGAGATTTGCTATTTGTGCTCTTTTACCAAAACCAAAGATCATCCTTCTATTACTATCGTGAGAAGTGCCAGAAACCGTAAATTGATTGTTGGCCTTCCCGATAGTGCTCATGGGTTCTTGACTCAATTCTTTTACGTTCGCTGTCCCCCGGGATTTTATGCTGTGTGGAGGGAAGGAAGTAAGATTATCTATATTTTCTTCTTCTATTCTCCGAGTTTTGTGAAGTCCGAATCGCCAAGTGTTAACTTTGCTTTCTCATTTCAGCGCTCCCTCCTCCTTCTAGGAATCTCAGCCACAAGGAAACTCTGGAGAGGCTCATGGCTGTACCGATTGAAGAGCGGGACGCTAAATTTTTGTTGAAAGACGAATTTCTTCACCAGTTTGGGCTTCTTCACCCTTCTCGCTCCACTCAGTCTCACGAAGTTCCCAACTCTCCTACGAAGGCGCCAAATGCCCCACTTTCTATTGAGGAACCCATACTGAAGGAGTCTGCTACTGAAACCTCACTGGTGAAATGCCCCACACTTACCGATGTCGCGGGACCGTCCAGCAAACCGGCACTTGCTCCAATTATTGAAGAGGAAGAAAATCCTCGAATTTCTGAAAAATCAGCCGATGTGGAAGTTGAAAAGGAGAGTTCTGCTGGATATCATGGTGATGACACCTTTGATGACTTGAGTGATATAATGATAACTTCTCGAGAGCTCTTTAAAGACGACGTTCAAAAAACAACTTCTCCTGTTGTTGAAGCGACTTCTTCTTTGAAACAAATTACAACACCTTCAACACATGCCATTGCCATTCCTACACCACAGAGTGGTTTGTAGTCTGACGCGCGTAGTTTGTACATCACACACACTTAGGATTTTTCGGCACTTATACGTACCTAAATTCCTTTTCTCCGAAGATTTTAAGACTTGTCTTTTTTCTTCAATTTCAGGTTCTACAATGGGGCGAAGTGGCTCATATTTCGACAACTTTCGGCACTACGGAGGACGCGATTCTTATGATTACGGACGCTATCTCCCCACTCGCAAAGAATCTGACGAAGAGCGAGCAGTTAGAAAAGATCAAGAAAGGCGAGCTTATGAGGAGCAACAGAGAAGAAGGAACGATGACTTTCATAAAAGGAAATATCATGATGATAAAGGGAAAAGCCATGCTGCCGGAGACCCGAGTAAGCGGGTTAGACTTGATGAAATGGATGCGTCTGCAATTTCTGGAAAAACCGACGCTCCAATCTCTTCTAATATCCCGGCCAGCTCTCCTCCTTTAAAGAAATCCGACATCCAAGCGATCATCAACATGCCCCTGTACCAAGTTAAAGACGGCCCTCCAACACTTCAAAGCCGATTTCCGAATTGGTGCTTAAGAGGAGTGCGTTTTGACTTAGATCTAGTTCCGATTGATAAACAAGCCATGCTCAGAAATCATGACGCATTTAGGCTCGACATTGAGAGGATATCGCAATGGCAAAAGCTTGTTGATGAACTCCAAAGAGTTAACCATATGAATCTCGAAAACATGCTGACTCTGGAGAACGATAAGGCTGAATGGGATAAATGGTGCAAGCAGCACGATGCGGAGATGACAAGCATCGCTGATGACAACGCGAGGCTTGAATCTGAAGTCAAGCAACTTAAAGAAGATCTTGCCTCTTCTTCTGCATCGCATACTCAAAAAGAAGAAGTCTTTCAGAAGCAAGTGCGGGATGCACATGCTGCGCAAAGGGATGTCGAGATGAAGCTTGCAGCTGAGCAGCACATCAATGAGAAATACCGCAAAGAAAATGCTGAGCTGCGGGGTACAACTATTTCCCAAAACGCGGAGATTGAGATGTTAAAGGCTCGACTTCTTAAATTTGAGAAAGAGCGCGACGAGGCAGTTGCTGGACAAGTTGCAGCTGAAGAATCTCATAAAGCAACCAAAGCCATTATTGATTCTACTCTATTTGACTTCTATATCCACAGCGTTTTAGGGCGTGGTAGTCTCTCATTCTTGGGACCAAAATATGAGACTACCTTAGCCGAAGTGTGGGAAGCAATAATGGACATGTTCGGAGGTGCTGGATATGCTGATGCAGATCTTCAAGCGACTTATTTGGATGATGAGGCGCGCGCCGCCCTTGCTAGGGAAAAAGAGCAGCTTGCTAGGGAGCGAGCCGATGCAGCGGGAGGAGAATGTTTAGAAAAAGAAACTGTAACTGACTCTGCTTGTCCTCCGGCTTCGGTCGATCCACTTCCTGCAAATGTCGAAGCTAAAATCACAGCTCCTGAGCCTTCCATTGCTCAAGATGAAGAGGAGACTCAAGACGACGCTGAAGCAGAACAATTTGAAATCAATGTGATTAAACCAACTTCTCTAGGTAACTTCGATGTTGATCCAAGTCTAGCAGACTACTTATTTGCTTCAACCGAGTTTGATGAATTTCTCAATTGTTACTTAAGTGTCACTGAACCAACATCTTTACTTTTTCCGGAGAATACTGATTTTAACTTCTTTTCTCTATAGCGGAAGCACCGAATACTGCACAAACTTCCACTCCTCTAGTTGCCGTTCCTCCACCTTCCCAAGTTACTCCTCCTTCTGCTTCTCAGCCGGGATCACAGGCAGAGAAAATTGAAGCTCTTCAAGGTCTGGATGATCCGGCCGCTTCACAAGAGCTGAAGGCGGAGGATCTTGATGACACTGAGAAGACCCCAGAGCAGTCTCCTGATGATGACACCAAGCTCTCTACACTGCTTGCTACTCCGGGGAGCGAATCTTCTTCAAAGCGGAAGGGGAAGCGTGTCATTAAGAAGGAGAAGAAGAAAAGTATTTCCGCTGGAGAAGATAAAGCAGAGGAAGATCCGGCTGCCCTTCCTCCTCCTCCCTCTCCGACCCGTCCACGCCGGATTTCAAAACTAATTATCAAACCAGGCCATGGTACTAAGGGCAGCAAGAAGAAGGAGTGACAAGCTAGGCTCTTATTTTTCTTATTTTGCCTTTTGCATGTATTGACCGGAGATTGTGCAGGCACCGGTCCCTGCTTTTGCTTTTTTGAGATATCTGCACATGTAAAGAATTTTCATAGTACGGAATAAAATAGTTATTTTACTTGTACAAATTCTTGTGTGTGTGAGAATGCATCTGTTTCTTATTTTTAGTGTAGAATAAACGATTCTTTTTACTCGTACAAACTTTTTGTCTGTGTTTGAGAATACATTTATTCCACATCTATTTTTGTGGTATTGCAATGAATTTGTGGTATGTTGCTTGCATGTTACTTTTATTAATGTAACCGAATTGTATAGTGTTGCCCCCATACCACAAGTGCATTGCAACATTTCTAGCTTTTACAAGACTGATACTCTTATTTCAGAGAGTAACTATTCCACTTTTAAGGGAAGAATCATTCTGCTTTTAACAGAGTATATCTCGTTTTTTTTTGGAGAAATTTTTACTTTCTCTTCCTTTCTTGAAGGACACTTCACTTTCAGAAATAATCATTTTCATTTGTTGAAAAGTGGATTTTCCTTCACAGTGAAATGAGCTTCTGAAGGAGATTTTGATTTTGTGCCCCAGTAAAAAGGCTTATTTTTGGTACTTCCAGCACGGTGAAGTATGTCTCCGAAGAGGTCTTTTTTGTAGCGTTTCAACTTTTTAGGAAGAACTTTTTGAGATGAATAAGTTAACCTTCCTTTGAGAGTTGAAATCTGCTTCCGAAGAAGGCTTTTTTGTTTGAGTATTCTTTTTTTTTGGGACATGCCTCCGGAGAGGGCTCCTCTTAAAGAGTTGTGCCTCCGAAGAGGGCTTGTGCCTCCGAAAAGGGCTTGTAGTGCCTCGGGAGAGGGCTTTCGCCTCCGAAGAGGGCGTGTGCCTCCGAAGAGGGCTTGTGGTGCCTCGGGAGAGGGCTTTCGCCTCCGTAGAGGGCGGGTGCCTTCGAAGAGGGCTTGTGCCTCCGAAAAGGGCTTGTTGATTGCCTGGAAGTTACTTTCTCATGGTTGGATGGATCCACGGGGCGGACGCAAGTTGTTTGACTGGATGTTCGTTTGCACAAACGATCGCAATCAATTAACAAGGGCCCTGTTCCTTCGGCCTGGGAAGGTGCCCCTCTGGTGGTTCCACCAATCTTTTATGATTGAGAGAAGCACTTTCATTTTTTGGCGTGCCTCGTTAGAGGGCTTTGTTGACCTTTGGGAAGGAGCATCGGTTGGTTGGTGTGCCAGGAAAGTTGCGTCTCAGGGGCGAGTAGATCCACGGGACGGACGCAAGCTGCTTGATCGGATGCATCACGATCAGTTAGCAAGGGCCCTGTTCCTTCTACTTAGGAAGGTGTCCCTTTGGTGGTTCTACCGGCCCTTTTATTGAGAGGCATACCTCCTTTTGGCTACTTCTTTGTTTGCTTGGCCATGTTCTCTTATCATCTGCTTATTAGCGATCTTTTATTATCGTTTCCAAGCGCATCTTCTTTCCTTTTGCATGTGAATTGCCTTATCCGAAGAAGTGGACTTCACTGATGAACGACTTCACGGGACAAACGCGAGTTACCTAGTTGGATGTCTGTTTGTATTGACAATCACAACCAGTTAACGAAGGCTTGTCGCAGTGGAGTCGCCAACTTTTTATGCGAAGTTCTTCTTGTATAGGATTTGGATTTGGAATTTTCGTCGCTTGGTATTTGCTAAATAGGTGATTTATAGAGGTCGCTTGGCTTTGTGACGAGCAAGCCTTGTTTTAATGTCCTGCAATTTTGAATCGACTTTTTAGCAATACATTTAAAGTATTTACATATCGAAATGAAACAGGCATTATGAAATAGTAAAGAACACAAGATTTATAGTGGTTCAGCCGAGAATCGGGCCTACATCCACTTTATAGCTTTTATTCACTTGCACTGATTTACAATGTCTTTCAATACAACTGATACATTCATCACTATTTTACAATTTTGAGCAAAGCTTTTTTTTCAAGTAAAATAGGGACGTAAGTGGTTGCTGTTCCAGGCTCTTGGAATTGGATCTCCTTCAACGGTTATGAGTTTGAAAGTGCCATCAAGAAGTTTACTGCCTATAACATATGGCCCTTCCCAGTTTGGCCCAAACACCCCAGTTGCTGTCATGATCCTTTTCAAGACTAAATCTCCGATCTCAAAGCTGCGTTGGCGAACTTTAGAGTTGAAATGCCTGGCTATCCTTTGCTGATAAGCTGAAACTCTAAGCCTAGCTTCTTCTCTTTTTTCATCAAGAAAATCAAGTGCTTCAAGTTGCAGCTTTTCGTTTTCAGTCTCGTTGAAATGAATTCTCCTGTGTGAAGGAACTTCTACTTCCACTGGAATCATTGCTTCTGATCCGTATGCCAGTGAAAATGGAGTGTGCCCAGTCGCAGTTTTGTGAGTAGTTCTGTATGCCCATAGTGCTAATGGAAGCTTATCAACCCAACCACCTTTTGCTTTTTCGAGTTGCTTTTTGATGGTTGACTTGATGATTTTGTTTACTGCTTCCACTTTCCCGTTTGCCTGCGGATGAGCCACTGCTGAGAAGCTTTTTTGAATTCTGAACCGTTTGCAAAAGTCTTGGAATTCTTCACTTTCAAACTGAGTGCCGTTGTCTGTGATTATTTTCTGCGGCACACCATACCTGCAAATGATATTTTTAGTTACGAAATTTATCATCTTTTTAAAGGTAATAGTGGCTAAGGGTTCAGCTTCAGCCCATTTTGTGAAATAATCAACAGAAACAATAGCATATTTGATTCCAGATTTAGCGATCGGTAAAGGTCCAATCAAGTCTATTCCCCAAATGGTGAACGGCCATGGGCTGACCATTTGTGTGAGTGCGGTGGAAGGCGCTTTTGGGATCTTTGCAAATCTTTGGCACTTGTCGCATTTTATGGAGTAAATGGCAGCATCTCGATTAATGTCAGGCCAGAAATATCCATATCGGAGAACTTTCTTAGCTAGAGTTTGACCGGCTGAATGATCTCCACATTCTCCTCCGTGTATCTCAGCTAGAATTGTCTTGGCTTCTTCTTTAGTTACACATCAGAGCAATGGCATTGAGAATCCCCGTCTGTATAATCGGCCATCTTGAATTATATATCTTGATGCTTTCCTCAATAGTTTTCGACGTTCCTTAGAACTTTCTGGCAGGGAACCATTGAGTAGGTATTCTTTGATTGGAGTCATCCATGATTCATGCTCTTGAGACGCAGCCATAATCCAATCAACATCCATTTCATCAATGCTTGGAGCTGACAGAACTTCCACAGGAACTAATCCCAGTAATTGAGCTTCTCCAGAACTTGAATACTTTGTCAGAGAATCTGCTTTCATGTTTTCTACTCTAGGAATATGACTTATCGTATAATGATTGAAATCTTCGAGAAGTTCACATGCCTTTGACAAGTACGCGGGCAGATTTCAACCTTTAGCCTGAAACTCTTTCTTTACCTGGCAAACAATAAGTTGAGAATCGCTGAAGATCTGTAACACTTTGATGTTTAGTTCCTTGGCAATTTTTAAACCAGCAATTAGAGCCTCATACTCTGCTTCATTGTTTGTTGAAGGAAATTCCAGTCTCAATGCATAACACAACGATCGTCCTTCGGGGGTTTCAAGCACAACCCCTGCCCCAGAACAGTAATCATTTCTTGATCCGTCAACATACAGCTTCCACTGGATTGGAATGCCATCAGTTGTTTCATTCTCACTATCACCTTTGTCAGTAGATTCTGCGATGAAATCTGCTAAAGCTTGTCCGTTGATTGCTCTCCGGGGATGGTAAGTGATGTCATACTGGCTGAGTTCAATGTTCCATTTCAAAAGACGACCCGAAGTTTCAGGACGAAATAGGACTTGCTTTAGAGGTGGATCAGTAAGAACCTTGATAGGATGAGCTTGAAAGTATGGTCTCAATTTCCTAGAAGCAATTAGCAAACAATAAGCGAGCTTTTCTATCTTTGAATAATTCATCTCTGCCCCAGTGAACCGTTTACTGATGTAATAGACTGGACGCTGTATCTTCATATCTTCTCGTACAAGTGCTGCACTAAGAGCATGAGATGAAATTGCTAAATAGATGAAAAGGTCTTCACCATCACTAGGCTTGGAAAGAACTGGAGGCGTTTCCATATGATGAATTAGTTCATCGAAAGCATTCTGGCATTCGGGAGTCCATTCGAAATTTTTCTTTCCTTTCTTTAGAGCATCAAAGAAGGGAATGCATTTATCTGTGGCCTTGAAAATGAAGCGACTCAGAGCAGCGACTTTTCCATTGAGACTTTGCATTTCTTTCTTTGTTTTAGGGGCTTTGACCTCCCTTAGAGCTGTGATTTGAGTAGGATTGGCTTCGATGCCCCTGGCGCTCACAATGAAACCCAAGAATTTCCCAGATTCTACTCCGAACGAACATTTCAATGGATTGAGTTTCATCCCGTACTTCCGAAGAATTGCAAACATTTCCTCCAAGTGACCCATGTGGTCTACAGCTTTCTTTGACTTTACCAACATATCGTCGACATAAACTTCCATGGTTCTACCAATCTGAGGTTTGAACATCGCATTGACGAGCCTTTGGTAGGTTGCCCCAGCATTCTTCAATCCGAAAGGCATAACTTTGTAGCAGTAGAGACCCACATCTGTGATAAAGCTTGTGTCTTCCTGATCCGGCTCATGCATCATAATCTGATTGTATCCGGAGTAAGCATCCATAAATGATAACAACTCATGCCCAGCTGTTCCATCCACCAATTGATCGATTCTGGGCAGTGGGAAGCAATCTTTGGGGCAAGCTTTGTTTAGATCTAAAAAATCAATGCATACTCTCCACTTTCCATTTGCCTTCTTAACCAGTACTGGATTTGAAACCCAATTTGGATAAGTGGAGTTTCTGATGAAGTCGTTTTCCATGAGCCGATTGACTTCTTCCTTTAGTGCTGTCGACCTTTCTGGACCTTGAGTTCTTCTTTTTTGTTTCACTGGCGTGAATTTTGGATCAATGTTCAGAGTATGTACAGCAATTTCCGGGGAGATCCCACACATACCCGCATGACACCAGGCGAACACATCCAGATTGGCTTTTAAGAATGATATCAGCGTGTTTTGAACTGCTTTGCTCAGCTGTGAACCCACATTGAGTACTTTGTTCGGGTCTCTCGAGTCAACAGATATTGGTACCGTTACCTCCACGGGTACCACTCTATTCTCCCCTGTACTGGCTTTCCTGGGATCCATTTCTTTCCTTACATTGCTGTGTTCGCCAGTACAGGGGACACTCCGTAGTTGCTACAGGGTTGGTTCCTTGATGCGGAGTGGAGCTGCCGCATCTTTCCCCATTTCTCTTTTCCTGGCCTCTCGGAGTTCTACAAGATAACATTCTCGCCCTGCGTTCTGCTCTCCCTTAATGACAGCAATCCCATTATCAGTAGGAAATTTCATTGTTAAGCACCATGGAGCGAGGACGACCCTGAAAGCAGCAAGAGTAGGCCGGCCCAAGAAAGCATTATAGGCGGAGAATCCATCAACAATTACAAAAGTTTGCTTCCGAACCAACTTCTTATGTCCTTCGCCCATTTCAACAAACAAGTCCACCGTTCCAATTGGCTATTTCAGTTCTCCTGTAAATCCGGCAATCTTGTGTGAAGAAGCTTGTACATCTGTCATTGGAATTTTCATTTGGTCAAACGTCTTCTTAAAGAGTATGTTGCATGAAGCGCCACTATCGACTAACACTCTTCTGACAATAGCCGGCCGAATACCGACAGAGACGACTAAAGGGTCCTCAGTGGGAGCTTCCACATCAATAGAATCCCTGGTTCTGAACATAATATCATCATGAAAAGTCTTCTGCTGCTTCAGAGGTGCAGCATCTTCCAAGATTAAGACACTTTCTTCAACTGGGGCATATTTCAAGGCTCTAGCATACCTTTCCATCTCACCCCAACTCCTGCCAGCCGGATGAGGTCCTCCTGTGATCACATTGATAACAGGTCTTTCCTTTTCAGCAGACCTCTCTCCTGAACCAGATGAATGAGCTGGGGGTAGTTGCCCCTGGTTAGATGAAGACGGGTCTTTTCTATTCCTCTTAACGTACTGTTGCAACTTATTCTCTCTTAACAATTCTTCAATCAGGCTTTTCAAGTGGCGGCACTCGTTGGTATCATGGCCTGGTTGGTTATGGAATTTGCAAAATCTTCCGCTTTGAGCAACACTTTTCCCAACTTTAACTGCCGGTGGTTTTGGAAATTCAACAGCATCCTTAGTGGCGATGAAAATATTCTCCGGTGTATCAGTTAGAGGGGTAAAATCTGAAGGTTTGAGGAAGCGGGGCTTTTTGAGATCTTTCTGCTTCTTTCCACCATTACTTTCCCTTTTCTGATTTACGGGTTCTTTCTTGTTCTGAACTGTAGTATTATTTTCTACCACTGTTGTCACAACTTTAGCTGACGCGGAGAGATTCTCTAGGCGCATGAACTCATCAGCCTTTTTGTAGAATTTTTCGAGCGAATTCAGTTCCTTCATTTTTAACCACTTTCCAAACTTGCTTGACTTGTCAATAGCCCGCATTAAGTAGGTCAAGATCATTCGCGGTTCCGCGTTATCAACTTCTGCTAGGGCTAAATTAAAGCGATTCAGGAAGGATTTGATGGGCTCTCCAGGATTCTGTTCAAGACTCGAGAGAGACATTATATCCTTTGCTCTTGAAATGTACAATCTGAATTGTTCCTTAAACTTTCGGGTCAGATCGGAAAACTGGTCAACAGATCGCACAGGAAGCTTGGTAAACCAAAGTAACGCCACTCCCTCCAAATACACCGGGAAATATTGGCACTTAATCTCATCGGTTGCTCTAGCGCCAGTCATGTGCCAATCATATTTGTATAGGAACTGATTTGGATCACTTGTTCCTCGATAAGAAGGAATGGTAGGAGGAACGAATTTTCTGGGAAATTCTGCTTTTAGGATTCTTTCAGTAAATGGAGTCTTACTCGGAGCGAATCCCCAATCATTCTCATCTTTGTTTCTCTGCATGCTTTCCTTCATTATTTGCCGAACCATGCTAGAGAGATATTCCTCATTATTTAGAGACTTCGCGGAATAGACTTTGGCCATTTTCTCGGAGGTTTGCCCAGGTAAATGCTCACGGAGAACTGGTGACGGCCTGGATCCTTCAGCCTGGAGGGGTGCCCCTTCAGCAGCACCTGATCCCCCTTGAGGAATATTTCTCCCTTCGGAATTGGGAGCAGCATTAGCAAAGTTTTCTTCATTACTTACTGGTCTTTGATTAGCCCCGAGCAAAGCATTCAACTTTTCCATCGTCAGATTATTCTGAGTTTCAATCTGCTGGTACAGTCCGGACACAGCAGCATCCAACTCTTCTCGCGTCACTCCGACGCTCGGAGCTGCTTGACTTGGAGAAAGAGAAGTGGCAGTATTGTCACGGTCATCATCAGATCTGACAGACTTACGTTTTCTTCCAGGAGCCATTATGTCTGATAGGCTTCTGGTTTTAAAGGAAATTCTTTCAACAAACTTCCGTGAAGCAATGGTGGATGATCGCCTGAGTTGGGTTCTCAGTGAAAGCACCAAAATGTTAACGCTAAAAAGTGAACGCTAACACCCGGTGTGTGTAATATAGTCGTGAAAGCACCACCCGTATGATGGGAACAGAAATTAAGCAGTAAAAGACAGCAGTTTTATAGTGGTTTGGCTTGAGATCGAGCCTACGTCCACTTTGAATCTCTTTATTACTGAATCTGGTTACAAATCGATACAATTCACTTATGAAAACAATACAGTTTGATCACAAAGACAATCTCGACTACTAGCTCAAACTTCGATGATGAAACTCGATGAATCCGTGTTGGATGTAGAGAATTCCTCTCGAAGCTTGTTGTAGTGTCTCGAATGTTTGAAGATCTTCAGTTGTTTAATGAGTGGAGAGTTCAGCAGAGTATCGACGCTTTGAGAAATGATCGGCCCCAAAAGTCCTCTTCATGTTGAAGGTAGGGGTCTATTTATAGAGAAATCTGGACAGAAGTTTATGCCAAGTCATGAGTCGTGGCCGACTTAAGATGAGTCGTGGTCGACTTAAGATGAGTCGTGGTCGACTTAAGATGAGTCGTGGTCGACTTAAGATGAGTCGTGGCTCGTGGTTGACTTAAAGTACTTGTGGGCGACTTACCGAGTTCAGTTTATGGCTTGGTAGGAGTCAAGTCTTAGGTCGTGGTCGACTTATAATAAGTCATAAGTCGTGGCCGACTTATCATATAAAAATGGCATAGGCGCAGGCACTGGATTTTAACCTGATAGCTTTTAGGTCGTGGACGACTTAAGCTAAGTCCTGAGTTCCTTAAGTCGTAAGTCCTTTAAGTCGTAAGTCGTCTGGTTCTGTAAGTCCTTTAAGTCGTAAGTCGTCTAGGTTGGTAACTCCTTATAGTAGTTAGGTCGGAGCTTCCCTTAAGCCGTGGAATCTCTTAAGTCGTTTAGACCTTAACTCGTTGAGTCGTTGATACCTTAACCCGTTAAGTCGTTCACATGTTAACTCGTTAAGTCGTCTGGACCATGAGTCGTAGGTCATGAAGTATTCCGAGTTGTTAGGTCGTACAGCTCTTGAGTCGTACACTTCTTGAGTCGTACACTTCTTGAGTCGTACACTCCTTGAGTCGTAGAAAATTAAGGGTTAACATTAACTCTAATACAAAAAGCATTTTTTTGAAAATCTACTTATCTACCCTTTCAAAACTTATCTATTTAAATGTTTAAAACTTGTTAAAAACATTTACTTTTGAAAACGATTTATTTTATAAGTAAAAACTTGTTTAACTTTGCTTTAGAACTTAAACATTGCAGTTAAATTTTAAACCCTGAACAACTAAAATCTGCCTCACCAAAAACTTGAGCAAACCCCTTAGAAACCCGAAGCAAACACGAGACCAAACCCACTTTCTTCTACTTCGAGTAAAACTCGATTATTCACGAACGAAAACCCGAGAGCTTGCTTTCTTCCCCAAATCCAACTTCCAGATGCACGAAAACGTGTACGTGCACGTGTACGCCATCACTGAACGTCGACGAACTCTGCTCCGGTCTCCGACAAGTCAGCTTCCACCTCGTCTTCACGTACGACCACCCAGATATTCTCAATTCGAACGAGAATCGAATTCGACCTATTAAACCCATCAGCCTGAACCAACATCACCAGAAAATCCTCGCCTCCGACGATCCTTGCCTCGAGACACCACGCCATTCTCCCCATAGCTCCGCCTTATCTACCAGCACCCACCACACGCCTCGCGATCGACTCCGATCATCTCTCGACGTCTCGAAACCCATTAGAATACTCACGACAAACACAAAGTACTAAACCCTACTTCTTCGATCTCTGGCCATCCTTGTCAATGCAAAATCCTCTCACCAATTTTCCTGCCCTCGTCAACAACTCAACCACCTCCAGCCCAAAAATCAAGTCTCCCCTCGCCGCCGATCGACGACAATCGATCAATTTGTCCAAAACGAACAACTCGAGAAAGCCCCCAAATTTCCAAACTAAAAATCGAGTTATTCATATTAAAATTCATGATTTTAAATTACTATTTCAATCATGCAATCAAAACTACAAATTGAATTCATAAATTTTTGACCCAATTTACATTTTCACCGTTATTTATAAAATGTCGAGACAAATACTAAATATAAATTCCAGATCTTATTTTTAGGAGTTATGCTACATGTTTTCGAACATTTTCCATTCACAAACCAAAGGCTAATAGTGACTAAATGATGAGAAATTGGATTTTTAAAAGAATTCAAGCTCTGACAAAATCAACAGAGACTATATCATAACTATACATGCATTCAAACATTCATATACAAACAAGCATTTAATTCAATTCAAGTATTTCAGATAACAGCATGATATTCATTCAAAATAACAATATGAAATCCAGGATTTTTAAAACTATTTTTAAGATTTGTTTACTCACCAGGCAATGAACAAAGATAGAGAACAGATTTGTTTCCAGGCTTGTTTTCCAGACTGATATGTTTGATTTTGAACTTGCTTGTCTATTTGCTTTGTTGAATTTTAAATCTGAAATTGATCTTCCTTATCTGATCTCAGGTTGTAGGTGATTTTGAAACTGCTATTGAATTTGCCTTGATCTTCTTTTGATTTGAATTTCCAGTTTTTACTTTTTCTTTAAATTTTGATTTCCAGGTTTTTATCTTTTAGATCTATTTAGTTTTAGTTGAAATGAAGAAAAGATGAATTCAGCTGAAAGTAAAAATAAATTTCTTCTTTCATATTTTATTTATTTATTTTAATTATCAAAAAGAATTGTTGACATTTGTACTCTTAGGTGTTAATTAGCTTACGCCTATGCATTTATCCTTACAAATGTCTTCAAACCATTTTAATATGCTTACAAGTGTTAAACTTGTCTTTTATTAATTTATTTAAGTCATACATATGTATTTATGTAATATTTACATGTATATAATGCATTTATCTTTTTATAATTTAAGCTTTTAGATTTTATATAAATATACAAATATGAATTCATGTAAAAGTTTGTTTATAAATAACTTATGCTTTGATCTAAATAAATGCATCCTATGTTTATATGCTTGGGAAATTTATTTTAACTCTATATATATATATTCACAAACCAAATTTGTCTTATGTTTGAATTTAAAAAGTGAAAGAAAATTAAAAACAAATGAACTTCTTAATTTAAATCTTATTTAAAACTTAAGCTTAAAATATATCTTTTAAATAAATAAGAAATTATCCTTGTTGTTAAAAATTTAAATTTCAAATAACCTTTGGAAAACATTATATTAAACAAAATTTCCAAATTACAAACTATGTATATATTTAAAGTTTGAAAACACTTTATTAAATTCAAACCAATACCTTTCCATTTCAATATATACAAATATATATTCAAATGGAAAATATTTTTAACATTAGTTTTGATAATTACTATATTGAATTTTAAAACATAATTCCAAATCACAATATATATATATATACATATATATAATAACTTTTATTAAATTAAAGACTTCCTATATATATACCAATATATATATACATTATAAATAGAAAAAAATTTATATAAGCTTTGAAAGATAAATCTTACCAATTTTAAATTGTTAGAAAAAAATATTAATAAATATTGCCAATTTCAAATATTATTAACCTTTTAAAAGAATAAAACTTGTCAATTTATAAAATAAAATCAACAAATCAATTTAATTATAAATAAAGATAATTAAATTGATATTGCCAAAATTCTGGGTCATCACATTATAATTCTCTCATGTAACAGCTACAAACATATGAGCTCTTATGAATTTGGCGAAATTTTCTCATTTGGCAATTTCGAAGTTCTGTGCAAATAGAACTGAAAATGACTTAAATGTAAAAATGACTATGGTCTGGAATTCAATTAGAAATCAGCTGTGCATGAACCGAAGGTCGAACTATCAAATCAACGGTTCAACCATTAATTTTGTCTACTTGAACCACGATTTTTTTTATTTTCAGCGTATATCATTCTTATTCTCTCTACTGTTTCAAGAAAAAAAATTAAATATACATTTCAAAAATAATCACCGTTTCAAAATTTAGATAGCAAACTCCTCAAGTTTTTTTTTGATGCTGCAAACACCTCCACGACCATTATAAGCTTTGTCAAGTTCGTCGCTATTAAGCTTCTGTCGTTCTGCACTGCTATTGTGTGCATAACAACAGTTGTGCTATAGCAGTTTTGCAACTGGAGATGCGTACAACTGTTGTACTTGTGCACTGCAGCAACATATAATTTTGGTTGTGCAACTTGTGTTTGAGACATTGAAGATCTCACAGCTCTTCGACCTAGTATTTTTCTTTAAATGTATTTGCGTATAACTTTTAGTTGTAAATTTTTAAATCACAGTTCTAACGTTTCAACCCATTAAACCATCAAAACCTTAGATCTACGACTGATCGACTCACGGTTCATTCATCGTAAGTACGCTTCATCCTTGTACCCTAATATCTATTAGGCATCCTTTTCTCTTCTCCTCATTTCTGAAATGCATCTTCATTAACTGTAAATGTAAACTTAAATAAAAATCATGAAGTCATATAAATTAACCAATATCTTCAAACTACCTCTAAAAACATTGGCAGAAGCAAAGTCATCAAATAAGACGAGTATCATTAGGCTCGGGACAGCGCACAGTGTTCACTGATCTGGATCGGAGCCTGAGTTACTGACTAAGCTTGCTAGAAATGGAGTAGACAAATAACAATGAACTTGAGGCAGAGGAAGGGGAGTTCGTTAGTGAGCACTCGATGTGATGGGCTGGTGATAAAAGCTCTCAGAATTTTAAACGAGGCGAATGGATTGGATAGCAGCCGGTTTGGTGCTCAATGGTGGCTAAAAGGAGGAGGTTGATGACCAATGAGTTAGGTTTTCGAGTTCTGCCAACCATAACCGAAGTCAATGTGGTTGGTAACATTCTGCGCATCTTGGAAAGAAAAGGAGGAGGTGGTCTCGTTGGCTGAAATGGACAGAGGTGGCGTCCACAGGTAGTCAACGAAAACTGGTTTAAATGGTGATCTATGTTAACTGCAACTAAAAGTCGATATGGGTAATATAATACTTTTGTCCTCGTCATGGTGTGGGGAGTCGAGTGGTGATTTTTGTACAACGGCCGATGGTGTAAATTGGCCGTGAACAACGGAGATAGTCAACGTCTAGGCAATGAAGGGTTCGTCGGAATAGGCATCGATTTGATAATGGCCGGTACCTGTAACATCCCGCTTTCGGAGGCTCAAAACTAACTGCTATGGATGTTGATGTCATTCATAGGTGTTATTTCTGAGTGACCGAAATCAGAATCTTGAAACTATTGGCAACACGGAAACACAAGATATGAAAAAATTTAAACTTCAACAAAACAGAATTTCTCATTTCTTATTAATTTCAATTTAAGATTAATTACATAACCACGTTCAGATCACATATACATGTACAAAATACGATAAAAGCGACATATGAAGATGTCCCCTTATGATGTTCAGAGAACTAATAAATATGAACTTTACAGTTCTTAGTACATCATAGCGGAATACACAAAATAGCTCATATATAGCTAATACCGCCTCCTGCACGTCTCCGGAAGTTTATTCGTCCAAAATCTGAAAGTCTCTCATTTACTCAAATTAATTTTAAGTCCCCAGAGTTTGTGGAGGAACACAAACTTCGAGTCAAATAATAAGTCTGGTATGAATAATCCCCTATCATCTCATATTATAAATAGATATCTGTAGGATCTAGATTAACCCTAGAGGGGGGGGTGAATAGGGTTATAGCAAATTTTCTCGAATTAAACACAAACTGCAGATAAGTAAATATGCTGAAAAGTAAATCACACACAAAATTTACCCAGCTTCGGCAACCCCTGTCTACTGCTGCATTCCCAGATTTCTATTAGGATTAAACAGTCTCCCGCTTACAAACACTCTAACAGACTCGCACACCCTGCTACCGCCTATAGAGTTTTGCAAACTCGCAAACCCTGCTCACTGAACTAATCCTAACTAGACAATCTGACACTACCTAAACCCTAGGTGGTGATTTACCCTGATTTAATTCGAAAAGTACAAACTTAAAAACAGAAAATAAGAGCAAAATTAAATCTAAACTTGAAAACTATTTTTCTCTTTAAAATAACCCGGACCCAAACTAAATTAAAACAAATTATAAACTAAAGCTCCTTTTAGTTTATCAAGCCCGGTCCTTAAAATTCTTTACTCCGGCCCAAAATTTCTATCGACCCGCTTGTTTATTTTCTTCTAGCCCAAACACGTTGACCCGATCCTTTTTGATGAGATAATGGCGGCTTAGGGCTTCAGCTCGTTCTTCTGTGAAATTGAATTAGGGCTTTTGCTCTTCGTTGTTTCTCTGTAATTTGGGGCTTCTGGTTGATGTTCGAAGAGGTCGCTCGAATTCGTTGCTCTGTTGATTAACTTTGCTGCTTGTCTCAAGATGATTGAGTTAGTCGATCGTTCGTTGGCTTTGGTATGTGATTTCTGTTCTGTGCTTTTTAATTTGATTGCATGCTTGTCAATGATGATTTGGGTTTTATTTCTGCTCTGCACACTTTCTTGATGATGATATCGAGGTCTTTATATAGTCGTCTGATTTGATTTTCGTGATCCCCACGTTGTTGATTCTTTCCTTTATTGTGCTGTGTTATTTTCGGAAAGAACTTCATACTCACAGTTTTGATTTTTAAACGTTCGATCTCTTTTTGAATTATATTCCAGAAACTTTCCTAAATTAATTCTGACTTTGACTTTATCAATTTGTATCTACGCTTGATTTTTAAATTGATATAACAGAATTTTAGTTCTGAACCACGACTTCGACTTTGACTTATTGTCATGTTGACTTCGCCTCTGACTTGATTATGACTTTGTGAACATCGGCCTTGAGTTTAGCTTTGATCTGACTTGATCATTGTCTCTGATCATCTTCTTCTGGCCATCTGTGTTTATCCCTAACTTTGGCTTCTCTGTTCCTTGACTTTGGCTTCTCTGTTCTTTTGATATAGTTGCTGTTGGTTTTGCTACTGTTTTTTGAACTGCAACTCGACATTGATTCTTGTTCAATCATATTACATTTGCCTGCAGTTCACTGTGTTGCATTATTTCTGTACACATTGTAGCCTTCACTGTTCACTGCTTTATGCATTGAGTTGCATCACTGGTCTTTGCATTGTGTAGTTGCCATATCTTGTGCTCGAGCTCTTTACCCACAGTAGCATTCATGCTTCATTGTTATCTGGTAGCTCTCGAGTCTTGTTCATGTCATCACTGCATAGCTGTGTTGCCATATTGATCCCTCTGTTTGCTTTGGCTTCACTGCATAGCATATTGGTACATATTAAAAATGTTGCATCATTGAGTTGCACTGCACTTTTGTTGGAATGATTTCAACATTGATGGTCTTTGGTCTCTGTTTGGCCTGTGATCTGTAGAGTTCATTTCAGTTGTTGCAGTTTCTTGGTCATTGGTTAAAGTTTGTTTTGCATGCTGTTGCCTTCAGTGTACATGCAGCTTTGACCTTGTCTGTATATGTTGCCTGTGTAGATTTTATTGTTGCAATTGCCACTTTGAGTTGTATTGCCATATAGTTCTTCCAGTTGAGCATTTGATGTTCATGTATGCAGATTCCACTGATACAAGTTTGTATTTGCACTTTCAGTTGAGTAATTTCTACTGTCTTGGTCACATGATTTTTCCAATCAACCACTTGAGTTGAATCTGGTTTGGATTTGACCTTGTTTTTGGTAGACTGTGCGCACGAGTTGGCGAGGCAGTGCACAAGTCTATACACGTGTGTACTGCAGCCACTCATGATTACCTGTCCCTGATAAGAATACTGATATGCACAGATATTACACAATCAAAAATGATGACAATAACCCATATATCTGAGACAACTATAAAAACAAATTCTATATTTTTGAAAATTAAAATTTGTTAATTTTCAGATTAATGCTGTGGTTGTTAATTATACAGGTACACAGGAGACAGGACAAGAACTGGAGCTGGACAATGCAGATAGATATAGCTGAGTGTTGAGTGATGTAGTGAGGAAACAAATGTAAATATGAAATGTATTAAATCAGTGTATGAGCTGAAAACTTTTGTACTGTATAATATATTTTATTGAATAAAAAATACTGATTGAATTTGTTAAATTCTGTGCAATAGTATTATTATTCAATATGAATATTTATTCCTATATGTGTATAGTACATGTTATCCCGCCTTTTGGCAAGGCCAGGACACCAAGGAATTGGTTGGATTCCGAGCATCGCCTGTCATGGATATCGCTGAGTTCTGAATTCGGATCGAGCTACAATTGATAAGACATGACTAGGAAAGCAAAGTGAACCTACGTTCCAAGTTTCAAGTCAATCTGAATTCATATGCTCAAATTATGATGGATGCAAGTTGAAGGGAAAAGCATGTTTTCGTATCCATCGATATGATTCAGTTCGTACCCATCATGAGCGCCGTTTCGTATCGATAGAGGTAGCTGTGTTTCTCAATCCATCAAGTTCGTATCGATCGGGTTCGTGTCCATCGATAGTTAGTGCAACTCGTATCGGTTGGCCAAATGTCTGTTTCGTATCCATCTAGCCCGTGTCCATCATCTGCTTCGCATCGGCACGATTCCACGACTTCGTAACGATCAGATTGGCAACGTTCGAACCCATTGAGTTCGTATCGATCAGGTTCGAATCCCTCAACAGATGACGTGCCTCGCAACCATCAGTCAATGTCAACTTCGTATCCATTGAGGCACTATTCTTCGTATCCATCAGAAGACCTTACTTCGAATCCATGCCCAGTGACTTATTCGTATCTAACGAGTCAACCAACTAGGGTGATGTGTCATCCATCGAAGCAAACAAGGCGAGATATATGGAGTCGAAACGGTCATCGCGGAGTGAAAATTGGATCGAGACGAAGTGCGCACGCCACATCATCTCAGAGGCACGTGCAGGGATGAATGCGGGGGGATCGACTCGAAGCAATGGAGTCGAACAGAACAGCCAACGTTGAAATCTATTTCGTATCGACGATATCT
This sequence comes from Allium fistulosum, assembly GCA_030737815.1. Taxonomy (NCBI): domain Eukaryota; kingdom Viridiplantae; phylum Streptophyta; class Magnoliopsida; order Asparagales; family Amaryllidaceae; genus Allium; species Allium fistulosum. The sequence continues at coordinate 731,637,329 of CM060904.1, read as the reverse complement.
CGCAATCCACTGATCCAAATCCAATGAAATTTACACAGAAGTTTGCATACACACAACAGAATGTCTCTGCAAAATTTCAGCTCGATTGGACATCATTTTGATCGATACGAAATGGATTCCTATCGATAGCAAATCGAGGAGAAACTTCCGGAGGTTGGTCGCGTGGGCCCCCTCACGTGCCAGACCGAGTCTCCCAAAGTTTGAACGAAATCTAAGCCTCCTACGCCTATAAATAGAGCCCCAGAGCATACAGAAAAAGGATCTTTTGATCCTAAAGCATCCAGACTCTGCCGGATTGAGATTTGCATCTTATTCCCATTGTTGAATTCGAATTCTAAACTGTAATTCACTGTTGTTCGCTGTAACTGCTTGTAATCATCGAAAGAGAATCAATAAAATCATCAAAACTTCATAGTGGACGTAGGCACTACGCCGAACCACTCTAAATTGCTTGTCTTTGCATTTTACGTTCTTGTTTGTTGGAGTTTTTATTAGATAATTTCTATTTTACATTTATATTATTCATTTTACCTCTTCAAATAACTCCCGAAGAGTGTTGTGCCCATTTTTGGTACAAACACTTTGGTGCTTTCACTGAGAACACCAATTTTTTTCTCCTACTCTTTGGATCTGCCGTCGATACCGGATTGCATAAATCCAAGAGGAAGATCCAGATATCCGATCCGGAATCCTTCCATTCTATTCAGATTTGCTCAAAGTCTAGGAAAGGACTCCACCGCTAAAGACGGTTAGCACAAGAACTGCCGCTACCATTGCTGATCAAGAAGGCCGAGATAGACAAAATCCTACACAGCAGCCTTCTTCCAATCAGGACAACACTGCTCACTCAGATCCGTCAGGACCAGTCACCCGACAAGAGTTCCAAGTGTTGCTCCAGGAATTGACCCAAAGCCGACAACAGTTGGCCGAACAGTTGCGCGCCAATGTTGAATTGACCAATCAACTAAACCGCCAGAGCCGCAGAAGGTCTAGGAGGGAAGATGTTTCCCGCGCATCCACTGAAAGTTCCGCCTCATTTGACTATCACCACAGGACTACCCATCCCCGATTAGAAGGAAGTCACGCACAAACTACCGGATATCAACTCGCCTTGACTGTTGGACAATTGAGGGCAGGGCCATCGACCAGCTTTCAGACAGGGCCCTCAACACGAGGAGGCACTGCTCCACAATATACCATGGACAACCGCGCTACAACTGTCGCGGTAGAGACGAGGGCTGATGCCCGGAATCTGTCAGAGCCGAACAATCAACAGCGCTGACGTACTCCTGAACCATATGTCCCAAAAGATGCTGAGCCAAGGAGGCGAAATACGGACCGTCGACAGCGCCCGGTCCAAACTCGCACTGTGGAACCCGACCACACCTTAGCTCAGCATGCCCAGAATGTGCCAGTGTCAGACATTTCGACCATGATACGCCAGATGATTCGCGAGAGTCATGAGCTCACTAATGATGACTGGGGAATCTCCCGTAGTCATACCCCTTTCACAGACGAGATATTGTACGCTGAACCCCCTCGGCGATTCAGAATGCCAACTATCCCAATGTACGAAGGGAATAGTGACCCCAATCAACATATTTTTGAAATATGAATGGTCAATGAGTGCTGCAAGAGCTGATGACGCAGTGAAATGTCGAAGTTTCCCCATCTCTTTGGGGGGAATCGCAACCATGTGGTTTACGAGGCTACCACCCAGATCTATCTCTTCGTTTGATCAACTGGCTAAAAGGTTTGTAGAGCAGTTCCGTATGCATGTTGCTAGACCGAAAGACGTTAACACCCTGTCTAGTGTTACCCAAGCTCATGGAGAGACGCTCAGACATTATTTGGAGAGGTTCCACGCAGCATGTGTTTAAATTAGTGATCCTAACGATAACTCGATCTTGATGGCATTAACCAAAGGGATCGACCCCGATTCTGAATTTGGAAATTGGTTAGCTGGAAAACCACCCGCATCGTTGGACTGTTTCTACTCGAAAGCCGCTTAGTTCTTACGGCAAGAGGACGTGAAACAGTCTAGGAAGCAGGACGATGTGAGGCCCAGTACTGAGGGAATACAGAGTAATGTAGCGGTTAAACAGTCCGGTGAGAGCTCCGGGAAAGTCCAACTGAATATACAGAACAAGCAAACCCAGCCGAGAGGAAACAATGGCCAGGATAAGAAAAGAGATCAGAACCGAGGCCCACGACGTAGGGCTCAAATGTTTGACAATTACACACCATTGAACACGTCATTGGAAAACGTATACTTACAGACTTGCAACACTATACAGTATAAGAAACCTGCTCCGAAACCCTCATCGGAGAGGCAGGTTCAGACAGGGAAGTTCTGTAGATTCCATGAAAGCTACGGCCACAATACCAATGAATGTCGACATTTGCAGGACCTCATCGAGAAGTTGATCCGAGAAAGGAAGTTAGATCAGTTTGTGCGGGCGCCGCCGCCTGGTGGAGCGGGCCCTTCAAATCAGAATCATTCACAAAATCAGGAAAGAGAGGAAGAACCCGCTCATACGGGCGGGAGGTTGGTTATCAACACAATAAGTGGTGGTCCCCACCCAGTAGACAGAAGCTGGGGAGAAATGGAGTCGTATGCTAGTTCTATCAGGCATGCAGACTTCGAATGTTGTAGTAATTGTGAGGATAGAACTCCGGCTAAACAACAGAAGATAATATCTGATGATATCTTGTTCAGGAGCCGAGACGCTGATAAGGTCGAAGCCCCTACAATCGACCCGCTAGTAATATCTGCCTAGGTAGGTCCTGCTTGGATGAAGAGGATCTTGGTTGACAGTGGGAGCTCTGTGAATATCTTGCTTAAACGGGCTTACGACTTAATGAAAATGGAGGCAAAGGATTTGAAACCCTGCCTGTCCCGAATCCACGGTTTGAACGGGAGTGCCATGGTACCCGTTGGAGTAACTAAACTATCGGTTGAGTTGGGAGTTGGAGAACGGCAGAGAGTCCGGATGTTACAATTTGTTGTTTTAGAGATTGATTCACCTTATAATGCGTTCTTGGGCCGACCGGCCCTAGCTGAGTTCAGGGCGGCCATCGCCCCATGGTGTTTGACTCGGAAGTTCCCCACCGATCGTGGGATTGGAGTCGTTCAAGGAGATCAGGCCACGGGGAGGGCCTGTTATGTTGCTGAGCTGCGCGGGGCGCAGTGTAAGGAGAAGGGAAAGGGCATAGAGGAATCTCTCTGCGTCCGTTCTATTGATAATTGACAATTGATGCCTGGGCCTCGGCCCGGGCACCACCACCAATTCCTGAAAGCCCTTGACCCTAGGGACAATGAGGATAAAGACGAATCTAAGGAGAGTCAAGCTTCTTCGGCCGAACTGACTGTGGACTTCCCAATCAATGTGGATGATGATTCAAAGATGCTAAAAGTTGGGTCTCAACTAAGCAAGTAGACACAACATGAATCGGTTGAATTTCTTCGGGCGAATCTCGACGTCTTCGCCTGGACACACTCTGACATGTGCAGGATCTCGTCAAGCATTGCAAGTCACTCCCTGAATATAGATCCGCGATATGTCCCGGTCAAGCAGAAAAGGCGCGGTATGGATCCAGAGAGATCTGCCGCCCTTAAGGAGGAGGTTGATAAGTTACAATCGAACGGTTTTATTCGAGATGCCTTGTACCCAGAATGGGTGTCCAACCCCGTACTGGTTCGAAAGCCGAACGGGAAATGGAGAACTTGCGTCGATTACTCTGACTTAAACAAGGCTTGTCCAAAAGATAGTTTCCCACTTCCTCGAATTGACCAGCTCGTAGATTCGATAGCTGGACATGAATTATTAACTTTTATGGATGCTTATTCTGGCTACAATCAAATACCTATGCATTTGCCTGACCAAGAACATACCAGCTTCGTAACCGATCTGGGACTCTACTGTTACAAAGTCATGCCCTTTGGTCTAAAGAACACCGGAGCAACATACCAACGCTTAGTCAACCGGATGTTCGCCAATAAGATCGGGAAGACCATGGAAGTTTACGTGGATGACATGCTGGTGAAGTCTTGATTCTCCACAGATCACGTCAGAGATTTAAATTCGATGTTCTGCATCCTTCGGGTTCATTGTCAATGCTCGAGGGATAGAAGCGAATCCAGAAAAGATCTGGGCAATACGGAACCTGCAAACCCCAAGAACCATAAAACAAGTCCAGAGCCTCAACGGGAAGGTAGCAGCGCTGAGCAGATTCATGTCGAAGTCCACCGATAAATGCATTCCTTTCTTTGATCATCCGGAAGGGAAAGCGAAACTTTGAATGGACTACGGAATGCGAAGGAGCATTCCGATCGCTGGTTCAGAATCTTTCCACACCACCGATCTTGTCGAAACCAGTTGACCACGAGCAATTGTACCTTTACCTGGCAGTATCAGAACATGCGATCAGTGCTGCTCTAGTTCGGGAGGAAGACAAAGTGCAGAAACCAGTCTACTATGTTAGTAAACGGCTAACAGGAGCTGAAAGAAATTACCCAAGACTGGAGAAACTGGCTTATTGCCTGGTCATTGCCTCAAGAAATCTCCGCCCTTACTTCCAAGCTCATCCTCTCACTGTGTATACCGATCAGCCGTTACGATAGGTCCTCACGCGGCCTGAGACGTCTGGTAGGTTACTCAAGTGGAACATTGAACTTAGTCAATTCGATATCACTTACGCTCCACGGAGAGCCATTCAAGGACAAGTCCTGGCAGATTTCATAGCCGAATTTACCGTTCCAGAGGATTTGCCCAAAACCAGTGAATCCCCTGAATACATATGGAAGTTGTATACCGACGGTGCATCAAACGACCGATGTTCGGGCCCCGGTATTGTACTTGAAACTCCCAAAGGCCGATCTATATGTTATGCTTTGAAGTTCGATTTTTATGCAACTAATAACGAAGCTGAATATGAGGCACTCTTAACTGGATTAAAATTTGCCAGAGATTTGAGGATTATCGCTGTGGAAATTTATTGTGATTCACAATTAGTTGTGTGTCAAGTACGGGGAGAGTATCAAGCAAGAGATCGAAGGCTGGCTGCTTACTTGGCTCGGGTTCAGGAAGTACTGAATCAGTTTGATTATTATGCCATTTATTACATACCTCGAGAACGCAATCAAAAAGCTGATTCATTGGCGAAGTTAGCCAGCACAGGTGAAGCACAGCACATGGGACTTGTCCCCGTTGAAACTTTGTCCTACCCAAGCATCGATCAAATAGAGACAGATTTTGTGTTTGAAGCCGCTCCCAGTAGAGAATCGTGGATGACTCCGTACCGAAATTACATTGAGAATGGGACGTTGCCTGAGCATAGAAATGAGAAAAGACAAATTCTACGAAAAGCTTCACGGTTCGTCATTCAGAACGGAGTCATGTACAAAAGAGGTTATTCTGTTCCTCTCCTCCGATGTATCGCACACGATGAAATCAAACGAGTGTTGCATGACGTACACGAAGGAGTGTGCGGCGATCACACCGGTGGGCAAGCCCTCGCTAAGAAGATACTCCGATACGGATATTACTGGCCGACAGTGAACCGAGATGCAGCAAACTATGCCAGAAAGTGCGATAGGTGTCAGAAACACGCCCGAATTCCAAGAGCCTCGCCTACCGAGATAACTCAAATGGTCAGTCCCTGGCCATTCGCAATGTGGGGCATTGATATCATCGGCGCTCTACCTCTAGCAAAGGGTGGTGCGAAGTACGCCATCGTCGCCGTTGACTATTTTACAAAGTGGGCTGAAGCCGAAGCCCTCGCGACCATTACGACAAAGAAAGTGATAAATTTCGTGGTTCGCAACATCATCTGTCGATTTGGACTCCCGCATACCATCATCACCGATAACGGAGCCCAATTCGAGAGTGCAGAGTTCAAGAATTTCTGTTAACGGTTTCATATCCATAAAAGGTTCTCGGTAGTTGCACATCCTCATGCGAATGGTCAGGTCGAAGCTGTCAATAAAGTTATAAAATCCATCCTAAAGAAACGACTGGAAAAGGCCGGAGGCAAGTGGGTTGATGAACTTCCTATGGCATTATGGGCCTATTGAACGACTCACAAAACCGCAACCGGACACACCCCGTTTTCCCTATCTTACAGCTCAGAGGCCGTTATTCCGATCGAGATAGAAGTGTTTTCCCATCGCATGACTTACTACGATCCGAAGATGAACGCTATACTGCTAGCTGAATCTTTGGATCTATTGGATGAGAAACGGGAAGAGGCTGACCTGAGAGCAGCCGCTTATCGGAGTCGGGTCGCCCAATTGTACAATACCAAAGTTCGACCTCGAACCTTTGAACTCGGTGACCTCGTTCTCAAGAGAATCTATCCAGTTTCTTCACATATGAAACCAAACTGGGAAGGAACATATGTGATTACACGAAGACTCGGAGATGGCACATTCAAGCTATTGACCGTTGACGGTCTTGATTTGCCAAGGGCCTGGAACAACAAGAGTCTCCGTCGCTATTACACATGACGGGCTTTATTTATTTCATTATATCTTTCCATTTAGCAATTTGTTTCTGCATTTCGAAATTTGAATTTTGTAATAAGGCAACTAACTTTGCCGCATCTTCTTATTTCAGCAATAAAATGCCATCTCTTCGAGCCAGAGCTGTGATTCTTTAAATACGATATACAACATCACAATGCACGAAGAGCTAAATCCCATTGCGCAATGGGACTTATTCAAATAGAGAGTGGCTGTGATACGACCGGTCACTCGCTAAGTGAAACCCGAGCTCGGGGGCAAGTCACTACACCAATGCTAAATAGGATTAACACGCAACAATCCTGCATTCAACTTCGTGTTCCCAGAGTGTGAAACGGGGTATAAACAATCAACTCTGTGTCCCCAGAGCGTGAAACAGAGTATAGACAATCAACTCCGTGTTCCCAGAGCGTGAAACGGAGTATAAACATTCAACTCCGTGTTCCCAGAGCGTGAAACGGAGTATAAACATCAAACTCCGTACTCCCAGAGTGGGAGACGGAGTATAAACATTAATCAAACTCCGTACTCCCAGAGCGTGAAACAGAGTATAAACATTCAACTCTGTGTTCCCAGAGCGTGAAACGGAGTATAAACATTCAACTCCGTGTTCCCAGAGTGCGAAACGGAGTATAAACAGTAAACTCCGTACTCCCAGAGTGCGAGACGGAGTATAAACATTAATCAAACTCCGTACTCCCAGAGCGTGAAACAGAGTATAAACATTCAACTCCGTGTTCCCAGAGCGTGAAACGGAGTATAAACATTCAACTCCGTGTTCCCAGAGCGTGAAACGGAGTATAAACATTCAACTCTGTGTTCCCAAAGCGTGAAACGGAGTATAAACATTCAACTCCGTGTTCCCAGAGCGTGAAACGGAGTATAAACATGCAACTCCGTGTTCCCAGAGTGCGAAACGAAGTATAAACAGTCAACTCCGTGTTCCCAGAGCGTGAAACGGAGTATAAACATGCAACTCTTTATTCCCAGAGTGCGAAACGGAGTATAAACATTCAACTCCATGTTCCCAGAGTGCGAAACGGAGTATAAACATTCAACTCCGTGTTCCCAGAGTGCGAAATGGGGTATAAACAATCGACTCCGTATTCCCAGAGTGCGAAGCGGAGTATAAACATTCAACTCCGTATTCCCAGAGCGCGAAACGGAGTATAAACAGTCAACTCCGAACTCCCGGAGCGCGAGTCAGAATGTGGACACTAACTCCAATTTCTCAGGATATGAATTGAAGTACTAACGTCAATTTTAAAATTCCCAGAACATGAACAACCGCTCATGAGATGACTTGTATCCCCAGAGTGTGGATGACATTATTCATAAGGAAACAAGTGTGGTTCGCTCGCTCGATCCTCACTCCTTGCGATCGCAAGCTAATCATCATAACTTAACCCCGGAACTGGGGGCAGGTTCAAGTGTTAATCACGACCCGAAACTGCATAATGCCAAGTCCGATTCAATCTCCGATCACAACTCAAGTCCGAGATTTCCAGACTTGGCAGACAAAACGAGCTATGCTTAAACGTTAAAATAATGCAAGTACACCGGACTGAAGTTCGAACACTACAACATTCAAGCGTAAAAGGAATCTAAGTTGAAACAAGAAAAAAAAAATTTATTTCAACTAATCAAAAGCAATGGTTCATACACGAGCCTTTCCAAAAAATTCCTACTAGCAGGGGCCGAACCAGCATCTAAACACGGCCTACGAAAAGGAATAAGATAGCGAAATTCATGACTGCAAAAAGGGAAAACTCATGCCTAAAATAAAAAAGAAAAGTCCATCTAATCTTTCTGTCTCCTTAGCTTCTTCTTCTTCGAAGAACTACTGGAGCCGCCGGTGATCTTTCGTTTAGAGCCCTTCTCCTTAGGCAAGCTTCCCTCGAACGAAGGCATGATGTTGACATCATCCTCCGAGCTAGAATCTATGGAAATGCTTCCCGCAGGAGGGGTTGGAGGAACATGATCTACATCCGGGGGCGGGACTGGCACACTAGCATCAACGAGCGTGCCCCCGGGAGATACAATCATAAGAGGAGTAGGGCACTGCACCGCCATCTAAGCTACCGCCATGCGCCGCTACCGCCATCTCGGCATTAATCTCAGCCAACATCATTGCTTCTCGCTGTGCTCTAACCTCACTATGAGCCATAGTGGTCTGAGTTGAAATATCAGAAGCAGACGAGAATCCGCCCAGGCCGAATGGTAAGTCTGCAAAGGGATCACTCTGACGGCCAAGGAGCTCATTTATCATCTGTTCATCGAAAGAGAGTGAGCTCCCCTGCATTACTTCGACCGGTGCTATTGTCACAACGGAGGTCGCCTCAGAGATGATGGCCTCCGGTACTTGGCATGGTTCCTGGGCTGCAGAAGGCGCGGTAGGTGCAACTTCAATCATTGATCAACGAAAAGAAACGTTTGTTAATATACACTTCTATACAATTTCTTCGATCCAGACATACAAGAAGTTAGTTCAAAGTACCTTCCTCGGTTTGGCTCGTGGTCGTCTGAATGACTTCAGAAGGATGCTCCTTAATAGGAGATAGATGTGGTCGGTCTGGATCATATGCCGGTATAGGCTGGGAGTCGATCGTCGGAGTTGGCTCAGATTGAGATGATACGACAATCTCAGAACTCATAATACGGTGCCCAGCACCAGAGCTTTCTCCAACTTCCTGAGACTGGGCGCCAAGCCTCTCCTTCTCATGAGAAATCATGGAGCCATGGAGAACTTTCTTTTCATCATCATTAAGAATGCGGTTCTCCAGCTCGAATTCATCGATGGCTTCATCGGGATGCCCAGATTTCTCCTCCTCAACCAGCGTGTTCCAAGCGTTGTAGAGATGTGTTGGATAGTCGTCGAGCCAAGTCAGATCTCGATGCCTTAGCACGTTGGCATTGTAAGTGACAAGTAGCTCTTCTACCTCAGCCTCAATCCTGGCCTCAGCCTGTCGTACTTTCTCATTAACCCTAGCTTCAGCTTCGCGGACTTTTTCCATAGCCGCATCCTTCTCCTTCCGGAGCACCACTGCCTGATCACAGGCCTCCTGAGCAGAGACATTTGCCACATCCTTCTCCCTCGCCATATCGGAAAATTTTGATTTCAGCTCATTAAGCTCCTTGAGAGCGGCGTCTCTCTCGGCAGTAATGGTGGTATTCCTATGACCCATGTCTTCGATTGCGGTGTAGTGCTCTTGTTTCATTCTGGTCATGGCCGAGTTTACCTCATCGACCTTTTTAAGAGCTTCCATTTCGGACTTGCGGGAAGACTCGGCCTCAGTGTTGAGCACTTTCATGATCCGGTCTTTGTGGCCCAGCTCCTTCTCCAACTTCTCGATGACAACACCTCGATCGAATGCCACTTTGGATGCTTTCCTCGCGGCCCTTGCCCACTCTTTGTACTGAAAGAATATGTCCGCAACATAATCATGGATAGTATTTTCAGCTGACGGCGGAATTCTCTTCAGGTGTGGAGGAAAGACATAACCGTCAAAACAGATATCGGGGAATTCCTTCCTCATCTGTGCCAGTTTAAGTGCTCCTTCCCCGGTCGAGTCAGTTATGCCCGGCGTAGTGGTTGAGGAGGTGGCTATTTCAGTTCCGCGTGGAGGGTCGGATCTCATAACATGAGAAGGCGGTTTAGGCCGTGAAGTCTCAGGAGGGCGTGACACCATAGCTGTGGGCGGTGCAAAGGTCCTAGGCGGGGGAGAGCGGGATCGGGACCGGTGTACATATCTGTCAGACTTCTCTTGACCAGAATGCCTTGAATCGTAGTCTCTGTCTCCCTCTTTCCTTCGTGGTTCATAATATCGGCGCTTGTTACGCAAACTACCAAGCACAGAGCCGCGATCAGACATCGTACCTGAAAAGTAAAATACGGAAGATCAGTAACCGTTTATGATATACTGTGTACAGTTAGAAAACTGTGCTGTGAAGAGTGTATGGATGTGTAACCCCCCGGACCAACCAGAAGTGTCGATCGCGCTAGTGGGAAGAGACTCGCTAACGTCGAGGGTATGCTGCAGTTCATCCAATTCAACGACATGTTGCGTAGACGCAAGGTCCGGAATTGGAAGGTCAGCGAGCCCTTCGAATTGATTTTCGGCTTGCGGGTAGGATGCCTCCGAGATTTTAACGCCTGAAGAAAGGCGATTTAAGACCACGGACTTCCACCTCCTAGATTTAGCCTGTTTAAAGGCCACTGCCTTGCCCTTCCTTTTTTCATCGGAATCCGGGGTTGCATCAGCAGGCCCGACCAACGGCTCCTCATCGGTATGAGTTCTTTCAGAGTCAGGTTCCTCGATTATTACGACTTTGGGTTTCTTTCGCTTAACTTTTTCTCTGGAGACAGTCTTTAGTGCGCCATCGAGCCTTATGCTTTGTCTCCTCCCTATCAACCCAAGAATTCTGAGATTCCGGTCCATCAACAACAATTCGATATTCCTTTCTTCACCCGGAATTTCCTGAAGAACCCAGACAATCTCTTTATAGTAACCGCCTTCAGGTCGCTGGATTATTGCTGAAAGAAAACAAAAAGAGCAAACATAAGTTCGATTTCATTCGTGCATTGCCTTGTCAACTACTTGGAAAAATAATGGTACTCACGTCTGAACAGCCATCTTCTGGCAAACCCCGGAGGACATCGGACGTAGAACCACTCCGACTTGAAGTAGCTCAGTCTAGTCCAAGACCCCGTGACCACTTGGCAGTTTCTTACAGACTCCAAGAATGTGAAAGATGGACTGTCGGTTCGACTTTTGAAGTTGAACAAATATCTTATGTCGGTCATGCGAGGAGGTCGATATAGGTACTCCATAAATGCAATGAACAGGCTATTGAGTGAAGCATATCCATTCAAGTGAAGCTGAGATGGGGTGATCCCCAGATAAGCCAACACTTCTCTTATATAGTCGTTGAACGGAGGAAGTGTCCCGGCTGCGCACGCATGACGGTTAAATGCAGTGTATCCCTCTGGGGATTATGCGGTCTGTCATCTGGCCTCGGCAATATTACGTCGTCCAACGATAAACCATGCCTTAAGCATATTCTCCCTAGCATATCTTCGGAAATATTGGACGGGACAGAATCAGGTGGGCTATTGATGAGGGACGCGTCAGGCAACTCGTCTGGAGCTGGATCAATAACTTCGGCCTCAATATCCGGAATCTCAAGTCTGGGAGGGGTCAGATTCTAAGTTTCCTACTGCTGCGAACTTGATGGTTCCATAACTAGCTAACTCACGAGAAACCATCATTAGACGATAAAAAGCCCATGCATTCCCCAGTGTAAAGTGTATGAATGAGTTGTGTAGTGAAAGTGTTGTGCATGATTTGAGCAAATTCTGCAGAATTAAAGAAAATATGCAAAAGACGAAACTTTGAAAGTCAGACCAGAAATGACCGTCATTGCTGACCGTCACAACCGCGCCATCCAGATACTAACGATCGATTCAAGTTAAAGTTCATCATACTTCTGTTTTTTGTTAAATAGCAGTTCCATCGACGAGCTTCGAAAGGCAGTCAAATATGTAGTTCTGTGACCAAGTACAATTATGCAAGGCAGAAGCTCGTCAAAGTCAAGTGTTCAAGTATTCAAATTTCTCTAAGTTCATCAAAATTTGGGTTAAGAATCGATCGCTGCACTTTGTTTTCGTATCGAGTCAGGGGGATCACGCTGTTCAGCCTGGCCGCGTTCGAATCGATACATTCGTATCGATCGTCTTGGAATAGGAACGTTTCGTATCGATCAGACTGGAGTGAAAGTGCTTCGTATCGATTAGGTTCGAATTGATACATTCGTATCGATCAGGCTGGATTGAGAGTGCTTCATATCGATCAGGTTCGAATCGATACATGTCGTATCGATCGAAGGCAAGCCAATTCGCATCGATCAGGTTCGTCGATTTCGCATCGATCTGAAAACAATGGCTTCACATCCATCGCCGCTCTCGTCTCCACACCGATACGAACGTATGTCGTCTGGATCGATTCGAATACTCCCAGTTCAAGTCGATATGAAATGAGGTTAGAATGATTTCCTTCGTCTCTCCTTCTTCCCCAAAGGATCTCAACTCCATGGCCACGCTCCATCCCCCAATCTTGTCTTCCATCGTCCAGATCTCGAATTCGTCAAAACTGGTCGAAGAAGCAAAGAGAATGATGGGGATCTCGAGTTTCGTCATTATTAACAAGATTCTATCCATTAATTACCTGATTTTAGCGATTACACTCAGAGGATCGAAAGTTTGGTTCGATTCGAAAATAAGCAGTTATATCTCTCAGTCTATCGATACGAAGGTAGAAAAAGAGAACAGAGAGCAACAGTAAAAATAGAAGGTAAAAAAGTGAAAAATGACAAAGTCCCAGGTATTTATATGGAGCCTAGGGTAGGACCGAGTCGATTCGTCTCCCAGTCAACCTGACCGGTCGCAACCAGTCAAACAGCGTATCGATACGGACGCTCGTTTCGAATCCACCAGACTTCATCGATTCGAAGCGCACAGGGAAACCACCTGAAATCGATGGGCACCATCGATTCAAAGCATCCACTTTATGGGCCATCGATTCACAATAGAGCAGGTCTGTCGATACGAACACGGTTTTCGTATCTATCAGAACCCATCGATACGAATAATTGTTCGTACCCATCAGTTCAGCCCACATCGATACGAAAAAATACTTTCCAACTTCTTGCATCGATTCATGAGAGGATCGATACAAGAGGATAGTCAGAAAAGACCATCACATGTTGTTTCAACTCGAATCTCAAATCGGTTCAGGAGAGGACCGATGCAAAATTCAATAAAGAGCTAAACTGACAGCGATCCACGAACTTGCAACTTTTCAAAGCACGTCATGTTTTCACAAGACGTACTTTGGGGGGCAAATGTTATCCCGCCTTTTGGCAAGGCCAGGACACCAAGGAATTGGTTGGATTCCAAGCATCGCCTGTCATGGATATCGCTGAGTTCTGAATCCGGATCGAGCTACAATTGATAAGACATGACTAGGAAAGCAAAGTGAACCTACGTTCCAAGTTTCAAGTCAATCTGAATTCATATGCTCAAATTATGATGGATGCAAGTTGAAGGGAAAAGCATGTTTTCGTATCCATCGATATGATTCAGTTCGTACCCATCAGGAGCGCCGTTTCGTATTGATAGAGGTAGCTGTGTTTCTCAATCCATCGAGTTCGTATCGATCGGGTTCGTGTCCATCGATAGTTAGTCCAACTCGTATCGGTTGTCCAAATGTCTGTTTCGTATCCATCCAGCCCGTGTCCATCATCTGCTTCGCATCAGCACGATTCCACGACTTCGTAATGATCAGATTGGCAACGTTCGAACACATCGAGTTCGTATCGATCAGGTTCGAATCCCTCAACAGATGACGTGCCTCGCACCATCAGTCAATGTCAACTTCGTATCCATCGAGGCACTACTCTTCGTATCCATCAGAAGACCTTACTTCGAATCCATGCCCAGTGACTTATTCGTATCTAACGAGTCAACCAACTAGGGTGACGTGTCATCCATCGAAGCAAACAAGGCGAGATATATGGAGTCGAAACGGTCATCGCGGAGTGAAAATTGGATCGAGACGAAGTGCGCGCGCCACATCATCTCAGAGGCACGTGTAGGGATGAATGCGGGGGGATCGACTCGAAGCAATGGAGTCGAACAGAACAGCCAACGTTGAAATCTATTTCGTATCGACGATATCTCGCAATCCACTGATCCAAATCCAATGAAATTTACACAGAAGTTTGCATACACACAACAGAATGTCTCTGCAAAATTTCAGCTCGATTGGACATCATTTTGATCGATACGAAATGGATTCGTATCGATCGCAAATCGAGGCGAAACTTCCTGAGGTTGGTCGCGTGGGCCCCCTTACGTGCCAGACCGAGTCTCCCGAAGTTTGAATGAAATCTAAGCCTCCTACGCCTATAAAAAGAGCCCCAGAGCATACAGAAAAAGGATCTTTTGATCCTGAAGCGTCCAGACTCTGCCGGATTGAGATTTGCATCTTATTCCCACTGTTGAATTCGAATTCTAAACTGTAATTCACTGTTGTTCGCTGTAACTGCTTGTAATCATCGAAAGAGAATCAATAAAATCATCAAAACTTCATAGTGGACGTAGGCACTACGCCGAACCACTCTAAATTGCTTGTCTTTGCATTTTACGTTCTTGTTTGTTGGAGTTTTTGTTAGATAATTTCTATTTTACATTTATATTCTTCATTTTATCTCTTCAAATAACTCCCGAAGAGTGTTGTGCCCATTTTTGGTACAAACAGTACAATCTGCAAACACATCTATAAATTGATATATATTTTGTTATCATCAAACAAGAAACAAACATCAAACAATCTCCCCCTTTTGATGATGACAAATATATATATTAAAGATTTTGAAATTCTGATAAATGTGTTTGAGCATGAAATTTTTAGCTCCCCCTATATGAATGCTCCCCCTACATGAATACTCCCCCTACAACTGAGACCACTCCCTATTTAAAAGATTTAGGAAATTACAGAAGAATAAAAGAACTATAGAAAAATAACTAACATCATTTAACAAATCTGGTGAAGTATTCCAAAAATACTTATTTCCTTATCAAAATCTCGTTCTTCTCCCCCTTTTGTTATCATCAAAAAACTGACAAAAAAATAATGGAACAGTAGGGGAAAAACAAATGTAAACCCAAGAAAAACCATAATATATCATAACAAGATAACAATTTCCACATTTTAGAGAATGGATCGATGATTTGGTTTTTATATAATGAGAAGAGGGTTGTTTTTTCTTTAAAAATAATTTGAACATTTAAGCACAAAAATAAACACTTACTAACCACGCATAACCATAAGGACTTTTAAATGGGATTAGCAGTTACTCATTAGCTATCAAGCTCCATCCATGCATAACTATAAGGACTTTTAAATGAGAATGGAGTGATGATAAACTAAAATTCACATGATCCATCCATACATAACCATAAGGACTTTTAAATGAGAATGGATGCATGAGAAATATTTAAAAAAAAATTTCCTTTATTTTTCTTTTTAATTTAAAAAGTAATTCACTCTTCTCATTTTTCAAAACCATTATGAATGATAGAAAGATGGTAGAAATAGAAATGGTCGTGGAATAAGTTACCAAATTAATCATATTATGAAATTTCTTAAAATAAAACAAACATATTTCTACTACTGAATACCATATTCGAATCAATCTTTGAATAATATCCAAAACAGGTTTGAATCCTAGAAATTGAAGTTGAAAATAAATATCTAAGAATATTTCAACAAAAGAATTGAAAAATGATAAGTCAATTTCCATAATCCCCAAATCCAAACATAATCTGAAAATCTATCTTCGGGGAGGGGTTTTGTGAAAATATCAGCAAGTTGATCCTCAGTTGAAATGAATTCAATGCATATGTCTTCCTTAGAAATGTGATCTCTAAGAAAGTGGTGTCTCACATCAATGTGTTTTGTGCATGAATGATGAACAAGATTATTAGACAAGTCTATTGCACTTTTACTATCACATTTTATTGGAACTAGTTTATAAACTAAGCCAAAATCAGAAAGAGTTTGCATCATCCATAAAATTTGAGCACAATAACATCCTAAAGCAATATATTCTGCTTCAGTGGTGGATAATGCAACACAATTCTGTTTTCGACTTGACCATGAGACTAATGAATGTCCTAGCATGAAACATGTCCCACTAGTGCTTTTCCTGTCAACCAATGAACCCGCATAATCAGCATCAGAATAACCAACTAAATCAAAATTTTCACAAGAATGGTACCATAGTCCAAATTTGTGTGTGTGTGAAAGATATCTCAAAAATCGTTTAGTGGCTTTGAGATGAGATTCTTTAGGGTTAGATTGAAAACGTGCACACAAACACACAGAAAACATAATATCAGGTCTAGAAGCAGTAAGATAGAGAAGTGAACCGATTATCGCTCGATATTTCTTCTGATCAACAGCAACTCCTTTCTCATCTTTGTTCAACTTCGTTGATGGGCTCATAGGAGTTTTCATTGGTTTGGAGTTCTCAACTCCAAATTTCTTCAACAGTTCCAACACATACTTGGATTGTGAAATGAAAATACCATCACTGCTTTGCTTGATTTGAAATCCAAGAAAATATTTCAATTCTACAACCAAGCTCATCTCGAATTTAGCCTGCATGACTTGTTCAAATTTCTCACACAAGAGTTCATTAGTAGCACCATAAATGATATCATCCACATAAATCTGAACAATTAAAAAAAATCACTTTCTTTATGTAATAGAAACAGTGTCGTGTCATCACTTCCCTTTTTAAAGCCATTTTCCAAAAGATATGTACAAAGACAGTCATACCAAGCTCTAGGAGCTTGCTTAAGACCATATAATGCTTTTTCTAGCTTATACACATGATTTGGAAAATCGTGATTTTCAAAACCAGGGGGTTGTTCAACAAAAACTTCTTCTTTCAAATCACCATTTAGAAAGGCACTCTTTACATCCATTTGTTTAAGTTTGAAACCTTTATAACATGCAAAACTTAGCAAAATCCTAATGGCTTCTAACCTAGCAACTGGAGCAAATGTTTCATCAAAATCTATGCCTTGTATCTGGTTATAACCTTTTGCGACCAACCTAGCTTTGTTTCTAATTACATTTCCGGATTCATCAAGTTTATTTTTTAAACACCCATTTAGTTCCAACAATTGGATAATCTTTAGGCCTAGGTACTAATTTCCAAACTTTATTTCTCTCAAATTGATTAAGTTCATCTTGCATCGCTAAAACCCAACTTTCATCATTAAGAGCCATTTCAACAGACTCAGGTTCAATCTCAAAAATATTTTCAACAACTTTTAAACAAAATGATTTTAAATTTAAGTCGTGTTAACTATCAAACTAATATCATAGTGTCAGATTTAGAAACCGTAGGATCAACAGTCATTAAAACATCATCATTATTTCAAAACAATTTCTTGAAGTTTCACCAATAAAGTTCCAACAGTTTCAACAATTTCTAAAAATCCTTTTTATAGCATGAGTAATCAGTAATCAATTAACATCATAATTTGACCAAACAGATTAAATTCAATGATGGAAAAAATGGTTGGTCAACTTTTAAGCACAAATCAAAGTCATAGATAAGAACAAGTCATGTAAGATCATATCAAGTTAGTTAGAATCTGTCAACCATCATAATTACTTCAAGTAATTCTATTTAAAGATGATTGGTTAATAAAAAAATCAGAATTAACATCATCAATCATTTCACATAACTGGCTGATTTAGATTATGGTGCAGATTTTCACATTTTATCTATCGTTTGAAAATAAATACAATTACCTGTTTTACTTGTACGATAATCTTTCGTTGTTTGCCCATTGTGAATCTGTTACCTTTATACTAGGCTAAGGAACGTTGATTTGTCGCTCGTTGTGTGTCTGGAACAGCCAGAATCCAGATAACACTAATGTTGTTCCTTAGCCTGCCACCACACCTACACTGTAAAAGATTTTTGTGACCTATTTGTTTTTATAAGTCCATGGTTGTTAGTGGCAGAATAATTTGATGAATATGTTTGAGTAAACCCAAAACTATTAATATATGTTCCTTTTGGCACCCAAACTTGTTTTGTTCTTTCATTCCTGTTCCAATAGACATGAAATTTGTTTGTAGAATTCTTAGGAACCCAAACTTGTATAAATTTTGTGTTCTTGTTCCTATGACTATAATTTTCAGCACGATTTCCAATTATTTCACGTTTAGTAAAGACACTCTTACCTTTTGCATTATCATCAACTTGTGTTTTCCCAAAGCCTAGTCCTTTTCTGTTGTTAGCAAAAAGTTGGTTTCCCAATAGCATGTTGAATGATTTTTCTCCTCTTGAAAAGTTATTCAGAGATTTCTCAAGATTTTGAACTTTGGTTTTTAGTGTTGTGTTTTCAGTCACAAGTGAGGTGCATCTATTTATAAAATCCTTTTTCCTAGTGTCAATGGTTTCCTTAAGACTCAAGTTTTCTTTTTCAAGATTCTCAAAGTTATTCTTAAGTTTTGATAATTCTGAATCTAAAATTTTACATTTTTTACAGTCTAGGTTTTGAATATTTTCAAGTTCAGTTTCTAACCTAGAATTTTCATGGACAAGTTCTCTCCTATTAGATTTCAGTTTTTCAATTTTAGAATCAAGAGTATCAATTGTTTTAGTAAGATCACAACACATAAAAACAAGTTCTTTATAAGAATAGTTACTTACCTCATTAGATTCCTCTGAGCTTTCTTCTGAATCTGATTTTGCCATAAGACACAAATTAGCCTCCTCTGAGCTATTATTCGAAGCTTCTTCTCCTTCTTCATCATCGCTCTCTTCTTTTCTCTTTAAGGAAATCGTCTTTATCTTTGATTCGGAGTTGTTGCGTTCCTCCTTTGTTTTTAGCTCAATCTCATATGTCATCAAGTTGTCGATCAACTCCTCCATGCTTAGTTTACTCAGATCTTTCGATTCTTGTATTGCCATGACTTTTGCCTCAAAGCTCATCGGTAAGACTCGTAGCACCTTCCTCACAAGCTATACCTCTGTGAATACCTTCCCAAGCGCTCTAGCATTGTACACCAAAGTTGAAAAGCGTCCAAACATGTCCTTTATGCTCTCGCCTTTGTCCATCACAAAGTTCTCATATTCATTGGTGAATAGGGCTAGACGAGACTCCTTGACTTGAGAAGTTCCTTCATGTGTCACCTCCAAGGTATGCCAAATTTCCTGCGCAGTTTTACAATGAGAAATTCTATTAAATTCATTCTTATCAAGAGCACAGATCAAAGCATTCATGGCTTTAGCATTTGTAGTTTCAATTTCTTATCGTTAGCATTCCACCTCTCCTTAGGTTTAGGAATCTCAGTATCACCAACAGTTATAGTGGGAGATGTGTAGCCAGTTTCAATAATGTCCCAAACATCATAATCAACAGAACTAAGATAAATACCCATCCTAACTTTCCAGTAAGCATAATCATTCCCATTAAACATGGGTGGCCTAACAATAGATTGCCCCTCAGAAAAAGCATTATTTGGTGGATTCATAACTCTAGAGTTAAAGTAAAAATTACCAGGCTCCGATACCACTTGTAGGATCTAGATTAACCCTAGAGGGGGGGTGAATAGGGTTATAGCAAATTTTCTCGAATTAAACACAAACTGCAGATAAGTAAATATGCTGAAAAGAAAATCACACACAAAATTTACCCAACTTCGGCAACCCCTGCCTACTGCTGCATTCCCAGATTTCTATTAGGATTAAACAGTCTCCCGCTTACAAACACTCTAACAGACTCGCACACCCTGCTACCGCCTATAGAGTTTTGCAAACTCGCAAACCCTGCTTACTGAACTAATCCTAACTAGACAATCTGACACTACCTAAACCCTAGGTGGTGATTTACCCTGATTTAATTCGAAAAGTACAAACTTAAAAACAGAAAATAAGAGCAAAATTAAATCTAATCTTGAAAACTATTTTGCTCTTTAAAATAACACGGACCAAACTAAATTAGAACAAATTATAAACTAAAGCTCCTTTTAGTTTATCAAGCTCGGTCCTTAAAATTCTTTACTCCGGCCCAAAATTTCTATCGACCCGCTTGTTTATTTTCTTCTAGCCCAAACACGTTGACCCGATCCTTTTTGATGAGATAATTAGGGCTTCGGCTCTTCTGTGAAATTGAATTAGGGATTTTGCTCTTCGTTGTTTCTCTGTAATTTGGGGCTTCTGGTTGATGTTCGAAGAGGTCGCTCGAATTCGTTGCTCTGTTGATTAACTTTGCTGCTTGCCTCAAGATGATTGAGTTAGTCGATCGTTCGTTGGCTTTGGTATGTGATTTCTGTTCTGTGCGTTTTAATTTGATTGCTTGCTTGTCAATGATGATTTGGGTTTTATTTCTGCTCTGCACACTTTCTCGATGATGATATCGGGGTCTTTATATAGTCGTCTGATTTGATTTTCGTGATCCCCACGTTGTTGATTCTTTCCTTTATTTTGCAGTGTTATTTTGGGAAAGAACTTCATACTCACGGTTTTGATTTTTAAACGTTCGATCTCTTTTTGAATTATATTCCAGAAACTTTCCTAAATTAATTCTGACTTTGACTTTATCAATTTGTATCTACGCTTGATTTTCAAATTGATATAACAGAATTTTAGTTCTGAACCACGACTTCGACTTTGACTTATTGTCATGTTGACTTCGCCTCTGACTTGATTATGACTTTGTGAACATCGGCCTTGAGTTTAGCTTTGATCTGACTTGATCATTGTCTCTGATCATCTTCTTCTGGCCATCTGTGTTTATCCCTGACTTTGGCTTCTCTGTTCCTTGACTTTGGCTTCTCTGTTCTTTTGATATAGTTGCTGTTGGTTTTGCTACTGTGTTTTGAACTGCAACTCGACATTGATTCTTGTTCAATCATATTGCATTTGCCTGCAGTTCACTGTGTTGCATTATTTCTGTGCACATTGTAGCCTTCACTGTTCACTGCTTTATGCATTGAGTTGCATCACTGGTCTTTGCATTGTGTAGTTGCCATATCTTGTGCTCGAGCTCTTTACCCACAGTAGCATTCATGCTTCATTGTTATCTGGTAGCTCTCGAGTCTTGTTCATGTCATCACTGCATAGCTGTGTTGCCATATTGATCCCTCTGTTTGCTTTGGCTTCACTGCATGGCATATTGGTACATATTAAAAATGTTGCATCATTGAGTTGCACTGCACTTTTGTTGGAATGATTTCAACATTGATGCTCTGGTCTTTGGTCTCTGTTTGGCCTGTGATCTGTAGAGTTCATTTTAGTTGTTGCAGTTTCTTGGTCATTGGTTAAAGTTTGTTTTGCATGCTATTGCCTTCAGTGTACATGCAGCTTTGACCTTGTCTATATATGTTGCCTGTGTAGATTTTATTGTTGCAATTGCCACTTTGAGTTGTATTGCCATATAGTTCTTCCACTTGAGCATTTGATGTTCATGTATGCAGATTCCACTGATACAAGTTTATATTTGCACTTTCAGTTGAGTAATTTCTACTGTCTTGGTCACATGATTTTTCCAATCAACCACTTGAGTTGAATCTGGTTTGGATTTGACCTTGTTTTTGGTTGACTGTGCGCACGAGTTGGCGAGGCAGTGCACATGTCTATACACGTGTGTACTGCAGCCACTCATGATTACCTGTCCCTGATAAGAATACTGATATGAACAAATATTACACAATCAAAAATGATGACAATAACCCATATATCTGAGACAACTATAAAAACAAATTCTATATTTTTGCAAATTAAAATTTGTTTATTTTCAGATTACTGCTATGGTTGTTAATTATACAGGTACACAGGAGACAGGACAAGAACTGGAGCTGGACAATGCAGATAGATATAGTTGAGTGTTGAGTGATGTAGTGAGGAAACAAATGTAAATATGAAATGTATTAAATCAGTGTATGAGCTGAAAACTTTTGTACTGTATAAAATATTTTATTGAATAAAAAATACTGATTGAATTTGTTAAATTCTTTGCAATAGTATTATTATTCAGTATGAATATTTATTCCTATATGTGTATAGTACAATCTGCAAACACATCTATAAATTGATATATATTTTGTTATTATCAAACAAGAAACACACATCAAACAATATCTAGTGAGACCATGCCGCTTAGCGGAACGGGTTTTCCCCTCACTAGTATCCAAAACAAACATGCAAATCATTTACTATGCCCACTGCACCCAAAATGATTAGTCTTAACATAATATGAAATAAAGCCATAAATCATATTTATTGGATATCTCATCCACCCATTTATTAGATATCCCATCTAAAATCAATTTATTAGAGTTCCCCTCTAAAATCTTTAAAATGACTATCTGTCATAATTTAATAAGACTATCCATCCCAAATCCATTCAAAATAAATGCAGATTATCCATCGTACATTGTTTTATAAAAGATGGTGTGGGTTATCCACCGCACACTCTATAGTTTTCCTAGGATGACTATGAACCCTTAGGTGCCAAATCCCGAGGTTAACCACCTCTTGCAAAATATTTTGACGTGAGCTATCCGCCGTATATTCCATGGTTTTCCTAGGTTCACCAAGAACCCAACACTTGGCCAGAAATATCATGATCCCTATGATTATTTATAACAACCCTAATCCCTATGATTATTTATTTTTCCCCAGGTATACCACCTGTTTAACCTATTCCCATTGGTAACCCCAATTAGGTTAAATTTAATAAAAACAGATTGATAGCCCCAATGTATAATTTCAAAAGCATATTTCTGTTTGTAACCCCAAACTATGTATCGAAAATAGTAAACCTTATCCCGATATCCCCAAGGTTTTGCAACATCAAATTTATATAAGAATCCCCTTACATATTCAAACACTATAAGTATTTTATGCTATAACCCTTCGAAGTAACCCCTTCAATTTAGCAAAGTTTTACTTAAAGAAAATGGCTAAAAACAACCCTTTAAAACCCTTCGAATGAAGCCCATTCGAAACAAATAAACATCCAAAGTTAGCCCATTCGGAAATCTTCCTTTTTAAAGCATCACAAAATCATACCTTTCGACCTTACCAAAATGTCTAACCCTTCGGCCTTGACCGAAGGTTTCCTTTTGACCCAGTCGAAAGGTTTTACCTTCGATCCTGTCGAAAGCCTGGGGTATCCCCCCTTATAAAATCATTTATAAAACTTTCGAAATCATGGAAAGTAACCCCTTCAAAAGCCTTTCTAAATCAAACCTTTCGAAATCAAAACCTTTCGAAATCAAACCTTTCGAAATCAAACCTTTCGAACTCAAAACCTTTTGAAATCAGACCTTTCGAAATCAAACCTTTCGAAACAAACCTTTCGAAATTATTGAAGATAGCCCCTTCAAAACCTTTCGCAATTATTTAAAAAAACAATGAAGTGTTGATGTTGGAACCAACCCTTCGAAAACATACTTCCGACTATGTCGGAAGGTTTTACCCTTCGGCTTTGTCGAAAGGTATTAAAACACCTTTTTAGGAAAACATTTCAAAGCAATACTCTTGAAGGTTTAAGCTTTCGAAGATCCCCTTCGAAACCTTTCTTGAATATGTAAAAATTTATTCGTTTATAAAATGATAGAGTCAAAAGATCCCCCTTCAACTTAATCAAAAGCAATTTTATTTCCATCCAAAAGCAAAAGAAGCAGCCTCCCCATCCCTTCGCCCTTTTCTTCTCTTTGGTCCCGTGCCTACCTTTTGTCTTTGGCGGAAGGTAACTGTTTGCCTTCCATTTCAGACGAAAGGTACCTTTCGACTTCATCGAAAGGGTAAAAGTGGGCTTATTGGGGATGAAGGCAGAACTGGACCCACTGAAGTGATGTTTTATCTTGTTTGTCTAATTTTGATTGGCTGAGGAACCTTCTTCTGTACTTCCAAATAGTAAAATATATACAAAAGTCAACCTTTTTATCAAAAACACTGTACTTCTTTCCCAAAATATTTCCAAAAGCAAATTTCCCACTAGTTTTAAGTAAATACGGAAGCCATTTTTCAGTTTAGCCCTTGGGCTTAAATAATTTTATTACCTTAGTAAATCACTAAGGAAAAATTCCCAAAAATCACCAAAAATCTGACAAATCATATACTTCATCATATTAAAATTTAATAGCATATGAAGATCAAAACAACTTAGAATTTAACCAAAACCGAATGAAAACGTGTTAATTATCACATTAACATTTTAAAACACCTATGTCTTATCCAAACAGAGGTTTAAATGGTTATATCCTAACCAAAATCACAAACATGAATCGGGTATAACCCATAATTGATCCAAACATACAAAAACGAGATGATAAACATGATTATTCACCTTGATTAGTTAATTGGAGAATGAGATACTTTCCTAGCATTAATTCCTTAGCTTATTCTTCAATTTAAACTCTCTCTGGAGCTTTTTAATGGCCGGTCGAAGTTTATGAGAATTAAGAATGAGAAAGTGAGAATTTATTCAAGTGGAGGAAGAGATATATACAAAGAAATGTAGCTCCATTTCTATGTTTACCCCTTAGGCTTATTTTAGTTCATTCATTTAGACACGGTCATTGGATTTATTAGTCTCATCTCCCTACTTATTCACATTATTCTATTTAATTTATTCAATTAAATATCTCGAATAATGTTAATTAAAAATTGCGGTCATTACAGACTCCCCCCTTAAAGAATTTTGTCCCCGAAATTCAGTAAGGACAAAACAACAGGCATATTGCCCATGCAGGCAAAGCTAGTATAACCTACTAGCCAAATTCTATATAACCCTATATAGAACATACCATCTAAAACAGCTCAGGAAAAGTAGCCCTAATCCTGTCTTTTGTCTCCCAAGTACAGTCCTTCACGTTGTCACTCCACTGAACTTTCACTGACCTGACTATCTTGTTCCTTAACCTCTTTTCATCTTTTCCCACAACACAAACTGGTTGCCTCACAAAAGTCATATCTGGTTCCACCACTAAATCCTCCAGTGCCGTCAGAGCGATAGTAGTTTCTGGATCATGAACATACTTCCTAAGATGAGAAACATGAAACACATCGTGGACCCTAGCTAAATTGCACGGTAAATCTACTCGGTACGCGAGTCTCCCAATCCTCTCTGATATAGGAAATGGTCCAACATATCTCGGTGTTAGCTTCTCGGCCTTCCTGAACCAAACCACACCTTTCATCGGTGATACCTTGATGAAAACTCTATCTCCAACTGAGAACTTTAGGTCCTTACGCCTTTTGTCTGCGTAACTCTTCTGCCTAGACCGAGCTTCCCTCATTCTTTCCCGTATCAACTCGATCTTCTTCGTCGCCTCTCTCACCAAATCTGAACCAAGGACCAATTTGTCTCTGGTCTCTAACCAACACGCTGGTGATTTGAAAGTGTGTACGCTTGTGCACACTAATTGTGGATCGTGTAATATGGACTGTCAATATATGCGGAATGTTATTTACAATTGCTATACAAGTAAATATTCAATAAACTAACTATATAGCAATTCACAGATATAGAATAGTAAATGCAGTAAACTATAAAAATCACACCAGGGATTTTTATACTGGTTCGGACCTCCCGTCCTACGTCCAGTCCCAGAGTCCTATCTGGATTTTCACAACCAACTACCTCGCTTCACCCGGAGGAACAGGTTTACAACACCCGAACAGCCGAACGGGATTTCGTGCCTCTTACAACACCGAGGACTTCAACAAAAACAAATACAATTGTCGTTGACAACTTGTGCTCTTGATAACACGGATTTGTCACTTATAGTACACCCTTCCTATAATCTTATCCTCAAAGTATGTGAATGATGTTTGTGAAGATTGAAGGAAGTATATTACTTATAGAATCAAAAGATATGAAATGATTTCAATGATTCAATAAGCAATTGAAATGTTTGAGAGCTCAAGACAGAGATCAATAGAATAGAGATTAGAATAATAGAATTGGTTAATTGGAATAATGATTTCATGATGTTTATATAAGAAATAAACAGTTGTAACCTTTTGTGAAAAGGTACAAACAAAGGTCATGATCATTGGTGAAGAGAAAGAGAAGCAACCGTTGAAGAAAAGGAAGTGTCTGCACGAAAGGTTGCTTTCTGTTTGAAAACGGTCGACAGGTCAAAATGGACCAGTAGACAGTAATTTGAATATATATACGTTATGTACACTTGTGCACGTTATCTGTGCATTCTGGGCAGAAACGGTCGACCGCCTTGTTTTAAACCGGTCGACCGGTTTAGCCCAGACTGCACAGTTAATGTGCACTCATACATATATACATTTATATTCAAAGATTGAAGGTATGAGATTATTTGAGGATAGATTTTAACATAAATAACACTACTAACATACCAAATAATCAACCTCTAATGTATGGAGCTCTTTGTGTCTATTTAAAACAATGAATAACTTCCTTTTGTCGATCATGGCTTATCCCTTTGTCAGAAATCAAAACTCTATAAAAATCTTGACTCAACATTCTCCCCCTTTTTGATTGATGACAACATAGTTATGAATCTCCCCCTGTATATGATCTCCCTTAGATTTTGTCTATATTCTTTATATATATATATATATATATATATATATATTCCTGCAAATAATTGTTAGCTCTTTCTCCCCCTTTGTCATCGACAAAAAGGAGTAATAGATAATGGAATAATATAGGAATGTATCAACCAGAATATCCATTTTCCTCTTTTCTTAAGTGGGACCTGCAAAAAATATAATTAAGACCATGGTACCCACTTTTTATGGGGTCCTAAGAGTTAGGTCTTAGGAGTCCAAACCCATACGGGTCCGGTATCCCCTTTATATATATAATTAGTATTAAGATGTACAGTATTCATGAAATTCTGAATATATTTATTCCTAATCAAATTGTTATTTGTTTTAGGAACCCGTATTTTGATAGTCTTGACATTTTTCTTCTGAAATTTCACAACTGGTTTTGGTTTGGAATATAATAAACTAAGATTTTTCTTAGCTCCAGTCTTTTGTACTTTCTTTTTCCTTTCATTACCAAGATGTTTCTTGGTTTCTTTTTTCCTATATCCCAAACCTTGTTTATTTGAAACAGATTGTGAACTTCCAATGATTTTTGTCAAATTTTCTCGACCTTTGTTAAAGTTAGAAACATTTTGAGTTATGTCATCTAACTTAGTTTGTAAGCTCGCCTTTTCTAGGTCCAGATTTTTGACTTTTGCCTTAAGCTCATGATTTTCAGTAGTGAGAGCATCATTTTTCTCTTTTTGAGTTTCAATTTCTTGACTCAAAAGAGATAATTGAGAGTCAACATTAGATGATGATTCTTGAAGTTTTTCAAGTTCTTCTTCTAATATTTTCTTCTCGTCTTTTAACATATCTCGTTCAAACTCTGCTCTACTCAAATCTGCTTTGGCTACTTTTAATTGACGTTTTATGTCTTTATATTTGACTATCAATTCAGAATTTATATCAAGTAATTCATCAAATGTAGGAATTTGTACCTCATCTTCTGTTGCCATAAAACAAACATTAGCTTGTTCATTTTCCTGATCACTTTCACTTTCAGATGAGGATGAGTCTGAATCATCCCATGTTACTGAGAAGGCTCGTTTCTTTGACTTGTCCTTCTTATGTTTGAATTTATCATTTTCTGACTTCTTCTTTTGTTCTGGACAATCCTTCTGCATGTGCCCCTTTTTGTGACAGTTGAAACATTCTATAGTTGATGAAGATGGTTTGTTTGATCCAGATTTCCTTTTGTTGTAATGACTGGCTTTTCGATATTTTAGGAATTTTTTGAATCCTTTTGCAATGGATGCCAAATCTTCATCTTCAGAATCTGATTCATTTTCATCTTTCTCAGCATGAAATGCTACATTTTTCTTTTCTTCGTTTTGTTCTTTTCTAGCCTGCAAATTTGCTTCATAGGACATTAAATTTCCTATCAATTCATCTGGCTTCATGATGGAAAGGTCATTAGCTTCTTCAATTGCTAATACTTTTCCTTCCCATTCACTAGTCAGAGAATGTAGAACTGTTGAAACAACATCAAAATCTGAATATTTTTGTCCTAATCCGATAAGTGCATGATGAATAGTTTGAAACCTTGAATACATATCATTGATTGTCTCATTCGGTTTCATTTTGAAACTGACTTTTCAGCATGGCTATTTTGGCTTGTTTAACCTTGTTAGTACCTTCATGAGTGGTTTTCAGCGTTTGCCAAATTTGATATGCAGTAGTGCAGATACTAACACGGTTATATTCATTTTGGTCTAATGCACAAAACAACATATTTATTGCCTTTGCATTTACGGCTGCTGCCGTTTTCTCAGCCGTTGTCCATTCTGAATATTCAGTTGTTGGATTCACTATTTCTTTTTGAGTAGCATTCCAAGCATCATAGCTATTTGATTGCATAAAAATGACATACGTGTAGCCCAATAGCTATAGTTGAGACCATTAAAGAATGGAGGTCTTTGTGTTGATTGACCTTCCGTGTAAGTGTTAGTGCTAGTGCTTGCGTTATTTGCCATATTACAAGAATATATCAAATAACGGTGTTACGGTTATATGATGACCGTGCTCTGATACCAAATGAAAGTGTGTACGCTTGTGCACACTAATTGTGGATCGTGTAATATGGACTGTCAATATATGCGGAATGTTATTTACAATTGCTATACAAGTAAATATTCAATAAACTAACTATATAGCAATTCACAGATATAGAATAGTAAATGCAGTAAACTATAAAAATCACACCAGGGATTTTTATACTGGTTCGGACCTCCCGTCCTACGTCCAGTCCCAGACTCCTATCTGGATTTTCACAACCAACTACCTCGCTTCACCCGGAGGAACAGGTTTACAACACCCGAACAGCCGAACGGGATTTCGTGCCTCTTACAACACCGAGACTTCAACAAAAACAAATACAATTGTCGTTGACAACTTGTGCTCTTGATAACACGGATTTGTCACTTATAGTACACCCTTCCTATAATCTTATCCTCAAAGTATGTGAATGATGTTTGTGAAGATTGAAGGAAGTATATTACTTATAGAATCAAAAGATATGAAATGATTTCAATGATTCAATAAGCAATTGAAATGTTTGAGAGCTCAAGACAGAGATCAATAGAATAGAGATTAGAATAATAGAATTGGTTAATTGGAATAATGATTTCATGATGTTTATATAAGAAATAAACAGTTGTAACCTTTTGTGAAAAGGTACAAACAAAGGTCATGATCATTGGTGAAGAGAAAGAGAAGCAACCGTTGAAGAAAAGGAAGTGTCTGTACGAAAGGTTGCTTTCTGTTTGAAAATGGTCGACAGGTCAAAATGGACCAGTAGACAGGAATTTGAATATATATACGTTATGTACACTTGTGCACGTTATCTGTGCATTCTGGGCAGAAACGGTCGACCGCCTTGTTTTAAACCGGTCGACCGGTTTAGCCCAGACTGCACAGTTAATGTGCACTCATACATATATACATTTATATTCAAAGATTGAAGGTATGAGATTATTTGAGGATAGATTTTAACATAAATAACACTACTAACATACCAAATAATCAACCTCTAATGTATGGAGCTCTTTGTGTCTCTTTAAAACAATGAATAACTTCTTTTTGTCGATCATGGCTTATCCCTTTGTCAGAAATCAAAACTCTATAAAAATCTTAACTCAACATGATTTGCATGGCCTTCCATACAATGCTTCAAAAGGCACCATTCCTATAGTAGTCTGATAATTGTTATTATAGGAAAAATCCACTAAGTGCAAGTGACCTTCCCAAGAACTACTAAAATCCAGCATACAAGCTCTCAACGGATCTTCCAGTACCCTGTTGACCCTCTTTGTTTTCCCATCCATCTAAGGATGGCATGCGGTACTCATCTTGAGCTTAGTGCCTAGCACACTCTGCAGGCTCTTTCAGAACTTGCTAGTAAATGAAGCATCTCTATCACTGACGATACTACTAGGAATTCCATGCAGTCTAACAATGTTCTTCATGAACAACTTAGCCAAAACAGGTGCCGTCTTGGTTGACCTTACCGGAATGAAATGGGCACTTTTGGCCAATCTATCCACTATGATCCATATACTTTCATTACCTCGGTTTGACCATGGCAACCCATCAACAAAATCCATGGATATCGAATTCCACTTCCAAACTGGAATATTCAAAGGCTGAAGCAACCGACTTGGCTTCTTATGTTCGGCTTTTACTTGCTGATAGTTCAAGCACTGCTTTACCCATAAGCCAACATCCCTCTTCATTCCTTCCCAGAAGAAACTTCCCTTCATATCCTGGTACATCTTGGTTCCCCCAGGATGAACCATAAACTTCGATTGATGACATTGCCTAAGAACTTCCTTCCTAAAGTTTCCAATATCCGGAACACATAACCGTTCCTTCTTTCTCAACCAACCCCTGCGGTCAAGAATAAAGTCCTTTAAGTCATCAATCTCGGTTCCAGTTTCTAACCTTCTAATCCTCTCGGCTAACACTGGATTCTCTTTCTGCCTAGAAGTAATCCGTTCGATCAGAACATGTCGAACTTCCAAACAAGACATCATGGAAATGTTCCGACTAGATCCAACAGTCGACCTCAACTGCACGCTGCAAGCAGCCAGTGCTTCCAAGTCTTTCCATTCTACCAACATAGCTAACACCACATTCTGATGTTTCCTGCTAAGCGCATCAGCCACCTTATTTCCTTTTCCCGGTGTATACTCGATGCTAAAATCATAAGTTGCAACAAACTCCAGCCATCTCTGCTGTCTCATGTTCAACTCCTTCTGAGAGAATAAATACCGTTTAGACTTATGATCCGTAAATAGCTTAAAGCTTTCTCCCAAAAGATAATGTCTCCACATCTTCAATGCGAAGATTACCGCTGCCAACTCCAAATCATGAGTCGGGTATCTCACTTCATGTGGTCTAAGCTGTCTAGAAGCACAAGCAATAACTTTTCCATTTTGCATTAGCACAACACCTAACTCGGTACCACAAGCATCGGTTTAAACTACCAACCCCTGATTCCCATTAGGAACTACTAACACGGGCGCATTGGTTAACAAATGTTTCAACCTAAGGAATGCCTCCTCACATTTGTCAGACCAAACAAACTTCACGTCCTTTCTAGTTAACATAGTCAAGGATGCTGCTATCCGCAAGAAATCCTTAATGAACCTTCGGTAGTAACCTGCAAGACCAATAAAACTTCTAATCTTGCTTACCGTCTCTGGTCTCTTCCAATTGTCAACAGCTTCGATCTTATCCGGATCAACTGCTAAACCTTCCTCGGAAACTACATGACCAAGGAACTGCACCTCCTTCTTCCAGAAATGACACTTGAAATTTCGCTTTTAGTCGATGTTGCCTTAGCGTCTCCAACACTATTATAAGACGATCCGCATGATCCTTCTCATTCTTAAAACATACCAAAATATCATCAATAAAAATCAACATGAACCTATCCAAGTGCTCTTGGAAAATCCGGTTCATCAAATCCATAAAGAAAGCTGGCGCATTAGTAAGCCCGAATGACACAATCAACCATTCATAAGACCCATATCTAGTCCTAAATGATGTCAAAGGAATACTGTCCTCCACTACTCTTAGCTGATGGAAACCTGTCGCCAAATCTAGCTAGAAAAACACTCTGGCTCCACTCAACTGTTCGAACAAATCATCAATCCTCGACAAAGGATACCTATTATTGATCGTCCTCTCGTTCAACATACAATAGTCGATACATATCCTTAACGACCCATCTGGCTTCTTCACGAATACCACGGCCGTTCCCCAAGGTGAACTACTTGGCCGGATGAAATTATTTCCTTCCAATTCCACTAGCCACACCTTTAATTCCTTCATCTCGGTTGGTGACATCTTGCTAGGTGGTCTACTTACAAGTTCCGCTCCTGGTACGAGATCTATCTGAAACTCAATAGCTCTTTTCGGTGGCAAGCCCGAAACTTGTTCAAACACATCCGCAAACTCTCTTGCTATACAAACCTGCTTCAACTCTACTTCCGTTCCCATAGCACCCTATAACGCATAAGCATTTCCGTTCGAACTCCTTACTAAGTAAATGACTCGGTTATGGCTATTAGGGTGTCTCAATGATATTTCCCCTCTTGGCAAAATATCCTAGCATCATATCTATCTAACCAATCCATACCCAATATGATCCCGAATCCCATGAAATCAAAAACATATAAACTGCATGCAAACATATGACCTAACAAGTTAAGTTCTAACTGGTCATATCTCGTTCCCAGAGTTGCATACCCTCCTATAGGATTCGCAACCCTTAAAGGAGTAATATGGTATAAAGGTTCCAGACATAAGCAATCTACCAAATACTAAGATATAAATGAGTGCGATACACCGGTATCAAATAGTATTCTAACCGGAGTACTATGAATCATAAGCATACCTTCCATCATAGCTTTTCCTTTTTCAGCAACCGTTGGTCTAGAGGATGATGGTTCCAACGCAAAGATCTTCGCTTTTCCAGCCTTAGCAGCCTCGAGACACTTGTCCTTGTAATGGCCCATCTAGCCACAGTTGTAGCACTTCACATTCGGCCTCACTTCAACTGCTCTTCCATCACTCGAGCGACACTCATTGGCATAGTACCCCTTCTTTTCACACATGTAACAAACAATATCAGCCTTGCTCTTCTTCGCTGCTACCCCCGACTGGGCACCTTTCTTCTTAAAGAACTTTTTCTTTTTACCCCAAAAATTATGAACCTCAGCTGGTTTCCCTTTTCCAAAAGTAGAAAGCATCACCTCGTTCCGAATAGCCATCTCAACAACAATATGACACGGATCCCGGAGGTTTGGCATGGTTGCTCTGGTGATCTTAGGATTCAACCCCCTGATAAACTTATCATTCCTCCGAATGATAGTATCCACAGTAGCATATCCGTAACGGGACAGCTCGTCAAACTCTATAGCATACTCAATCACTGATCTATCCCCCTGGACTAAATATGCAAATTTCCTTAGCAACGTTGACTTAGAAATCTCAGATAGAAATCTTTCTTCGAACCTCCTTCGAAATTCAGCCTAAGTCAGGTTTTCCTCTAGCTCTCCCACGGTAACTGCATTCCACTAAAAGAACGCTACTTTTTCAATTGCCTTAAAACAAGTCTCCTCTTCTGCATATCCGTCAAGTTGAGATTTGAAAATATCCTTTCACAATGCAATAACCAGTTCTCCACTCCTACTGCATCCTCGGCTCCCAGAAAAGGCTTCCCTCCAAGACTAGCGTAATCCATGCTCAGCTTGGCATAATTATTGTCAACTGAGGCCACTGGATTAGCTCCTCCTTCATTCCCTACAGCCACCCCCGCAGCTATTCCAGCCTGCATCATATTCACGAAGAACTGATACATCATCCCCATATCAACCGAAGGAATCTCAGCACCAACATTAGCATTTGCATCTGGGTTTGCATTTGCCTGTCGACCCTGGTTGCTTCTAGTATTAGTTTGAACATTTCCATATGTTGCGGTGTGCCTCCCACCATGATTCACTCTTCAGTTACCTTCCTGCATATCTTACTTCCCTACTACCTGAAATCCAATCTTGGTAAGAAACAGAAGAATGGTGTGACGACCCGGAATTTTTGTATATTTGAAATGGGAATATTTAATTTATTTTAAATATTCGAAGGTTAAATTTTAACTTTAATTTTAAATATACAGTATTTATTTGGATAATTAATTATTAAATTTAATTATCGGGATTGGGTAAAAGATGGAATCTTGATTTTAAGCCTGTAAAAAAAATAGTTCAAAGGTTTAGAAAATTTATATTGTTAATACTGAAGATGATAGAACTTTTAAAATGGAATTTTAAAGAGTTTTGTTTAGTTTTAAAAATATATCGTTGAAATTGAATATAAAAAATAATAGCCGTCCGAGGCACAGTCTCGGAATTCAGCGAAACCAGTTCCATTGGATCCGTAATATTGTATTTTTATCGGATTTTAAATTTCGGAGCGTTTGGAGTTGTTGTGTAAGTACGGTATATAAACGTATAGAAATTCAGAGCATGTGTCCTTCCTGGCAACGTTCTCTTCTTGCCTAAGTAATTAGATGTAGATACGTATAATTTAAACACGTGTTCAACTGGTAGAACACGCGTCCTCACCTTTTTGTTTTCAACCGAACACTTCATAGTAAA
Organism: Allium fistulosum; assembly: GCA_030737815.1. Lineage (NCBI taxonomy): Eukaryota > Viridiplantae > Streptophyta > Magnoliopsida > Asparagales > Amaryllidaceae > Allium > Allium fistulosum. The sequence continues at coordinate 731,602,973 of CM060904.1, read as the reverse complement.
GGTAAAAATGAAACCACCTATCTTCCTCTCGAATCCATAATCCAGGAAATCAGAACAAAGAAAATGGCCTGTAAATAAAATCGCGAATTCCCCTTGTCACTTCTCTTCTGCTCGCATCCACGAATTCGTTCGATAATTAAAAGAGGGGGAAGATATCGGCATATCGAATCGCGAGGGACTTCGCGAGTTCGAAGGGGGAAGTCGACGAACATCTGATGGCGTCGAAGTCGAGTAGCGCTCGGGTTCACGAGCGACAGCGGCAACGTCTGGCGGCTCAATTTGTGGGGCGACGTGACTCGAGCAGAGTCAATTTTGGGTTTGCGTAAGGCAGTGGGAACCTGGAAGCTCGTACTGGCGACATCGTTTTGGAGGGTCGCGACTTCGTGGTGGCAGCTCGATTTGGTCGCGTGCACGGGGAGGGTCAAGCTAGAGATGTTCGCGGTGGGTTGCCTGCTCGTCAAGTTTGGGTATTCGAGGAGTTCTGGGCGAAAGTTGTCGTATGGGTCTTCGATGGAATTTGCGACATCAAGAAGCAAACGGCTAAGTCGTGAAGTCGTTATCTACCGAGGAGGTTCGGAGGTGATATTGTTTGCATGTGATGCCGTTCGATGGTGTTCATGGTAGAGGGACCGTTCTTGTTTTCCAGTAAGGTATTTCCTGTAGCTTTGGGTTTTTTGAATAATTTTAAGAAGGATATGTATGGATAGAATAGTTAAATAGAAAGGTAAAATAGAAGAGTTTATGAAATATGGAAATTCATTACACTAAAATAATTAGTTAATTATCTGAAATAATATATTAAGGTAGTTAATTGGGTTAATTAACTTTGTAAATTGTTTCAGTTATTAAAAATAATTTATCTAATAGGAAACCGATCAATAGCTTAGTTTAAATTTATAGTGTTAATTAATTGAATCTTTTAAAAGGAAATTATGGGTAAGATTTAAATTATTAGGTTAACCAAACTTTAGTTAAATTAAATGGTTGGTAACTAAGTGGTAGTTAATTATTTGATCAATTCAAGTATTTATAAACTGTATAAATATTTTTACAAGGTCTGAGATTATGGAAATCAAATCGGGTTGGATGGACGGCAAAACAATAATCAAAGGTGAGTTAATCTCACTCAGTTAGATTTAAATTTAAATGGTTAAATTTAAATAATTGATTGGATGATTGCATTGATTGATGTGATATATATAGTATATACCAATATATACATATTGGCATATGTATATATTGGAGTTGTTGATATTCCCGCATTTATATAGCGGATGAGACCCTATGCGCCGCATAATAGCGGATGATATTTTATAAACCCATATACCGCGATATTCCACCTCGAAGTGGAATTGGTATTGTGCTAACGTCTGTGGATGCAGGGAAACAGGTTGGAGGGATCCAACTGGATTCCTCAAAATATTTAATTTTTGTTTAAATATTCTGTGATATGATTGTTGTTATCCTGTGATAATTTATATTGGATAATCTGGTTGGATTGAATTTCCCAGTATAATGAGTTATCAAAAGCAATTGAATTGGATTTTTGGAAAATATAAAAGAGTAAAATTAAGTTAAGTAATTCTAGTGAATTCGAATAAATTAAATATGGAAAAGAGGAATTTTGAATAAATAGAGAAATGTTGAATTTAAAGAAGACTTATGTGATGTTATTTAAAGGGATAAAAATTTATTTTAATTCAATGTTTAAATGTAATTAAAAAGAGAAGGAATTTGGGAAATCTGAAACTTGTGTTTCGGTTTAAAGATTTTAAATCATAATGAGAAATAAAATCTGGAAGTTAATGAATTTGGAAATAAATGGATTAAGTAAGAAAATTTATTTCAAAGTAAAATAAATTGGGAAATCAATTATAAATTGATTTAAATACTTTGGAATTTGAATTTTAAAGAGAAATGAGATTTGGAAGAGATAAATTGGGTTTGTAAAGTAAAATAAAATATCAGAGGATATTTGAAAATATAATTTCAAAGTGGGAATTTATAAAAGGATATGGTTTGGTTTAAAAATAAATGTTATTTTATTTTTAAAAGATGGGAGTGAGAAGGATATTTCTCTGTATAGCCAAGTACGTTTTCAAAGCAATTTTAATATAAGTTAAAAGTTCTAATTGTATTTTTAAAAGCATATTTTAGAAAATTTATTATTTCTAAATGTTAATTTCCTAAGTAAGTATGTTTTAGGAAACCTATTCTTTTTAAATATTTAAACTTTAAAGTAAGTATTTTTCAAAGGTCTATTATTGTAGTAATTATATAAAAGTGATTTGGTATTATATTTGAAAATAGAAATTTATCTTGGAAAGATATTTGGGCAAATAAATAATGTGGGAAATTATTTATTGTGTGATGGTTGCTATGGATGTGAATTGATAGTTAAATAACCGACTATCAATATTGGCCAATGCGCTGATCGTTTCGAAGAGACCGGGATCGAGTTTCCGTATACCGGGATTCTAGGTCTGGAGACCCGAATACCACTTCGATCCGGTTTGTAGGTTTCGTGTAACGATTTCGGAGTCGAAGATGGAGCAGTGAAGTGCACGGGCTAGTCGCTACTAATCCTGAGGATATTTCCAAAATGGATGTAGTAGGAGTAGTGCCTTCGGTTCCGTTCAAACCCAGGACGGACTTGTATGGACGAATGCTTGCGAAACATCGTCAGCGGACGATGGGCATTCTAAGGGATATGTTCTCTAAAAGGTATTGTTTAGCCTCGAACCTTATCAACCGGGAATGACTGAAAATCAGGGGTTATGCAGCAAGGCTTCGTGGGTAGCTTCCACTGGAGGGTAAGGTCATCCCTGTCTAGATGTCCCTTTTTATTTCGGCTTAGTGGTGCGGTTGCTGATCCCAACCGTGGGGTGATTTTATTCGGGATCATCCAGTAAGGGATGGTTCCGGCCTTGTGTTGCAGGGGAGCGGGCGTACTCCTCGGTACTGTGATCTAGGCCACGTACTGTGATAGGTGGTACCCCAGTGCCTAGTCATTCGTTGGAAATCCATTCTCCCTACGTGCCTGTACGGTTTTGATTGTGCCCAACTATTGTTGAAATGTGAGATGCAAGCATTTCAGCTAGATTCTATTTTACTTTCTATAGACACTATTATAATATCAAAGGATTTTGATATAAAGTGTTTTAGCTATCGTAAGGTAAAAACCCGACATGTTTATTTGTGGCGTGGTCTTACGAGATGCTTTTATTTTCAAAAAGGATTTTTGAAACTTTAATAATCAATTGAGTGTGATTTTCTCACGCTGGTATTCCAGACTGACTCGGGTATTGTTTTATATGATGCTCGGGTCAGACCGAGTATTATAAATTACAGGAAATGATGCTGTGGAGCTGGATGGCGATACGTACTTTCGTATTTGAGTTATATATTCCGCTGTGTATTCAGATTGTGAGGACAAGTTATGATTACTGTCCAGTTGTATGATATTGATGTGATGTACTCTGATGATGTATTGGGATGATGTATATATAAACAGATATAGATTTCTTTTTGTGTAAAGATCTGTTATTACCTATTATAGTTTATTCCGCTGCGTATGAGAGATTCTGTTGTTGTTTTCTATTTTTCTTCTTCTTCTACCTCTTCTTCTTAACTCAAATGGTCCGGTTTTTCATGTATGAAAAACCCGGGATGTTACAGTGGTATCAGAGCTTAGGCTAGCGATAACCTTGGCTCTGTTGGGAATTTTGAGAGTACTAATAGATATGAGCGCGTATTTGTTAGTGGATATAAAAATGGTTTTATATTGTGTTGATTGATTTATTGAGTGGCACATGAACCTTCGTCGGCACAGTCTGGACAACTGTATCGAAGGGGTTTCTAAACACTTGAATAGAACAGTTCGACACAGTATTGTTTTAAATAGGGTGAATGAAATAATTTTGCCCAAATTATTTTGTATATAAAAGAAATAATTATTTGAAATTTATTATAGTTATATATTTGGATGCTTGGTTGTTAGAAAATGACCATAATGAGTTAGTCTCATTTTTGAGTGGAAATTGAAAACTTATAACCAAAGATGAAAGAATAAATTTATATAACAAAATGGAATTTGAAATATAGATTATAAATGAAATTTATAAATTGAGATAAACTTTATATACAAATGTGAATTACAAATGTGATTTATAATCAAATGAGATTAATTCATAAACAAATGAAATTTGTAAATGTAAATGGTAAAAGTGACTTATAACTTGAAATAAAATGTGATAGAATTCCAGAGTAATGTTTGGATATAAAAATTGGATGGATTTTGAATTTGAAGTTTTGGGAAAGATTTAAATTCCTTTGGATTTAAAAATAGTTTTTGAAGGTTTTGGGGAAATAATGGTGATATTATTTCATGAATATTTTTGAAATTGAATTGAAATCTAGTGGAATTTGGGATTTAAAAATGTTTGAAATATTTCAAAGTGATAAAAGCATTAAATTCTCTTTCGGTCGCTGGAAAATAATTTCGGTGATGACTGCAGCATCATCGATGTCTATTTTCGAGTTTCCAAAGAGAAATTGCTACCAAACTGTTTTAAATTGGAAGTGATTGTGAACTGGGTTGGTTTTGAAATTCAAAAGGAAAATTGTTTGATAAAAGCAGATTGTTTTGGAAATTGGGATTTGAGGTGATATACCAGATATGTATGAGTTATTTATGGATTCAAAATGGTTTTTGGAATAAAATCGGGCAATTGGATTCTGGAAATTCTATTTAAAATATAAATGTGGAAATTTAAATGAATCAACAATATAAAATATAGAATGAAGTTGATTGAAATAAGAAAGGAATGAAAGTTAAATTCTGGGATTATAATTATGAGATGAAATTAACTAAATGAGTAATATAAGTTGATAGATAAAAGAATTAGAGAACTTGAAGGTGAATGAATTGTAAAACTTGTATAAAATTTATATCCTGGAATTAAAATTTAATTCGAGTATATGAAGGAGAATAAATATATTTGAATTTAACTTAAGATAAGTTAAATAAAATTGAGAATTGGAATTGAATTAAATGTAAATAAGTTGAAGTCGAATTGAATTGGATATAAAGGTAATGTAAAATGCTTATAATTGTGTAAAGAAATTCATATTCTTAAGTTCTTAAGTGTAATAATTTGAAATTTGATATAAAGATGGAAATGGACTTAAATGAATAGTCCTAGATCTTAAGTAAGTAAGTTAAAACTTATGAATAGAAATGAAATTGTAATTATCAAATGGAAACGACTAAGATGAGCAATCTTAATAAATCCAAACTTGAATTATAAAATAAATTGAACTTAAGATAATTAAGTGAAGTGATATTAGGAATTAAAAAGAAAGTATTTAATCTTAACCAGTGGAGGAACTAATGAGATAATAAATTAGTTAATGAAATTGAATTGGGAATTAATGAAATTGGATTAAAATAGTAATGGTTTGGATTTCGAATGGAATCCGAATAAGTGAAAATAAATAAATGGATGGAATTTGATTAAATAAGAATCAAATGAAAGATGGAAATAAAACTTAAAAGGGTTGGTTAAATGGAAAATAAACTTAAGCTATTGACTTAAGTAAATGTTGAATGGAAACTGAACTCAAACAGAGGAGTGGTTTAAATAAGTTGAGAAATAGTTATTTAATGAATTAACTTGGATTGTTGTCGAGCTAAATAAAATTCAATTTTTGGAAGTTGAAGATGAATTGAATTTAAGGAAAAAATTTGGAAATGAAGTAGTAAATTGAAGTAAGTTGGAATTCATCTGAAATTGGAATTCAATTTGAATATATACACTTCAGTGGTGAAGTAGTAAATAAATATAAGAAAATTTATATTGAACTTAAGAATTGAAGAATGAAATTCTTAAGAAAATTTGTATTGGAAATATACTTAGTAATTTTGGAATGGAAAAAAAATATATACTAAGTGAATAGTTGAATGAAGACTAAAACTGAAGTTGTGAAATGGGATAGTTGTGAATAAGGGGATAACAATCAAAAAGGAATGTGAATAAAGGAGAATTGATATAACTGATAATCAATTGAAATTTATACGTAAGATGTACGTATATTATTTTATTCGCATAGCTATTTGGTCCAGATGTCGAACACAGAATTTCGAGATAGATATATCGATCCGAGTTGGAATTTTTCACTCGATTTTCGATGGCGAACCTGGATATGGATTGTTGATTGATTCTGGATATTCTCTATCATAGTTTGTGGCTATGCAAGGAGAATGACGGGTTCTGATCAAGAAACCAGATCTGAGTCCGCACTAGGAAGTCGGGGGGACGATACTAGTTTGGAAGTGAAATTGTGTGATCGATTGAGCGATCGAATGTGATATTGCGTACGGATGATATATGTGCATCGTACGGGCTTAAGTAAAGCAAATATTGAAAATTTGTAAAGAAAAGTATAAAATGACTTTGGGATTGTGATTGAATATTATTGCTTAGTAGGATATACAGGTGTATAAAAGCAATGGATAATTGGGATTTTTGATTTAGAAGATAAAATTTAATGGCCCGACAAAAAGGTATGTATTTGAATTTCTGTATGAAATTTGATTGGGTTTTGGATCCAGCCACTTGGCTTTTTGTTTTCTTTTTGAGATTGGGAGGCCGTAGAGCCATTTTGTAGTAGTACCGAGCTAGCCGCGCAAAGGAGACGCTGGCGAAATTTTTCGGAAATTTAGGGAGTTAGAAAAATTTTGGAAAATTTTGATAATTCAAAATTTGAATTCAAATTTAAATTTGAATGGATAAGTAGGTGGTATGAGTTGAACTTATGAATAAGTTTGGGAAGTTAAAAGATGATTAGTGTATCATTAATAAAAGATTGTTTGGGTATTGTTAAAACTGTTGAACTTGGGAAATAGTAATGGGTATTGGATCATTCTTCCTAACTAGTAATTTCGGGGACGAAATTCTTTTAAGGGGGGAGGAATGTGACGACTCGGAATTTTTGTATATTTGAAATGGGAATATTTAATTTATTTTAAATATTCGAAGGTTAAATTTTAACTTTAATTTTAAATATACAGTATTTATTTGGATAATTAATTATTAAATTTAATTATCGGGATTGGGTAAAATATGGAATCTTGATTTTAAGCCTGTTAAAAAAATAGTTCAAAGGTTCAGAAAATTTATATTGTTAATACTGAAGATGATAGAACTTTTAAAATGGAATTTTAAAGAGTTTTGTTTAGTTTTAAAAATATATCGTTGAAATTGAATATAAAAAAAAATAGCCGTCCGAGGCACAGTCTCGGAATTCAGCGAAACCAGTTCCATTGGATCCGTAATATTGTATTTTTATCGGATTTTAAATTTCGGAGCGTTTGGAGTTGTTGTGTAAGTACGGTATATAAACGTATAGAAATTCAGAGCATGTGTCCTTCCTGGCAACGTTCTCTTCTTGCCTAAGTAATTAGATGTAGATACGTATAATTTAAACACGTGTTCAACTGGTAGAACACGCGTCCTCACCTTTTTGTTTTCAACCGAACACTTCACAGTAAAGGTAAAAATGAAATCACCTATCTTCCTCTCGAATCCATAATCCAGGAAATCAGAACAAAGAAAATGGCCTGTAAATAAAATCGCGAATTCCCCTTGTCACTTCTCTTCTGCTCGCATCCACGAATTCGTTCGATAATTAAAAGAGGGGGAAGATATCGGCATATTGAATCGCGAGGGACTTCGCGAGTTCGAAGGGGGAAGTCGACGAACATCTGATGGCGTCGAACTCGAGTAGCGCTCGGGTTCACGAGCGACAGCGGCAACGTCTGGCGGCTCAATTTGTGGGGCGACGTGACTCGAGCGGAGTCGATTTTGGGTTTGCGTAAGGAAGTGGGAACCTGGAAGCTCGTACTGGCGACATCGTTTTGGAGGGTCGCGACTTCGTGGTGGCAGCTCGATTTGGTCGCGTGCACGGGGAGGGTCAAGCTAGAGATGTTCGCGGTGGGTTGCCTGCTCGTCAAGTTTGGGTATTCGAGGAGTTCTGGGCGAAAGTTGTGGTATGGGTCTTCGATGGAATTTGCGACATCAAGAAGCAAACGGCTAAGTCGTGAAGTCGTTATCTACCGAGGAGGTTCGGAGGTGATATTGTTTGCATGTGATGCCGTTCGATGGTGTTCGTGGTAGAGGGACCGTTCTTGTTTTCCAGTAAGGTATTTCCTGTAGCTTTGGGTTTTTTGAATAATTTTAAGAAGGATATGTATGGATAGAATAGTTAAATAGAAAGGTAAAATAGAAGAGTTTATGAAATATGGAAATTCATTACACTAAAATAAATAGTTAATTATCTGAAATAATATATTAAGGTAGTTAATTGGGTTAATTAACTTTGTAAATTGTTTCAGTTATTAAAAATAATTTATCTAATAGGAAACCGATCAATAGCTTAGTTTAAATTTATAGTGTTAATTAATTGAATCTTTTAAAAGGAAATTATGGGTAAGATTTAAATTATTAGGTTAACCAAACTTTAGTTAAATTAAATGGTTGGTAACTAAGTGGTAGTTAATTATTTGATCAATTCAAGTATTTATAAACTGTATAAATATTTTTACAAGGTCTGAGATTATGGAAATCAAATCGGGTTGGATGGACGGCAAAACAATAATCAAAGGTGAGTTAATCTCACTCAGTTAGATTTAAATTTAAATGGTTAAATTTAAATAATTGATTGGATGATTGCATTGATTGATGTGATATATATAGTATATACCAATATATACATATTGGCATATGTATATATTGGAGTTGTTGATATTCCCGCATTTATATAGCGGATGAGACCCTATGCGCCGCATAATAGCGGATGATATTTTATAAACCCATATACCGCGATATTCCACCTCGAAGTGGAATTGGTATTGTGCTAACGTCTGTGGATGCAGGGAAACAGGTTGGAGGGATCCAACTGGATTCCTCAAAATATTTAATTTTTGTTTAAATATTCTGTGATATGATTGTTGTTATCCTGTGATAATTTATATTGGATAATCTGGTTGGATTGAATTTCCCAGTATAATGAGTTATCAAAAGCAATTGAATTGGATTTTTGGAAAATATAAAAGAGTAAAATTAAGTTAAGTAATTCTAGTGAATTCGAATAAATTAAATATGGAAAAGAGGAATTTTGAATAAATAGAGAAATGTTGAATTTAAAGAAGACTTATGTGATGTTATTTAAAGGGATAAAAATTTATTTTAATTCAATGTTTAAATGTAATTAAAAAGAGAAGGAATTTGGGAAATCTGAAACTTGTGTTTCGGTTTAAAGATTTTAAATCATAATGAGAAATAAAATCTGGAAGTTAATGAATTTGGAAATAAATGGATTAAGTAAGAAAATTTATTTCAAAGTAAAATAAATTGGGAAATCAATTATAAATTGATTTAAATACTTTGGAATTTGAATTTTAAAGAGAAATGAGATTTGGAAGAGATAAATTGGGTTTGTAAAGTAAAATAAAATATCAGAGGATATTTGAAAATATAATTTCAAAGTGGGAATTTTTAAAAGGATATGGTTTGGTTTAAAAATAAATGTTATTTATTTTTAAAAGATGGGAGTGAGAAGGATATTTCTCTGTATAGCCAAGTACGTTTTCAAAGCAATTTTAATATAAGTTAAAAGTTCTAATTGTATTTTTAAAAGCATATTTTAGAAAATTTATTATTTCTAAATGTTAATTTCCTAAGTAAGTATGTTTTAGGAAACCTATTCTTTTTAAATATTTAAACTTTAAAGTAAGTATTTTTCAAAGGTCTATTATTGTAGTAATTATATAAAAGTGATTTGGTATTATATTTGAAAATAGAAATTTATCTTGGAAAGATATTTGGGCAAATAAATAATGTGGGAAATTATTTATTGTGTGATGGTTGCTATGGATGTGAATTGATAGTTAAATAACCGACTATCAATATTGGCCAATGCGCTGATCGTTTCGAAGAGACCGGGATCGAGTTTCCGTATACCGGGATTCTAGGTCTGGAGACCCGAATACCACTTCGATCCGGTTTGTACGTTTCGTGTAACGATTTCGGAGTCGAAGATGGAGCAGTGAAGTGCAAGGGCTAGTCGCTACTAATCCTGAGGATATTTCCAAAATGGATGTAGTAGGAGTAGTGCCTTCGGTTCCGTTCAAACCCAGGACGGACTTGTATGGACGAATGCTTGCGAAACATCGTCAGCGGACGATGGGCATTCTAAGGGATATGTTCTCTAAAAGGTATCGTTTAGCCTCGAACCTCATCAACCGGGAATGACTGAAAATCAGGGGTTATGCAGCAAGGCTTCATGGGTAGCTTCCACTGGAGGGTAAGGTCATCCCTGTCTAGATGTCCCTTTTTATTTCGGCTTAGTGGTGCGGTTGCTGATCCCAACCGTGGGGTGATTTTATTCGGGATCATCCAGTAAGGGATGGTTCCGTCCTTGTGTTGCAGGGGAGCGGGCGTACTCCTCGGTACTGTGATCTAGGCCACGTACTTTGATAGGTGGTACCCCAGTGCCTAGTCATTCGTTGGAAATCCATTCTCCCTACGTGCCTGTACGGTTTTGATTGTGCCCAACTATTGTTGAAATGTGAGATGCAAGCATTTCAGCTAGATTCTATTTTACTTTCTATAGACACTATTATAATATCAGAGGATTTTGATATAAAGTGTTTTAGCTATCGTAAGGTAAAAACCCGACATGTTTATTTGTGGCGTGGTCTTACGAGATGCTTTTATTTTCAAAAAGGATTTTTGAAACTTTAATAATCAATTGAGTGTGATTTTCTCACGCTGGTATTCCAGACTGACTCGGGTATTGTTTTATATGATGCTCGGGTCAGACCGAGTATTATAAATTACAGGAAATGATGTTGTGGAGCTGGATGGCGATACGTACTTTCGTATTTGAGTTATATATTCCGCTGTGTATTCAGATTGTGAGGACAAGTTATGATTACTGTCCAGTTGTATGATATTGATGTGATGTACTCTGATGATGTATTGGGATGATGTATATATAAACAGATATAGATTTCTTTTTGTGTAAAGATCTGTTATTACCTATTATAGTTTATTCCGCTGCGTATGAGAGATTCTGTTGTTGTTTTCTATTTTTCTTCTTCTTCTACCTCTTCTTATTAACTCAAATGGTCCGGTTTTTCGTGTATGAAAAACCCGGGATGTTACAAATGGTCTAAGAGAGTGGAGAATACATACTTAGGTATTTATAACAAAGTACACATACGTTACTATAACGCTTACCCAAGCCCAACCATATTTTAGATTCATTAGATTATGCTTTAAAATATTTTAAGGTATAAATTCTTTTTAAGTACATAAATCATGCTTTGATGCCAACTTTGTAACATGCCGCTTCCGAAGGCTCAAAACTAACTGCTACGGATGCTGCAGTCTTCCATAAGTGTTATTTCTGAGTGACCGAAATCGAAATCTTGAAACTATTGGCAACACAGAAACATAAGAATATAAATTTTTTTAAACTTCAACAAAACATAATTTCTCATTTCTTATGAATTTCAATTTAAGATTTAATTACATAATCCCAGACGTTAACCACGTTCAGATCACATATACATGTACAAAATACGATAAGAGCGACATATGAAGATGAACCCTTATAATGATCAGAGAACTAATAAATATGAACTTTACAGTTCTTAGTACATCACAGCGGAATACACAAAATAGCTTCTATATAGCTAATACTACCTCATACATGTCTCCGGAAGCTTATTCATCGAAACCCTGAAAGTCTCCCACTCTCAGACTACTCAAATTAATTTTGAGTACCCGAGAATTTGTGGAGAAACACAAACTTCGGGTCAGACAATAAGTCTGGTATGAATAATCTCCTATCATCTCTTATCATAAATAGATATCTAGTGAGACCACGCCGCTTAGCGGAACGGGGTTTCCCCTCACTAGTATCCAAAACAAACATGCAAATCATTTACTATGCCCCTTCACCCAAAATGATTAGTCTTAACATAATATGAAATAAAGCCATAAATCATATTTATTGGATATCCCATCCACCCATTTATTAGATATCCCATCTAAAATCAATTTATTAGAGTTCCCCTCTAAAATCTTTAAAATGACTATCCATCATAATTTAATAAGACTATCCACCCCAAATCCATTCAAAATAAATGCAGATTATCCATCGTACATTGTTTTATAAAAGATGGTGTGGGTTATCCACCGCACACTCCATAGTTTTCCTAAGATGACTGTGAACCCTTGGGTACCAAATCCCGAGGTTAATCACCTCTTGCAAAACATTTTGATGTGGGCTATCCGCCGTACATTCCATGGTTTTCCTAGGTTAACCAAGAACCTAACATTTGGCAAGAAATATCATGATCCCCATAATTATTTATAAAACTCATTATCCCCATGATTATTTATTTTTCCCCAGGTATACCACATGTTTAACCTATTCTCATTGGTAGCCCAATTAGGTTAAATTTAATAAAAACACATTGATAGCCCAATGTATAATTTCAAAAGCATATTACTATTTGTAACCCCAAACTATGTATCGAAAACATTAAACCTTATTCTGGTATCCCCTAGGTTTTAACATCAAATTTATATAAGGATCCCCCTTACATATTCAAACATAATAAGTATTTTATGCTATAACCCTTCGAAGTAACCCCTTCAATTTAGCAAAGTTTTACTTAAAGAAAAAGGCTAATAACATCCCTATAAAACCGTTCGAATGAAGTCCTATTCGAAAGCAAATAAACATCCAAAGTTAGTTCCTTCGGAAATCTTTCTTTTGAAAGCATCACAAAATCAAACCTTTCGACCTTACCGAAAGGTCTAACCCTTCGGCCTTGACGGAAGGTTTCCTTTTGACCTAATCGAAAGGTTCTACCTTTCGACCTTGTCGAAAGCTTGGGGTATCCCCCCTTATTAAATCATTTATAAACCTTTCAAAATCATGCAAGGTTACCCCTTCAAAAGCCTTTCGAAAACAAACCTTTCGAACTCAAAATCTTTCGAAATCAAACCTTTCGAACTTAAAACTTTTCGAAATCAAACTTTTCGAACTCAAAAGCTTTCAAAATCAAACCTTTCGAACTCAAACCTTTCGAACTCAAAACCTTTCAAAATCAAACCTTTCGAACTCAAAACCTTTCAAAATCAAACCTTTCGAACTCAAAACCTTTCAAAATTATTGATGATAGCCCCTTCAAAACCTTTTGCAATTATTTAAAAACAATGAAGTGTTGTTGTTGGAACCAACCCTTTGAAAGCATACTTCCGACTATGTCGGAATGTTTTACCCTTCGGCTTTACCAGAAAGGTATTAAAACACCTTTTTAGGAAAATTTTTCCAAACAATACTCTTGAAGGTTTAAGCTTTCGAAGATCCCCTTCGAAACCCTTCTTGAAAACGTAAAAATTTATTCTTTTATAAAATGATAGAGTCAAAGGATCTCCCTTCTACTTATTCGAAAGCAATTTTATTTCGATCCAAATGAAAAAGAAGCAGCCTCCCCATCCCTTCGCCCTTTTATTCCCTTCGGCCCCGTGCATACCTTTCGACTTTGGAGGAAGGTAACTGTTTACCTTCCGTTTCAGACAAAAGGTACCTTTTGACTTCATCAAAAGGGTAAAAGCGGGCTTGTTGGGTATGAAGGCAGAACTGAACCCACTGAAGTGATGTTTTATCTTGCTTGTCTAATTTTGATTGGCCGAGGAACCTTCTTCCATACTTCCAAATAGTAAAAAGTATACAAAAGTCAACCTTTTTCTCAAAACACTTACTTCTTCTTCAAAATATTTCCAAAAGCGAATTTTCCTCCGGTTTTAAATAAACACGGAAGCCATTTTTCAGTTTATCCCTTGGCCTTAAATAATTTTATTACCTTAGTAAATAACTGAGGAAAAATTTCCAAAAATACCAAAAATATGACAAATCATATACTTCATCATAATAAAATTTCAAAGCATATGAAGATCAAAACAACTCGGAATTTAACCAAAACCGAATGAAAACGTGTTAATTATCCCATTAACATTTTAAAACACCTATGTCTTATCCAAACAAAGGTTTAAATGGTTATGTTCTAACCAAAATCACAAACATGAATCGGGTATAACCCATAACCGATCCAAACTTAGAAAAAAGAGATGATAAACATGATTATTTACCTTGATTAGTTGATTGGAGAATGAGATACTTTCCTAGATTTAATTCCTTAGCTTATTATTCAATTTAAACTCTCTCTGGAGCTTTTTAATGGCCGGCCGAAGTTTATGAGAATTAAGAATGAGAAAGTGAGAGTTTATTCAGGTGGAGGAAGAGATATATATAAAGAAATGTAGCTCCATTTCCAAGTTTACCTCTTAGGAGATTCCTCCTTAATTTATTTAAGTCTTATTTTAGTTCATTCATTTAGACACGGCCATTGGATTTATTAATCTCATCTCCCTACTTATTCAAATTATTCTACTTAATTTATCCAATTAAATATCCCGAATAATGTTAATTAAAAATTAGGGTCATTACAGTACTAGTAGAAATTTTTGGTGATGACGAGTCTTCTTATGGTGGTGGCAAGGCCAGAAACAACTTATAGCGGCGAGGCGAAATGATCAAAGAACGGAGGTGTGTTCGATATGTTGAGCGGAGAGAGCAAAATTATGGAGGAATCCTCAGAGTTTTATAAATTGCAACTGAACGTATACTTAAATATATTTGATTGTCCAAATTATCATTTTGCCTTTAAACTTTATAAATGTAGCAACTTCTTCATTCATGCCCCGTATGAGACGTGGTTAGCTTCATTATGTTTATTATTAAATCTAGAACATTATGATATAACTTATATCAACATGTGAATATGTTTGGAATTTTGACATAGTAGGGTAATAATTGAATATAATCTCACAATTGGATAATTTAATAATCTTTTAGTGAAAATTAGCCACACATCCTTAAAACGAAACTTAAATTCAAAGCGGGTCCCTGTTATAAAATATATAGTTTCTACATCCCTGTTTCTGTTTTCCGCCATTTCTTTCTCCAAATTACCCTTGCGCTTCGCTTCTTCTTCTTATTTTTTGATTTAAATGGTAAACTGCAATTAAATTAAAGGCGAATCAAATTTTTTTTATGAAATATGATATTCTTAATATTTGCAGTTATGAATAATCGCAACAAATTTCTGCAAATATATGTGCAATAGTTGCAGAAATTTCTGCAACTATACGCAATAGTTGCAGACATTTCTGCAACTATTAGCAATAGTTGTAGAAATGTCTGCAACTATAAGCAATAGTTGCAGTAATTTCTGCAACTATAGGCAATAGTTGCAGACATTTCTGCAACTATTTGCAATAGTTGCATTTCTGCAACTATATGCAATAGTTGCAGAAATGTCTGCAACTATGTGCAATAGTTGCAGATATTTCTGCAACTATGCGCAATAGTTGCAGACATTTCTGCAACTATTTGCAATAGTTGCAGACATTTCTGCAACTATATGCAATAGTTGCAGATATTTCTGCAACTATATGCAATAGTTGCAGATATTTTCTGCAACTATACCGTATAGTTGCAGAAATTTCTGCAACTATACGTAATAGTTGCAGACATTTCTGCAACTATTTGCAATAGTTGCATTTCTTCAACTATATGCAATAGTTGCAGAAATGTTTGCAACTATGTGCAATAGTTGCAGATATTTCTGCAACTATGCGCAATAGTTGCAGACATTTCTGCAACTATATGCAATAGTTGCAGAAATGTCTGCAACTATATGCAATAGTTGCAGATATTTCTGCAACTATACCGTATAGTTGCAGAAATTTCTGCAACTATACCCAATAGTTGCAGACATTTCTGCAACTATACCATATAGTTGCAGAAATATCTGCAATTATTTATAAATTTTGTAAATTTGCAAAAAAATCAAAAACGTTGAAAATTTGCTGACTAATCTGCAAATATTTGAAATAATTGCACCTTTAATACAAATATGAATTTTTGGTATCAACAATGGATCTCATTTCAAAGATCATAAAATTTGTGATTTTTTGGTGAAAACGGTTTTTTGATCCGGTTTTTGTACATAAAGTTATACGCGTTTGAATTGTAAAAAACGTAAAGGGTATTTGTGTATTTTTGCTTGCGCGAATTTGAAAATAGGGATCGGAAATGTAGAGTTTGTATGTGAAGGATGTTTTGTTTATTTTGAAACTTATTAGGGATGTGAGCCAAACTCTCCCAATCTTTTAATAATATAACTAATGATCCAATGATGTTATTCTTAAAACCTTTTTGACTGGACCATCTATTTGGCTACTGACCTTCATGCAAATTGGTACTATGTGTCACAATTTTTCAATCAAAATAATTTTGATATATTTCACTTTATTATATCATAAAAATCAATCTGAATCCCTCTAGATTTACAGTCTTCACACATTAAAAAAATTCACCTAGGGCGTATCACTCAAATTATTGGCCCAATATTGGATGTTTTCTCAATAGTAAGATACCTAATGTTTGTAACGCTTTGATAGTCAAAGGTCAAGATATTGTTAGTAAGTATCTATATAAATATATTAGTGGGATTATTCTGATATATATAATAGAAATCTACCCACCTGTGTGAGTATGGACATTCACAAATACATCTTCGATAGAAGTCTAATTTCTATGGCTGCCAATACTAAGCAGTCATAATTTTTGTGATAGAAGTTTGTCCATCAATATGTCTACCCGCATTCATAAATATTTATGGATTAACACTAGAAAACACTAGTGAATTATCGTCAGTAACATCTATTTAGGTTAAGTAAAACAAAACATCATTCTATAATTATATGGTACATTGATAAATTAATAATGTGATTAAAGCTCTATTTTATTTAAATTATGACATGGTACATTTGAGAAATCTATTAACCTGGAAATAAGTAAAAATAAAGTGATGTATGACAAATAAATCAAAGGTGAATTTTGAAAATAAGTGAATTTTGAAAGTAAATCTATGTATTTAGAAAAACTTAAAGTTTAATGATATTTACCATTTGAGAAAGAAGATTTTCAATTCAAGAGATTCTCAATCCAAGGTCATAAGTTTATAGGACAACAATTCAAAATAATTAGTTTTAAGGACAAAAGATGAAAAAAAAATTATCATTTCATATAAAAATATTAAATGAAAGTGATAAAATTTTACTGATAAAAAAAGATAATTTTATTATTTTCGTATGAAATGATAATTTATTCGAAACTAGTTATCTTAGAAACTTATTACCTCAAGAGGAGAAGCCTTTCCGTCTAATTTTCTATTTGAGAAATATTTCGTATTTTGAAATGGAAAAATATCCAATATTTGTCAAATATATATACATATATACATACATACATATATACATACATACATACATATATATATATATATATATATATATATATATATATATATATGTCCCTTCGGGGACATCCGATAAAAAAATGTATGTATATATATGTGTGTGTATATATATATGTATATGTTGGGGTATCTCGCATTGTATATAGGTAATGGACGCATATTAGAAAAATAATAGTCCTACATTGTGAAAAATAATGAAGGTGGAGTGGTGTATATATATGAGTTTGGTCGTGCATAACAACAAGGGATTCCTTTTGTTAAAGATGCTAGCCAAACTCATATATTGCCTGTACATAGAGATGTGCTGACGATCTTGGAAATTTCAACATGGTAGCCGATGGTAACGCTTAGGACAATGGACAATACGTAAGAGGTTTGTAAATCATGATGGCTAGTAGTGCAGGCTTAAGTAGTCAGACTTAAGGTGGAGCTAGATCATGGTACGTAGGGTTTGGTAGAATGGCACGGGAATAAAGTCTGGATATGGTGCAAACATTGTGTTGGTGTATTGGAAGACGCATGGATGGATGCAAGCCAAGGTGGAGATTTGTTGGGCTGTCTCGCATTGTATATGGGTAATAGGCACATAGTGGAAAAAGAATAGTCCTACATCAAGAATAATAATGGAGGTGGAGTGGTATATATATGAGTTTGGTCGCGCATAACGATAAGGGATTCCTTTTGTTAAAAGGCGTTGGCCGAACTCATAAGTTGCCCCCACATAGGGATGTGCGGACGATCCTGGAAATTTCAACAATATATATATGACATTTACTTTTTGAAAAAAGTTTATTTTATTGAGTTTACTATTCCGGATATTTGCTGCTTTGATATGTCTCCCACTGTTGGCATTTGATTTGGCATTAATTGTGAGTATTAACCATTAATTGTGTTTGATCATTTGATTTGGCATGTGTTGGCATTGTTTGTTTATTGGCATTACCGCCTAGGGGCTTTTATCGATGGTCATCATTTGCCATTTGAGAGGTATTTACCAATTTGAGTAAACATTAAGAAAATTGTGAGTTTGTGAACTTTGGGAGATTGTGAAAATTATTGATTTGTGAAATATTGTGAAATTTGGGAAATATTGTGAAATTTTGATTTATTCAACCTTTAAGAAATTATTATTGTAAAATTTTAGTTTTATATGATCTTTGTGAAATTGTTTTCAAGTTACTGAGTATTATCACATGGCTTCTAGTATTTATTTCCTATAAATATATTTTTATAGATTTTGGGAAATGTAATTTCAGTGAAATTTAAGTTTTACATTTTGAAAGTTTTTGGAACATGGAATTTTGAAAAAAAACAGAGCAAATAACTAGAAGATAAATAGGTGTGGACATTAGAGACTATATGCATGTATTATTATTTGAGTCAGTTAGGTTAGTGTGTTATTTGACACTTATCTGTGTACTCTAATAATTAAATCATGCATTGTTGATTGTCTGCATCATTATAGTACCAATTAAGAGAGCATTTAGTTTTGAGTCATATATCTCATAATTTTATCGGTTCCTTTGTTTGTATATGATATATTTTTCTATTATTATATCAAATATTATGTTTATGCTCTGTGATGTAGGAGAAAAGTAGGGAAGCATGTAGTTACATGTATTTTTACTCATATTATTGTTGTTTATTTTCACTGATTATATGCTAATTTTGTTATGTGCTTCTATTATTATAATACATTTTATGTCTTAACATTTTGATCGAGGAGAAGAGTAGGGTTAGGTATGATTTATAAACCTTTCGATGAACTATGTGGGCTTGATCTTATAATGGGTACGTAGGCAGTCGCATTTGTACCATGATGCAATCTATTTTTGTGTATATATTCATATAATGGGATTGTAGAATAGAATTATATTGATTTCTACTTCAAGAAAAAGAAGTTGGAAACAACACTAAGAGTATACTATTGTAACTAATATGTTTTTTATATTATGAGATATTAGAAGAGTCCGTTGAGTCAATAAATATATACCACTTTGATAGATATTCTGTTATTGACTACGTATATCCTATCCGATCTTAGCTGATTATTGTACAAGTCATATTATATCTTGATGTTGTATTGGGTATTTAGTCATTTGTTTTGGTCTAACGCTCTCGTTTTCAATTTTTATTTCACCGTGTCGACGAACAAGGATGTTACATCATGGTATCAAAGCTTAAGCTAAATACACAAGTTATATTCACCTAGGATTATTAAAATAACCTATGATAACCTGATAAAACTACCTATAATTTGATAAATAAGTTGGATATGATAATGCATCGTACCTGTTGATAACATTAAGGGTGCAACCTAGGGGCAGTTATATGATTTGATTATATAACATAACTTTTAAAGAGCATCTTGTTCGAAATGAAGTATGATTTTGGTGTTATTTTTCTATCATATGCATTGTCATATTGGATATAAGTAATGTAATGTTATATATATATATTAAATATATAAAAGTAGAAAATCCTTGGGAAAAATATTTATACATTGTAGTTGTGAATGGTTCGAAACCATGAGTATTGAATTGTATTTAATAAATACTTATCCTTAAATATTCTTGTCAATATGAATTGGAAAAAGGATATATATACATCCATTTAGACTAGTGTACGTAATGCTCTTCAAACATAGAGGTTGAATTATTCTTGACAATTGGGGACAATAAGAGATTACATACTTCTTGTTGTATAGAACAATAATGGAGTGAATCAATGAGAGTCCTCTATACGTTGATACAAATAAGTCGAAATAAAACATCATATGGAATGACGTGCAGTAGTCTTTAGATTTGAGAGTACTGTCAATCTTAAGTAACTAGACTGTACTTTGATTATAAACAATCAAAAGACATCGCAAACATTTTACGATCATATTTGGGTATATATTGAACTACTTAAAGTGAATAACTACCCAAGAGAGGATTTATCTTCTTCATCGTAGAAGGTTAGTACCATTGTATTTGGTAGTCAAATTAAAGCCAAAATATCTGGTCAGAGTAAATCGGTTAACCAATAATGTTACCGGATTAAACCAAGAACTTTAAAGTGGTCTATAGGGTCAGATATTATTGGAGTGTTTTACCACTGACCAAACTTTAGATATTTTAATGATATAGTGATGACGAAAAAAGCGTGCATCAAATATCATTACAATATGTTGCTTAATAAAGATTACACATTTTATTTCACCTAAATGGTATGTAAACGACTGAACTAGGTTCGGTATTGTAATTCAATAAAGCCACAGGCTTCAGTAAATATTGACTAAGGACAAGCTGACACTAGGGACTCAACACAGCCGTGTTGTTAACTAATTTCCAAGGTCAACCAATTGGAAATTAATTTATAAATATTATAAATAAATACAAACGTTGTATTGAATTTCTTATGGCATTTTAATTATTTATTTAAGGCTTTAACAATTAAAATAATATATAATCATTACATATTGATTTAATTAAATATGTAGGATTAAATAATTATGTATGCCGTATTAATTAGGCCCAAAGTATGGAAGCCCAACCATGGGTTATGGTCGACCATGGATAGAGCTAAAGGGGGCAAGAGATTTGGTCTATAGATATAGAGAGAAAGAAGGAAGAAATTTGAACTTATAATGACTAAACAGCCAAACACTCTCCCATCTTGATATGGAATAAAATCAAAACCCTAGCCAAAATTGAAGAATTGTTGGTAGCCTAGAAGCTGAGATTTACACAATGTATTCAAGGACAAGGAACAAGGGATCTGGAGAGGAAACAGTTAACAATTGACATGTTGATAACCAATTGATTACCAAAGATACACATTTTACTTTTATATATTACAATCACTATATTTTCCATAATTATAAATTATATATACATATATAATTTTACATATATTTAATTCGGTTTTATATTAAAAAAATTCTCTAATAGCTTTATATACTTATATACCGTGTTATATTTATATTGATTAATATATATATATATATTAATTTTAGGTTTTAGATAAAATTATATATATTTATATATATTGTAAACATGTTTTAAATCCATGGTTTTGTTTCTTGGTTTAAAACTTTTTTCATAATTTTTTGAGTATAATATATATATATATAATATCTTTGTGTGTGTCTGTGTATAAATATATTTATAAAATTTGTTGTTTAAATTTAGTAAATAAATAAATACATATATGCATAGTATACATTTTACTTTTAGCTTCTTTTTAAAAAACAATTTTTTTATGTTTTGGTAAAAGTTTGAATAAATCAAAAGTATTTATAAAAATTTTAAATAAAAACAAAACAATTAATATATACATTAATTATATGCATGTGTATGATATATACTTCGATATATATATATAATACAGGAAAATAGGCACAAGGACAAACTTAGAAAAAAATTTAGACCGAAGGACAACAAGTTTGATTTTTAGGCTGAAGGACAACGCTGGTTATAACTAGCATTTTGTATAGTGTAAAACTGAATATAATGCTAGATATAACCAGCATTTTGTATAGTGTAAAAGTTGAATATAATGCTAATTATAACTAGCATTTGTCCTTCAACCTAAATATAAAACTTCATGTCCTTTAACCTAATTTTTTTCAAAGTTATAATTTTTCCTAATTCCCCCTATATAATGTATATATAATATAAAAACGAAAAAAACAATTTTTTTTCAAAGCCAAACACACATGCACGCACACACATGTGTGTGTGTTATACTAGTTAATAGTATTAAAATATAAATAATATTATGTGTATGTTTATCACCTATGTTAAAAACATTATCCTTTCATATAATTCTCTTAATCATAATCATAGATCCCAATAGTTGTTTATACACATTTGACATTTATATATTTATATGCCCTAGATTAGTTGACAACATCTATTACTTTATCTTAAACCAGCAACCCGTTCACGCTGATGTGGACTTTTGTGCCTTTCTCATTTCAAAATACTGCTTCATTATCCACTTCCGCATTTTTTTTAACTTACGTCAAACTGCTATTTCATGTGACCTTCACCTCATCTTCTTCTCTTTCCCACCCATCCTACTTTCTCTCTTTCCCGTTCAACAACCGCTCCCATTTATTCCCCTGTCCACTACTGCTACTGCAATTCCGTCAATTTGTGCCTCCTCCCTCTCCCACTCCATCACTGCTTCCCTTCCCTCACCGTACCTTCTCTCTACCAAATACCCCCCACTGTACATCCCCTTCCCAATCGATGTCAGATTTAAACACTTGACTTTCCCAATATACCAATTTCATGCAACCAATCTTCCTGACGACTAGCCAACCAAAGATGGAGTGATTTGCCAATGTCCTCTCACTCGCCACTCAGTCGATTGTAAGGTAATTACTTTCTACCTCTACGTATACGAACGCGTTTTTTGAAGCGGATTGATTTACTATCTCTGTTGTCCTCTTCTTTCAACTAAATTAAGTTCACTTTGTTTTCTATTGAAATTACCTTGCTTCTACACGGTCGATTTTGTGCACATAACTAGAGCGCTATGTGCCTCCATGTATTGCAGTTGAGTACATACAACAACTGCATACCATGGCTGCTTTGCAAACTACTGTACCAAAATTTCAACTGCGCGTTCTGTTTCTTCCACTGCTGGTAACCCAATGTTGATATTAGACGGTAGGATTTACATCCGCGCACAATATGATCTGGTATGCTGTTTTGTTGTGCTTACTAAAACTGACATTTCTGCTATCAACTGAGCATTTTCCCCTCTCATTCTTCTTCGTACTATAAATTGCTATTTATTTATTTATGCAAACGACCAATACTTGGAGATTTTAAGAATGATAAATGTGTCAAAGTCATATTTATATAGGCGCACTGCTTAGGCTGTTTGTGTTAGTGTTATAAAAGATGTTCTGCTTCTACATTGAAATAGCTTCTTGCATACTGCGATATTTTGGGTTCAACCGATTGTTTTAGTATATTTTTTAATCTGACTATATTGATAAAGGCATTCAGCAGTTGTTTAACCCAAAATTGGGCACAAACCCCAAATATCGTGAAAGCACCAGTGTATGAACACAAATCAGCAATATATAATCACAGATCTCAGATCTAAGTATTGTAGAGGATAAAAATAAAGAATAATAAACTTAAAACAGAAAGAAGTAAACAGAGACACAAGATTTATAATGGTTCGGCGATCTTGCCTACGTCCACTCTGAAGTAGTTTGCTTCATTGATCTTTCTTTGATGTTTACAAGTGAATTCAATGAATTACAGCAGGTAATTATGATTTGCAACAATGGAATTCGTTGGTAGCAACAGCAATGGACTTTGGATCTGGATCTGGCAGAGTCTGGACATTGGAGATCTCAAAGAAGAAGAAGAACCCCTTTTCTGTTAGCTTTGGGGGTCTATTTATAGGTGTAGGAGGCTGGTATCTCGCTCAGATCTCGGGAGACCCTCTCTGGCACGTGATCAGGCCCGCACACCCAAGCCCGTGAAGTTTCGGTTCGATCTGTGATCGACACGAACAGATTTCGACTCGATCAAGATTTCATCCAATGGAGTCGAAATTTGGCGCGGACATTCTTTAGCATTCACGTAGTCTTCTGTGAAATTTTCATAGCATTTGGACTTGTAGATTGAGAGATATGATCGATACGAAATGAGGTTTTCGATTGGCTGTTGCTTTCGACTGGCTCTTATTCGACTCGCTCTTGTTCGACTCGGTCTTGTTTGAGTCGCTGCTTGACTTGATAACGTGGTGTTTGAACCTTTGGATCACTCCGCCTTTGATGCCGCTTTGATCGAGTCATTCTTGGACCCTGCTTCGTTCGTATCGATAGAAACTTAACTTTGATCGATTGATTTGAATATGGCAGCTAGATGGATTCGACCAGAAGATCCCTGATGGGTACGAACCACATAGGAGACGAAGTCGAAGGTGATCGATACGAACTGTCGCTTCGTATCGATGGAGTCGAACTATGGCTTGAAGCGGAGCGAGTCAAAGTGAGCTCTTCTGAGGGATGTGAACTGAGCGAGTCGAAGAAGACTTCGCTGATGGATGCGATCCGAACGAGTCAAAGTAGGGTTCCCAGATGGACTCGAACGGAGCGAGTCGAAGTGGGCATCTGATGGAGGCGAAGCGGAGTGAGTCGAAGAAGGCTTTTCCGAGGGATGCGAGCTGAGTGAGTCGAAGTGGAGCGAGTCGAAGTAGGCAAGCGGAGCGAGTCGAAGTACGCTGTTTTTAACCAATTTTGCATCAGTTGTAACTTGAGCATACGAACTCGGATTGACCTGAAATTTGGAACGTTGACTCCCAGAGCTTCGCTTGTCATGCCATATCAATTTTGGCTCGATCCGGACTCGGACTAAATTCGTCGATATCCATAGTGAGCCTGTGTATAATCGTTCTCTAGGACAGACCATCATTGGTTACTAGTCAATTCCTTGGTGTCACGGCTTTTCCAAAAGGCGGGATAACATTTGCCCCCAAAGTACGTCTTGTGGAAACATGATGTGCTTTGAAATGCTGCAATCTTTACTCTGAATAGTTATCGTTTCTTCGATGAAAGTTGTTGCTTTGTAATGCCATGAGCTGGATGTTCATATCCTGTTGATGACCTGCAAAGGAATTGATAGTTTTATTTGACCACGAATGACGATCGTTCGGGATCGTATGTCATTTGAGGTGATGTGTGACCGTTCACGGTCGGATGCCGTTCGCGGCGAAAGGTGACCGTTCGCGGTCGGGGTGCCTTTCGAGGCGAATTGTGACCGTTCGCGGTCGGGCGCCGTTCGAGGCGATTTGTGACCGTTCGTGGTCGGGTGCCGTTCGAGGCGATTTGTGACCGTTCGCGGTCGGGTGCCATTCGAGGCGAGTTGTGACCATTCGCGGTCGGGTGCCGTTCGAGGCGAGTTGTGACGGTTCGCGGTCGGGTGCCGTTCGAGGCAAGTTGTGACCGTTCGCGGTCGGGTACCGTTCGAGGCGAGTTGTGACCGTTCGCAGTCGGGGTGCCGTTCGAGGCGATTTTTGACCGTTCGCGGTCGGGTGCCGTTCGAGGTGAATTTTGTGTGCTCGGGGGGGACTTAGTATTAACAATGTTAGATTTCACGTTCGAGTGAGTTTCTGAGTTGTTTGTGGTGGCGGTTTATCGCCGTCTTAGAGCATGCCTGAGGACCGTTCGCAATCCCTTACATGTGTAAGTGGCTTAGCCGTCATGGTATCACAAATGGCATGCTTTTATTCAAAACGAGTTTTTCAACAGAAATGTTCAACAAAATCAGGTTCAAATATTAGGAATGGAAAATAAAAGTAAAACAGGGACGTCAAAGTGCAAACACCTACACCGTTACGATTAGTAGTCGTATCAGAGCATGCCTGAGGATCGTTCGCGGTCCTGTACATTTGTGAATGACTTAATAGTGTTGGTGTGGAGTTTGTTACTTATTTGTCATTACCCCAATCAGTTGATGGTAAACTGACGCCGCGATCTTGAGCCGTCCCCAACAGGTGCAGGTGGTGGTCGCTCCCGTTCTACCGTTGTCGTTCCCCTTCTTACATACTGTGATAGCATACCATTCCGGATATGTCCCTCAACCTCATCCTTCAACTGTCTGCAGTCATTCGTGTTATGACCGTTCAGCTCGTGGAATAGGCAATACTTGTCGGATCTTCTTTCGTTGTTGGTTGGATCCCTTCGCATCGGTCTTCGATAGGGGTTCTGCCCCTTAGTATCCTAGTAGATACGCTCCAAAGTCTCATTCAACTCTGTATAATAGGTGAATCTCGGTTCCTTTCGTGGTTGCGCCAGTCCATCGCCATTATCCTCAGCTTTTCGTTTCCCTTTATCGTCGCTTGAATCTTTTTTGGGAGGGTTTTCACTCTTGACTGCATAAACAGCAACTCCTTCTCCTTCCTCTCTTTCAGCATTTGCATCCTCTAATCGTAAAAATCCTTCAGCCTCGTGATAAAATTCTCCCAAATCCATGGGTGGATCCCTTGTCAATGAATTCTTGAATTCTGTGCCATCAGCTATGCCAGATACAGCCGCTATCAAAACCATGGATGGATCGGGTCGATCCATTGATGCTGCCGCTGCATTGAATCGCGTCAGAAAGTTCCTCAAAGACTCCCCGCTTCTTTGCTTCAGTGCTGCCAGACTCATCACATTCTTGGATCTTGAAATGTGAACTATGAATTGCCTCATGAACCTCTCAGTCAGATCGATCCATGTTCCTATGGAGCCATTCTCCAGTTGCCTAAACCATAGTGCTGCGATGTCTGTCAAATACAATGGGAAGCACCGGGCCATGACCTCCTCCGATGCCCCCAATACTTCCATGTGCCTCATGTACTTCGTTAGATGAACCGCAGGATCCGTCCTCCCATCATACATGTCCAATGTAGGTAACTTGAATTCTGGTGGATTCCTGGCTTGTCTGATCGTAGGAGCAAAGGGACTCCTATTCACATCCTCCAGATCTCTATTCACTAGTCTGCCTCTCATGGCTCGTCTGACCATCTCCGCCAATCTGTCATTATCTCCAAGTTGTAGTCCTGGTCCGTCGTTTCCGACTTGCCCCCCGAGTTCACGAGGGATTCCTGGAGTCTGCTCTCCGGAACGAGCATTTGCTTCTCTATCAACGCCGCGCTGCGCAGCTCCTCCTGGTACTGCTCCTGGGATTGGATCAACATGCTCTGGGTAAGTGCCCCCTAGTTCTGGCGCTGTGCCAAACGGTCTCGCTCCGTTCTGAACTCTGGTTGCTCCTTGATTTTGCGCTCCAATTTGCCCAATCTGCAGAAGCAAGTTCTGGATCATTTCCTCTTGTCTCTTCATCATTGTCTCTATCTCATCCCTGGTGATGAAGATTGATGTCTGATTTGCACCTAAGGAAGCCCCTTGACTCCCTTCATGTTGACCTCTCTCTGGCCTCTGTCCTTGATTTGATTGTCTTGTCATAGCTTTTCAGATCTGAATTCTCTAAGCCTTCAAATTCAATTTCCAAATGATAGAATCCTGAATTAGCCTTCTCAGTGAAAGCACCAAAGTGTTTGCCCCAAAATTGGGAACAACCCCAAATATCGTGAAAGCACCAGTGTATGAACACAAATCAGCAATATATAATCACAGATCTTAGATCTAAGTATTGTAGATGATAAAAATGAAGAATAATAAACTTAAAACAGAAAGAAGTAGACAGAGACACAAGATTTATAGTGGTTCGGCGATCTTGCCTACGTCCACTCTGAAGTAGTTTGCTTTATTGATCTTTCTTTGATGTTTACAAGTGAATTCAATGAATTACAGCAGGTAATTATGATTTGCAACAATGGAATTCGTTGGTAGCAGCAGCAATGGACTTTGGATCTGGATCTGGCAGAGTCTGGACATTGGAGATCTCAAAGAAGAAGAAGAACCCCTTTTCTGTTAGCTTTGGGGGTCTATTTATAGGTGTAGGAGGCTGGTATCTCGCTCAGATCTCGGGAGACCCTCTTTGGCACGCCCAAGCCTGTGAAGTTTCGGTTCGATCCGTGATCGACACGAACAGATTTCGACTCGATCAAGATTTCATCCAATGGAGACGAAATTTGGCGTGGACATTCTTTAGCATGCACGGAGTCTTCTTTGAAAATTTCATAGCATTTGGACTTGCAGATTGGGAGATATGATCAATACGAAATGAGGTTTTGGTTGGCTGTTGCGTTCGACTCGCTCTTATTCGACTCGCTCTTGTTCGACTCGCTCTTGTTCGAGTTGCTGCTTGACTTGATAACGTGGTGTTTGAACCTTTGGATCACTCCGCCTTTGATGCCGCTTTGATCGAGTCATTCTTGGACCCTGCTTCGTTCGTATCGATAGAAACTTAACTTCGATCGATTGATTTGAATATGGCAGCTAGATGGATTCGACCAGAAGATCCCTGATGGGTATGAACCACATAGGAGACGGAGTCGAAGGTGATCGATACGAACTGTCGCTTCGTATCGATGGAGTCGAACTGTGGCTTGAAGCGGAGCGAGTCGAAGTGAGCTCTTCTGAGGGATGTGAACTGAGCGAGTCGAAGAAGACTTCGCTGATGGATGCGATCCGAACGAGTCGAAGTAGGGTTCCCAGATGGACTCGAACGGAGCGAGTCGAAGTGAGCATCTGATGGAGGCGA
This sequence comes from Allium fistulosum, assembly GCA_030737815.1. Classification (NCBI taxonomy): domain Eukaryota; kingdom Viridiplantae; phylum Streptophyta; class Magnoliopsida; order Asparagales; family Amaryllidaceae; genus Allium; species Allium fistulosum. Next base: position 731,574,344 of record CM060904.1, on the reverse strand, counting down.
AGCGGAGCGAGTCAAAGAAGGCTTTTCTAAGGGATGCGAGCTGTGCGAGTCGAAGTGGAGCGAGTCGAAGTAGGCAAGCGGAGCGAGTTGAAGTACGCTGTTTTTAACCAATTTTGCATCGGTTGTAACTTGAGCATACGAACTCGGATTGACCTGAAATTTGGAACGTTGACTACCATAGCTTTTCTTGTCGTGCCATATTAATTTTGGCTCGATCCGGACTCGGACTAAATTCGTCGATAGTGAGCCTGTGTATAATCATTCTCTAGGACGGACCATCATTGGTTACTAGTCAATTCCTTGGTGTCACGGCTTTGCCAAAAGGCGGGATAACAGCAGTAATAATGTTTTTGTTCCTAACAAATTTTAATTCTGAGTGAATTTCCGACAGTTGCTTTTGAATTGTATAAACATCTGAGGTCTACTTGTGCATAAAAGTACATGCATACATAAATATTTCATTACATTGTCTGATCAATTTTGTTGAACAACTATAGTATATGTATTTAGTTGATTAATAGTATGTGCAATCTGATTGGTACTATTGGTCAAAATATGTGCCTTCTTGGTTCAATTCTTCACTCAGATGTTTTACCACACATCCTTCATTTCCTACATTATCATATTAATATGAATCAACTATTTGTATTGTTTGTTATTCTTTAACTGCTTTTTCATTAAATCAACTATCGCCTAAGTTAATTTTGTAGGCAGATCCGAAAACTAGTAGAAAAATCCAAAAATGGTTGATTTATTGTCCATAAAGCTATTTTTTACATGTAAACATTATTTACTCATTACTTTTTTTTGGTTTTCTAAGGATTCACTGGTAGATTTTGAGAGTGGTTTCTAGGTGCAAATTGTTTTTTTTTCAACTTACTGAGTCAACAGGACGATAATATATGGAGGACTGTTTATTGCTATTCACGCTTTGGTTTTCATAATTACGACTTCGAATAATTCTCCTTTCAAATGATCGCGGTTAAGAATTTTATTTTCACCATATGTACTGTCATAATTGTTCGATGCTATTTTTCACGCTACTGAATATGGTACTACTTACAATTGTAGGGTAAATCGAACTGTTCATTATTATATACTTATGAAGGAGTTTCATTTGTGATAACTTTTTTGGTAGCCAACCACTCAAGCCTGAGCATATATCTTATAATTTTCAAATCATATATAATTTTTATATGATGTACTTTATAAGTTACTTTTTGAAACCAAAGAATTTTCAATTTGAGACTTAAACTGTAGGTAAACTAATGTAATTTCTATTACAATGGATTTTTTTCCATTTTCTATGGTTACTATTGCATATATGATTGATGGTTTATTGGATGTATGGTTGATATATGTTTAGTCCTTATTTTTTTGGTTGCTGCATCCTAATTATTTTTTATATCGATAGATGGTGCACAATTCATTGTATATTAGTAACCAATTCTTTATTTCAGGTTCAAAATAGTCTTAGTTTCATAGTTAAAACTATGAAATTGACCTTAAATGATTACATGTGTCATCTTTGGTCAAATAGCATCAAATACTTGGTGAAGGAAGAAAATTCCTTTCTGTGTATGTTAATACACTTAATTGAACTAACCTTACAATGTCTTAGAACATGTAATTATTTAACAATAGATCCGCTATTATGCCTTAAAAACTTACTTTGTCAGGTTTCAGTATGTCAAAACACATTACAAAGTATATAAGGGTTATGTGAACATAAAGTGTACATGTATCTTAAAACTCAACCCTAACCAAAAAATAAACTTTAATATAATATTTATCTAATATTACTAGATCTTGCTAAATTTCATTCTTATATGTAGATATACTGCATATACATTGCCTCGGCAAGATCCGATGAATTTTTTTTTATGCTAAAGGGGAAGGATTCTTTGTACTTATGATAAAAGGGCCAAATATATTGCATGAAAATGGGAACCAATTGAAGAGCTATATCATAAGGATTCTTTCTATTTTGATGCATCATAATATCAGTAGATGTTAACTAATCATACTTTTCTCTCATTGTAAAGAGTAAATTAATTTACGGTGAATCGTTAAGGTTTTTACAATAATTTTTTCCATGGTTCCTATGTTTTACCGCATTATTTGTGCACATGATATTAAAGTCCCTTTATCAGGTATGAATTATAATATTTTACTTAAAGTCATTCTTGGAATAATGTTAGAACAAAAGTGATTTTAAAAAATTTTGTTGCTGCCAAACTAATGTTTATATGGATTAAATTTCACATTTAAGAGATGAAAGTCACTTAAACTTCTAGATTTTTAAATTGATATTTGAAGTACCGTGGAAGAAGGGTGGTCTGGATTCTGAGAAATTTAACTTGAAATATGAAGAGTGCGATGAGGCTAAATGCATGAATTATTTGTACTCTTAAGACTAATTAAATTTACTATATGAATCTTTAAAACTTACTTACTGCAATAAAATATAGCTTTAAATTTATATATTCTTGACATATATATTAAATCTGAAAAGCGAGTTTTATTTCATTAATGTACACAGATACATATTGTTTTTCATAAACCAAAATAACAAGTTTATTCTAAAAAAATTCCTAATTAATTGCATCGTATGGTATATAAATACTAACTTGACTAATAAAATAGTATCTCCATCGACCTTCAATCGTTTATATTTCCAAATGTTTTGGTGCTATATAATTATACAAACACACAAAACGAACATACCATCGTTTTACATTAACCAAAACAACCGGTTTCTTTTAAAAATTTCCCCAACTACATCACACTATATATGAAGCACTACCCTTGACCAATAAAATAGTATATAGGTATTGATACTCTCCAATGACCTTCAAACATTAATATATCTAAATGTTCCGCACATCTAAGATATTAAAGTTATATTGAAACTAATTTTTGTTTTCATATTCTTTTAGTTGATATACTAATGATGATAAATCACTTGATATTTTCATTTAAATTCATTATTGAACTAATTTTTGTTTGATTATCATAGTTCCTTTTACTTTCATTGTGTTAGTTTGGTCATAAACTAGAATCAGATTGGTTGATACTAAATTGTAGGATAGTGGAAAATTGTAAAAGATAAGGTGTCTCTACTGTGTTGTCTCTCTTTTATTCAAGACCGAGGCACTTCAAAATTGAACACTTTGTTCAACATATTGATAATCACATGGGTTTCTGAAAATTATATTTGGTAATATGCATCCTCTCATTAGTTTCGCGTAAGTTATTTATACATGCTCATACATTATAAAGTCGTATTATGCATTTCTAAATGATTGCTTTTAAATATAATTTGCTAAAATTATTAATTTTCTTCCTTTCAAAACCACCAAATACTTTATCTATTTTTTTGATTATATTACTGTACGTGTAGCTAAAATATTTATTGTAATTTCATACTAATCTTTAAGTTGCAATATATTCATATATTTTTGCATTTGAAATCAAAAATAAGTGAAGCTTAGGTGCTAGGCTATTTATAATAAACACAGTTCAATGTCTAGATTGGTAGGCTAAGTGCATCCTAAAATTGAAGAATATACTTGATAATATAATGTCTCATAGATAAGTTATTTAATTGGCATGTTCTGGTTCCAACATTCAATAGTCATCATATTAACAAAAAATACAAATATTCTAGGTGATCTTATTAAGAATTGTCATTAGAAAGAAATTTAGATATTTTGTTGATCTTACTCAAGATTGCCACTAGGAAGCAACACAAATTATTTTGTTGGTATTTTTTATATTTGATACTTAAATGACTTCTTTTTGGTAGCCTTAGGAGGCAAGACCTCCAATACGTTAGGCAGTTCATATTTATTAAGCATGTCAAACTGTGATGTAAGCTAAACACCATTTAAGTACTTTCGATACGACTATTACCCTTAGTCATGGGCTCGATTTGGAAAATAGTTTTTCCATACAAATTAGTCCATTTGTTTCCCTTTTTGTATACCTTTGCATACCTAAAGATTTTGCTGGCATTTGAAGAATTCCATGAAAAATATAGATAAAAAGGTTCCAGGTTTTGCTTTTTATTATATTTTTTCATATGTATCCATAAAAAGACTACGTGTCGTCAAAGAACGCATGACACACAAGGTACTTAAATGGCTTATAGGTTTGGATTCTTCGAATTCATCAAGCTATGACATATTAGTCAAGAGTTGTGTCATTACACTCATAACTATGTTCTATACCTTTTTGTTTTGTTATATTTGGTTACTGTTACATATCTTTGTCGCATTGCTATATGCATAAATATGTTTTAGGTATGTGATTAATTTTGACCTTCTGATATCTATTTCTAATTTTTACTTCTTTGGTGATATAATATATGTATAGTTTGTCTACTCCACTTGTGATTAATTCCACATTTGGGTAGTTTGAAACTCAGCAATCATATTTAGTTTTTCATAGCCATGGATTTGGAGATTGATAGATTCTCTTTTCAAATGCATTGCTAACCTGATAAAGTAGCCCAAAATTTATTATCCAGGAGCATATCAATAAATAGATAGGGTCTGTAATAGATAATTGTTGATATGAGGACATCTACTTCTTAGACTAATAATCTGTATATTTGTGTTCAAGCACTATAAATAAGTAAATAGTAATCTTTAGAGACCCTTTTTGATTTTTTAACATGATTGGCATCTACGGAAAAAACCTTCCAACATTTGTTAATCACATGTGCACTCGAATGATTATCATGTGTATGTAATATGTGATGTTATTATATTTATGAGAAGCACATCTATTATTATATGTACTGTTTTGCATCGCGAACTTATTTAGATAACCTATGGAACCCTTCTTGAGGCTTACTTGGTATTGTCTGCTTACTATTACTGTTGAAAGGTTTGTATGCATTTAGTTTGTTGGTAATGTGAACTCATCGTTCTCTGGTCTGCCTGTTCTAAGGGTATTTTTTCTTAATTCAGTGGGCTGCTGTAACATTAGATCAATAGTATGTGCATACTGTAATTTAAAAATGATCAAGTCTTAGTTTGATGAACTTTTGGGTGTCCACTTGATTTGCTTAAAACCCATTGTACTTGGTTGGCAACCGTATACCTGTAAATTTAGTCTGCAGTTGACGTGTTAAGCATGTGCATAGACTAAAGTTGTAACTGGAATAATCGATTCCCCGATCATAGCACCATTACAGAATGCAGCAGCATACTGAATATAATCAGTTCTTTCAAACAACCTGAAACAGAAGAAAAAAAAGAACAGCAAAGGTATTCTATTTTTATAAAAGTACTACTACTTTTCTTAACCGTGTTGCAGTTTATGTTTTTCCAATTTCTCAACCACACCGATTACATGTGTTTTTCCAAGCCAGCCCAGCCTTATGTCTGCATTTTTCCAATTTTGTTCCCTTCAATGCCATCGTCACAGTTAAGATAAGTAGGTATTTGCCTGTTAATGTAGGGAAGTACATATTTTAAACTGGAATGCAGGATGGTGATACAGATCAGCGGCTCCTGGGATCAAGATTCGGGAGAAGAAGCAAGAAATTAATTTTTAGCATTTTATGATTTCATGTTTGTGGTACATTTACTATTTTATGTCTGTAGCTACTAATTTCGTGTATGTTTTCCACAACGTCCTTTTTTTTCCTGTTGCCTCATTTTGCACTTTTTTTAGAAGATTATACGTCAAGACGTATGATGATTGAATTAGTTTGCTTTCACCTACATTACATATGTGCACTTTTTTTAAATCGAAACTTCAGCTTTGAACTATCATTTATGTTTGTCATGCTCACTTGCACTAACGCTTTAACTGCATACCATGTCCTTACTGACATATGTACACGTGTTGGGATTTTACTTATGGAGTATAACAATACCCGTGTGCGTAGCACGGGCTACTTACTAGTTTATTATTATATCTTACATTTGTATATGTGACGCCAGTGATGTATTTGATGATATATTAAAAGGTAATTATATTGAAATAAACCATGTGGAAGATTTGTTAGGACACTGAGATATGCAACACGTAATTTTGAATTAACAAACGAAAGCACATGTAATTTTGAATTAAAAATAAAAGCATAAAAATTGATGTAACAAAGACTAAATGGATCCATGAATAGACTCAGAACTATACATATATAAATAAGTATTTATCATTTTATCAAATAACACATAATGTACGTGTTCATATAACCATCGAACAAGTCATTAAATCATGATCAATTTTAACATCCTAACATTAGATCTTTCCAGTCTCCAAGATACAATTCCACTCATACAATAGTTATGCCTAATAATGCCCACTATTTGAACAATCCCAAATGGTAATAAATTCCTAATCGCCTAATGTTTCTAGTATTAGATGATTATACATAAGCGAGGACATCATAATAACATAAGAAATGAACGTAACCATTCTATGTATACAATATTAGATGACACTGATCTACAAATACAGTATTAGATGATACCGACCATACTTTATAATTTTCAAATCTATTTGAAAGCTATTTAAATCATGTTTTCAAAGCTCTAAAAATCAAACTTTAAAGCTATCGAAAACATTTTTAATGGCTACAAAATTATGATCCATTCATGTTATCAAAAGTATGGAATGCATGCCATCGAAAATAAGATCTACACAAGCTATTGAAACTAGGATGTATATGTAGCTATTAAAAATATGATCTATGCAAGCTATCAGAAACATGGTGTACATATAGTTACTTACAAGCTACCAAAGTTACGTCGCACAAAGCTATTGGAAATGTGACTCCATAACTATCAAAAATATGACTTCCATATGTATCAGAAATATCACTTGTATACATATTCAAAATACGAATGTGAGCTGTAGGAAACATGAAGTTTCAAAGCTATCGAAAGGACGACATATAAAAACTATAGGCACATATAAACTATCAAAAGTATGTCATATAAATCTATCATAAATACGCAACCAACAGTATGATATATAAATCTAACGTAAATATGCAATCAACTCCTTTTATTCACTTTAAAAACCGTTTATTTCCTCATAAAATGATTGCTTTTGATAAAATCATGTCATATGTCAATTTATCATTTACTAATTTCGAACTACAACTTTAGGAGCCTAATATAATCAACAACGGACCCCTTTAATTTAGATTAATTAATTCCTTAATGTTTTTTGAAATTGGATACTTGGATGGTAGTACATATTTGTGCTACAAGTCTTAGGTAACTTATAACATATTACAAGTCAATATATGTACAGTGATTCGAATTATGCCCTACATGGGATTTGAACTGTGATTTCATTGACCAAAGTCACAATGCCTAACAACTGAGATAGCTGTGCTTTATTTCCTTACTATTTAATTCATATAATTTAGAATTATGAGTAAATTCTCAAAAATTCATTGAAAATCATACACATACCCTTTTATTTTTGGTAAAAATTTCAATCAAAATGATAAATTTTACAAATTATTAATATTATTTTACGACCAAAAATTACATGTAGGGGTGAATTTACACAAATGATTGCAAATCAACCCTAATACATGCGGAAGCAATAAGATCGTGTTGTAGTGCGACAAAACAAACAGAACTTGAGAATAAACTGCAAATCAGCAAATCACACAATAAAGTAAATAGAGAGTTCACATACGGATTTATAGTGGTTCCACAATCGCAAGATAGTGTACATCCACTTGGGAAGAGGAGATTGTATTACTTTTAAGGAGAAGAATTACAATATTGATAATGAAGACTAAGAAGAATATGAAGAAATACAAAAGAGAAGATAATTCGTTTCTGATGCTTCTATTCATTCTAATCCCTACCTTTATATAAGGATTATTACTTGAGGTACCTAATCAATTCTCCAAATCATACAGGAAACATTTACCATTTTATTTTTTCAGTTTCCCATAATTTGTATGCATCTGATAAGATTCTTTCTTTAATCATCTAAGTAGATAATTAATTAATAATTTCACCCTTTTTCAAATATTTCTTCCTCTTATGTAGCTAATCCATTTCCCTCTTTAATGCATATAAAAGAGGAAATATATTTGAGCAATTATCTCAAATATCTTCCAAATCTTCTTAAGTATGGAAATATTGTATTAAATCTAAAAATCTTCACCTTGATACTATATTTCCCCGCAAGCCTACCAACTCCACCTACATTCTTTTACTCCAAGCAGCTCTCGAACAAGGCATCACGGATACTGTCCCAATGAGTTTCGGCATGGCCATCACCCATTACACTTTGTCCAACAAAGTGTTGAAAGTACCCCCTCCATGTAGGACCTATCAATCTCCAAAACAAACATCTTCGAATACTAACTCACTCTTCCTTGTGCCACCAAGTGGCACCTAGCACTTTAGCAAGCGAATTAAGTTTGAGTAATGTTCGAACTTTGCAACAGGCAAGCACTTAGTGAACATGTCTGCTGCATTCTCCTCGGTGTGAATTTTCTGAAGATGCACCTGCTTTTCTTCATTCATAGAGACAAGGAAAGACTCTCTTACCTCTATTTGCTTTGTTCTCGAACTAAACAGCGAATTTTCACCCAGATGTATTACGCTTTGACTATCGCAATTTACTACTATACTCCCATGAACAAAGCCTAAATCACACATCAGCCGCTTCAAATAAAGTGCCTCTTTAGCTGCTTCAACAGCGGCTACCAGCTCTGCCTCTATAGTAGACAAAGCAACTATAGTCTGCAACTTTGCTCTCCAACTGATAGCTGTCTTTCCAAGTGTAAATACGTAACCTGAGGTTGAATTTCTTCAATCTCTGTCTCCGGCATAATCGGAATCACAATATCCGATCAAGCTAAAATCTTTCTCCATGCTGTCAAAAACAAGCCCATAATCTATTGTTCCTCTAAGATGCATCAAAATGTACTTTACTGCTTCCCATTGCATTTTTCCTAGATTAGCCACGTAGCAACTAACCAAACCAACTGCCTGTGCCTTCTCCATATAAGCTTTGTCTTTGTCTGAGATCAGAGAGTTCTTTTCTGAAAGCTAAACGTGCAAACGCATGGGAGTACTAATTGCCTTTGCCTTCTCCATGCTGAACCGAGCAAGCACTTTCTAGATATATTCTCTCTGTGTCAATCTCAACACCTTCATCTTTCTTTCTCTCTAGATTACCATTCCTAAAATCTTCTTTGCTTATACAAGGTCTTTCATCTCGAATTCCGCTTTTAACTTTAATTTTAACCTATCAATTTCAGCTTTGTCCTTGGAAGCAATTAGCATATCGTCCACATATAAGAGTAAATATATCCAATTACCATTATCCATGTGCTTAAAATAAATGCAAGCGTCTTTAACGCTTCTATCAAAACCGGCAGTAAGTATAAAGGAATCAAACCTCTTGTACCATTTCCTAGGTGACTGCTTCAAACCATATAAAGATTTTTTTAGCTTGCAAACCCATTCCTTCTTCCCATCCATTACAAATCCTTCTGCTGCTTCATATAGATGGTCTCCTCTAAGTCTCCATGCGAAAAGGCGGTCTTTACGTCTAATTGTTCCAACTCCATGTCATGAGTTGCAACTATAGCCAACAATACTCAGATAGAAGTATGTCTAACAACCGGAGCAAACACCTCATCATACTCCATCCCCTTCCTTTGTGAAAACCCCTATGCAACAAGTCTAGCCTTGTATCTTCCATCATCCTTCACCTTATATACCCACTTGCATCCTATGGCTCGGCTTTCTTGAGGGGGTGGTACAAATTCCCAAGTCTGATTCTTCTTCACATAATCCATCTCCTCTTCCACAGCATGCATCCATTTCAAGCTGGCACTCGAATTCATAGCTTCTTTAAGGTCAAAAGGCCCATCTTGCACTATATGTAGTGCATAAAAAAAATGATCATCAAGGCTAAGGTTTGCATAACTCCAGTCTCCATACCTATTTGGTGGCTTTCTAATTCTAGAGCTAGCCCGAATAGGTGTAACTTCACCTAAAATCCTGTCAACTCCACCTTGAGCTGAATCATCTCTAGCTTCACGACCATCACTATCATTGCTAGAGGAATTCTGTGGACCTTCATGTGATGTATCAACAACTACAATTACTTTATCTTCTTTTACATCTCTGACTCTACTACTAGGCTGATATGTGGGAATAGTTTCCATCTCCTTAGGCTTTTTAGCTTTTGAATCTACTGAACAAGGTGGATTCCCCTTTGGCTTGAACCTAGCGGACTCATCAAATGTGACATGTCTCGAGCGCACTACCTTCCTATTAATAGGGTCCCAAATGCAATACCCTTTGATATCTTTTGTATGGTCCAAAAATATGCCTTGATAGGCTCTAGCCTCCAACTTGTCATTTCCTGTATGGTGAACATACAAGGGGCTACCAAATATACGAAAATAACTAATATGTATAGATGTACCTTTCCACCTTTCCTCAGGAATCCTCCCATCAATGGCTGAGCACGGAATCCAATTGATAATATATGCTCCAGTTGATAAAGCTTCAGCCTAAAAGTCTCTAGACAAGCCCGCCGTCAATCTCAAGCAACGGGCCTTCTCCAGTACAGTTCTGTTCATCCTTTCAGCAACTCCGTTTGATTGCGGATCACCGGGTGTAGTAAAATACCTCCTAATTCCATGCTATCTATAGAAATTTGTGAACTCCTGAGAAACAAACTCACCGCCATTGTCAGATATTAGCACCTTCAACTTTCTTCCAACTTCATTCTCTACCAGTGCTTTCCAAGTTTTAAACTTTTCAAATGACTCCGACTTAGCTTTCATCATATACACCCAAACCTTCCGAGAGTAGTCATCGATAAAAGAGATAAAATACTTAGCTCCTCTAATAGAAGCAGTTCCAAACTCTTCTCTAAAACATGACCTAATCTGAGATGCCAAAGTCTGGTGGCATCCAAAGCTCGTGAACTATCAACTCCAACACACGTCTCTCCAAGAACTTTAGATCCTTTCAGTGGATAAAGATTCTGGACCATCATTCCTTTCATCAATACAAGAGCACCACGTATCACCTTCAAGCCATCCGACTCTATCGTAATCTTGCACCCAAAAGATGCTAGCTGACCCAAGGACAGAAGAGATTTTCTTAAATTTGGAATATAGCAGACTCCAGTGATAGTGCGCACCATGACATCGTGCATGCAGATATGCACTGATTCTTCTCCCAGTGACTTGCAAGTACATCATTCCCATTAATATGGCACTTCCCTCCTTGTCTTCATAAGAACAGAAATCCTCCTTCCTAGGCATTATATGGAAAGATTCCCTTGAATCTAGCACCCAATGGTCCGATACATCGGAAATAGATGTAGTCAACACATCATCAGAAACAACCTTCTCCACCACAATAGATGAAGAACCATCCACTTTATTTATCTTCCTCAAATCTGGATAATTTTTTTCCCACTGGCCATGTTTCTTACAATGATGACACCTGTTGTCTCTAGACTTACCTCTCCAACAACATCCAAGCATCCTTGACTTGGAACGCCCTCTAAACTTATTCTCCTTCTCCTTTCTTCCTCTCTCCACAAACAGCCCCTGGCTACTATTAGTGTAACATCCCACTTTTAGAGGCTCAAAACTAACTGCTACGGATGCTGCAGTCATCCATAACTGTTATTTCTGAGTGACCAAAATCAGAATCTTGAAACTATTGGCAACACAGAAACACAAGAATATGGAAAAATTTAAACTTCAACAAACTCATTTTTTATGAATTTCAATTTAAGATTTAATTACATAATCCCATACATTAACCACGTTCAGATCACATATACATGTACAATATACGATAAGAGCGACATATGAAGATGTCCCTTTATGATGATAAGAGAACTAATAAATATGAACTTTACAGTTCTTAATACATCACAAGGGGAAACACAAAATAGCTCCTATATAGCTAACACTACCTCCTATACGTCTTCGAAAGCTTATTCGTCCAAAAACATGAAAGTATCCCACTCTAAGACTACTCAAATTAATTTTGAGTACCCGAGAGTTTGTGGAGAAACACAAACTTTGAGTCAGACAATAAGTCTGATATGAATAATCCCCTATCATCTCTTATCATAAATAGATAGCTAGTTAGACCATGCCACTTAGTGGAACAGGTTTTCCCCTCACTAGTATCCAAAATAAACATGCAAATCATTTACTATGCCCCTGCACCCAAAATGATTAGTTTTAACATAATATGAAATAAAGCCATAAATCATATGTATTGGATATCCCATCCATCCATTTATTAGATATCTCATCTAAAATCAATTATTAGAGTTCCCTTCTAAAATCTTTAAAATGATTATCCGTCATAGTTTAATAGGACTATCCATCGCTAATCCATTTAAAATAAATGCAGATTATCCATCATAATTGTTTTATAAAAGATAGTATGGGCTATCCACCGCACGCTCCATAGTTTTCCTAGGATGACTATGAACCCTTGGGTGCCAAATCCCGAGGCTAACCACCTTTGGCAAAACATTCTTTACTTTAGAAATTTGATGTGGGCTATCCACCGCACATTCCTTGATTTTCCTAGGTTAACCAAAAACCCATCACTTAGCCAACTAAAATATCATGATCCCCATGATTATTTATAAAAATTCATGATCCCCATGATTAATTATTTTCCCTAAGTATACCACCCGTTTAACCTATTCCCTTTGGTAGCCCCAATTAGGTTAAATTAAATAAAAACACGTTGATAGCCCCAATGTATATTTTCAAAAGAATATTTCAGTTTGTAACCCCAAACTATGTATCGAAAACATTAAACCCACCCTGGTGTCCCCAAGGTTTATTAACATTCATTTTATATAAGGATCCCCCGTACATATTCAAACAAAGATAAGTATTTTATGCTATAACCCTTCGAAGTAACCCCTTCGACTTAGTAAAGTTTTACTTAAGAACAATGGCTAAAAACAGCCCTTTAAAAACCTTCGAATGAAGTCCCATTCGAAAGCAAATAAACATTCAAAGTTAGCCCCTTCGAAAACCTTTCTTTTGAAAGCCCCTTCGGAAGGTTTCTTTTTGACCTAGTCGAAAGGTACTACCCGTCGACCTTTTCGAAAGTCTGGGGTATCCCCCCTTATAAAACTATTTATAAACCTTTCGAAAGTATTCAAACTCAAAACCTTTCACAATCATTGAAAATAACCCTTCAAAATCTTTCGAAATCAAACCATTCGCAATCATACCTTTCGAAATCAAACCTTTCGCAATCATTGAAGATAACCCCTTCAAAACCATTTGAAATCAAACCTTTTGCAATCAATGAAGATAGCCGCTACAAAACCATTCAAAACAATGAAGTGTTGGTGTTGGAGCCAACCCTTTGAAAGTATACTTCTGACTATGTCGGAAGGTTAACCCTTCGACTTTGCCGAAAGGTATTAAAACACCTTTTTAGAAAACATTTTAAAATAATAATCTTGAAGGTTTAAGCTTTCGAAGATCCCCTTCGAAACCCTTTCTTGAATACATAAAAATTTTAGTCTGTTGTAATATGATAGAGTTGAAGGATCCCCATTCAAATTATTCGAAAGCAATGATGTTTCTATTCGAAAGCAAAGGAAGCAGCCTCCCCATCCCTTCGCCCTTCTCTTCCCTTCGACACCATGCCCACCTTTCAGCTTTGGCGGAGGGTAAATGTTTACCTTCTATCTTAGGCGAAAGGTACCTTTCGACTTCATCGAAAGGATAAAAGCGGGCTTGTTGGAGTCCAAGGTAGAACTGGGTCTACTGAAGTGACGTTTTTATCTTGCTTGTCTAATTTTGATTGGCTAAGGAGCCTTCTCCTGTACTTCCAAATGGTAAAAAGTATAAAATAGTCAACCTTTTTTCGAAAACACTATACTTCTTCCCCAAATCAATTTTTGAAAGCAATTTCCCTCCGGCTTTGACCAAAGCGGAAGCAAATTTTCAGTTTAACCCTTAGGCTTAAATAATTTAATTACCTTAGCAAATCACTAATCAAAAATCACCAAAAATCACCAAAAATCTGACAAATCATATACTTTAACATATTAAAATTTTAAAGCATATGAAGATCAAAACAACTTGTAATTTAACCAAAACCGAATGAAAACGTGTTAATTAGCCCATTAACATTTTAAAACACCTATTTCTTATCCAAACAAAGGTTTAAATGGTTATATCCTAACCAAAATCACAAACATGAATCGAATATAACCCATAACCGATCTAAACACAGAAAATGAGATGATAAACATGATTATTCACCTTGATTAGTTGATTGGAGAATGAGATAATTTCCTATTTTTAATTCCTTAGCTTTTTCTTCATTTTAAACTCTTCCTGGAGTTTATTAATGGCCGGCTGAAATTTGATGAGGAGTTAAGAATGAGACAGTGGAAATTTATTCAAGTGGAGGAAGAGATATATATTAAGAAATGTAACCCAATTTCCAAGTTTACCCCTTGGGAAACTTCCTCCTTCTTAATTTATTTAAGTCCTTTTATTTTAGTTCATTCTTTTAGATATGGCCATTAGATTTATTAATCTCATCTCCCTACTTATTCACATTATTCTATATAAATTATCCAATTAAATATCTCGAATAATGTTAATTAAAATTTAGGGTCATTACAGACTCCCCCTTAAAGAATTTCATTCTCGAAATTTGGTAAAGACAAAACAACAAGCATATACCGGTACTCATCCGTTTGAGTACCTTATTGACTCTCTCTGTCTGCCCATCTGTTTGATGTGCCTTACCGCATATCAACAGATCTTCCAGTACCTTATTGACTCTCTCTGTCTGCCCATCCGTTTGAGGATGATATGCGGTACTCATCTTGAGCTTAATGCCTAACACATTCTGCAGGCTTTTCCAAAACTCGCTAGTAAACAAAGCATCTCTATCACTGATGATACTACTAGGAATTCCATGCAGTCTAACGATGTTTTTCATGAACAACTTAGCCAAAACAGGTGCCATCCTGGTTGACCTTACTAGAATGAAATAGGCACTCTTGGTCAATCTGTCCACTATGACCCTTATACTTTCATTACCCCGGTTTAACCTTGGCAGCCTGTCAATAAAATCCATGGATATCGAGTCTCATTTCCAGACTGGAACATCCAAAGACTGAAGAAAAGCACTTGGCTTCTGATGTTCAGCTTTAACTTGCTGACAGTTCAAACACTGTTTTACCCATAAGCCAACATACCTCTTCTTTCCTTCCCAGAAGAAACTTCTCCTCATATCTAGATAAATCTTGGTTCCCTCAGGATGAATCATAAACTTTGATCGATGACATTCCCTAAGAACTTCCTTCCTAGAGTTTCCAACATCCGGAATACATAACCGTTCCTTCTTTCTCAACCAACCCATGCGATCAAGAATAAAATCCTTTAAGTCATCAATCTCGGTTCCAGTTTCTAACCTTCTAATCCTCTCGGCTAAGACTGGATCCTCTTTCTGCCTAAAAGCAATTCGTTCGATCAACATTGGTCGAACTTCCAAACAATACATCATGGCGATATTCCGACTAGATCTAGCAGTCGACCTCAATTGCACACTGCAAGCAGCCAATGCTTCCAAGTCATTCTATTCCGCCAACATAGCTAACACCACATTCTGATGTTTCCTGCTAAGCGCATCCGCCACCTTATTTCCTTTTCCCGATGTATACTCGATGCTAAAATCATAAGCTGCAACAAACTTCAACCATCTCTACCATCTCATGTTCAGCTCCTTCTGAGAGAATAAATACCGTAAAGACTTATGATCTGTAAATAGCTCAAACCTTTCTCCTAAAATATAATGTCTCCACATCTTCAGTGCGAAGATTACCGCTGCCAACTCCAAATCATGAGTAGGGTATCTCACTTCATGCGGTCTAAGCTGTCTAGAAGCATAGGCAATAACTTTTCCATTTTGCATTAGCACTGCACCTAACCCGGTACCACATGCATCGATGTAAACTACCAATCCCTGATTCCTATAAGGAACTACTAACACGGGCACATTGTTTAACAAATGTTTCAACTTAAGGAATGTCTCATCACATTTTTCAGACCAAACAAACTTTATGTCCTTCCTGATTAGCATAGTCAAGGATGCCGCTATCCACGAGAAATCCTTAATGAACCTTCGGTAGTAACCTGCAAGACCAAGAAAACTTCTAATCTCGCTTACCGTCTCTGGTCTCTTCCAATTGTCAACAGCTTCGATCTTATCCGGATCAACTGCTAACCCTTCCTCGGAAACTACATGACCAAGGAACTTCACTTCCTTCTTCCCAAAATGACACTTGGAGAACTTCGCCTTCAGCTGATGTTGCCTTAGCATCTCTAACACTATTCTAATATGATCTGCATGATCCTTCTCATTCTTTTAATATACCAAAATGTCATCAATAAAAACCAACACGAACCTATCCAAGTGCTCTTGGAAAACCCGGTTCATCAAATCCACAAAGAAAGCCGGCGCATTAGTAAGCCCAAATGGCATAATCAACCACTCGTAAGATCCATATCTGGTCCTAAACGCTGTCAAAGGAATACTGTCTTCTTCCACTCTTAGCTGATGGAAACCTATCGCCAAATCCAGCTGGGAAAACACTCTGGCTCCACTCAACTGATAGAATAAGTCGTCAATCCTCGACAAAGGATACCTATTCTTGATCGTCCTCTCTTTCAACATACGATAATCGATACACATCCTTAACAACCCATCTAGCTTCTTCACGAATACCGCGGTCGTTCCCCGAGGCAATCTGCTTGGCCGAATGAAATTTTTTCCTTCCAATCCCACTAGTTGCACCTTCAGTTCCTTCATCTCGGTCGGTGACATCCTGCTAGATTGTCTACTTACGGGTTCAGCTCCTGATATGAGATCTATCCGAAACTCGATAGCTCCTTTCGATGGCAAGCCCGAAACTAGTTCAAACACATCCGCAAACTCTCTTGCTACATAAACCTGCTTCAACTCTACTTCCGTTCCCATGGCACCCAATAACGCATAAGCATTTCCGTTCGAACTCCTTACTGAGTAAATAACTCGGTTACAGCTATTAGGGTGTCTCAATGATATTTCCCCCTCCTAGCAAAATATCCTAGCATCATATCTGTGTAACCAATCCATACCCAATATGATCCCTAAACCCACGAAATCATAAAATATATAAATTGAATGCAAACATATGACCTAACAAATCAAGTTCTAACCGGTCATATCTTGTTCCTAGAGTTTCATACCCTCCTATAGAATTCGCAACCCTTAAACGAGTAATAAGGTATAAAGGTTCCAAACATATGCAATCTTCCAAAGATATAAATAAGTGCGATGCACCGGTATCAAATAGTATCCTAACCGGTGTACTATGAATCTTAAGCATACCTTCCATCACAGCTTTTCCTTTCTCAACAGCTGTTGGTCTAGAGGATGATGGTTCCAACGCAAAGACCTTTCCCTTTCCAGCCCTAGCAGTTTCGGGACACTTGTCCTTGTAATGCCCCATTTGGCCACAGTTGTAGCACTTTATATTCGGCCTTACTACAACTGCTCTTCCATCACCCGAGCGACACTCATTGGCATAGTGCCCCTTCTTGTCACACATGTAACAAACAATATCATCCTTGCTATTCTTCGCTGCTACCCCCGACTGGGCACCTTTCTTCTTGAAGAACTTCTGGTTTTAACCCCGAAAATTCTAAACCTCATCTGGTTTCCCTTTTCCAAAAGTAGAAAGCATCTCCTCTTCTGAATAGCCATCTCAACAACAGTATGACACGGATCTCGAAGGTTTGACATTGGTGCTCGGGCGATCTCAGGATTCAACCCCCTAATAAACTTATCATTCTTCCGAATGACAGTATCCACAGTAGCTATCTATAACAGACACCTCATCAAACTCTGTAGCATACTCAATCACAGATCTATCCCCCTAGACAAAATCTTCAAATTTCCTGAGTAATGCTGACTTGGCAACCTCTGATAGAAATCTTTCTTCAAACCTCCTTCGAAATTCAGCCCAAGTCAGATCTTCCTCTGGCTCTCCTACGGTAACTCCATTCTGGCAAAACAATGTTGCTCCCTGCAATTGCCTTGAATCAAGTCTCCTCTTCTGCATATCTGTCAAGCCGAGATCTGTAAATATCCTTTCATAATGCAATAGCCAGTTCTCCACTCCTACAGCATCCTTGGTTCCCAAAATATGCTTTCCTCCAAGACTAGCGTAATCCATGCTTAGCTTGGTATAATTATTGCCAACTATGGCCACCAGATTAGCTCCTCCAGCATTCCCTACAGCTACTCTCGCAGCTGCTCCAGCTTGCATCATATTCACGAAGAAATGATATATTATTCCCATATCAACCAGCGGAATCTCAACACCAACATTAGCATTTGCATCTGTGTTTGCATTTGCCTGTCCACCCTGATTGCTCCTAGTATTGGGTCGAACTTTTCCACGTGTTGCAGTGCGTCTCCCACCTTGATTCACTCGTCCGTTTCCTGCATCCATATCTTACTTTCCTACTACTTAAAATCCAATCTTGGTAAGATACAGAAGAACGGTTTAAGAGAGTGGGGAATACGTACTTAGGTATTTACAGTAAAGTACACATACGTTACTATAATGCTTACCCAAACCCAAGCATATTTTAGATTCATTAGATTATGCTTTAATTTTTTTTAAGGTTTAAATTCCTTTCAAGTACATAAACCATGCTTTGATACCAACTTGTAACATCCCGCTTCCGGAGGCTCAAAACTAACTGTTACGGATGTTGTAGTCATCCATAGGTATTATTTCTAAGTGACAGATATCAGAATCTTGAAACTATTGGCAACGCAAGAATATGAAAAAAATTTAAACTTCAACAAAACAGAATTTCTCATTTCTTATGAATTTCATTTTAAGATTTAATTACATAATCCCAAACGTTAACCACGTACATATCACATATACATGTACAAAATACGATAAGAGTGACATATGAAGATGTCCCCTTATGATGATCAGAGAGCTAATAAATATGAACTTTACAGTTCTTAGTACATCATGGTGGAAAACACAAAATAGCTCCTATATAGCTAACACTGCCTCCTACTCGTCTTCGGAAGCTTATTCGTCCAAAAACCTGAAAGTCTCCCACTCTAAGACTACTTCAATTAATTTTGAATACCCAAGAGTTTGTGGAGAAACACAAACTTCGAGTCAAACAATAAGTCTATTATGAATAATCCCCTATCATCTCTTATCATAAATAGATAGCTAGTGAGACTACGCCACTTAGCGGAATGAGTTTTCCCCTCACTAGTATCCAAAACAAACATGCAAATCATTTACTATGCCCACTGCACCCAAAATGATTAGTCTTAACATAACATGAAATAAGGCCATAAATCATATTTATTGGATATCCCATCTACCCATATATTAGATATACCATATAAAATCAATTTATTAGAGTTTCCCTCCAAAATTTTTAAAATGACTATCCATCATAATTTAATAAGACTATCCACCCCAAACATTCAAAATAAATGCAGATTATCCATCGTACATTGTTTTATAAAAGATGGTGTGGGCTATCCACCGCACACTCCATAGTTTTCCTAGGATGACTATGAACCCTTGGGTGCCAAATCCAGAGGCTAACCACCTCTGACAAAACATTCGTTACTTTAGAAATTTGATGTGGGCTATCCACCGCACATTCCATGGTTTTCCTAGGTTACCCAAGAACCCATCACTTGGCCAATTAAAATATCATGATCCCCATGATTATTTATAAAAATTCATGATCCTCATGATTAATTATTTTTCCCAAGTATACCACCCGTTTAACCTATTCCCATTGGTAGCCCCAATTAGGTTAAATTAAATAAAAACACATTGATAGCCCCAATGTATATTTTGGAAAGCATACTTCAGTTTTAACCCCAAACTATGTATCGAAAACATTAAACCCACCCCGGTGTCCCCAAGGTTTATTAACATTCATTTTATATAGGGATCCTCCATACATATTCAAACAAAGATAAGTATTTTATGCTATAACCCTTCGAAGTAACCCCTTCGACTTAGAAAAGTTTTACTTAAGAAAAATGGCTAAAACAGCCCTTTAAAACCCATCGAATGAAGTTGTAACAACCCGCATATTTCACGATTGTATATTTAAATGTAGCATTGTTAATCAGATTAAAGTTCAAAATGATACTTTTTGTAAACAGTCGAATTGGGACTCTAGACCACTTCCATTGAGTCCAAAATTGCGTTTACAACTTTTTTGAGTATAAACATCGATATTTTTGGACTTGAGTAGAATTTTGCTCTTTTTCTATTTTGGGTTTTGGGTTTGGGTTTCAGCCCACTAACCCAACATAATACCCTAACTCCACTCAAATCCTCTTCATTCATTTCATTCCTCATTTCCTAACATTCAAGCTCTAGAGAAAAATGGGGGAAAAGATTGGAAATTAGAATTTCAAAACCCTAGTTTGTTTAGGAAATACAAATTCAAGTCCAAAATCAAGGAGAAGCTTAGGTAAGCATCCTCTTCATCTTCTCCATCTCAATCTCTCTTCAAATTTCAGAAATTCCTAAACCCTAACTTAGGAAATATTTGCTCATTAGCTTAGATTGGAGCTTCTTGAGTTGAAGTTGAAGAGGAATTGGCCTTTCCTTTGTTTTAAAGCTTCTCATTCGTGTCTTTGAGTTTTAAAGGTGAGTTCTTTAACTCACCTTTGATTTGAATTCCTAACATTTGTGCATGTTCATTTGCTTTTAATTTGAATTGATTTGGTGAATTTTCCAAATTTTGGTGTTTTGGTCCAATTTTATGAAATTCTTACTATGGATGTTTGGACGTGATATTTGGGGTGTATCGAAGAGCCTATAGGGCTGGGTTGTCGCTTGGCACAAATCCCTAGTCGTCATTGCTCGTCCGATCGCTCCCGAATTGTTTTGGCCATCATGGCCTTGGCAAACTGTTGCCCAGACCAGGTGACCAGACGTTTGGGGATCAAGTCCAGACGTCTGGTTATAGATAGAAAAGAAAAAAAAGACAGACACTCAGACCAGACGTCTGGTCCAAACCTACCAGACGTCTGGTAAGTTTTCAGACGTTTGGATTAGGGTTCAGACGTCTGGTAGGTTTTTGGAATATTTCCAGAACCTAAATCCAGACGTCTGGATTAAACCCCAGACGTCTGGAACTGTGCATTTTGCCTATTTTAGGCTGTTTGTGTGGATTTCCAATTTTAATCGGTTTTTGTTGATCCGAATAGTTGTTATCACTTATTATCGACTTTGGTGACTTCTTTCTTTGGATTTTTGGAATATCCATTTAATGGATTTGATATCATTTTTATGGATTTAATTCACATTCTCGTATGTGAATTTTTGGCGATTGATTGTTTCTACAATCATTTTTGTGATTTGTCACTTTTAAATACAAAGGTTTCGATACTAGTAGTAAATACTAAAACTCTTTCCTTAAAACGATTTCGACACTATTTTAAATATAAAGATCGCTGTTAAAACCGTTTTCAATCTATTAGGATATACAAACCTTTACCTCATTCGTATGAGAAATCAAATTAAACGGCTTAGTAAAACAAGTGGTATGAAACGCTTGCGTTTACTTCGTCGGTTAATTCTTGGACTTGTTCGATTGAACTCTCGTGATAATTTTCGAGTGGAAATCTACAATCTGTTCGTAAATATTTAAGTTAAGCTAGTGGTTATGGGACATGAAGCTAAACTCATTTATTTACTAGCTTAGTGTAATTTACACTTACTTTCGAGTGGAAGTCTACAATCTGTTTGTAAATATTTAAGTTAAGCTAGTGGTTATGGGACATGAAGCTAAAATCATTTATTTACTAACTTAGTGTAATTTACACTTGTCGATCTTTGATGATCATTTTGTGATTTAGACTAACGATGTGCGATGTCTCTTTGTTTGTGTGGGGGACTAAAAAAACCCCTTTTGTGGAACTTCGGTTCAATTTGGTGGGGTAGCGACCCATGGTCTTCGGGCCGTTTGTGGAGCTTCGACTCAAATTGGTGGGGTAGCGACCCATGGTCTTCGGGTCGTTTGTGGAGTTTCAGCTCAAACTTGATGGTTAGCGACCATGGAATAGCGTTCCGTTTATGACACACGTGTTCGGGAGTTTTGGTGCTCCCGTTTGTGATAGGCCTTCCCCTTTTTGTGATTTCTGGATTTCTAGAATTTATGTTTCACCGATTTTTGTGATTGGCATTGATACGTTTTTTCAATATTTGTGTTTTGGTGAATAATTTAAAGAATATGACATTCTTTTTAGTGTTTGTGAATATTTGAGATATTGTATGATTTTTGTTGTTATTTGATGTATACTTGTCACAGTATGGTATTTTTGTTATCATACGTCTTTGTGATATCTCTTATCCTATCTCATTTTATATGATATTTATAGCTAGACTGATCCATTTATTATTTTCTTCTTAAATAATACTTGAGTCAGACCGAAGTATTTCAGGTGCTTCTGCCTGACTTCTTATCAGGGTCCGTCACCCGACTTTTGGCTAACTACTTTAGCTTAGTAGTTTTTGTTGTTATACATTTGAGATAGAGACTCTTGATGTATACTTATTCTTTTGTCTAGCACTTGTATCTATTCTTTTGTGATGTAGTGGATCTAGTTTGACCACTATTGTGATGTACACTTTTATGTGTTATATTCATATCTGTTTCCGCCTTTGTGATATGAATATCTGTGACTGATTTGTGTTATGCTTATTTCTATATTTGTTTCCGAAGTCCACATTGCCACATTGTAGTAGCTTTGAGTTTGTATTTTATATGTCCGATTTCCTCTAGAAATGAAATGCAAGTCATATTATCTGACATACCGGTACTCGCACAAAGCAATTACACAGATGGTCGCTCTTCAACAGCCTTATTCTTCGCGCTAGTCGACGGCATTACCCCGTAGTGTCCTTGGCTAGCGTGAGTATAGAGGTGGGGCGTCACAGCATGGTATTAGAGCCAAACTTCGGAACAATGTAGATTAATCTAGCAAGGATCATTGTCCTAAGTCTTTCTTAGGAATCGTGCCATAGGATTTAATTCGAGGTTTCGTACCGTTCTATCCTATTTATTTTTATGATGCTTTGTTTTACCAATCAAGTTTGTTTGATATTCATTCTGTGAATAACCTTTTTTCTTTTCTTTCTTTCTTTCTTAAAGAAGAGAAATGGTTAGATCTGGCAATCCTAGCGCTGGTCAATTCAGTAGTCCTTCTCTGGATGGCGTACTCATGTCTGCCCAACAACTTTTGGATCTTGTAAAGAATCAAAGGTTTATCTGTGCTTTGAGTAAGAAACCCAATAGGGTTTTACCTCTGAAATTAGAAGTGCTTTTCGACCAGTTTGTAGATATCATTCTTCGACTAGAAGAGGCCGATAAAGAAGGTGATGTTGAAGTTGTGGATGCCAAACAAAACTTCAACATCAACAAGAAGAGGCATATTAAGTTCAAAAGTCCTAATCCCAACAAAAAAGGGAAGCATGCAATTTTGGTAGCAAAGACTCCTACCTCTAGTCGTGGACGATGCTACAATTGTGGTTCTACAGACCACTATGCAAATAAGTGTCTAAAGCCCCTTACTTGTCGCTATTGCAAAGGTTTGGGTCATCTTTTATCTTCATGTCCCAAACTTCCAAACAAGAAAGAGGGAAAGCTAAATGTTGTGCAAGCCCCGTGTAACCCTTCTCTTAGTCAAGGTATTTTTCATTCTATCCTTGATGGAATTAATTTGTTTCATGATTATCCTATTCGAATTCTTTTGATATGGGTGCATCTCCTTCTTTTATATTGAAAGAACTTGTTGATTCTTTTTCTTTAAATATTATGGGCTTGATGACTTCACTGAGAATTGCGAATCCGGTTGGTAGATCCGCAACACTCAGTTTGCTTTGTAAAGATGTCGAGATTATTTTATGTGATTATTCTTTCCGAGCCGATTTGCATGTTATGTGTTATTTAGGCTTCAGAATTGATTTTTGGGAAAGGATTGGCTTAATCATTATGAAGCCCATATCCTATGTCCTGAGAGGACTATCCATCTTCGACATTCTCAATCTGTTAAGCAGATTTTTAATTTTTCTTAATGATCTCGATTTCCAAATTCGGTGGCATCATTTTATTCTTTAAATCCATATGATGAGGAAAATGTTATTTCTCTCATTCAAGTAGTTTGTGAATTTTCCGGTATTTTAAAGATTTTCTTAGGATTATCACCTAAGCAATCTATTTAGTGGTGCTAAGGTCTTTTCAGCTCAACCTTGCCATTGGTTTTCATCAGCTACGAGTTGCGGAGGGTAGCATTCCACTTACCGCATTCCGTACTTGTTATGATTCTTATGAGTGACACGTGATGTCATTCGGTTTGTTCAGCTTATTTCATCCATCTTATGAATCGAGTATTCTGCGAATATCTCGATGAGACCATCCTTGTATTTATTGATTATGGATGAAAACAACAATTTAAAATTTGCAAATCTTTTTAACAAGATATTTATAAGTATAATTGGATTTTGTTCTTAAAATGAGCAAAGAATATTTGTAAATTTTATAAGAGGCATGTTTATCATATAGAAGATGATTTTGTGTTGTTTTTCCCATTGAGTGCTTTAAGAATTCTAGTCGATACGCTTGATCAATGTTATCGATAGGAATCTCCTAAATGCTATGATGTGATAGTCAGACACAGTAAATTGACTTGTAAAAAAGTAATTTTTTCTAAAAAAGATGATTACATGAAGTTAGTTATAATTTTGAATGTCTTAGCTTTTCGGGAAAGAGTATCATTTAAAAGAACTCCTTTCCGATGCTCCTATTCTTGTGATTCCCGAAGGTAACCTAGACTTTATTGTTTATACCGATGCTAGTCGTGTTGGTTTGGGTGCCGTTCTCATGCAAAGGGAATGTGTTATCGCTTATGCTTCTAGGCAATTAAAGCCTGCCGAGACTAGATATGCCACTCATGATTTAGAGCTCGCAGCTATTGTTTCCGCCCTTAGAATTTGCCGTCATTATCTTTTGGGAGAGAAATTTGTTCTCTACACCGATCATAAATCTTTGAAGTATTTATTTTCTCAAAAGGAACTTAATTTACATCAACAACGTTGGCTCGAGTTCCTTGCATCTTTTGATCTTGATATTCTCTATACTCCCGGAAAGGGAAATTGTGTTGCTGATGCCCTTAGTAGTAAGCAACAAGCGGTTGTTTCTATGATGATATCCGAATGGAATGATCTCGAGACTTTATCCACTTGTGAGATTCGAGATTGTGAATCCAATTTATGTTCATCTCTTGTTTTGTGTAGCCTTGAGGCTCATCCTTCTCTTTTAGACCGAATTCTTGAAACTCAAAAGCATGATCCCAAATTGGTTCTTCTTAGCCAAAGTTGTAGGGATAAAATTGATATTGAAGGTTTGAAAGACTTTGATATTGATGCTCGTGGCGGTATTCGAAAGTTTGGTAGACTTATTGTGCCAAACATTTGTGATCTTCGTAAAGACATTTTAGAAGATTCTCATCATTCTAAATTTACCATTCATCCCGGTAGTAGTAGCGACTTTATTATTGGGATGGAATGAAATCTGATATTGCTAACTTCATTAAGCGTTGCATGACTTGCCAACTCATAAAGACCGAGCATCAAAGGCCTGGTGGGTTATTGCAACCTTTGGACATTCCAATTTGGAAGTGGGATCAAATTTCCATGGACTTTATTAACGGTCTTCCCCATTCTCGTTCGGGTCATGACAGTTTATGGGTGATTGTAGATAGACTTACAAAATCCGCCCATTTTCTTCCCGTTCGGTCCAATCGGACCGTACCTCTTTTGGCTAAACTCTATGTCAAAGAAATTGTAAAATTGCTTGGAGTTCCTACTTCTATTGTTAGCGATCATGATCCATTATTTACTAGTGGATTTTGGAAAGATCTTCAAAAAGCTTTGGGAACAAAGCTTAATTTTAGCACCGCTTATCATCCTCAGTCCGATGGACAAACCGAGCGTGTGAATCAAACTCTTGAAGATCTTCTTCATGCATGTGTTCTTGATTTTGGTGGAAGTTGGGAAGATCATATTTCTCTTGTTGAGTTTTCCTATAATAATAGCTTCCAATCTAGTATTGGTATGGCACCTTTCGAGGCACTCTACGGAAGGCCGTGCCGATTTCCTTTGTGTTGGCTTAAAGCCGGTGAGAAGCTGGTTTTAGGTCCAGACTTTATTGGTGTTCATTCATGTTTCACCTATAAAGGGTGTTGTGCGTTTCAGTCGATCGGGAAATTTAGCACCTTGATATATTGGTCCATTTCCCATCACCGAACGTATTGGTTCCGTGGCTTATCGCCTTATATTACTGGCTCAATTTTCTGCTATTCATGATGTTTTCCACATCTCTCAACTATGGAAATGCCTTAGGGATTCCGATTCTATTCTTGAGCCCAGTGTTAGTGAAGAAATTGAAGTTTCACCAAATTTGAGTTATGAGCAACATCATATTCGTATCATTGCTACGGAGGTTGAACGCCTTCGAAATAAAGATGTTCCTCTTGTGAAAGTCCAATGGTCCTCTAAGGATTGCTCTTGGGAATCTAGAGAATTCATCGAGCAAACACATCCGGACTTATTCTCTCGTGCTCTTTAGGGTGAACTTCTCATTTCAAAATTTCTTCTTTTGTGTTGTTATGCCTTTGCATGGTTGTTACTTTTTATCTTCCTCTTAATTATTGCGAGGACGCAATTTCTTTAAGGAGGGGAGTCTGTAACAACCTGCATATTTCACGATTGTATATTTAAATGTTTTATTTAAATATACCATCTTTAATTGGATTAAAGTTCAAAATGTTACTTTTTGTAAACAGTCGAATTGGGACTCGAGACCACTTCCATTGAGTCCAAAATGGCATTTACAACTATTTTGAGTATAAACATCGATATGTTTGGAGTTGAGTAGAATTTTGCTATTTTTCTATTTTGGGCTTTGGGTTTGGGTTTCAGCCCACTAACCCAACATAATACCCTAACTCCACTCAACTCCTCTTCATTCATTTCATTCCACATATCCTAACATTCAAGCTCTAGAGAAAAATGGGGGAAAATATTGGAAATTAGAATTTCAAAACCATAGTTTGTTTAGGAAATACAAATTCAAGTCCAAAATCAAAGAGAAGCTTAGGTAAGCATCCTCTTCATCTTCTCCATCTCAATCTCTCTTCAAATTTCAGAAATTCCTAAACCCTAACTTAGGAAATATTTTCTTATTAGCTTAGATTGGAGCTTCTTGAGTTGAAGTTGAAGAGGAATTGGCCTTTCCTTTGTTTTAAAGCTTCTCATTCATGCCTTTGATTTTTAAAGGTGAGTTCTTTTACTCACATCTACGTCTATAACTTTCATTGTTGTTAGGTATGAATTCCTAACATGTGTGCATGTTTATTTGCTTTCGATTTGAATTGATTTGGTGAATTTTCCAAATTTTGGTGTTTTGGTCCAATTTTATGAAATTCTTACTATGGATGTTTGGACGTGATATTTGGGGTGTATCGAAGAGCTTATAGGGCTGGGTTGTCGCTTGGCATAAATCCCTAGTTGTCGTTGCTCGTCCGATCGCTCCCGAATCGTTTTGGCCATCATGGCCTAGGCAAACTGTTGCCCAGACCAGGTGACCAAACGTCTGGTTATAGATAGAAAAGAAAAAAAAAGACAAACACTCGGACCAGACGTCTGGTCCAAACCTACCAGACGTCTGGTAAGTTTCCAGAAGTCTGGATTAGGGTTCAGACGTCTGGTAGGTTTTTGGAATATTCCAGAACCTAAATCCAGACGTCTGGATTAAACCCCAGACGTCTAGAACTGTGCATTTTGCCTATTTTAGGCTGTTTGTGTGGATTTCCAATTTTAATCGGTTTTTGTTGATCCGAATAGTTGTTATCACTTATTATCGACTTTGGTGAATTCTTTCTTTGGATTTTTGGAATATCCATTTGATGGATTTGATATCATTTTTATGGATTTAATTCACATTCTCGTATGTGAATTTTTGGCGATTGATTGTTTCTACAATCATTTTTGTGATTTGTCACTTTTAAATACAAAAGTTTCAATACTAGTAGTAAATACTAAAACTCTTTCCTTAAAACGATTTCGACACTATTTTAAATATAAAGATCGCTTTGAAAACCGTTTTTCAATCTATTAGGATATACAAACCTTTACCTCATTCGTATGAGAAATCAAATTAAACGGCTTAGCAAAACAAGTGGTATGAAACGCTTGCGTTTACTTCGTCGGTTAATTCTTGGACTTGTTCGATTGAACTCTCGTGATAATTTTCGAGTGGAAATCTACAATCTGTTCGTAAATATTTAAGTTAAGCTAGTGGTTATAGGACATGAAGCTAAACTCATTTATTTACTAGCTTAGTGTAATTTACACTTACTTTCGAGTGGAAGTCTACAATCTGTTCGTAAATATTTAAGTTAAGCTAGTGGTTATGGGACATGAAGCTAAACTCATTTATTTACTAACTTAGTGTAATTTACACTTCTCAATCATTGATGATCATTTTGTAATTTAGACTAGCGATGTGCGATGTCTCTTTGTTTGTGTGGGGGACTAAAAAAACCCCTTTTGTGGAACTTCGGTTCAATTTGGTGGGGTAGCGACCCATGGTCTTCGGGCCGTTTGTGGAGCTTCGACTCAAATTGGTGGGGTAGCGACCCATGGTCTTCGGGTCGTTTGTGGAGTTTCAGCTCAAACTTGATGGTTAGCGACCATGGAATAGCGTTCCGTTTGTGACACACGTGTTGGGGAGTTTTGGTGCTCCTGTTTGTGATAGGCCTTCCCCTTTTTGTGATTTCTGGATTTCTAGTTGATGATTTCTAGAATTTATGTTTCACCGATTTTTGTGATTGGCATTGATACGTTTTGTCAATATTTGTGTTTTGGTGAATAATTTAAAGAATATGACATTCTTTTTAGTGTTTGAGAATATTTGAGATATTGTATGATTTTTGTTGTTATCTGATGTATGCTTGTCACAGTATGGTATTTTTCTTATCATACGTTTTTGTGATATCTCTTATCCTATCTCATTTTATATGATATTTATAGCTAGACTAACCCGTTTATTATTTTCTTCTTAAATAATACTCGGGTCAGACCGAGGTATTTCATGTGCTTCTGCCTGACTTCTTATCAGGGTCCGTCACCCGACTTTTGGCTAACTACTTTAGCCTAGTAGTTTTTTGTGACAACCCGGGTTTTTGGACCAATCAAAATCGCCGAAAGACCCGTTCGTTCTAAAACTACCAACTTAATACACAATATTTGATAAATATCCAACACTACTAAATGTATAGGATACAATTTCAATTTTACAAGTGATCAAAGTAATCAATTTAATTTACTAGTATGCTTTAATACAAACCCAAAATCAAATACTACAAACAAACTGTAAATCTACCGCTGTGCAACTCCGATGAGAAAAAACAATATCATTACCTGCAAACTCAATAAACAATGTAAATGTGGAATAAAATAGTAAGCATGAAAGATACAACAATACATGATATATGACAAACAACAAACAAAAAATGTTAGGTTATTATTGGGGCTGCACCACTACCACTTGTGACTGCCTACGTACCCCTATCTAATTGGGTACCCAATTAGATACAAGATCAAGCCAATGTAGTTCTCTTACTGAAAATAGGACTCATGGAGCCTACGATGCAACAAACAATATGCAATTCTGAAAACTACCCACTTAGGCTTAATCTTAAATTATAGATTTTCAAGTCTAATTACCTTTACGGAAATGATCTTTTTTGGACTTTATTCTCAAATTCTTATTTCAAAACTTTTGAAATATACATATATATCTTTTATATTCGAATTATACTTTACTTCGGGATCTTAAATCAAATCACTTTTGAAAAGTTTATTTGGAAATCCCAAATACCGTAATAAAAACATATCAACCCATATGCAACCAGATCGGGAGGTTTCTCCCAATAACAAGGCAACTGGGTCCCAGCCTTAATACAATCGATAAATAAGTATATCCCTCTATTCCAAGAGCGGACTATACCAAAAACACATGCCCACTTTTTAGTTACGGGTTACCCGAATCATAACAAATCATTTTATATCCCGAAGCGATAAATCATTTCACACTAATATTCACAAGTACTTTCAAATCTATAATAATTTCTACTTCCAAATCCTTTCAAAAATCATCTTAAAACCATTGGCTTTAGTCCTCGAAATTCTTTCCATTAAAACACTTTTACAAAATCATTCTTTATAGAAAATCACTTAGAAATATTTATTTTCAAATATCTCTTTTTTCTCTTTTTAAAGGAAAAAATCTCATAAAGTTTCCACCTGAAAACCAATTTTCAAAACAATTCATTAGCTTGAAGTGTACCAAAATCTACTGCTAAACACCTTATAGTCAAATCGTGAAATAATCACAAGGTGTTAGCCTATAATTACTTTCTACGCAGCCCATGCATATGGATGATTAATTGCTCATAAACTGGTCGAGCCTAATTCAAACAATCAATCAATGAAATAAACACAACAATAAATGATAATCAATGCTTCATTTTATCAAATATTTATAACACTTTTTATTTTAACTTGGGTTAAAACGACTTGATATTTATTTTGGATCATCCGGGCTTTCCCTTTGACATGTTCTGTCCCTCGCCCAAGTCTCCTTGGATCTCATAGACGAAACACATGTACTAGTCGTTTCCGCATATCCAAATAGTCAAACAAGGAAATAAAACCATTTTTTTAGCAAACAAAGTAAACAAGCATTCAACAGGGGTTTTCAAACAACACTTAACACTTAAAGTTCCTTTAGCAATGATTTTAACAAACTTAAAGGAAGAAATAACTCACAGAATAAGTTGTACCCGCTAAACTATGAAAACAAAGAATATACTCACATCCTATTTGCTTTGATGGAGACTTGGAATACTTCACCTCTGATAATGAATTTTAGTTCTTTTCTTTAGTTTGTGAATGAATTAAAATGAGATATGGACTTGGCTATTTATAGGTGAAGAGAAGGTTACTTTAGTCATTTTCTATAGCCTAAACAGATTTGACCAGATTTTGGTCCAATAGAAACCAGCCTTATGGCCTAATTTGATTCGACCACATTTTGGTCCAATAGAAAACATCTTGATGGCTTAATTTGATTCGACCACATTTTGGTCCAATGGCAACCATCCGCATGGAATATAATAATCATTATGCTATTTTGTTTCATTAGGCAAGTAATTATACTGTTCTTTTTTTATTAGGAAAGTAATTATAGTATTCTGTTTTATTAGGCAAGGTTGATAATTCTCTCTTGTTTTATTAGGCAAGTAATTATACTATTCTGTTATTAGCCAGGGTTAATAATTCTAGATATAAAATCCATTATTTAATCATTTAAAAACATATTAACTATTCATGTTCAAAGTGATTAAATTATGGGTCGTTACATTTTAAATATTCGAATTTGATGACCCAAAAATACGGGTCGTTACATTCTTTCCTTCTTAAAAGAATTTCGTCCCCGAAATTTGAAGGAATAAAAGATATAACGAAAACCAAACAATTAACAAAAGCTAAGCACAGTAAAAATATTATCGCCCATAACCCTGGTCGGAGGTACGGTGCCTTATCCTATCCATTTTTATTTATCAATTTAAGGTAGTTTCATTTTAAAATTTCTAGGATAATTTACTAACCTAGACAAATTTTACTTAAGCACCTAACCTAAGCTCCGATACCAACTGTGACAACCCGGGTTTTCGGACCAGTCAAAATCGCTGAAAGACCCGTTCGTTCTAAAACTACCAACTTAATACACAATATTTGATAAATATCCAACACTACTAAATGTATAGGATACAATTTAAATTTTACAAGTGATCAAAGTAATCAATTTAATTTACTAGTGTTCTTTAATACAAACCCAAAATCAAATACTACAAACAAACTGTAAATCTACCGCTGTGCAACTCCGATGAGAAAAAACAATATCATTACCTGCAAACTCAATAAACAATGTAAATGTGGAATAAAATAGTAAGCATGAAAGATACAACAATACATGATATATGACAAACAACAAACAGAAAATGTTAGGTTATTATTGGGGCTGCACCACTACCACTTGTGACTGCCTACGTACCCCTATCTAAATGGGTACCCAATTAGATACAGGATCAAGCCAATGTAGTTCTCTTACTGAAAATAGGACTCATGGAGCCTACGATGCAACAAACAATATGCAATTATGAAAACTACCCACTTAGGCTTAATCTTAAATTATAGATTTTCAAGTCTAATTACCTTTACGGAAATGATCTTTTTTGGACTTTATTCTCAAATTCTTATTTCAAAACTTTTGAAATATACATATATATCTTTTATATTCGAATTATACTTTACTTCGGGATCTTAAATCAAATCACTTTTGAAAAGTTTATTTGGAAATCCCAAATACCGTAATAAAAACATATCAACCCATATGCAACCAGATCGGGAGGTTTCTCCCAATAACAAGGCAACTGGGTCCCAGCCTTAATACAATCGATAAATAAGTATATCCCTCTATTCCAAGAGCGGACTATACCAAAAACACATGCCCACTTTTTAGTTATGGGTTACCCGAATCATAACAAATCATTTTATATCCCGAAGCGATAAATCATTTCACACTAATATTCACAAGTACTTTCAAATCTATAATAATTTCTACTTCCAAATCCTTTCAAAAATCATCTTAAAACCATTGGCTTTAGTCCTCAAAATTCTTTCCATTAAAACACTTTTACAAAATCATTCTTTATAGAAAATCACTTAGAAATATTTATTTTCAAATATCTCTTTTTTTCTCTTTTTAAAGGAAAACATCTCATAAAGTTTCCACTTGAAAACCAATTTTCAAAACAATTCATTAGCTTGAAGTGTACCAAAATCTACTGCTAAACACCTTATAGTCAAATCGAGAAATAATCACAAGGTGTTAGCCTATAATTACTTTCTACCCAGCCCATGCATATGGATGATTAATTGCTCATAAACTGGTCGAGCCTAATTCAAACAATCAATCAATGAAATAAACACAACAATAAATGATAATCAATGCTTCATTTTATCAAATATTTATAACACTTTTTATTTTAACTTGGGTTAAAACGATTTGATATTTATTTTGGAGCATCCGGGCTTTCCCTTTGACATGTTCCGTCCCTCGCCCAAGTCTCCTTGGATCTCACAGACGAAACACATGTACTAGTCGTTTCCGCATATCCAAATAGTCAAACAAGGAAATAAAACCATTTTTTTAGCAAACAAAGTAAACAAGCATTCAACAGGGGTTTTCAAACAACACTTAACACTTAAAGTTCCTTTAGCAATGATTTTAACAAACTTAAAGGAAGAAATAACTCACAGAATAAGTTGTACCCGCTAAACTATGAAAACAAAGAATATACTCACATCCTATTTGCTTTGATGGAGACTTGGAATACTTCACCTCTGATAATGAATTTTAGTTCTTTTCTTTAGTTTGTGAATGAATTAAAATGAGATATGGACTTGGCTATTTATAGGTGAAGAGAAGGTTACTTTAGTTATTTTCTATAGCCTAACCAGATTTTGGTCCAATAGAAACCAGCCTTATGGCCTAATTTGATTCGACCATATTTTGGTCCAATAGAAAACATCTTGATGGCCTAATTTGATTCGACCATATTTTGGTCCAATATAAAACATCTTGATGGCTTAATTTGATTCGACCACATTTTGGTCCAATGGCAACCATCCGCATGGAATATAATAATCATTATGCTATTTTGTTTCATTAGGCAAGTAATTATACTGTTCTGTTTTTATTAGGAAAGTAATTATAGTATTCTGTTTTATTAGGCAAGATTGATAATTCTCTCTTGTTTTATTAGGCAAGTAATTATACTATTCTATTTTATTAGCCAGGGTTAATAATTCTAGATATAAAATCCATTATTTAATCATTTAAAAACATATTAACTATTCATGTTCAAAGTGATTAAATTATGGGTCGTTACATTTTAAATATTCGAATTTGATGACCCAAAAATACGGGTCGTTACATTTTTGTTGTTATACATTCGAGATAGAGACTCCTTGATGTATACTTATTCTTTTGTCTAGCACTTGTATCTATTCTTTTGTGATGTAGTGGATCTAGTTTGACCACTATTGTGATGTACACTTTTATGTGTTATATTCATATCTGTTTCCGCCTTTGTGATATGAATATCTGTGACTGATTTATGTTATTCTTATTTCTATATTTGTTTCCGAAGTCCACATAGCCACTGTGTAGTAGCTTTGAGTTTGTATTTGATATGTCGGATTTCCTCTAGAAATGAAATGCAAGTCATATTATCTGACATATCGGTACTCGCACAAAGCAATTACACAGATGGTCGCTCCTCAACAGCCTTATTCTTCGCGCTAGTCGACGGCATTACCACGTAGTGTCCTTAGCTAGTGTGAGTATAGAGGTGGGGCGTCACAGATGTCCCATTCGAAAGCAAATAAACATCCAAAGTTAGACCCTTCGAAAATCTTTCTTTTGAAAGCATCACATAATCATACCTTTCGACCTTGTCGGAAGGTTTCTTTTCGACCTAGTTGAAAGGTTCTACCCTTCGACCTTGTCGAAAGTCTGGGGTATCCCCCTTTATAAAACCATTTATAAACCTTTCGAAAATATTCAAACTCAAAACCTTTCGCAGATAACCCCTTCAAAACCTTTCGAAATCAAACCTTTCGCAATCAAACCTTTCAAAATCAAACCTTTCGCAATCATTGAAGATAACCTCTTCAAAATCATTTGAAATCAAACCTTTCGCTATCATTGAAGATAACCCCTTCAAAACCATTCAAAACAATGTAGTGTTGGTATTGGAGCCAACCCTTCAAAAGTATACTTTCAGAAGGTTAACCCTTCGACTTTGCCGAAAGGTATTAAAACACCTTTTTAGAAAACATTTTAAAACAATACTCTTGAAGGTTTAAGCTTTCGAAGATCCCCTTCTTGAATACATAATTTTTTTAATCTTTTGTAAAATGATAGAGTCGAAGGATCCCCCTTCAACTTATTCGAAAGCAAATGAAGCAGCTTCCCCATTCCTTCGCCTTTCTCTTCCCTTCCCTTCGATACCGTGCCCACCTTTCGGCTTTGGCGGAGGGTAACTGTTTACCTTCCGTCTTAGGCAAAAGGTACCTTTCGACTTCATCGAAAGGGTAAAAGCGGGCTTGTTGTAGTCGAAGGCAGAACTGCGCCTACTGAAGTGGCGTTTTTATCTTGCTTGTCTAATTTTGATTGGCTGAAGAGCCTTCTCCTGTACTTCCAAATAGTAAAATGTATAAAATAGTCAACCTTTTTCCCAAAACACTATACTTCTTCCCCAAATCAATTTTTGAAAGCAATTTCCCTCCAGCTTTGACCAAAGTGAAAGCAATTTTTTAGTTTATCCCTTGGGCTTAAATAATTTAATTACCTTAGCAAATCACTAAGGAAAAATCCTCAAAAATCACCAAAAATCAGACAAATCATATACTTCAACATATTAAAATTTTAAAGTATACGAAGATCAAAACAACTCGGAATTTAACCAAAACCGAATGAAAACATGTTAATTAGCCCATTAACATTTTAAAACATCCATGTCTTATCCAAACAAAGGTTTAAATGGTTATATCCTAACCAAAATCACAAATATGAATCAAGTATAATCCATAACCGATCCAAACACAAAAAATGAGATGATAAACACGATTATTCACCTTGATTAGTTGATTGGAGAATGAAATAATTTCCTATCTTTAATTTCTTAGCTTTTTCTTCAACTTAAACTCTTCTTGGAGCTTTTTAATGGCCGGTTGAAATTTGAAGGGGAGTTAAGAATGAGATAGTGGAAATTTATTCAAGTGGAGGAAGAGATATATACTAAGAAATGTACCCCCATTTTCAAGTTTACCCCTTAAGAAACTTCCTCCTTCTTAATTTATTTAAGTCCTTTTATTTTAGTTCATTCTTTTAGACACGTTCATTAGATTTATTAATCTCATCTACCTACTTATTTACATTATTATATTTTATTCATCCAGTTAAATATCCCGAATAATGTTAATTAAAATTTAGGGTCATTACAACTAGCATCTCCACTTTCGCTCATATTCTTCATATGATCCCTCATTTCTTCACTTAGAAGTACCATCTCCACATCTTCTAACGTTAGCGTGCTTCTACCATAAATCAAGTTGTTAGCGAAAATCGTATATCACTCTGGAAGAGAACACAATACCACCATAGCCTTTTGATCCTCATCCACATTCAAATCAACAGCTTTCATCTTTATCATCAAATCATAGAAGAAGTTCAGATGTGCTTTCAATGACATACCTTCCCGCATCTTATATGTGAAAAAAGTCTTCAATAGAATCAACCTATTCGTGAGCGACTTCTTTATGTAGAGATCCTCTAATTCTTCGATAAGCTTCTAGCAGTAGTTTCACCACTAATCTCTGGAATGACATTCTCACCCATGGCTTATTGGAGGGTAGTAAAGGCCCATTCTTCTATCTCCATTCTTTTCAATTTTGAGATATCTGCTGCCAATGATTCTATGTCAAATACAACCTGATGAACATGATTTCTTCTCAACACCGCCTTCATACTTCTCAAAATTATTATCTCCGTTCCACTTCTCTATAGCCAACTGTGAAACTGATGCTGCATATAAACCCCTAATGTAGGGTGCATATTCCTGGGTAGGTCTAACCTCCTCATTTTCAGGTCTTGCCATTTTATCGAACACCTTCTAGCCCGATGCTTCAACAACAATCTTCAAAGCTCTGATATCAAACTATAGGGGTGAATTTACAAAAATGATTGCAAATCAACCTTAATACATGTGGAAGCAATAAGATCATGTTGCAGTGCGACAAAACTAACAGAACTTGAGAATAAACGGCTAATCAGCAAATCACACAAGAAAGTAAATAGAGAGTTCTCACACGGATTTATAGTGGTTTCACTATCGCAAGATTGTGTACATCCACTTGGAGATAGGATGTTTTATTACTTTCAGAGAGAAGAATTAAAATATTGATAATGGAGACTAAGAAGAATATGAAGAAATACAAAAGAGAAGATAATTCGTTTATGATGCTTCTATTCATCCTAATCCCTACCTTTATATAGCGATTATTACTTGAGGTTGAAGTAATTGATTTATGGTCATAAATCATACCTAACCAATTCTCCAAATCATACAGAAAACATTTATTATTTTATTTTCCAGTTTTCCACAATTTGTATGTGTCTGATAAGATTTCTTTTTTAATCATCTAATTAAAGAATTAATTAATTTACTCTTTTTCAAATATTTCTTTCTCTTATGTAGCTAATCCATCACCCTCTTTAATGCATATAAAAGAGGCAATATATTTGAGCAATTATCTTAAATATCTTTCAAATCTTCTTAAGTATGAAAATATTGTATCAAATCTAACATTACATATTTTCACCCTTGAAAATTAATAGAAATCAATATATACACTAAAAAATTATGAAACTAATAAAATATCTCATATTTTACATGATAAATCACATACAAATTTTTTAAAGCATTTTTATGTCATTAACTACGGCTTTAAATTCAAACATCACCTTTAGCCAGATGGTTCCTCGTATAATTCCTACAAGCATTACCATTATCATATATTTCAAAAGCCAAGTCCTTATCACCTCAAACAACACATTTTCAGCCAAAAATGCAAACGTAAAAATACAATATGTAGTAATGTTATTCACTTTATATGGTTTAGGAATGGACATATGTGCATTAGCTTGCCTACTTCAAGCTTGCAACCTTTCAGCTTACAAAAATGTTGTTTTAAAGAAGGGAAGTTGTTAATATGAGATTTCTTATATTTGTATTCTTATGAATAAATAAAATGGATTTGAGAGTACAAGGGGATTCCTAAGTGGGCTGGACCTTAGGTTTACTCACCATAAGTCTTTCTTTAAATTAATTAGCATGCACATTTTCATCCCTTTTTAATTGTTAATTCCTCTTTGATAGATTATTTTCCAAAGCATTAATATTACTCATTTACCAAAAAGTTTGCGAAAATAAATTATCCACTTCTCCTTATATATTCCATTCCACAACATTATTATTATTGAATTGTTAAATTAGATTAATTATAGGTAATAATGTGTACTAAACCAGAGGGGTGTTACAAGAGGTAAAAAATGAAACAAGATAAGTAATTAAATCTCAAGAAAATGGTATACAATAAGTGTGAGATGTCGTTGAAAATAACTGCAAAAAACACGTCGATGTCACAACTTTATACTAATCCGAATGAAATAATTTGCACAACTTGGAAAAGAAGAAGGATTGTAAGGCTCCCACTCTTATCCATCAAGAGGTTTGAATGAAGCAATATAAATAGCAAAAGCTGCATAGGTGGTGGTAAAGTTGAAGGAGAAAAAAGAGAAAGAGAAAGAAAATATTAATCCATCTTAAGAGATCAAGGAGTAAACCAGAATATATCAATAGCTGCTGCAATAAAAGGTAATGAAACAAAGAAGCATTTTGTAACAATTAATGATGCTCGCAAACTTGAAAAACTAACGTTCGACCTAAAATCCGAAAAGAAGTAAATGTATAATGGTAATACATAATAAAAGCAAGCGAGAATTTTATGATTCATATTCCTAGAATTTTTAGTTTCGAATCATTGATTTATGGAAAATTTAACAAAAGAAAATTATGAAATCAAAGCGTAAGCAACATAAATGGACCGATTAAAATTAGAGAAAATGGAACTAAATGGGTATTAAAATGTTTTCATTTTGGAAAATACAATTTTGATGGATGAAATAGAAGTGTAAAACTAATATTCAAGAATTTATGTTGAAGATCTCAACATTCAATAGAAAGACCAACACATTCAAAAAGGTACGTTAATCTTTATTCCTATAAAAGCATGTGAGCTATAAAGATTGTGCGTCTTGGTCAGAGTTACAAAATCAAAATCAAGCGAGGTTGTTGGAAATTAATCTTGATTTTTTTTTTTTGGCCTATACAAATTATATTAGAATTGTTCAAGGACCTTTAATTTAAGAGGATCGAGATATGATACTTTAGACGGAGGTTCTAATAGTCATTAATTCGAGCTTATGAGATATCAGAATGCTTTGTTTGAAGTATTATATTAGATATTGTTATCTAGAATTCCGGGTATAGAAATATGTATGATATTTAATTAGATGCGTATGAAAAGTAAAATATGAATAATTTAAAAAATATATTGAACGAATAAACCCAGTCCAACGCTACATGGTAAATACAAATACATACAAGGAACCGTTGCTAGCCCACATCACACTCAATAATAACAGAAGTCAACACAAACCCAATAATTAAGCCTGCTTTCAGTTAATTCCGTACCGTTCTTCTCCAGAATGTGAAGAAACCGACATCAACTGTTAAATAACGAAATACCGAAAAAGACTGTCATTTCATGCCAAAATAATATCAGCCCCTTAGATTATTCGGTCGTTGTAGCATGTTCCGTTAAAAAATCTTGGTCTGAAGAAGTGCACGCAAGCATTCAAGTTTGTATGGAGAGCCACTTTTGTCGACATAGCAAATT
Organism: Allium fistulosum; assembly: GCA_030737815.1. Classification (NCBI taxonomy): domain Eukaryota; kingdom Viridiplantae; phylum Streptophyta; class Magnoliopsida; order Asparagales; family Amaryllidaceae; genus Allium; species Allium fistulosum. Next base: position 731,534,525 of record CM060904.1, on the reverse strand, counting down.
CTTCATCGACTTCTGGATCTAATTCGAAACAACAACACTCCATTGCCAGATGCATACACATCTGGTTGGGAAATTCTATAAAACGCTTTTTCTAAGTTTCAAAACAAATGGCTACAAAAAGTATTGATGATACCTAGATCATGCTTACAATATTGGATTCCCTAAAAATGAGTGGGGTGTAGTTCGAAAAGGAAAAAAAAAACACACACACATACATGTACATATCTATATATACATATGTATGTATATGTGTATGTGTGCAAGGATCGACTACACCTCAATACGGCAATACCTCTACTTCTCTGATGTCGACAAAGATCGACTACACCTCATTTTGTTTCATTTCAAATCTCTTTGATTTCAAGTACATATGCTTAATTAAATAATTATACTTTCTTTCTCTTGTCATATAATTTTATTAATTAATTCCACGTGGTTGAAAATCAAGTGATTTGGTGAAGCAAAATTGAGGTGTAGCTCATTCTTGCCATATGTATAACTTATGGAAAATGCTATTTTACCCGAAAATTAGTTTGTCAGATCTTGCGAAAACGTTCTTATCCGAATGATTTTAATGCCCTTCCTAATTTCAGCTTTTGGTTTTCTGATCCGCACCTTTTTACTAACTAATTTCGATCCTTCTAGCATTCCCCATAACTTATTTATTTAAGCCATCTCACATGGAGCATCAAATTTTCAGCTAAAAATACAAGAACGATTAGAAAACGTTTGTGGTAAATCACAAAGTTGAAACACCAAATCTACTCTTTAAAAATATATAGTCAGAAGCCAAATAGAAGGATTAAAATCAAAACCAGAGGCGCCCATGATGTCGGGTTTGTAATAGATGTATATATATGGAACCTCCCACGCAAAGCGTCTTGCTCAAATGAGCATCCATCGCCATACTAGATAGTCGTGCTGCTCCACGCTTACAACTAACTTACTGTAGATGGAACACTCAAATGAGCAAGAAGCATTGACATGAGATGGTTAATTATTCACTCAACAACTTCTACATTTTTATTTCTTTTGCCTTGGAAGATCCGAATGTGTGGTATGATATGTACTGTTCATTCCTTATATATAGCCACACATCGCATCTACGAGAAGGGAAGTGTTATATTGGTTGATGGATAATATTTGATGCAACCTCCATCCTATGCATTATATAATATATTTATATAAGAAAGATGCATGGGCTGTCTGTTGGCATGTGATTCTTCTCCTATATATCTTCTGACCTAACAGTTTAGGTACACACATTTTTGCATGCTTCAATTTTCAATTTAATACACGTACATTACAATATATATCAGAAATGTCAAGCTACCTATTGATATTCTTTTACCAGAATGTGGTCCATTTTAATGCGTGCCCCCGGTGCAGCTCTGTGCTCTTAATGTATATTGTTAACATCTTGCACTACGCCCACAGTACTTCGTAACCAACTTTATTTATTTATATTTTAATCAAATTTAACTCTCCAAAAGTTTAACTTACAACTGCTTGCTTATTTTAAAGAATAATCCAACTTCCATCTCCACCGGTTTAAACCCCTGGTTATCCTCTGTGTGACCAACCAGGATCACTCCTTTGGACAGCAGCCTCTTTCTCCTTTCCTGGCTTCGGAAAAAGATGTGCCCAGTATACCAAATTTAGTATATTAATTAGGAGGTGGCCCGATCAATTAGAGGAAGTGGATCGAGTACGGATAGACTGACTAAAGAGCGCTCAAGACAGTAAGGCCAGTATATTAATTGCGACTAAAAGTAGTGGGTTCACAAACAAGGAATTAGATGGAGATACAGGTACAGCTGAGGCCGATTGATAGTTAGTTATGATCTAAGATTTTAGGCTAGAGAAGCTATAGATATCTATGTGTCCGTTGGACATCTAATCGAACGATGAGTAGCTTTCTCCCAATCCTCCCCAATGTTTATACTGACGCCTCCACCAACAGATCGGGGTCGCTTCGATAAATTACTACTTAGCATAACAGGGCCAGGAGTCCCCTAGGGCGAGGGATAAATAACACTATTTGGCGCTTCCTTTCTTGATTTGATTCTGGACGCTCTAATCGTAGAAACGACACACTCTTTACATTGAGATTGTAAAATTTAACCAAAAAGGAATAGCGAAATTCCCAACAACTAAGCGGGTATAAAATAAACGTCCAACACTGGATGTTTATTTAACACACGTCTAGTGGTTGAACGTGTACTTTAAACACATCCAGCTGGGCATGTGTACACATGCAGTAGTTGATGTCTTAATCTATATAGTGTTGCACTCATTTTCTCAACAAAGCATTTTACAAGCGGATAATGAGGCACAACGTAGGTAATTGCACAATAAGGGCGGCAAAATTAAGGGCATGACGCATAAGAATATACTACTAGTGCTATATATCCCTAAGCTATGCCAAATAGGAATAACTCATTGTTAAATAAAAATTTAATCCACCTCAGAATTGCATTGAGAATTGATATTACCGAAGTTTATCCACTCATATGTAATGAAAAATTGGGGATTGATAACAATTCAACACCACGGTGCGCTGCAGAAGCGATTTCAAATCAAGACCTAGTATTGTCTATTTGAATACCAATGCAACTTAAAATATCAATTATGAGAACACAATCAACAATATGAAAAACTAGAGACACATGAGATTTAACGTGGTTCGGATATGAATATCGTACGTCCACGGAGACCCAATAACCCTTTTATTATTATCACCAGAGATTATAAGCCAATACAATGATTAGAGAGATACAATAGGTGGAGACTCTCTCTAATCAATTACTCAATTGAAGAGATTAATAATAGAGCACTCAAAATAGAAAACCCCCAATTTGATTTCGTTAGGGTTTCTATTAATTACAATTATTGGAAATTTGATTAAAACTTAATCTCTTAGTTTGGAAGATGATTAGGAGACAATATATAGATGACCTAAATGATCTAGATCATTCATCCACGTCAAAAGAATCTGCACCATCAATTTAGAGAACCAAGCTTCGGAATTTACAAAATTACCCTTTAGAATTCAAAACTGGAAGAGTAACATTCGTCGCCTCAGACGTCTGACCAGGGGGGTCAGACGTCTGCAGAATGTTTCGGGAAACATTCTGAAACAGGGTCAGACGTCTGACCTGGGTAGGTCAGACGTCTGCAGGAAGTTTCAGGTTACAGTGCAAGCAGGAAATCTACTCTTCTGACAACTCTTCTTCCTCCAACCAACTCCAATGCTTTCCAATGCATAGCTCTACCGAATCTTCACATCAAACACATATATGAATCGCATAAATTCAACACTCCACCTCGATTCAATATATGTATGTCTCATCAATAAAGTATCATAGGGGTTATTGGATCTCGCGCCCAATGGCGCCTAAGCAGCTGGAATCAAATGGATCAAGTTTGAGCAATGCTCAAACTTATCCTTGGAAAGTGGCTTCATCATCATATCTGAGGGGTTATCTGAAGTATTCACTTTCAATAGCTTGATCTTACTCCGTTCTTCCTCCAGCATAAGGAAGAAACCTCTAACATCAATGTGCTTCGTTCGTGAACTATAAGCCTGATTATGAACAAGATGAGTTGCACTCTGACTGTTTGAAAATAGCTCCACGGTCTTTTGCACCATAAAAAGATCATCCAACAACTGAAGTAAATACAAACCCTCCTTAGTTGCTTCAACAATCGATATCAATTCTGCTTCGGTAGTTGACAAAGCTACAATAGATTGCAGCTTTGATCTCCATGAAATCGAGCCTATGCCAAGTGTAAGAACATAGCCCGACACTGACTTCCGTGCATCTCTATCCCCAGCATAATCTGAATCACAGTATCCTCTAAGTGAGATGTCGCCATCCACTCCACCATATAACAAGCCAACAGATGAAGTGCCTCTAAGATACCTAAGTATCCACTTTATTGCTTGCCAATGTTCCTTGCTTGGGTTAGACATATATCGACTTACAACACCGACTGCGTGGGCCAAATCTGGTCTAGTGCATACCATGACATACATAAGACTACCAATAGCACTAGAATAAGGTATATCAGCCATATACCTTTTATCTTCTTCCGATGTGGGAGATTGGTCTTTTGACAATTTAAAATGAGAGCCTAATGGAGTACCAACCGGTTTGGCTTTCTCCATTCCAAATCGAGTGAGGACCTTCTCGATGTATTGCGCCTGAGTGAGTCTCAACTCTCTCCGCTTTCTATCTCTACAAATCTCCATACCCAATATTCTTTGTGCTTTTCCCAAATCCTTCATATCAAACTCTTTGCTAAGTTCAGTTTTCAACTCCATAATTCTTACCATACTCCGAGATGCAATTAACATATCATCAACAGATAACAACAGATATATTAAATCATTATCACATCTCTTGAAATAAACACACTGGTCTTTGAAGCTTCTAGAATATCCTTGTGAAAGCATAAACTTATCAAATCTCTTATACCATAGTCTAGGTGACTGTTTTAGTCCATATAGAGATTTGTTAAGTTTACAAACATAGTCAGGCCTGCTACTATCAATGAACCCCTCCGGCTGCCGTAAATAAATTTCTTCATCCAGATCACCATGCAAGAATGCGGTTTTGACATCTAGTTGCTCCAACTCCATATCATAATGAGCCACTAATGCCAATAGAATGCGAATGGAGGTATGCCTAACAACTGGAGCAAAAATGTCATGATACTCAACTCCCTTCTTCTGAACATACCCCTTTGCTACTAACCTTGCTTTATATCTGAAATTTCCATTGCCGCCGTCTTTTACTCTATAGATCCACTTACAACTAATAGCTCTCTTGTTGGTGGGAAGAGACACCAAATCCCAAGTATGATTTTTCTGCAAAGATTCAATCTCCTCTTCCATAGCAACTAACCAACTAGAACTGTCAACTGAAGCAATAGCATCTCTATAATCTCTGGATTCGTCATGGACAACATTCAAAGCATATGTTGCTATGTCATCAAAGTCAATGTCTTCGATGCTCAATCCAACAAAATCATTAAGCCAATTAGGCTTCTTCTTCTGTCTAACAGGTCTGATCTCTGAACTAGCTCCACCTTGAGTCTGATCCTCTGTACTAATCTCTGTACTTTCCTCATCAACCACGGTGTCATCGGAAACACCTTCAGAACTTCTATGAAAAGGAACAGTAGATGACTTACTTTGTGTTTGGTATTCTTCATTTGTCCTCTCATTGTCATCTGATGAGGAAGGCTCCACCTTCAACATAGCCTTCTCATCAAAAGTCACATGCCTGCTGGTAACAATCTTCCTGCTAATAGTACACCACAATCTATATCCCTTCACTCCTCTTCTATAACCTAGAAAGATACACTTGCGAGCTCTAGGTTCCAGCTTCCCTCTGCTCTCATGTACGTAAGCTGGACAACCAAACACTTTGAGGAATGAATAGCTAATAGGCTCTCCTTTCCATACTTCTTCTGGGATCTTCATGTCTATGGCGGTAGAAGGTGTGCGGTTGATGAGGAAAGCCGCCATAGATAAAGCTTCTGCCCAAAATCCCTTTTTCAACTTTGCAGTCAATCTGAGGCAACGAGTTCTCTCCAATAATGTCCGATTCATTCTTTCAGCAACTCCATTGGACTGAGGGTCGCCATGTGTGGTGTAATGCCTCTTGATACCTTTAGACTCATAATAATCGATGAATTCCTGTGATACAAATTCACCGCCGTTATCTGAACGGAGAACTTTAAATTTCTTTCCTGACTGCTTCTCAACAGTAGATTTTCACTTTCGAAACCTGTCAAAAGTTTCACTCTTTGACTGTAGAAAATATACCCAAACTTTATGAGAGAAATCATCTATAAATAAAACGAAATACCTGGCTCCACCTAAGGAGAGGCAAGGGGAAGGTCCCCAAACATCTGTGTGAACATACTCAAAGACAGCCTTTGCCTTATGCTCTCCAGTACCAAAAGAAATCTTCATCTGCTTCCCAAGAACACACTCTTCACAAAAGCCAAGCTTTGAATGATGAACACCATCAATCAAACCTCGCTTTCTCAACTCATCCATGCTGCGCTCACCAATGTGACCCATCCGTAAATGCCATAATCTGGAAGAGTCTGAATCAACAGAAGTAATAGATGCTGACTCGCCAACTACAGTAGTGCCTTTCAAAAGATAAAGATTTCCTGCCCTTACTCCTTTCATAACTATCATAGAACCCTTTGATATTTTCATCTTCTCTCCTTCAACTACAATCTTCAAACCAAGCCTACTCAGAGCCCCAATAGATATCAAACTTCTTCTCAAATCAGGTACATGTCTAACATCTGTAATAGTATGAATAACACCGTCAAACATTCTAACCTTCACACTACCAACTCCAATCATATGGCAAGAAGCATCATTGCCCATCAGAACTTCTCCTCCATCAATCTCACGGTAAGTGGAGAAACAGTTCCTATCAGGTGTCATATGATAGGATGCGCCAGAATCGATTAGCCATAGGTTGCTCTTCCCAGAAGAGCCAGAAGCTGTAAACACATCGGTATCACTCTCTGTATCTGACTTCTCAGCGGTAGATGTTGAAGCTTGCTTTGGGTCTCTTCTTTTACCTTCAAGCTTGGGACAAGTTGCTACAAAGTGCCCTGGCCTTTTACAGTAATTGCAAGTCAATTTATTAGGCCCCCTAGACTGAGACCTTGAATTATTTCGACCTCCACCATATTTTGACTTGCTTTGGCTTCTACCTCTCTGAACAGATAAGCCCTCTGTATCACTGTCTAAACTAGTGCTTGCTAATCTACCCCTCAACACTTCATTATGAAGTCCAGCTTTAACATCAGATAGGCTAATTTTGCTACGACCATAAATCATAGAATTAACAAAAGCAGTGTACTCCTTAGGCAAGGAACATAAAAGGATTACCGCTTGAGCCTCATCTGTAATTTCAACTTCCGCTACCTTCAAATTCATTACTAAGGTGGTTAGGGCATCCACATGCCCCATGAGATCAGCTCCAGGCTTTATCTTGTACGAATAGAGTTGTTATTGCAGAATTATTCTGTTAGTGAGAGACTTGTCCTGATATGCATCAGATAATGCATCCCATAATTCCTTTGCCGTTTTCTTTTGAGAAAATTCTCTAAGAACCTCATTTGAAAGACTTAGTTGGATGGTAGTTAGGGCTTCATCTTCCATCTCTTCTAAAGTTTCACTATCTAACTCTTTCAGCTTCTCAAGCGCAGAAATTATCTTAAAAGTCTTCTCCTTCTTTAATACGGCCTCCATCTTCATCTTCCAAGTTCCAAAGTCTCATTTTCCATCAAAACGAGTAAGTCCATAATTGACCCCAGATCTACCAATAGATTTACTTGAAGTAGCCATTAATATCCAAACGGAACAATAACACCGGCTCTGATACCAAACTGTAGTGAAAAATTGGGGATTGATAACAATTCAACACCACGGTGCGCTGCGGAAGCGATTTCAAATCAAGACCTAGTATTGTCTATTTGAATACCAATGCAACTTAAAATATCAATTATGAGAACACAATCAACAATATGAAAAACAAGAGACACAGGAGATTTAATGTGGTTCAGATATGAATATCCTACGTCCACGGAGACCCAATAACCCTTTTATTATTATCACCAGAGATTAGAAGCCAATACAATGATTAGAGAGATACAATAGGTGGAGACTCTCTCTAATCAATTACTCAATTGAAGAGATTAATAATAGAGCACTCAAAATAGAAAACCCCCAATTTGATTTCGTTAGGGTTTCTATTAATTACAATTATTAGAAATCTGATTAAAACTTAATCTCTTAGTTTGGAAGATGATTAGGAGACAATATATAGATGACCTAAATGATCTAGATCATTCATCCATGTCAAAAGAATATGCACCATCAGTTTAGAGAACCAAGCTCCGAAATTTACAAAATTGCCCTTCAAAATTCGAAACCGGAAGAGTAACATTCGTCGCCTCAGACGTCTGACCAGGGGGGTCAGACGTCTGCAGAATGTTTCGGGAAACATTCTGAAACAGGGTCAGACGTCTGACCTGGGTAGGTCAGACGTTTGCAGGAAGTTTCAGGTTACAGTGCAAGCAGGAAATCTACTCTTTTGACAACTCTTCTTCCTCCAACCAACTCCAATGCTTTCCAATGCATAGCTCTACCGAATCTTCACATCAAACACATATATGAATCGCATAAATTCAACATGGTACCTTGATTTGTAAATGAATGAAGAAGTAAATGCGTAGTAAATAAAAAAAAACACAAAATTTAGAATGGTTCAATCAAAATTGATCTGGTTCCACTATGAGGAATTTCTATTTACTTTGTTTCTTTTACACTAGTTTGGATTATAAGAGATAAGAACAAGAAAAATAGATGCTTGGGAGCTTGAGATGTTCAATCCTGGTAAAAATGCATGGTTTGTTGTATTTATAGCTGCTGTAATTTGAGTTTGACGGCTAAGATTATGTTGCAAGAGTCCGCAAACCACTCTTGGTTCTTTAGTATGGCGCTTGGCTAATTCTTGTGCCAACTAGGACACCAACTGGAACGTATAACTTAGACAATTGCTGGTTGGGGGTCTGTACTTAGCATGCCTAGGTTAGGGACATACAGCATAAGATCAGGGTGTGGTTGTGCAGTAGTGCTTTAGCTAGTGTGGCAGCGAAAGACAAAGATTGGTTATCACATAATGCCTATTTTATCAGATGAACAAGGTCATATGTGCCTGTCTTTTCATAGAAACTGCACAGTCATAGCTCCTTTTTGCAGAGGCAATTAAACACATGCAGCCATAGCATGTCGTGTCAAGACCAGGGAATTTCATAAGGTGCCGACGATTGAGGTGGAAGATGAGTGGGGGGACTGTCATTGAAAGTGTAAAGACATCATCTGGGTCATTCGAAATACCGGCAAGGCCATCGTCATGGTCGTTGAATTGGTGTGGACCCTTTTGAATGTTTGGTCGCTACTATTAACGACGCCCGTTAATGACCACATGAGCTTTGTATGGTTTATGCATAGGTATCTGGCGGTCCACTTTGTTATGGAGAACTAAGTAGATTGAGTGGGATGCAGGTTGTTTGAACCATGCAGGCTAATATGTGAGCTTTTAAAACCTAGGGGGCCAGGATGCGAGCTGAGGGACTAGACGGGCCGACAAATATTGTACTTGCAAGAAAATCGAGCAATAATTTGTCCCCCATCAAGTTCGCGCATACTAGTAGAGGCGGACTTATTGTTTGTGCATTTAATGTTGCCGATACGTGTCTATGTGCTATTGGCATTAGCAGTTGGTTTCTCAAGGCATTGTTGTGGTAGTTTAGAGATGCGACAGTCGATTTGACAGTAATGGTGAAACCTAGATAGGTCCTGCCTAGTTGATTCCTCACAAATCAGTTATTGCCATCTATAAATAACCCTTTCTTTCCCCTCTTTAATCTTTGCCGAGTCTTTGCAAAAAATTTCCATTTAAAGAGAAAAGGAAGCTTTCGACTTCTTCATCTACAACTAGCAATTTCAATCTTCGATCTTAATCAGTGAGTGTTGCTTGTTTCGATTTTTTTATGCTTCATTTAACTCTTGTCTGTAGTTTTAGATTATGACTTGAACAACAATTTCACCATTGCCTTTTCTACTTATTTTCTTTTTCATTTTGATGATATGAATATCACTGTTGGACTGATGAACCCCCAAACCCCCCATCCCAAGTACGTGTTGATCAATCCTCATTGTGAGGTCAATGTTGACCGATTGACATTAGGCATTGTATCAACCACTTGTTAACTCAAAAGTCGTGTCAACATTACTGAACTTTCCGTCCTCCTAGATTAGGAAGGTTGCACATTGGGCACCAGACTGTAACTACAATTTAAGCAAGAAATTAGTAGTGTCCGTAGGTCACGTGGTCTGCTTACACTACAAGAGATTAAGGCTATTCCAACGGCTCCAAGCCATTGGCGGCCGTTGGGAGCCGTTGGAAATGCCGTTGGAATAGAGTTTACGCTTTCCAACGGCTTCCAATGGATGCAACGGGGATATTCCAATGGCTTTTCCAACGGCTACCAACGGCAATTAGCCGATGGACGCCGTTGGAATAAACTGACCAATAAGCCGTTGGTAGCTGTTGGTAGCCGTTGGTAGCCGTTGATAATCTGGGTGAATTTTTTTTTATAGCAGCAAGCCATTCACCTTCCAGCCACACACAATCAATATATATCAATTTCCATTCCATTTCCACTCCATTTAACATATATATCACATATTCAACACATTATGCCACAAACAATATAAACAACCAAAAATCAACATCAAACATTACTTTTTCAAACCAAACTCCAAGTCAATATGTACATAAACAACAAAACCCTCACCAACTCCAACTCCAACTCCATATTCAAGTCAATATATACAATGCAAACACTTAAACCTCACCACCTCAAAGTCAATACATACACAATAACCATCAAACACAATCCTCACCACCTCAAAGTCAATATATACAATAACCAACCACAAAGACAATAATCATCATACCTTTCAAGCATCATCATCACCTCCGGAAGCACCAGACGACGAAGGGAAGGAACCATGCCTCTACGCGTACTCCGCTAAATGTTGATTCAGCTGCTCCATTTGTATAGCGCGAATACGGTCCTGCTCTTGCAGCTGCTCAACCATGGTTCTAAGCTCTTTTATTTCAGCTTTGTCACACGCCTTTTGAGCTGCCCGAACCTGCAAATAGAATATAAGATGTTCACATTTGTATTATAATCATTTTCATCACATATCTTTGTATGTTTTTCCTTTTTTACTTATCTAATATTTATAAATCACGTATATGTTAGATTTAACTCAACTAGAAATCATCATATGTATAGTGTATCTATAGGTTAATTTATTAAATATAATATTTCAATGTTTATAAGATTACCGTTTGGTTTCCATAGCCATATGAACCGTTTATAACGATATGATTTACGAAACGTTTATAACGATATGATTTACGAAACGTAATTACTTTATAGTGTTTGTAACTTGTCCAATACAGGGACAAATCCAACAAATATTGTATCAGATGAATATGAATATCCGTTTTGCAATAAAAACGAATATTCATACAACGATCATATACAACACTTGTCAGACGGGGCCAAAAATTCACTAAGAGATTTAAATTTTGTTTGTCTAATAATTTAAAAGATATAATTTAAAGCAATCATATAGGCCAAAATTTCACTAAGAGATCATATTACTAAAAGATATAATTCATGTTCGTAAAATATTCGACTAATTCATGTTTGCCTAATATTTTACAAAACATACACAAAATAATTTAAAGCAATCCTAACTAATCTAACGCTAACTCAAATGCGCATTTACACTAAATTATCAACATATGTATATATGTGCATAATATATACACACAAACAATTTGGACATTTGGATGGTAATAATTGTAATTAGCAATTAGTTTGGTATAATAAACAATTAATAGACAATTAGATACAACTATAACAAACAATTAAACACAAAATTAGCAAAATTTTAAAATTTAGGGTTTTAGGCAAAACCTGATTTTGGAGTGGAATTGGATGGAGAGAGGCCGCTGGTGTTGATTGATGGCGTCGGAGGGGCTGCCGGTTGCGTGGGGAGGCTGGGAGCAAGAGAAGAGGAGGAGTGGAGGAAGAGGGTGGAGGTTTTGGGGTATTTTGTTGAAGGAGGAAGAATAAAATCTGCTCTCGGCCAGCTGCAGGTTTACACGAATATTTCCAACGGCTTCCAATGGCCGCAAACGGCAAGTTTTCAACGGTTACCAACGGCTACCAACGGCTTGTTAAAAAAATAACGAGCCGTTGGTAGCCGTTGGAAAACCCCGTTGGCGGCCGTTGGAACACTGTCGTGGCTATATACTGTAGTTCTAGTAGTGTTAGGATTAGGTTTGGGGTTTAAAAGGATTGAGTCAGGCAACCTTGTGTTAGTGGGAAATTTTTCTCCTGAATTTGATTAATCCTAAGTCAGTCGGGGTGATTCAGTAATTAGGTTGACTGCAGATTGCCGACTCAACATATACAAGTGGGTCCATCAAAATTTCGAGAAGATGGGTTGATCTTGTCGATTCCCAGTGCATTATGGATCTATGGAGAAAAATCTCTTTAACCTTTAGCTACTGATAGAGCCAACCAACAACAAACGAGCACTTTACATTTTCACTTGCATATATGCAGAGCGAGGAGACGCACCCTTTCCATCCCTTCTTCATCTGGTTTCTCAATGCCCACCATGTAGCGCTTGGATAGCTCTCCCCAAACAGTTACAACCTCTTGGTTGGGATGTTCATCATTTGCTATGACCTAGATATCTAATAGTTGGACCCAACCCTTATTAGGTTGGGTTTTATGTTGTATAAGCAAGCAAAGATCCCGACCAACAACTACTACCATCTTTAAGGGGATTGCAAGCCTCCCACCTCTTTTATGGTCTCCTGAGCAAGATAACTGGCTATCAAGGTTACTTCTTCTTTTTGCCGATGACTATGAATCCAACGCTTACGACGTAGGCCTTTAATGTCCTAAGTATGCACCATTTTTAAACTTCTATTAGCCTTAACCTTTCATTGGTAATGGATGTATCTTTTTGTTGCCACAAGTCCTACTGGCATTGGCCTAAGCAAGACCATCTATGAGGAGCAACTTTGCCGGATTAGGGATAGGCATGACATGACCAGAAATTTGCTTATGATTTTGATAGATAAGAACCTCCATCGCGTGGGGTTGTTTTGGCCGAACTAGACATGGGAGGGGGTGAAATCATAGCTCGAGCCTTAGCCAACGACCGACCAGGCCCACAGGGGTGGTTATAGGGAGCTGATCCTTGAGCCGGTGGTGGATATTGAGAAAGAGGCCACTGAGTCCGATCAGGGTTGCAACGATGGTAAGTGGGAAGCCTATGATCCATTGCTTTTGAAGGTTGTGTAATCCACAACCGCAATGTTGCATGGTCTTCCACTTATTCTAGTGCTTCTTAGATGCTCGAGGTGGAGATGATGGGTAGGTGGGCATGGGAGCCAGATATACGGACGAGCGCGAGCTCCTCCTCCGTGACCCCTCTCGCTCGAAGGTCTCCAAATCAAGTTACACACATCATGCCCCTAACACACAACTTTCGACAAGGCACAATCTTATAGTGGTAGCACGAGGTCCTCTTACCCACCTTTGATTAGGAGGTGGTGGGGGAACCAAACTGATGACAGTAGCTTTAATTTGTGTTACTTTGTCTATCGCCTTTGAAGCATTGCTAAACCCACCTTTTTTGTTTATTCTTTGAAGTGGTTGGCTTAAATTTTGCACAATTGGTGAATATGGCTGGCTTTGGTGGAGCTTCCCAACAAACACCACCACGACAGCTCAGAGGCACTACAACACGCATTTTTTGACGACCTAAACCTCATAGGCAGGCTATTCTATAGGTCGTGTCTTTCCAACTACTGATCTTTCATTGCAGCAACATCCTTCGGCAGATACCATCCATTCGCTTGGGGCTACTACGAGCTTGGAGAGGGTGCATTCCAAGAGGCCTCGCATGGAGGATTCGAAGACCTCCGACGAAGGTCCGTCCTTTAAATTTTTGAGGAATGAGGATATGACCGGGCACTTGACGGGTGACACTAAATTTGAGTTTGTGGGTTCAATCTTCTTAAAGATGGTTAACGAGAAAGATGAGGCTAGCATGTAGACACTCATGTAGTCATTGGTCATGTGGCCCCGGAGGCCCTGCCTCAGTTAGGTTAGCCTAGGTCTGGCTAGGTGCTCATTCTTTGAAGACGTTAGTGGAAGCCTTACTAAAGGATGCCTATCATAAGGGTTCTCATACTTTAAAGATATTTTTTCTTTTTTGTACTCACATGACTCACTGTACACCCAGACCTCATGCCCTCCATTCACATGGGTTTGTAGGTTTTGAGGAAGCAGTTTAAGGATGATTCCATAACTCACCATTATGTAGAGGGAAGGATTGCGGAGTTCAAGAAATGAGCTCTTGAGGCGGAAGGAGCAAGGCACATGTCAGAGATGGCTAAAGATGCTGCCGTCAAGGAGCGGGGGACGAAAAAGAGTGGCTTGAGGGGGAGCTTACTTGACTACGGGCAGGGGTGGAGGCTCGCTGCAAAAAGACTAATGAAAGGAGGGGGTCCCTTAAATAGCACTTGACTTGCAAGACCCGTAGGCAAACGGCAGTGGCGAAATCTGCTTGGAGGAGGAGTGTAATGGTAGTTCAACGGCCATGCTAATGATTTTTGATGCTAACTTCCACCTCCCCTTAGTCGTAAGCTTTTTCCCCAAGAAGACTGTATAGACATTCGATGAGAGGTAGTAATGGAGATGGTCGCTGCTGGACCAACACCCTTGCTTGTATTAACTCTAAAACTGATCGCTTCTCTAACTGGCACCTCTAGTGGACCACCCATAGATGTCGCTCTGGAGATGGAAAAGCAGATGATGCATGATGAAAATTGCAGAAGAAGCACTATAGATGCAAAATTTGGGATTACTTTTTTGTAATCATGCCTATCTTATCACCAGTCCCTACCTTATTGGAGAAATGGGCAGCATTACAGACGAACGAATCCAGGCCATCACATGGGCAATCATGCAATATGTTCGTCGATGCGTCCAACATAGAAGGGAGCATTGATTGGCCCAAGCATCTTCTTGGAGCAGTATACCACATATGCAGTAATCGGGACATGACTTGGGTGGTTGCGCCATCCATGCGACGGTGTCCCCGACATGAATGTGAGCGTTGATTGACTCGTGCATTCTCACGAGGCCATTTTGGCATTCCTTGGCCTAGAAGGGAGCCTTTTGAGGCTCATTTTCCTAGATAGCCTTATTTTTGCTACTGACATTGTGGAATGATTGCTTGGAATGTTCCTTTTACATTTCAAATGAAAAAATAATACAGAATGCCTCTTGCATTATAATTGCGGCTCATAAGGTTTCTTAGATATATTAGGCTTGAGGATGCTCCAGTGTCTAAGTCGAGGCACTTGGGTGCCTCCCAGGTGTAATATATGGTAGGTGAAAGATGGCTATGCTTTAGGGGCAGTTATGTATTTGTTACATATATCTAACTCTACGACTGATCTAGTTCATAAAATAGGTATTTGTTTCCTATTATAACTTTCTTGTTTGGTAATATAATTAATTAAGTAATTAATTAAAGGCATATAAATAAAAAATTCTTAAGTAAAATGTTATGTGATTATTGTTGCAAATGGTTGCAATTGTGAGTAATTAATCATAGCATTTTATTTCAAAATTCATGGTCACTATATTTTGAGAAAGGATATCAATACATCTTTTAAGACCAAAGTATGCAACGCTCTTCAAATGTTGGATAGTGTATTACTCATGGCTACTAGGAGTACCAAGGGATTACGTACTAATAGTTATTTGATAACTATAGAATCAATCACTTAAGAGTTTCCTATTAGTGAATAATAAATAACGTTCAACAAGGAAACTTGGAGCGACGATATTACATAGTTCTGTCGACATGGGAATACTATTGAAATTCAATGTAAATGCTTCACTTTGATTATAGTTAAATCATTGTATGGCATCCATCGAATAACTATTGTTTCGTCTGAGTTGAAGTATTGAAAGTAAAACACTATTCAATAGAGAATTCGATCAGCTCCTCAGTTATATAAGGTTCGTATCATTGTCAATTTTAGTCAACTCAAAGTCAAAATTTATGGATAGAGTAGTATAGTTAATAATTTTTATTATTGAACCAAAGTCTTTTTGTCTGGACAAACCAAGTTGAATGTGAAAAATATATGAATTTTGACCAAAACCAAAATCCATATGTCCTAAAGTGATATAATTTAAACGAAGAGAATTAATGTAAATAATCGTTGCTACTAGGTACCGTTTGAAATAGTAAAATTGGATTTTACCAAAAAGATTTGTAAGCATAAATTCGGCCAAACTGTCACACCATTAGTTAAGATGACGTATGAACGTTAATATTTGATTGTTTGATATTAATTGTTGACTGAATTTAAACCGAAGAATAACACAACCACAATGATGAATTCTTTGAAATACCACACGATTTGATTAATTTATAAATGTTTATAAATTAATTAAACTAATTAAAATTTATGAAATATCAATTATCAGATTTTATATGATTTTTGGATGCCAATAGTAGTATGTACCGATATACAATATCGATAAATATTTAAATTTGATCTAAATCGATTAATTACTAAATAGGGTTAGGATTTTTTTAACGTCCATCTAGGCCTAACCATGGCCGGCCATAGAGTGTAAGGGAGAGGGGTTTTAAGTATTCAAAAATTGTTTTGAAAAGGTAAACAAAGAATGAGTAAAAGAAGGAGATATTTTCTCCTCTTTTACCTCTTCTTAATACTATTTAAAACCACTCCCTACACATCATTATTGCTTGATCTCTTCATGCTTGGCTATGAGGACTTGGAGGGTTATAGCTAAAAATTTTGAAGACCAAAATTCGATCAAAATTAAATTAATAATTGGTGGTGCTCGTCTCCAGATCGTAGCAAAATCCGGAGCTAGATTCAATTCAATATCGGAGTTGTTTAATCATTCAAGATGTGAATATTAGGCCACTTCTTTAGGCAATTATGTAATCCTATTTTGATTATATATATTACATCATGACAATGTAGATTAGATCACATATATTTATAACGAATTTATTTATGCCTGCTTTATCTGATTTAATACATATATTCAAATTAATTTTAAGAAAACCATTACAATATCATTATAATAAAATATATATTTTCGGTCATAATATTTTATTTAAAAAATAATGATTTTTGAATTTAAAATTTATTTTTAATCACCTAAAATAATTTTATAACATTTCAAATACATAAATATATGTATATTATAGTTATTAATATTTAAAAATTATTTTATCAAAAATTAATTTTTAGGTTTAAAATAATTCTTTTGTAGTCTGTTTTATAAATTAATAATATACAAATGATTTAAAAATCATTTTAAATCTAAGAATACAAATACATATATTTCATAAAAAAATTAAATTCATATGGATTTAAAAATAATAATTTTTTTGAAAACCTTATGTCTAACTATACATATATATAATTTAATAATATTATAAAATTTATAAATAAATTTAATTTTGAAAAATTGAATATATATATATATATATTTGAATATAAAATAAATTTCATAAATATATTATACATATATAATTAAAAATTTAAAAGGATATTTTTTTTAAAATTATAGATTTGATTTTGAAATTTTCTAAGTCAAAACAAGATTTCTTTTAAAGATATTGATTTTAATTTCAATATATATATATATATATATATATTTCATTAATCAAAATTATTTTCAATTATATATATATATATAATCAACATTTTATTATAGTTTCAAAATCAATTTATAATTATATATATGTAGATATTAAATAATAACTAGGGTTGACAAAGGCATATATAATAGATGAATATATCCATTGCGGTGTAAATCCCAGCACCTATAAGCGTACACATTAACCATGTGCACCATTTACATGTTGCATGTCCACTATACACATATAAGTGTACTTGATACACTCATAATAATATACTTAATTTAAATTAAAATAAACTCCCTTTAAAGGAAATTAAATAAAATAAGATCATATTTTAAAATGATTTTAGATTGGATCTAAAATTAATTAGACTTCACAGGCCCAATAAAGATCCAAAAATGGAAAAAAAATTGAACTTGCACAATTGACTTGCTTTGACTCGGCTTGGTTCCAACCATGGTATTAAATCACTAATGGTCTATATGATCCAAATTAGCAACTTTAGGACCCACTAATAAAGCCTACTTGTCATTAGGTGTTTATAATATTGTTATCCTGCCTTTTGGCAAGGCCAGGACATCAAGAAGCCGACTAGAGAACAAGGATAGCACGCCATGGATATCACTGAATTTTTTGTCCGAGCCCAGAGTGAGCTACAATTGATAGGGCACGACAAGAAAGGCCATAGAGATCAGCACCTCAAATTTCAAGTCGATCCGGACTCATACACTCAAGTTATGATCGAGTCGAATTGAAGGGAAAGAGCCCAAATTTCGTATCCATCACTCTGGGCGATTTCGTATCCGTCACCGAAGCCCCAGTTCGAATCCATCATGCTTCGTATCCATCATCGAGTGTCTACTTCGTATCCATCAGCCAACACTTGCTTCGTATCCATCATCGAGTGTCTACTTCGTATCCATCAGCCAACACTTGCTTCGTATCCATCATCGAGTGTCTACTTCGTATCCATCAGCCAACACTTGCTTCGTATCCATCATTCAGTGTCTACTTCGTATCCATCAGGTCAACCAGCTTGGATAACGTGTCACCTCTCGAAGGAAACGGGGCAAGATACATGGAGTCGAAGCGGTCAACGCGGAGCAAATACCGGATCGAGGCGAAGAGCGCACACCACGTCATCCCTCGATGCGAATGCGCCGAGATATATGGAGTCGACGCGGTCGACTCGGAGTGAAGGGCGGATCGAAGCGAGGCGCGCGCACCGCATCACCTTGAGAGCGCGTGCAATCATCGAGACGAAAGGATGGAGTCGAAGCAATGGAGACGAGCAGAACAGCCAGCGTTAAAATCCATCTCGTATCGACGATATCTCTCAATCCACTGATCCAAACACCATGAAATTTTAACTGAAGGCTGCACACATAACAAGGAATGTCTCCACCAATTTTGAGCCCAATTGGAAGTAATCCTGATCGATACGAAATGATTTCGTATCGATCACAGATTGGCTTGAAACTCTCTGGAAGTGGTCAAATGGGTCCCCTCACGTGTCAGGCCAAGTCTCCTGGAGTTTGAGCGAAATCCAAGCCTCCTACGCCTATAAATAGAGCCCCAGAATCAACGAAAAAAGGATCTTTTTTCTCGGAAGCGCCCAGACTCTGCCGGATTGAGATTTGCACCATACTTTTGCTGTCATTTTCGAATTCTAAACTGTACTCCGCTGTTCATCGCTGTAAACGCTTGTAATCACTGAAAGAGAATCAATAAAATCATCAAAACTTCATAGTGGACGTAGGCGATACGCCGAACCACTCTAAACTGCTTGTCTGTGCACTTTACATTCATATTTGTTGGAGTTTTTGTTAGATAATCTCTGTTTTACATTTATAATCTTCATTTTATCTCTTCAAACAACTCCCGAAGAGTGTTGTGCCCATTTTTGGTACAAACACTTTGGTGCTTTCACTGAGAAAACCAGCTTTTTCTCCTGCTCGTTGGATCTGCCGTCGATACCGGATTGCACAAATCCAAGAGGAAGATCCAGATATCCAGCCCGGAATCCTTCCATTCTATTCAGATTTGCTCAGAATCTAGGCAAGGACTCCACCACCGACAATGGTCAGCACAAGAACTGGCGCCACCGCCACAGAGCAAGAAGGCAGAGACAGGCAAAATCCAACACAGCCGCCTTCTTCCAATCAAGACAATGCCACTCAGTCAGACTCAACGGGGCTGGTCACCCGACAGGAGTTTCAGATATTGCTCCAGGAGCTGACCCAAAGCCGTCAGCAGTTGGCAGAACAGTTACGCGCCAATATCGAGCTGACCAACCAGCTAAACCGCCGGGGGCACAGAAGGTCCAGGAGAGATGATGTCTCCAGAGCGTCTACCGAAAGCTCAGCTTCATCTGATTACCACCGCCAGACTACCCGTCCTCGACTAGAGGGGAATCGCGCTCAAGCTGCTGAATATCAGCCTGCCTTAACTGTTGGGCAACTAAGGGTAGGACCGTCGACTAGTTTCCAAACCGGTCCCTCAACACGAGGAGGTACTGCCCCACAGTACACCACCGATAACCGCGCCACAACTGCCGCAGCAGAGACAAGGGCTGATACCCGAAATCAATCTGAGCCGATCAATCAACAGCGAGGACATACTCCTGAACCTTATGTCCCAGAAGACGTTGAGCCAAGGAGGCGAGGTACGGGTCGTCGACAACGCCCGATCCCTACTCGCGCCGTGGAACCCGACCACGCCTTAGCTCATCACGCTCCGAATCCGCCTGTTTCGGATATATCAACCATGATACGTCAAATGATCCGCGAGAGTCAGGGGCTCACTAACGATGACTGGGGAATTTCCCGTAGTCATACCCCTTTCACAGACGAAGTGTTACATGCCGAACCCCCTAGGCGATTCAGAATGCCGACTCTCCCGATGTATGAAGGGAATAGTGACCCCAACCAGCATATTCTGAAGTATGAATGGTCGATGAGCGCCGCAAGGGCCGACGACGCAGTGAAGTGTCGGAGTTTCCCCATTTCTCTGGGAGGAATCGCGACAATGTGGTTTACCCGCCTACCACCTAGATCAATTTCTTCGTTCGATCAATTGGCCAAGAGGTTTGTGGAGCAATTCCGGATGCATGTTGCTAGGCCGAAGGACGTCAACACCTTGTCCAGCGTCACTCAAGCTCCTGGAGAAACACTCAGGCGTTACTTGGAGAGGTTCCACGCAGCATGCGTCGAGATCACCAATCCCAACGATAATTCAATCTTAATGGCTCTGACCAAGGGGATTGATCCTGATTCTGAATTCGGAAACTGGCTGGCTGGGAAACCGCCCGCGTCGTTGGACCGTTTTTACTCCAAGGCCGCTCAATTCCTGCGGCAGGAGGATGCAAAACAGTCTAGGAAGCAGGACGATGCGAGGCCCAGCATTGAAGGAATACAGAGCAATGTGGCAGTTAATCAGTCCGGCGAGAGTTCCGGGAAAGTTCAGCTCAACATACAAAACAAGCAAACCCAGCAGAGAGGAAACAATGGCCAGAACAAGAAGAGAGATGAGAACCGAGGTCCACGACGTAGAGCTCAGATGTTTGACAGTTATACACCGCTGAACACGTCATTGGAAAACGTATACTTACAGACTTGCAACATCGTACAGTATAAGAAGCCTGCTCCGAAGCCATCATCGGAGAGACAGATTCAGACAGGAAAATTCTGTAGGTTCCATGAGAGCTATGGACATAATACCAATGAGTGTCGACACTTACAGGACCTCATCGAGAAGCTGATTAGAGAGAGGAAGCTAGATCAGTTTGTACGG
Source organism: Allium fistulosum (assembly GCA_030737815.1). Classification (NCBI taxonomy): domain Eukaryota; kingdom Viridiplantae; phylum Streptophyta; class Magnoliopsida; order Asparagales; family Amaryllidaceae; genus Allium; species Allium fistulosum. Next base: position 731,513,314 of record CM060904.1, on the reverse strand, counting down.
GCGCCGCAGCCTGGCGGAGCGGGCCCCTCAAATCAAAATCGTTCACAGAATCAGGAAAGAGAGGATGAACCCGCTCGTGCGGGCGGGAGATTAGTTATCAACACAATAAGTGGTGGTCCCCATCCGGCAGACAGAAGCTGGGGGGAAATGGAGTCGTATGCCAGTTCTATCAGGCATGCGGACTTCGAGTGTTATAGTAATTGCAAGGATGGGACCCCGGCGAAGCAACAAAAGATAATGTCCGATGATATCGTGTTCAGGAGCCGAGACGCTGATAAAGTTGAAGCCCCTACTATCGACCCACTAGTCATATCCGCCCAGGTAGGTCCTGCTTGGATGAAGAGGATCCTGGTTGACAGTGGAAGCTCTGTAAACATCTTGCTCAAACGGGCTTACGATCTGATGAAGATGGAGACAAAGGATTTGAAACCCTGTTTATCCAGAATCCATGGTTTCAATGGAAGTGCCACGATACCCATCGGAATAACTGAACTCCCAGTCGAGTTAGGCGTTGGAGAGCGCCGGAGGGTCCGCATGTTACAATTTGTTGTGTTAGAGATAGATTCGCCATACAATGCGTTTCTGGGACGACCAGCTTTGGCCGAGTTCAGGGCGGCGATCGCCCCATGGTGTCTAACTCTGAAATTTCCCACTGATCATGGGATTGGAGTTGTTCAAGGAGATCAGGCCTCGGGAAGGGCCTGTTATGTTGCTGAGTTGCGCGGGGCGCAACGTAAAGAGAAGGGGAAGGGCGTAGAGGAATCTCTCTGCGTCCGTTCTATCGATAATTGACAATTGGTGCCTGGGCCTCGGCCCGGGCACCACGACCAATTCCTGAAAGACCTGGACCCCAGGGACAACGAGGATAGAGACGAATCAACGGAGAGTCAAGCCTCTCCAGCCGAACTGACTGTGGACGTCCCAATCAGTGAGGATGATGATTCGAAGATGCTGAAAGTTGGGTCCCAACTAAACAAGCAGACACAGCAGGAGTTGGTCGAATTTCTTCGGGCGAATCTCGACGTCTTCGCCTGGACGCACTCTGACATGTGCGGGATCTCGCCGAGCATTGCAAGTCACTCCCTGAATATAGATCCGCGACATGTCCCAGTAAAGCAGAAAAGGCGCGGTATGGATCCAGAGAGATCTGCCGCCCTTAAGGAAGAAGTTGATAAACTACAATCGAATGGGTTCATTCGAGATGCCTTGTATCCAGAATGGGTATCCAACCCTGTACTAGTTCGGAAACCAAACGGGAAGTGGAGAACCTGTGTTGACTACTCTGACCTAAACAAGGCCTGTCCAAAAGATAGCTTCCCGCTTCCGCGAATCGATCAACTCATGGATTCGACGGCCGGACATGAACTACTATCCTTTATGGACGCTTATTCCGGCTACAATCAGATACCCATGCATCTGCCTGATCAGGAACATACCAGCTTCGTGACCGACCTGGGACTCTATTGTTACAAAGTCATGCCGTTTGGTCTAAAGAACGCTGGAGCAACATACCAACGCTTAGTCAACCGAATGTTCGCTGATCAGATTGGGAAGACCATGGAGGTTTACGTGGATGACATGCTGGTGAAGTCCCGATTCTCCACCGATCACGTCAGAGATTTGAATTCAATGTTCAGCATCCTCCGGGAGTACGGAATGAAGCTCAACCCACTCAAATGTCACTTTGGCGTTGCATCCGGAAAATTCCTTGGGTTCATTGTCAACGCTCGAGGAATAGAGGCGAATCCTGAGAAGATCTGGGCTATTAGAAATTTGCAAACCCCTAAAACTATAAAGCAAGTCCAAAGTCTTAACGGGAAGGTCGCAGCATTGAGCAGGTTCATTTCAAAGTCCACCGACAAATGCATTCCTTTCTTCGACCTGATTCGGAAGGGCAAACGAAACTTTGAATGGACCACGGAGTGTGAAGGCGCGTTCCGATCACTAGTTCAACATCTCTCCACACCTCCGATCTTGTCAAAACCGGTTGACCACGAGCAATTATATCTCTACCTGGCAGTATCTGAACATGCGATCAGTGCTGCTCTAGTCCGGGAAGAAGACAAAGTGCAAAACCCGGTCTACTATGTTAGTAAGCGACTAACAGGAGCTGAAAGAAATTATCCAAGGCTGGAGAAACTGGCTTATTGTTTGGTCATTGCCTCGAGGAAGCTCCGTCCCTACTTCCAGGCTCATCCGCTTACTGTGTACACCGACCAACCGTTACGACAGGTCCTTACGCGGCCTGAGACGTCCGGTAGGTTACTCAAGTGGAACATTGAGCTAAGCCAATTTGATATCGCATACGCTCCGCGGAGGGCCATTCAAGGACAAGTCCTGGCTGATTTCATAGCCGAATTCACCGTCCCGGAAGACTTACCCGAAACCAGTGAATCTCCCGAATACATCTGGAAGCTGTATACTGATGGTGCGTCAAATGACCGGTGTTCGGGCGCGGGGGTTGTACTTGAGACTCCCGAGGGCCGATCCATATGTTATGCTCTTAAATTCGACTTTCGTGCAACTAATAATGAAGCCGAATATGAAGCCCTCCTGACTGGCCTAAGGCTTGCCAGAGATTTGAGAATTGTCGCTGTAGAAATTTATTGCGATTCGCAGTTAGTGGTATGCCAGGTGCGAGGAGAATACCAGGCAAGAGACCGAAGACTGGCCGCTTACTTGACGCGAGTTCAGGAAATCCTAAACCAGTTTGATTATTATGCCATCTATTATGTGCCTCGAGAACGCAATCAGAAAGCCGATTCACTGGCGAAGTTAGCCAGCACAGGCGAAGCGCAACAAATGGGACTTGTCCCCGTTGAAACTTTGGCCACTCCAAGCATCGATCGGATAGAAATGGGCTCTGTATTTGAAATCGCTCCCAATAGAGAGTCCTGGATGACTCCGTATCGAAATTACATTGAGAATGGGATGCTACCTGAACCTAGAAATGAGAAGAGACAGATTCGGCGAAAAGCCTCACGGTTCATCATCCAAAACGGAGTCATGTACAGGAGAGGTTATTCCGTTCCTCTCCTCAGATGTATCGCCCACGAGGAAGTCAAGCGAGTGCTACATGACGTGCACGAAGGAGAGTGCGGTGATCATGCCGGCGGGCAAGCTCTCGCTAAAAAGATACTCCGATATGGGTACTACTGGCCGACGGTGAACCGAGATGCGGCAAACTATGCCCGGAAATGCGATAAATGCCAGATACATGCCCGAATTCCGAGAGCTCCGCCAACTGAGATAACCCAAATGGTCAGTCCCTGGCCATTCGCAATGTGGGGCATTGACATCATCGGCGCTTTACCTTTAGCAAAAGGCGGTGCGAAATACGCCATTGTCGCAGTTGATTACTTCACAAAATGGGCCGAGGCCGAAGCCCTAGCAACCATTACGACAAAGAAGGTGATAAATTTTGTGGTTCGCAACATCATCTATCGATTTGGACTCCCGCATACTATCATCACTGATAATGGGACCCAATTCGAGAGCGCAGAATTCAAGGATTTCTGTCAACGGTTTCATATCCGCAAAAAGTTCTCGGCTGTCGCACACCCCCAAGCGAATGGGCAGGTTGAGGCTGTCAACAAAGTTATAAAATCGATCCTGAAGAAACGACTAGAGAAGGCTGGGGGCAAGTGGGTCGATGAACTTCCTATGGCATTATGGGCCTATCGAACGACCCATAAAACCGCGACCGGACACACTCCGTTTTCCCTATCTTATGGCTCAGAGGCCGTTATTCCGGTCGAAACAGAAGTGCTCTCTCATCGCGTGACTTATTATGATCCAAAAACAAACGCCATACTCCTAGCCGAGTCTTTGGATCTATTGGATGAAAAACGGGAGGAGGCTGATTTGAGGGCAGCCGCACATCGAAGTCGGGTCGCCCGATTGTACAACACCAGAGTTCGACCTCGAACCTTTGAACTCGGCGACCTCGTGCTCAAGAGAATTTACCCAGTTCCTTCACACATGAAACCAAACTGGGGAGGGCCGTATGTAATTACACGAAAGCTCAGAGATGGTACATTCAAGCTGTCGACTGTTGACGGTCTCGATTTACCGAGGGCTTGGAACAGCGAAAGTCTCCGCCGCTACTACATATGACAGGCTTTATTTATTTCATTCTATTTAGCAATTTGTTTCTGCATTTCGAAATTTGAATTTTGTAATAAGGCAACTGACTTTGCCGCATTTTCTTATTTCAGCAATAAAATGCCACTTCTTCGAGCCAGAGCTGTGATTCATTATGTACGATATACAACATCACGATGCACGAAGAGCTAAATCCCATCACACAATGGGACTTGTTCAAAAGGAGAGTGGCTGTGATACGACCGGCCACTCACTAGGTGAAACCCGAGCTCGGGGGCAAGCCCTGACACCGATATTAATAGGATTGACACACGACAATCCTACATCTAACTCCATATTCCCAGAGTGCGAAATGGAGTATAAACATTCAACTCCGTATTCCCAGAGTGCGAAGCGGAGTGTAAACATCCAACTCCGTATTCCCAAAGTGCGAAACGGAGTATAAACATCTAACTCCATATTCCCAGAGTGCGAAATGGAGTATAAACATTCAACTCCGTATTCCCAGAGTGCGAAACGGAGTATAAACATCTAACTCCGTATTCCCAGAGTGCGAAGCGGAGTGTAAACATCCAACTCCGTATTCCCAAAGTGTGAAACGGAGTATAAACATCTAACTCCATATTCCCAGAGTGCGAAATGGAGTATAAACATTCAACTCCGTATTCCCAGAGTGCGAAACGGAGTATAAACATCTAACTCCATATTCCCAGAGTGCGAAATGGAGTATAAACATTCAACTCCGTATTCCCAGAGTGCGAAACGGAGTGTAAACATCCAACTCCGTATTCCCAAAGTGCGAAACGGAGTATAAACATCTAACTCCATATTCCCAGAGTGCGAAATGGAGTATAAACATTCAACTCCGTATTCCCAGAGTGCGAAACGGAGTATAAACATCTAACTCCATATTCCCAGAGTGCGAAATGGAGTATAAACATTCAACTCCGCATTCCCAGAGTACGAAGCGGAGTATAAACATTTAACTCCGTATTCCCAGAGCGCGAAGCGGAGTATGAACATTCAACTCCGCATTCCCAGAGTGCGAAGCGGAGTATAAACAATCAACTCCGTATTCCCAGAGTGCGAAGCGGAGTATAAACATTAAACTCCGCATTCCCAGAGTGCGAAGTGGAGTATAAACATTCAACTCCGCATTCCCAGAGTGTGAAGCGGAGAATAAACATTAAACTCCATATTCCCAGAGTGCGAAGTGGAGTATAAACATCCGACTCCGTATTCCCAGAGTGCGAAACGGAGTATAAACATCTAACTCCGTATTCCCAGAGCGCGAAGCGGAGTATAAACATTCAACTCCGCATTCCCAGAGTGCGAAGTGGAGTATAAACATTCAACTCCGCATTCCCAGAGTGTGAAGCGGAGAATAAACATTAAACTCCATATTCCCAGAGTGCGAAGTGGAGTATAAACATTCAACTCCGCATTCCCAGAGTACGAAGCGGAGTATAAACATTCAACTCCGTCTTCCCAGAGTGCGAGGTGGAGTATAAACATTCAACTCCGCATTCCCAGAGTGCGAAGCGGAGTATAAACAATCAACTCCATGTTCCCAGAGTGCGAACAACCGCTTATGAGATGACGCATATCCCCGGAGTGTGGATGGAACGATTCATAAGAGAACGAGCGTAGTTCGACCACTCAGTCCTCGCTTGGTGTCATCACAAGCTGATCATCACAACTTGACCCCGGATGAGGGGGCAGAGGCGAATGTTAGTCACTACCCGAAACTATGCGATGCTCAGCTCTGATACGATCCCCTATCACAACTCGAGTCCGAAATTTCCATACTTAACAAGTGAAACGAGCTATTCTTGAAGCAATCAGATAATGCAAGTACACTGGACCAAAGTCCGAACACTGCAATATTCAAGTATAGAAAGGAACGCAAGCTGAAGCTAGAAAACAAAATTTTATTCCAACCAAACTCAAAAACAATGCTTCATACATGAGATCTTTCCTAAAATGTTCCTACTAGCAGGGGCCGAACCCGCATCTAAACACGACCTACAAAAAGGAAAAGAAAAAACAAAAGTCCCTAACTGCCTATGAGAAGGATGTCTAATCCTTCTGCTTCCTCAGCTTCTTCTTCTTCTTTGAGGAACTACTGGAGCCGCCAGTTCCCTTTCGCTTGGAGCCTTTCTCCCTAGGCAAGCTCCCCCCGGGTGAAGGCATAATGTCAACGTCCTCATCTGAGCTGGACTCTATAGGGATACTTCCCGCGGGAGGAGTGGGAGGAACAGACTCCGCAGCCGGAGGAGGGGCTGGTACATCAGTATCAGTAAGTGTGCCCTCAGGAGACATAGTCATAAGAGGAATGGGGCACTGTGCTGCCGCTCCGTCATCTGCATCACCGCCATGCGCCGCAGCCGTCATCTCGGCGTTGATCTCGGCTAACATCGCCGCTTCTCGCCGTGCCCTGGCCTCGCTAGGGGCCGCAGTAGTTTGGGACAAGGTGTCAGATGTAGCCGTGAATCCACCCAAGCCAAATGGCAGGTCCGCAAAAGGATCACTTTGACGGCCGAGAAGCTCGTTTATCATCTGCTCGTCGAAAGAAAGTGAGCTCCCCTCCGTCACTCCAACCGGTGCCATTGCTGCGACGGAGGTCGCCTCAGAAACGATGGCTCCTGGCGCGTGACCTAATACTTGGGTGATAAGAGGCGCGGCTGGTGCAACTCCTGTCACTGATCAAAGGAAAAGACATGTCATTAGCAACATTTCAACACGGGATCTTCAATCCGAATATACTGGAAGTTAGTTCAAAGTACCTTCCTCGGTTTGGCTCGAGGTCGTCTGAACCGCTTCAGAAGGATGTTCCTTAATAGGAGATAAGTGCGGTCGATCTGGGTCGTACGCTGGGATAGGCTGGGAGTAGATCATTGAAGTTGGCTCAGACTGAGATGAAACGACAATCTCAGAACTTGTAACATGGTGTTCCGCACCAGAGCTCTCTCCGACTTCCGGGACCAGAGCACCAAGCCTCACCTTGTCATGGGAAATCATGGAGTCATGGAGAACCTTCTTTTCGTCATCATTAAGGATGCGGTTCTCCAGCTCGAACTCATCAGGGGCTTCATCAGGGTGCCCCGATCTCTCCTCATCCACCAGTAGGTTCCAGGCGTTATAGAGATGTGTGGGGTAATCGTCAAGCCAGGTCAGGTCTCGGTGCCTTAGCACATTGGCGTTGTAAGTGACGAGTAGCTCCTCCACCTCGGCCTCAATCCTGGCCTCCGCCAGCCGTACTCTCTCCTCAACTCCAGCCTCAGCCTCACGGGCTTGTTGTACAGCCGCTTCCTTCTCCCTTTGGAGTGTCACTGCCTGGTCACAGGCTTCCTGCGCAGAGACGTTAGCTGCGTCTTTTTCCTTAGCCATCTCTGAAAACTTTGACTTCAGCTCATTAAGCTCCTTGAGAGCGGCATCCCTCTCGGCAGTGATGGAAGTGTTCCTGTGACCCATGTCCTCAATTGCGGTGTAATGTTCTTGCTTCATCCTGGCCATGGCAGCGGTCACCTCGTCAACTTTCTTTAAAGCCTCCATTTCAGATTTACGAGAAGACTCGACCTCTGAGTTGAGCGCTTTTATGATTTGGTCGTTGCGACCCAGCTCCTTCTCAAGTTTCTCGATGGTGACGCCCCGCTCAAACGCCACTTTAGATGCCTTCCTCGCGGCCCGTCCCCACTCTCTATACTGGAAAAAGATGTCCGCGACGTAATCGTGGATAGTGGTTTCCGCAGTTGGCGGGATTCTCTTCAGATGCGGGGGAAAGACATATCCATCAAAACAGATGTCAGGAAATTCCTTCCTCATCTGTGCCAATTTGAGCGCTCCCTCGCTAGACGCCTCGGTCGGGACCGACACAGTAGCCGAAGAGGTGGCTATTTCGGTCCTGCAAGGGGGGTCGGACCTCAAAGCTTGGGAAGGCGGCCTAGACCGTGAAGTTTCGGGAGGACGAGTAACGGCGACCACAGGAGGTGCAGAGGTCCTGGGGGGAGGAGAACGAGATCGGGATCGGTGAACATGTCCCCTATCTCTGTCAGACTTCTCCTGACCAGAGTGTCCAGCGTCATAATCCCTCTCACCCTCTCTCCTGCGTGGCTCGTGATAACGGCGCTTACGCAAACTACCAAGCACGGAACCTTTCCCAGACATCGTACCTGAAAAGAAAACAACAAAGAATCAGTAACCGTTCGCGATGCGTTGTTTGTGGTTAGGAAAGTGTGTTGTGCCGTGAGGAGTGTGTGAATGTGTAACCCCCCGGACCAACCAGAAGTGTCAGTCGCGTCGGCAAGCTCAGACTCGCTAACATCGACAATGTGTCGCGGTCCACCCGACCCAACATCGTGTTGCTCTGGCTCGATGTCAGGGAGTGGAGGGTCAGCAGGCCCTTCAAATTGATCTCTAGCTTGCGGGGAGGACGCCTCCGTAATCTTAACTCCCGGCGAAGGGCGGTGCAAAACCACAGACTTCCGCCTCCCAGACTTAGGCTGTTTCGAAGCCACAGCTTTGCCTTTCCTCTTAGCATCGGACTCTGGGGTTGCATTAGCAGGTCCGGCCAACAGTTCTTCGTCAGTATGGGTTTTCTCGGAGTCGGGTTCCTCGATTATCACGACCCTGGGCTTCATCTGCTTGACCTTTTTCCTGGAAACGGTCTTTAATGCGCCGTCGAGTCTTATGCTCTGCCTCCGACCGATCAGCCCAAGGACTCTGAGATTCCGATCTGTCAATAACAGTTCAATATTCCTTTCTTCGCTAGGAATCTCTTGGAGGACCCGAACTATCTCTTTGTAATAGCCACCCTCAGGCCGCTGGATGATAGCTGAAAGAAAAAGAGGAGAAGACGTAAGTTTAATTTCACTTCGAAAATTGCCCTGTCAATTACTTGGGAAAAGAGACGATACTCACGTCTGAATAGCCATCTTCTGGCAAATCCCGGGGGACATCGGACATAGAACCACTCCGACTTAAAATAGCTTAGCCTAGTCCACGACCCCACGACGACTTGGCAGTTCCTTACGGACTCCAAGAACGTATAAGATGGGCTGTCAGTCCGACTCTTGAAGTTAAACAAGTATCTTATGTCGATCATACGGGGAGGACGATGGAGGTACTCCATGAATACTACGAACAAGCTGTTGAGCGAGGCATATCCGTTTGGATGCAATTGAGACGGAGCGATGTCCAGATAAGCCAACACTTCTCTTATATAGTCGTTGAATGGAGGAAGTGTGCCGGCTGCGCACGCGTGCCGATTAAAAGCAGTATACCCCTCCGGGGGATTATGTGGCCTATCATCCGGTCCAGGCAACAATACCTCATCCAAAGATAAACCATGCCTTAAGCATATCCTCCCCAGCATGTCTTCGGAGATGTTGGATGAGACGGAATCAGGTGGACTATTAATGAAGGACGCGTTGGGAAACTCGTCCGGAGCTGGGCCAATAACTTCGGCCTCGATGACCGGAATCTCAATTCTAGGAAGGACAGGGTTCTGAATTTCTTGCTGCTGCGAACTTGACGGTTCCATCGCCAGCTAACTCACGAGAAACCATCATTAGGTGACAAAAAGCCCGTGTATTCCCCAGTGTAAAGTGCATGAATGTGTTGTGTAGTGCGAATGCTGTGCGTGACTTGAGCAAATTCTGCAGAATTAAAGAAAATATGCAAGCGACGAGATTCTGGAAGTCAGACAAACATGACCGTCATCGCTGACCGTCATGACTGCGCCATCCAGATGATAACAATCGATTCCAGGTTAAAGAATTAGTTGTACTTTTCTATTAAAAGGCAATTCCATCGACGAGCTTCGAAAGTCAGTCAAATATGCAATCCTGTAATCAAGTCCAATTATGCAAGGCAGAAGCTCGTCGGAGTCGAATATAAGGACATGCAAAAGTTCGCTAAGTTCGTCAAATTTCAGCATGGAATCGATCGTAGTTCGAGTTCAAATTCATTCGGAGGCGTGATGTCTTTCGTATCGATCCAGTTCGAATCGATACTTTCGTATCGATCAAGTCAACTCGATACCTTTCGTATCGATGACAGTTCGTATCGACCGGAGGAGGAGATTTCGTATCGATCAGGTAGGTTTACTTCGCATCGGCCAAGGATAACGGCTGTGAGACAACCAAATGCAATAACTTCGTATCGATCTGTGGTTATCGATATGGGACCGATGAGATCTCTTGGTCTTCGTATCGATCAAGAGAGATAGATTTTCGCATCGATCACGCTGGCCAAGCGCTTACATCAATCATCTTAGTTCAACACAAGCCCCTACCACCTTAGATCGATGCAAACCTCTGCATCCCCTTTAACCCATCAGTCGATGCGAAATCATGAAATCTGGATCGAGTCGAATCCTCCTATCCCAGATCGACACGAACTAGTGGTGAAACAATCACTCCAGAACTCTTTCTTCTCCGATTGAAGCGAGCATGGCCATGGCCATCCTCGACCAAGCTCTGGTCCAGATCTGGCCTTGGCACCACCAAAATCGATAATCGGCAAAGGCACGATGGATCTGAGATCTGAACTTCGTCGCTCAAGTGTAGCCGTGATTGCTCATTTACCTGAATCGAATTGGAGTTTGGGGAAATTATAAGATGATGTTTGATCGATTCGAAGATTGGAATAATTCTTCTCTCCTGCTTGTCTGTGGATCGATACGAGAAGGCAGAAGACAACAGTAAAAGTAAAAGGTAAAAAAGTGAGAAATGGCAAAGTCCCAGATATTTATACGAGGCCTAGGACGGAACCGAGTCGATTCGACTCCCAGTCAATCTGACCGGTCGCAACCAGTCAAGCAGCGCATCGATGCGAGCATTCGTATCGAACCCATTAACCTTTATCGGTTCGAAGCGCACAGGGAGGCTACGTGAAAACGATGGGTAGGCGCACGCGCTTTCCTCGCATCCATCGAGCTGTGCATTCATCGAGGCGAAATGTTCACCAGACACCATCGTTTCAAAGCATCCAGGTTTTGAGCCATCGATTCGAAACAGAGCAGATCTGTTGATACGAGCGTCAATTTCGTATCCATCCGTATCTATCGATGCGAACATCCGTTTCGTATCCACCAGATATCATCAATTCGAACCAGAATTCGCCACCATTTGTGACCATCGATACGAACGATTGTCTTCGTATCCATCAAATCAACCCATATCGATGCGAGAGAAGGCTTTTTGACTTTGAGCATCGACTCGTAAGCGGACCGATACGAGAGAATGGCTAAGGGGTACGACTTCCAAAGCTATTCGAAGAAGGCCTGCAGCTTTTTCAAAGCACGTCACGTTTTCACAAGACGTACTTTGGGGGGCAAATGTTATCCTGCCTTTTGGCAAGGCCAGGACATCAAGAAGCCGACTAGAGAACAAGGATAGCACGCCATGGATATCACTGAATTTTTTGTCCGAGCCCAGAGTGAGCTACAATTGATAGGGCACGACAAGAAAGGCCATAGAGATCAGCACCTCAAATTTCAAGTCGATCCGGACTCATACACTCAAGTTATGATCGAGTCGAATTGAAGGGAAAGAGCCCAAATTTCGTATCCATCACTCTGGGCGATTTCGTATCCGTCACCGAAGCCCCAGTTCGAATCCATCATGCTTCGTATCCATCATCGAGTGTCTACTTCGTATCCATCAGCCAACACTTGCTTCGTATCCATCATCGAGTGTCTACTTCGTATCCATCAGCCAACACTTGCTTCGTATCCATCATCGAGTGTCTACTTCGTATCCATCAGCCAACACTTGCTTCGTATCCATCATTCAGTGTCTACTTCGTATCCATCAGGTCAACCAGCTTGGATAACGTGTCACCTCTCGAAGGAAACGGGGCAAGATACATGGAGTCGAAGCGGTCAACGCGGAGCAAATACCGGATCGAGGCGAAGAGCGCACACCACGTCATCCCTCGATGCGAATGCGCTGAGATATATGGAGTCGACGCGGTCGACTCGGAGTGAAGGGCGGATCGAAGCGAGGCGCGCGCACCGCATCACCTTGAGAGCGCGTGCAATCATCGAGACGAAAGGATGGAGTCGAAGCAATGGAGACGAGCAGAACAGCCAGCGTTAAAATCCATCTCGTATCGACGATATCTCTCAATCCACTGATCCAAACACCATGAAATTTTAACTGAAGGCTGCACACATAACAAGGAATGTCTCCACCAATTTTGAGCCCAATTGGAAGTAATCCTGATCGATACGAAATGATTTCGTATCGATCACAGATTGGCTTGAAACTCTCTGGAAGTGGTCAAATGGGTCCCCTCACGTGTCAGGCCAAGTCTCCCGGAGTTTGAGCGAAATCCAAGCCTCCTACGCCTATAAATAGAGCCCCAGAATCAACGAAAAAAGGATCTTTTTTCTCGGAAGCGCCCAGACTCTGCCGGATTGAGATTTGCACCATACTTTTGCTGTCATTTTCGAATTCTAAACTGTACTCCGCTGTTCATCGCTGTAAACGCTTGTAATCACTGAAAGAGAATCAATAAAATCATCAAAACTTCATAGTGGACGTAGGCGATACGCCGAACCACTCTAAACTGCTTGTCTGTGCACTTTACATTCATATTTGTTGGAGTTTTTGTTAGATAATCTCTGTTTTACATTTATAATCTTCATTTTATCTCTTCAAACAACTCCCGAAGAGTGTTGTGCCCATTTTTGGTACAAACAAATATTATCTAGGCTTAAGATTAGATAATCAAGTATTTACCCCTCCCTAGCCACTTCTTTAGCTCAATGATGGAATAAGTCCAAAATGTTTGCCCAATTTCCCAATTGATTTGGCCAAAGGCTAATTTCAAAATTCACTTTGAAAATTTAAAAATATATTTTGAATTTAAAAGTTAAAATTATATATAAAATAAATTTTATAATGGTTATAAAATATTTTTAAAATTGTTTTTGTAAATAAATTAATAATTTCAAAATTATTTAATAATTTATTTAATTAGATTGATTAAGTAAATTATTATGTAAAATAATCAATTAAAATAAACACACACACATATTCATATGTGTGTGTGTATCTGTAGGGAGAGGAACTCCACAATAATGGTATGAAGGATGGGTCAATTCTTTCGATTTTGGATCCTATAACTGAACGGTTGCAAAATGATTTTCTGGATTATCGACGAATTCTGTACTATCACTGATGATCGCCTCATACACTTCCAATTCTATTTGAGGCAGGATAGGATTGTAAGTGAAGTGGAAACTGAGCCCTAAGGCTCTCACAATGCAAACTTAAATATAGATCTAGAAGTTTATGGGAGGCGACGAAAGTCATAGTTACAGAAAATAGAATAAAGGTTCGCTACAATTGAAGGAATTGGGCTACACTCATCCTTAGGGACTACAACACATAGATCTTGGTTGAGAGAACCAACGAGGATGGAGGCGTTCTCTTGTTTCATTCAACCATGGTGAAATTATGAAAATATAGTCCATATTCAAAGGTAATTTGCGGATTCATTTTTATTTTGGATCTACGAATATGCATTTTTTTAGATATCAGTTCTGGGGTTCTGGGTAAGTCAGACTAAGTCGAGGCAAGGAGGCAAACTCTATCATTGAAAGAGCCATGGAAAACATCATTTGCTGTTCCTACGGCAGAGTCTAGGTTTGAGTTTTGGAATCATATTTTGTCATTGTCGAAGATAATATAGTAGATCTGAGAGAAACACGGAGGTGGATTATGGAATGGAACTGAGACCTAGGGCACGTAGTGCAAGCGACGAGTGTGACAATGATAAATGCCTACTGTCGAGATGGAGGATTATGAGCCCTAATTCTGTTTCCCGACCTTAATTTTAGATCTAGGACCATGACAAGGGTAGTGAAGAATGGTTGAAATAAGGCTCCGCACATATCTACAATTGAAATTTCTATTGCTTGCCCATAATTCGAGCGTAGAGGAAGATGTTGGAAGTTCTGGTTTAGGAAGAAAACAGTCACATGAGATGACATGTGAGAAGCAGTTTTCATAAAGACCGGTTTCACGAAGTTTCTTGGAGTGGTTGCAAAATGAAGGCCCACGTGTAGGTTGAAGAAAGAACTATTTTATGATAATTATCGGTTCAAACTGCTCCAACGGCATGTATTTAATCATTGGAAACACAACAATACTATGGACAGTATGCAACCTATGATTGACTCATATATTTGAAGTTGGCTATTCTTGTCAGGGTTAGAAAGGGTATGTGAACCACCTTTTGCAGTTGCTAAGAAGATTGGGCTGCATGGTTTTCATAACACTGCTACGTGGTGAACTTTCTTGGATTTATTAGAATTACCTATAATCAACGTTTGGAATTATGATGTGAATTATGTATGTTTAATTTCTTGCATTATGTAGGCCTATTATTGCTGGGTCATATCATATGATTGTACTCTGTAATTGTATTAATAGTAATAAAGGGAACCTATTTTCAAAAAAAAATCTTAATTTATTTAGATAAATATTTTGAGTTTATTAATTTATTTAATTAAAAAATATTTTTTAGTTAAATAAAAATAATTATTAAATTAATTAATTAAATGTTAATATATATATATATATATAATGATATATGTATCTAAACTATAGGTGTTATAATCAATATTCATCTTAAATAGTTTAGGACGAATAAAATAAAATTTTGAATTTTAAAATAATCAAATTAATTAGTTTATTAATTAAATGAATTAGATTAAATATATATGATTCAAATAATAATATAAATAAGAATATTATATAAGTCAATTAAGTTAGAAAAGGTTGCAAGCGAATAAAACTTATATGATATGAATGTATAAAACTTAAGTGGAACTATAAGAACCTAATATAGATTTATCGAACAAGTACATGCGTATAGTACATATACCATGATTTTAGATGCATCGGTTGAATCACGAGGGTATTTCATAAGAAATACATTGTTCCTTAAATCAATATCACTCATTGTGTGTTTGTGTGCGTATTAAAGATTATGAATCCTTGGCACACAAGTTGCCCTCTAGCATTTTTATATTAATAAATTACTTACATACTCATTAGTTGTTGAGCTACATCAAGCTAGAGATGTTATGTTTAGTACTATTAATATATTGACTAGTTGAGATAAGTAACATGCACGTATTTGTTGAGCTTCTTCAAGGTATGTGCATTATACTTAGGCCATTGCAAAATGGTAAGTATGAGTGAATAATCTGTCTTTATTTGTTAAGCTTCCTCAAGGTCGAGATGAGATTAGAACGGAGGCCGCCAGTTAGGAGTTATATATGATACAACTAATAATGTGTTATCCCACATGTGGGCCTATGATTTGTTGAGCTTCCTCAAGGTCGGAATCTTAAGGCAAACGAGTCCTGACACCCACTAGAGTAATCGAATGATTTCTATATTTTTCTTAGGGTTTTGAGAAACATAAAACTCTATTAAGGGCCTAAATAGAAAATAAAATGAATACATTTATCCTTTCTAATATCGTAGAATGTATGTTACATAACTTTAAAATAATATACTTGGATAAATTTGTGCAACCATTATAATTGATAAAATGTTTATCAGTTAACATATACAAATTAATTGAATTAAGATCGACATAAGAAAGTGGTACATGCTTACCAATAAATCTTTTGGCATGTTGTCAATTCAAGACCCATGGAAGAGCCAATTTATAAAACTGCTAAATATATTCGTAACTTGGTTACTTAGGTGTTTAATTCCCCGAAATCATGTATTGTCTTCTATGATTTTTGAACTCTTATAAATTTAAGAATATGGATATTTGGCCCATATTCAATCACATGAAAATATTGTATGGTGAATAGTCGAGATTTGTCATGTAAGAAATCTCAATGAAATTAGTTCAATTGAAATAAGCAAGTGAAACATGATATGAGATCATGCATTCGGTAAAATTGCTGCAATAAGGATCTTGTTGTGTTAAATATAGCACTAAACCAAGAACATAAATACGGACTTAGGAACTCGATCGGTGAATTGTTAGTTTGATCAGTTTACGTATGGTGCAACTTATTTAATATCCTTAAATGTTAAGACGACTAAATGCACTTTTGTAAAGAGTTTATTACAACCTTGTAGTAAACGTTTCCTTTTGAATGGCTCGACCATTTGAAAAGGAAAGAAAGTGTACATGAGTGGATGTAAATTAGGCATAGTTGGGATGAACAGAGTGAGTGGTCTTGTTTGTTTTATGAAGAGACATTGGAATAAGAATTGTGTAGAATACTAAAAGATGCTCGATATAGAATGAGAAAAGTGATTTCTATTCCAAATGTATTAATATAGAAATTTGTTTTCTACAAAAATTATTTCTTCGAGTTTAAGTGATCTAAAACGCTAACCTATAAACTGGTGAGAGTTTATTAAATAAATTCCATAATAGGTGGTTAATGGAACTTCATATTTCGTAAGTTATTATAGTAATGATGGAAATAGCGGGAGCTTACCATATAACACTTCATAGTGGGCGCATCAAGTTACAATTTTTTTTTCCGTAAACATATCAATATTATTTTGAGATAATAACTATTTTTAGTATTAACTAAAATAGTAGACAGATTTATTTCAATATGAATATTCGTTAATATAGGTTTTATTTCAGTACGAATATTCATTATAATTTAAAACTATAATGATGATATTTGTTTTCATAACAAAAGTGATGCATTAAAATTTTTGAAGTATCTAATTTTTTTACAATTATGTTAAAATTATGGACTAAACCACAATTTTGAGAAATAATTCTTTAGTCATATAATAATGAATCATGCGATACTTATGAATTGTATCTCAAATGATTAAGGGAAAGCACCCATTCGGTAGGAGCAATAAAAGAGTTAGTGAACTCTTTAGATAGATACATACAAATGTTTTAAACTCAAAGTCCAATGATACCAAAACGAATTCACTTACTTCGTTAAATTCATACATGAATTATCATAAAATGAACATGCGTAATTCATACACAAGTAGTGTATTTATGATAAGTTCATTGAATACAAAACATAAGCAAAAAGACATAGCATGCAAAGAAAATAAGAATTCGATTTGTTTGAATAGGTGAGTGTATTGGAAAGGATTCCAAAGTTACCTAAAAATGAATATGATTCAATCTCAAAAGCCACTCCTCCCTACTATAATGTATTGATAAGGAGTAATCAGACGTTATAGAACAAATTACGATTGATAATGAGTGAAGTCAAGTTAACTTCTTTTTATAAGACCGTGTACTTAAGAGTTTATGGGATCATATGAGATCATATGAGATAAGAGTTTATAAGAAACCCCCCCATAGGTCATGGAGTTGATAGTTTTTGCGAGTCGAAGACTACACATAATATTTGTTTGTGAGAGAACTTGTGTGGACCACCATAAAAGAGTTTAAGACCAACCAACATTGGTTGACCATTTTATGTTATGAACATAAATTTCATAAACTAAAAACTAAATTAGTTTTATACATATTTAATGGTAGTTCCTAAAATTTTATGTTTATATATTCTGTAACGACCCTGAATTTTATCGTTCGATTTTTTTAGAATATTTAATTAATTTTAAATATTCGATTTGTGATTTTAAAATATAAATATATTTAGAAGTAAAATGACTTTGATTTCAAATGATGAACTTTTATTCGAATTTATAGAATTTTTCTATAATTTTAATCTGAAAAATATATAATGTGTCGGTTGACGTATTTTACGTCGAACGTCATTGTTTTCAAAACTTAACAGAATTTAATAACCAGTGTGTTTCATTGTTTTTTTGAAATCGTGTTACGTTGTTATGCGTAATTTTATTCTGTTTTCGGTCATTCGCAACTCTTACACGAATATTGTGTCAGGTAGCCAACCCTCGAATTTCAAATTTAAACCCAAAAATCTATGGCTGTACACAACCCATTCTTGCACTAAAGCTCCATCCTTCTTTCCCATACCCAAAACCATGTTGGCTGCACGTTCTCCCATCCCTTGAAAATGATCCCCTGTGATTTTAGCCTTCTCGTTAGCCTCGAATTTTGGGATTTGGTTTTTGAAATTCATCACTTGCCCAAGTATATATACAGGTACGTTGATCAACACTGCAGCTTTTGTCCACTACTTCTCCATTTATAATCTTCCAGTGAATATAAATCAACCCATTCAAGCATTCAAAAATCAATACCCCATTATCTAATTTCATCAAAATCGCCTAACGTAAAAGTTGTTCGTATCTAGCTCAAGTATTTTAAAAATTAACGGCACTCGATTTTATTAAGGATCGACCGAGTTATCATCGATTTACAGCAAGCGAGAAAAATGTGCTCAAAACTTCAAATATTAAATTCTCTTGATTTGGGTCGAATCGTTCGACGCCGCTAGCATCACTGAGTTTGTATCGAAGCGTACTATTTTTGGTGAAGTTTCGGCACAATTCCGTATCAACGATTGGTGATGTTCATCGGCTAGGGTTAATGATTGTCGAAGATAGGGGCATTGAGGGGAGAATCAGAGGGTGGCGTATTGTCGGGCTTTGAAAGTGCTATGCTACGGTGGATTTTGGTGGAGTTCGGCATCGAAAGATGTCACGACTTGTGAATGCCTATATGCATTTTTTTTCTTCTTCCATGACTATCGGGTTTGAAGGGGGAGGTTTGAGGCCATAACAAGGTGGCGGTTGTGTTAAGCAGAGGAAGACGAACTTGTGGATGAGTTTGGATGCGACGCTAGTGGCTAGGGTAGCTTGTGCATGTGCACAAAGTCGTGCATGATTTTGGGTTACTGGATGGATGGAATTGGGGAAGAAAAGGGTGTAGCAGCAGATTGGTAAGGAGATAATGGGCTTCGGCCCATTTGAATTTGGTGAGGAAGCATTTTAAGTGCTTAATGTATTTTATAATTTAAATGTTAAAACTTGGAAAATTCATATCTCACTCATACTGATGCCGACTGACACACGGATTTTTACGTTGGGTCCATATTGACATGTACAACTTTGTAGTGAGACTTATTCATAGCTTTAGACAAGTATAAATTTATGACATATGCAAACAAACAGGATTTAAATTACGTTATTTTAATTAATAATGTCATTTAAATTAATATACCTTAATTATTGATGTTTATTTGGCTAAATAAAATACTGTTTAGTTAAATTGGATTAAATATGGTAATTGGATATTTGTTTAGCGGAATAAAACACCGTTCCGCTATTTAAAATCAATTGGACATTTGTTTAACGGAATAAAACACCGTTTCGCTAATTAAAATTAATTGGACACCTGTTTAGCAGAATAAACCGGCATTCTGCTGTTATTAACTGGGTAGGTTATATTTGGATATCTGTTTAGCAGAAATTATACCCGTTCTGCTATTACATTAGTGTAGACATTTATGTTCATATCAGTTGATTAATGTTGGATGATTGTTGTGTTAACAATTGATTGTTGAATATGGATTTAATTTACACATATATCTGCCTGTGTAAATACAAAGTATTATATCTTAGAAAGTCGAATTGGATAAATTAGTAACTTGTTGAAGTACCATAGGGGTTGCTAAGTCTCTTTCTAAATTAAAAAGTTAATTATGGAATCAATGTAATTGTAAAGCTAATTATTATTTATTTATAAGGTTTAAAACTTAGTTATTATTTAATAGTAATGTTTTAGAGATAAATAAATATTGTTTAAAATAATGACTTAAAGTTAATCATTTTATTTATATGATTATTAAGGTTATTTAAAATAATATTTAATTATTGTTTTAGAATTAATTAGTTATTTATTTAAATTATTTTAAATTATATTTTAATTGTTAATTAAAGTTATTTAATTTTAGCGGTTTAAGTTATTTAATTATATTTAAAGGTTAATAAATTATCAAAGGCTATCTTCAACTACACTGGTCTTAGGACTAGAAATGAAACTGACTCCTACCTTGGAGTTCCCTTGGCAACCTCTCGAATTACCACCAATCAGTGTCTTCCGTTGTATGAAAAGATTACTGCTAGACTAGAATGTAGGTCTTGTAGAAAACTTAGTCAAGCTGGCAGACTTACTCTAATTAAATCAGTAATATTTCATTGACAGTTTACTGGGCTAGGACTTTTGTACTACTTCAACAGCTTATCAAAATGATAAGAAGTGCAGTGATGAGATTCTTTTGGAATGGTGGAATACAAAGTCATTACATGGCTCCTATTGCGTTCAAGCATATTGAAAAGCCCATTAAGAAAGGAGGGTTGGGAATTCTTAGCCTATCACAATGGAATAAAGCTGCTTCAGCCAAATAACTTGACGACTTCATTAACGACAAAGAGATCCTATGGGTACACTGGTCTTATAAATATGTTACAAAAGAGAGGAACATATGGAATATGATGCCACAGCAAAATATTAGTTGGACTTGGTGCAATAAATTCAAGTTAAGAGAAGATGTCCTTCCTCTTGTACAGTATGTCATCGCTCCTCATAAGAAGGTTAGCATTTGGGATGATCCGTGGTGCAAACAAGGATGTATCCTTAGAAGACATATAAATCATCATGAATTAATTCAATCTAGAGTTGGGGAGTATGCTAAAGTTAACTCGTTCACCACTAATGGTCGAGTTATCCTACCTAACAATTCTAATCAAAACATCACAACTCTCTAGAATTCCATTCAGGCTTTGGAATTTAAATCTTCTCTCACTGCTAAATTAGCTTGGGGTCCTGCGAAGGTTAAGTTCTCCTTTAAAACTGCTTACAAATTACCGACTGGTGATTCTGCTCTGACACATTACAAATGGCACTCTTCTATTTGGAGAAGAGAAATTCCTGCCACCAATAATCTCTTGCTTTGGAAGGTAATAAACAATGCTCTCTTTACTCATGTCAAGCTTGTCAGTAGAGGAATGAACATTAATGTCTATTGCACCTACTGTAATGAACAACCAGAAACAATAAAACTTCTTTACTTTTACTGCCTTATTACTAGTAATCTGTGGCATAAAGTAAAAAATGATCTAGGCTTCAGGAATGTAGGAATGTATAGGTTAGATGCGTGGGAGACTCTCCTGAGGCTATCTACTAGAATTAATGAGCGCTCAAAAATTTATGGTATTCTTTTCAAAAAAAATTGTTCGATTGATATGGCTTGAGAGGAACACCAGGGTCTTCGATGAAGCTAAAAGCAAAACAGGGAAGCAGTTGTCTGACTTAATTGTTTATGAAGTTAGGAGAGGTCTTCTTGATGCTAATATACCTTTTGAGCCTGGTGATGGATCTGTGCATGGCTGACTGGTCCTCATGTGTTGTTTTGATGTCTACTTTTCTTTTCTCCTTTTTATTTTTCTGCCTTCCTCATTTCTAATCCACTTCTCTCCACTTTTTTGTTTAATGTTGTTTTGTGTTTTTTTAATTTAGTTACTGTAATTTGCTGTACTTTCCCGGTTGGATCAATAAAATGGTAGCGGACCATTCAACCCCGTCGGCTTTGCCAAAAAAAAAATATCATATTAATATTATTTAGAAATTAATAAATCACTTCGTTTATATTGTTTTAAATTTCAATTAATAATTATATTAATAATGTTTTGAGGTTAATTAACTATTTATTATATTAATATTCTTTGAGGTTAAATTATTAGTAAAATAATGCCATTTAAGGTTAATTAAATCTAATATTAATGTTATCCTAAAATTATTTTGGATGAGGTTAAAAAGTAATTAAATGAAGAATGTTAAATAATGACTTAGTCTTTAAAGGTATTTAATAATTTATTGTTTATCAAAGGGACTTTATTGGTTTAAGTTATTTAAAAAAAGGATTTCGTAAATGGGAAAAAGATCTTGGAGTTGGGAACGGGTTTTTTAAAATTTTTGGATATTTAAAAATGATTGTAAAAAAAGAGTTATAAATGATTTTGATATTTATAAAAGAATTTTATAAACAGATTTGGAGATTTATAAAGTGTTTATAAATGGATTTGGAATTAAAAAGGAACTTTCATAAATGGAAGAGGTTTAGTAAAAGGGTTTAATTTGGAAATTTATAAAGAAGTTATACAAAATGATTTGGAGCATGGGTAAAGGAAATATTATGTACAAAAGAGATTTAATAAAAGGATAACATTTTGTTTAATCCTATTGATATGATTTGGAAATGAGAAGTCTTTTACGAATGTTTATGGATATGCTTATGTCAGTAAGATCAGTATATGAATGTTTTTGATAAACACCTTTGGAAAGAGATTTGAATAAATGAAAGAATTGTTTGAGGCTTAATGATTGCTATAGGTAATTAAATCCTTGAAATTGAATATGTGTTATTGATAGTTAAGTAACCGATAATCAAATATGGACCCAAAACTTAACTTTGGAAATATCTAGGAGAAACATGTGAGCTATATGGCACAGTCATCTCTAATGATGCTGTACTGTGCGTATAAACCTCGTTTCGTTCTCTTAGGACAAATGATAAGGAAATCCATCCACTAACGATTAGGAGGTGATCTCCACTCTTGTCTTTGACTGTTTATTTCCTAAAGAACTGAGGTTGAGTTTACTGGAAACTATAGAGTCTTGTTTCGAAGAGACAGGGATATGGTATGTTATCCAAAAACCACTTCGATCCAACTCAAGCGCTTTAAAGTGAAGACGCCTTGAAGATGATGGAATTGAAGATGGAGTCCTCAAGCGTTTCGTTCAGTCCCAGGATGAACTTGTATGGATGAATGCTGGTATTGCATTGTTACTTGGAGGGCAGTGTTAGCATTCCAAGTGGGAAGTGCTATATAAAGGTAAAACGCAGCCTCGAATTTCATTAATCGGGCAATGAAAAAAATCGAGCATGTAGTAGGGCCCAGTGGGTTGCTCCATCAGGGTGTGGTTATTCAAAATCTAGATCAGTTACTATCTATTTATGTATGCTTCGGGGCCCATTAATGAAAGGGGTGATCGTATTCGGTACTACTAGTCAATGGTAGGCCAATCCTATGTGGTAGGGGAACAAAATGTTCTTGTCAGACCCCAGTGCATTTTATCGAGAGATGAACCATCGGAAGGTTTACCTTGTCATAGTATGTGATCCATTGTCCAATACGAGCCTTTACGGTTTTAGTTGTATACCTATTATGCTGGAATTTAATTAATGTAACAATTTCGGCTATGATTAGTAAGTATTTGTAACTTAGACGCTATTATAATATCAGAGAATTTCGTATGAAATGGTTTGGTTATCGTAAGGTAAAAACCTGTCCATGTTTATCTACGGCCTGGTCTTATGAGAAACTTTTGATTTTAAAGGTTTTTTTAACTTTAAAATCCGCTTGGGTGTATTTTCTCATGCTGGTTTTCCAAACTGACTTGGGTGTTATCTTATTATAATGCTTGGGTAAGACCGAGCATATTACAGATTAGTTAGGACGCTTTGGAGCTTTAGGATACGAGCTGGAGGTCCGTAGACTTATTCGCACATATGGTTTTTTCTGTTGCATTCATTGTTGTATTTATCAGCAATTGTGAGGACAAGTTGTTATAACTGTCCAGGCTGAAATAGGTTAGTATACTCCGATTGATGTCTGTATATATATATATCAGTTTGTTTTTGTGTAAAGATTTGTTTTATATTATAGATTATTCATTCCACTGTGAGATCCTATGTTGTTTAGTTTTCTTCTTGTCTTCTTTCTTCTTTCTTTCCCTTAATTATCTGCTTTTCCATTCAATTCGATAGGTCATGTGTGGTATTTTGACCTCTTAAATTGTACGGAAAAGTGGGTCGTTACATATCCTATTGCATCGAGAAACAATTGTTGTTTTGAGAAATGCCAACTTCATAATGAAGGAATCTGTTTTAGAAATTGTTGATAGTACAATGGATTCGAATACGAAATTGATTACAAAGGATGAAATAAAATTAACCATGCTTAAATGGACACAACTAATTAGAATGTCTAATAAGATTTCTTGCACATTAAGAGAAACTATGATTTTCTTATCTATGTCGAGAAGAAAATTTCCTCGGCTGTCAATAAGCCATTAACAGTATTGACTCTGTCATATGGCACGATATACAAATCTAGAATGGATTTCACGTACATTATCAAAATATGATTTTGATAGTTGTGCTTGAATGGATATGATCCATTGGTCCAAACGAATCTACGAGAAGAAGACCAGTATAGTTGGAATATAGTAAGCATCATTGATAAGAATAATGTCAAAAATTTCAATTGTTGAAATTAACGTAATGGAATCGTCATTCGACATGCTTTAAGTTACTTCGGATTTACTCCCAAAATTATCAACCGGTATAATTTTGAGTTTTGGTATATATATGTTTAAATAGAAAATTCTAAATAATGATTTAGAATAAACTATTTACACATAACAACCAAAGTATCTCGAACTCAGTGGAAGTAGTATTGAGTTTTTAGGTTTTCGATATGACCCTAGAACGGATACGCAAGTATCGTCCGTTAAGCATCGAAGTTGAACAAGCATTTTGATAGAAATACCAAATAGTTTGATTTTCAATCAAAATGCAGAGAAAATGTGTGTCTGTATGAAAGAATATTATGGTACTAAAATATTTCTAAAACTATAAGTAAATAACAAACTTATTATTGTTAATGATGTACCGTACTAAAATCATTATAGTTTGGTTGTTTAATACTTAACATTTGATTTGAAAATGATATATGTTATAATCAATATAATAGAATGTTGGAATTATCCCAAACAATATAAACAGACACTATATTAAAATATTTAATATGGAGCGTATAAGACAGATCCCTTATGCGTCGGCAATATGAATTATCGTATATGTTATGCTATCAATTATATTATTGACCGTTACTTAAATTGTACATTGAGTGACTATCAAATCAAATTAAAATTAGTAAAACGATACTTAAGATTATTCTCGAATATTTGTCAAATATTAGAAAACCGTTTGTAAAAACAACGAACTCCTTGTGAAGGATTACTTGCACTCAAACTTCATAAGTGATATCGAGTGCAGTATGTCAATCCTAATTTCATGTTAAATTTTCGTTACGGAGTTTTATGTTGGAATTGTTCCAAATGAAAGGTTGTGGCTAATCCAACCAAAAGGTTAATTATATCACCTTGAATATAGCCACACTATAATGAATGTGTAAATAAATAATGCACAAAATTGTAACCGAGCTAGGGTTAATTACAAATGTTGAGAATCTCATGACATTATTATACACGATAATTATGTCACGATGTAGTTCGCAAAAGGACTAGCTCACTTGAAGTCGAGAAACATACTCCGAGAAGTTCCACATGATCAAGATAATTTATCAATGTCTGAGAGTGTTAAGTGGCAGAGCAGGTAATTAGAACAACATAGCATATCCATTCATTAAAGGACTAGCTCGATCACTTTGAGAAAATTGATCGAAGGAATGGGAATAAGATTCCTTAATTTTCCCTAAGTGCAAGTCAGAGATTGAAAGAGTTATGGGTATACCTATGTGCAATTATGTTGTTTGTTACATATATCTAACTTTATAACTGATCTATTGTTATTTAGATTTTAATATAATAGTTCTAATAGATTTTCACTAGAAACTATTTACACGATTACATGCCGGTATATTTGGTTTGTAAGAAACCAAAGAGTGTTTTAAAATATTAGCATTGACTTGGAAAATTCAATATATATATATATATATAATCAGTTTATTTTGTGTTAAATAGGTTTCTAATTCGAGTTATAAATTAAGCAAACATGATACATTCAAAGAATTCCTTTAAAAATTATAATTTTATATTGATATTTTAAAGGAAAAAAATCATTATAAATAGTAGAAGAAAATGCAATAGTTTAGTTTCAACATCATTAGATATTTTTCCTAATGGAATCCATGATAATTTGTTATCGTTAGAAAATAAGTTTTGAGTTAGAAATATCATTGTGTTTTTTTCAATTCCTTGCTCAAATTTTTTTTAGGTAATTTTATTTATATCAGAGCCTTTACTGTTTCTTATCCAGTGTACTTATTCATTCTATTGTTTGTTTTATTATTACCACATATATATGTGTGTGTATATATATATGTATACACATATATACGTTTTGGTCTTACACTTTTTATTTAATGTTTTTGCAGTTATGGATATGTTCATAGTCAGGATGATTTAGTTGATATATTGAGATGATCTTTTATCATTTGTGGTGGATTATTGAGTTTTTTGTTTCAATTTATTATGGACTTTAGTTTTAGGTGTGGGGTTTTTTATTAACTTTTGTTGTACATGGTGGGCATCGCTACCTATTAGGCATATTGACAACTATATTTTTAAAGTGTAGAATAAAATACATGGGCGCTCTCCTCTTCTAAAAGCGGATCACTCATTTCTCTCAAAAAATATAATTAATTAACTAATTAATTTAAAGTATATAAATAAGAAAATCCTTAAATGAAATGTTATGTGATTGTAGTTGCAATCAAAAGTAATTAATCACAATATAAAATTACATTTTATTTTGACTATTCCTAGTCAAGATGTTTTGAGAAAGGATATCGATATATCCATAAAGACTAGAGTATGTAACGCTCTCTAAATATTAACCAGTGTATTACTCATAGCTACTGAGGAACCAATGGATTACACACTGAAAGTTGTTGGATAACTATGGACTGGCCCAGTTTCCTGTTGGTCAAGAATATCTAAGGTCAAATATGATATCTCGAAGTGATGATATTACATAGTCTCTCGACTTGAGGATACTATTGAACTTCAATGTAGATGCTCCACTTTAATTATAGTTAAATCATGCATGACATCCTTCTAACCACTATAGTTAGGTTTTAGTTGAAGCATTGGAAGTGAAACACTATTTAATAGAGAATTAGTCTCCTAGGTTATATGAGGTTAGTATCACAATCAACTATAGTCAACTCAATGCCAAAGACTCTAACAAGAGGAGCACGGTTAATAATTGTCATTACTAAACCAAGGACTTTCCATTAGGATTAACCTTGTTGAATGTGGATGGTTTTGGAATTTTGACCAAAATCAGATTCCTTAAATCCTAAATGGATATGGTTTTGATAAGAGAATTGGTGTAAATAAACGTTGCTACTGAGTACCACTTAAAATTGAATAATTGGATTTTACCGAACATGTGTGTAAGTGATAAAGTCAATCAAACAGTCACACCACTAGCCAGGAAGACGTGTTAACATTAACATTTGAATTATTCAATATTAATCATTGACGGAATTTACACCTAGGAGTGGCGCAGCCGCAATGTTGAATACTCTAAAATACAACACCGTTCAATTAATTCATAATTGTTGCAAATTAATAAAATTTATGAAATATTAATTGTTAAATTTTTGTTTGATTTTTGGATGTCATTATTATTTAACAAAAGTGCGTACATAAAAGTTATATATGTACATACAAATATATGATATCAATTAATATTTAAGTTTGATACAAATCGATTAGTTACTAAGTGAAGTTTGAAATTTTTAAAGGTTCATCTAGGTCAGAATATGGCCAGTCATAGGGTGAAAGGACGAAGGGTTTCAAGTGTTCAAAAATTGTTCCAAAAGGCAAACAAAGAATGAGTAAAAGAAAGAGATATTTTTTCCTCTTTTACCTCTTCTTGATAGCATTTCAAACTACTCCCTAGACATCATTTTTGCTTGATCTCCTCATGCTTAGCTATGAGCACTTGGACGCTTATATCCAAAAAATTTAAAGATCAAAATCCAAACAAAATCAAATAAATAATATGTGGTGTTCGCCTCTAGATCGTAGCAAAATCCGTTAGCCGATTTAGTCCAATCATGGAGCTATTTAATCATTCAAGGTGAGAATCTTAGGCCACTTCTTCAGGTAATTATCCAGTCCTATTTTAATTATGTATACTACATCATGACAATGTAGATTAGATCTAATATAATTATAGTGAATTTATATGTGCTTGCATTCTCCGATTTAATAAATATATTCAAATTGATTTAAAAAAACTGTTATAACATCGTTATAATAAATATATATTTTCAAATATTTTATTTAAGTAAGTAATGATTTTTAAATTTTAAAACTCTTTTTAATCACCTAAAATAATTTTATAACATTTTAAATCAATAAATAAATGTATATTATATTCGTTATGTAACGACCCGATATTTTCAACCATTCGCATCCATTATAAGTGTATAGGTAGACACTCATGCCGGAGTTGAATTGCTCAAAATACCGCATTGTAATTAAAATTTTGCAAATCTCAGAATATACAGTAAATAAATATAATCACAGATCACAGACATAGAGTAAAATAATGCAGCGGAAGTAAAAGAAATAGTAGTTCATGAAGCTACTATCTAAATATGTCAGAGTTACATAAGATACAATAGAAGAAATGGAGTACAACAAAAGTCTCAATAAAATAACCAAGTACAAGCTGAGTAGAACAACAGAATTGAAATAGATAGGACATGACAAGCAGATAATCTCCAGCGATTCAAATCTCCAAGAGAGTGGAAATCCAAATCTGTGAATAACTCAGGCTGACCCGAGCGTAAAGCAAAACACAAAACACTCGAGTCAGGACAATATATACTTATATAATGTAAACCAACTGAAGTGAACTGTAATAAAGGTACAAGTAACTTAGAAGATGCTTGGGACCGCCCATCCTCTAAGGATCCGTTAAACTATCTACTATGTAGTAATATTCGATATTATAATAGTGTCTAAATAAGTAAAGTATAATCATATAGAAAATAGCGTTAAGGGGATGGAGAACCTTAACGTGGTCGGATCTTAAAATCATAATCGTAGTAAAGCTCGATATGGTAGGTGACACGGCACAACCAGGCAATGCCAGGGTAGATATACCAATTACGCAGACGGACTGATGGATACGCATAGCAGCCACTACCGTTCCACCTCAAACAACACTCCCAAATCGGAGGATGGCCATCTAATCAATCACAAGTAAGAGTATAATATCGAAGAAATGTGTCCGAGAAGAGGTGCTACCTCACTGGTCCGAGATCGCTCCTGTTTTAGCCACCTTATGCCAACTCACGGGAGTTGGGTCCACGTAACATACCTTAAGAACGTCGCCACCATCCTACTTCATTCTGGAATCTCCACCGCGTACACGATTGTCAAAGTGGTTTTTGGTATCGATAGAGAGTATGTCCATATCCGATCCCGGTCTCTTTGCCAACCAATCGTTATTATAACCCGTGGTTATAACTTTTAAAAACAATACTTTACTTCAAAATAAAATATCATTTCAAACCATATCTTTATCAAAATAAAGATTAAATCAATTCCAAACCATTTCCATATATTTAAATTTTCTGTAATGACCCAAGATTTTAGGAATTTATTCTGACAAATATAAATGAATTCAAAATAATTTTTGAATAAATTTTGAAAGGGGATTGATATAGCTTGATAGTGTATCAGTATGTGTGTACATGTGTGCACAGGAAATGCACATGAACTAAAGCTAAAAATCCCTGAACTCTAAGAATAAATACATATTGATATGTATGGGAATATATATATATATATTTAGATTAAACCCTTAAAAGTTGTATGCATAAGTAAATATACATATATGGATGCTACTGAATATTTTTGAGTGTACATGTGCATATGTGTGTCAATACAGAATAACATGTAAATATATATATAGGTGTGCTAATTATTTCAGTAAGACTTATATATATATATATGTTAATAAGGTATTAGAGTTCAATTCAGCAAAATAAAACATACCAATGTATTTTATATACGTAGGCAGAAATAAAAAGAATGAAGATATAAAAAGGAGAAATTCTCTTGTAAATAAATAAAGAAGGTACATACCATTTACATAAAAGCTAAAAATAGGAAAAATAAGACAAAACAGGGAAATGTTTGCTATAGGCAGAATTAGGAAGAGTATTTGATAAATAATAAAATCAAGTCACATTTTTGGCATGATTGTAGACAAAGGAAAAAGTATTTTCTGAAAAGCAAATTTCTGAAAAAAAATGTAACCACTTTTCTCTTCACCTAACTTAAGCCGGGAAGGGTAGAATTTTGGGTTCAAGTAAAATGCAGATAACATGATTTTCTGGTGGGTAAAAATGGCTTTAGCCAATACCCAAAACCCTAAGGAAGACCCTGTATATATACATGTATATGCAGCAGCCTCCTCTCCTTCTCAGAAAAGAACTTGAAAAAAAAAGAGGAAAACAACACCATAGAAATCATAAGGCAAGGGAAGGAAAAGAGTTTGAGGCTAAAAGCAGAAGTTCATCAATTAATTAAGGAAGCAAAGAAGAGAGCTAGGTGAGAAAACTCACTCAGAATCTAAGGCAATAAGTCCTAATGTAGGCAGCCAGTTATAAGTAATTTTCTTAAAAATGTATTTTCATATGAGAATATTTATCTGTGATTTTAAAACTGAAAAGGTTTTGATTCTCTTTGGTTGATCACTTGTTTTATTATAAGAAAGCTTTATGTGTTGTTAGTATACATATATGTTTTATAAATCCAGATCTCTGATATGGTAATGTTTAGGAACATAAACAAATACCCAGAAAATAAAATGTTGAAAATAGGCAAGTAGTATTGGTTTTGGCTCAACCCAGAAAGATGTAAATAATGTTGAGCTGCAATATACTCACGTATAAGTGCTGAGGCTTGAGACAAAAAGGAATTAGGGGTGCAATAGGGTTGCCTATGTGCTGATGCTCCTGATTCAATGAAAATATATATATGTTCATATGCATAGCAAACAAAATTTTGTGATTCAGTGAAACCAGGTCATTCTGAGTTTAACTCAAGCACAAATGTTTGCAAAAGGAAAAACTCTCTCAAAATCCATAAGCCAATGTTAGTTGCCTATACCCTTTTAAAAATACCAGAATGTATACATATACATACAGAACCTTATTTATTTAGTCACCAATGGTTGTTTGCTTGCTTGTCTCTGTATGGTTATGAATAATATGAGATGCCATGATATGGATGTTTTAGTTAGTGAAATGGATCACTGAATGGTTTAGTCATGAAAAATCAAAAGAGTTATTATTAACTTAAACCTGATTAGGAAATTGGGGTCAAGAACACTGCAGGAATGACTTGTGTTCTTGAGTAGCACAAGTTGACACATGGCTTGTTTAAGTCCTGAGATCTTTGTGTAATGGAGTGAATTAGTTCATTACAGTGTGTCCATTGATTCATAAATATTGCAGATGAGACCAGGATAGATAAATATACCAAGGGAATAATATTTGAGATGATGAGAAAACTAGAGTTTTTCCCAGAATTGAAAATATGAGGACTGAATAAATGATTTAACTCATATTGGTTATTTTCCTGTTTGGTATGAATGATTGTTTGATTATGACTGAATTGTATGCTTGAATGTATGTGCCATATTTATATATGTAGTCTCTGGAAAGAAAAACTAATGTGTGCACATGCACAATGACACAGAGCATGCACACAAGTATGATCTGATTCCAAAGGGCAAAACTTTATGTATATGTATTTGATTTTAGCCTAATTAACTAATTGCTTTTGTGAATTTTCTCATACTAGACATGTGTCTGATCCTAGTGTGCTAATGGCATCTGGGGTGTCTCATTTAAAATGAGGCAGTTTCAAATGCTTTTTCAGGGATTGCAGCAACTAAGTAGGAGTAGGAACAAGGCTTTGAGAAGAAGATTATAGCATGCTAAACTTAGTTAGATAAGAGCCTAAATGATGAAATCTGCATGTATTAATGATTTAAACTGTTACTTGTATCAAGTGTTGAACATGGGATGGATATTTTGTTAAGTATTTTTGTAAGGGATTGACTTGTATCTGGAATTTATAAATCTAGTTAATATCTGATACTAAAGAACTTAATCAAAATATTGTAAGTGAATTTAGTAAGAACACCATGTTGAAAACTGAATGATTACATTTTATAAATGTATTAGTCAATTTTGAGTCTTTAGAAAGGATTTAAGTTTTGGGAAATCTGGATAGTTGATTCTCAGAAAAATTAAATGGTTTTAGCTTTCTACATGGCATAAGTATACAAAAGATAATAGGCATAGGATTGAATGTTTTTATATGACTGCAAGGTCTCAGGAGTTAAAAATATATATACATATAGGTATTCATGCATGAATGGAATTTTTATTATAACACTGAACTATGTGTGGATTGATTAAATTCAATCAATCCAATATCCTCTTGTTTTCCAGAACTCTGATTCAAACAAGAGAGGCATATACATCCTCACATGTATGTGCTTATCTTTGTGAAAGTACTGATATATTTATATTGGTCAATTATTTTGATCCTGGATATATTTTGTCTATTGGAAAAAGAAAATGGCCCTGGGAAATATATTTGTAATGAATGATCAATCTATATATCATCTCTGATAGTTCAAAGGAAGTTTAAATCAAACTTAAAAGTGTAAATGAATGTAGGTGGACATCCAGACACATATAAATTGAATGTGCATATGCATGTACATAGAGATCGAATTTAGACGTCAGTCTTAATAATTTAGACGTCTGGGATTAAACTTAGACGTCAGTCATAATAATTTAGACGTTTGAGGTTAAATGTAGACGTCTGTCACAAAAAAATTAGATGTCTGAATTTAGTTCAAAATGTCCTTTTCTCTCTGTTTCAATTTAAGATCTCTGAGCCGTCTGTCATAATTAGTTAGACGTCTGTGATTAAGTTTAGACGCCTGTCATAAGAATTTAGACGTCTGAACTGCTGATTTTGCCTAATTTGCCTATTTAGAAAAGAAATAAGTGGCTATGTCAATAACTTGTATGGCATTTTGATTTCTATTTGATTTAAATTCCCTTTGATGGAAAAAAAAATCCTTATGGAATTAGGGTAGAAATAGGAGGGTCATTTCAGTTGGTATCAGAGCTATGTTATTCAACATAGTAGAAGTAAAGATCAAGTTCTTAGATAGAAATAAAATTTAAAGGAACTAAATATATATATCAATGTTTTCAGTGTGAAAAAAAAACCACTGAAATAATAAAATTACCAATCAATCTAACCAGCTATGTAAATTATTATTAGCAAACTATGGTTGGGAGACCACCAAATCAGGGAGCAGGATCTTCCCATGCACTACCAATGGTCAATCTGCAAGACTTGGTGAGAGCATTTAGGGATGGGGCAGGACAAAGGCAAGAAAATCCCTATGAAGAACTCTCAAAATTACTTAAGACATATACTCATTTAGGAGGCAAAAGCTTTGAAGGGACAAAGAGTATCATGGAAATTCAAACATGGTTGAGAACATTGGAAAGAATTTTCAATGACATGCAACTTGATGATCAAAGAAAGAGGCAAGTGGCTTCAAGACAGCTAAAAGGAGTAGCTTTAGGCTGGTGGGAAGTAATCATTGCAGGAAGGAATGAGAATGAAATCACTTGGAATCAATTCAAAGAGATGTTGGAAGCAAGGTTTGTACTAGCATCAGCAAAGACTACCTTGCTAGAAGAATTTATTAGACTTAGACAAGGAACCATGACTGTCACAGAATACACTCAAAAGTTTGAGGGGCTTTCCACATATGGAGCAATGCTTGTGGCAGATGAGGCATCCAAAAATGATAGGTACATAAAAGGGTTGAACCCAGGACTTAGCAGAGCCATGTTACCCTATGCAGACAGGACTTTTGACCATGTGATAGACTTAGCTTTGAGGTTGGAACAGCATGACAAGGAAAGGGAGAAGTTCATAAATTTTAAGAACAATAATACCAAGAAGGGTAAGGGGAGGTATCACCCTTATGATAAGAAGAAGGAAGAGGCCAGTAATAAAGGCACTGGAGATGTCAAAGCTAAGGAAACCAAGAAGAAAATTGTGTGCCATCAGTGTGGAAAAGAAGGACATATCAAGCCAAGATGTCCAGAATTGAAAGGAGGAGCTTTCAAGTGCTATCTATGTGGGAAAGAGGGGCATATGAAGAGGAATTGTCCTGAGTACAAAAAGCAAGGAAAATTGGCAAATTTGGAAGGAAAAGGCAAAGCCACAGTGGAGATTAACACTGAAAACCATAGCCAAGTGGAAGGTACATTACTTATTTGTGCCATACCCATAGCAGTAGTATATGATACTGGGGCAACTCACTCTTTAATTTCTTATGAACTAGTTAAAATGCTAAAACTGAATTGCATATTGGTTGAAACCCCATTGCATATACAAAGTCCACTGGGGAGTTCTAGTGTTTTAAATATGATTTGTGTGGATGTGGAATTAAACATAGGAGGAAATATTTTTATTTCCAATTTATATGTTTTGAATTACCCAAATATAGGTGTTATATTGGGGGTAGACTGGTTAAGGCAATTTAAAGCTATAATTAATTTAGACTCATCCACCATATCATTGCAAAATTCTAGAGGTAAGAGAATCACAGTTTTATGTGAAGTAGCTAAGGAAGGAAAACTATATCATTTAGTTGACTCAGAAAAAGATTTCAGTGAACTAACCATTGAAGAAATTCCCATAGTCAATGAATATTTGGATGTGTTTGGTGAGATCAAGGGTGTTCCACACCATAGACCAGTAGAGTTCCAGATCAATCTAATTCCAGGAGCAAGCCCAGTGATTAAAATGCCAACTAGAATGGGGCCAAATGAACTAAAAGAATTAAAGAAATAGTTAGAAGAATTGGAAGAAAAGGGTTTTATAAGACCAAGTAATTCTTGCTGGGGAGCACCAGTGGTATTTGTTAAGAAGCAAGATGGCTCCTTAAGACTCTGTATAGATTATAGAGAATTAAACAAAGTTACTATTAAAAATAAATACCCATTGCCAAGAATAGATGATCTTTTTGATCAATTAGCAGGGGCAAAAGTATTTTCTAGACTAGACTTAGCATCTGGTTTTCACCAAATGAAGGTGGAAGAATCAAGCATCAAGTACACTGCCTTTAACACTAGGTATGGGTTGTATGAATTTTTGGTTATGCCATTTGGCTTGACCAATGCACCATCATACTTTGTAGATTTAATGAACAGAACCTTTAGAGATTATTTAGACAAGTTTGTGCTTATTTTTATAGATGACATTTTGATTTATTCCAAAACAGTGGAAGAACATAAGCATCATTTGCACCTGGTTTTGTCTAGATTAAGGGAAAAAGATTTAAAGGCAAAATTTTCAAAATGTGTATTTTGGAAAGAGGAAGTACATTTCCTTGGCCATGTTATATCTGCTCAAGGAATTTCTGTGAACCCCAATAAAGTAGTGGCTATTCAAGCATGGAAGAGGCCAAGCACTGTGAGTGAAGTGAGGTCATATATGGGGATGGCAGGGTATTATAGGAGGTTTATAAAAGATATCTCAAAAATTTCTACACCACTCACTAACCTAACCAGGAAGAACCAAGCTTTTGTTTGGTCAGAAAAATGTGAAAAGTCTTTTGAACAGTTGAAGGAGGCATTGGTGAATGCTCCAATTTTAAAGGTACCTCATGGAAATGAAGAATTAGTTGTATACACTGATGCTAGTGGATTTGGCTTGGGTGCAGTGTTGATGCAACAAGGCCAAGTCATTGCATATGCATCCAGACAACTTAAACCCCATGAAGTAAGGTATGCCACACATGATCTCGAATTAGCAGCTGTGATCTATGCTTTAAAACTTTGGAGACATTATTTGTTAGGCACAAAGTTTGAACTTTACACTGACCACAAGTCTCTGAAATATTTATTTTCACAAAAAGATTTGAACATGAGGCAACATAGATGGGTGGAGTTCTTAGCTGCCTATGACTTTGACATACTCTATACACCAGGCAAAGCAAACAAAGTTGCAGATGCTCTAAGTAGACAGCATGCTAAATTGGCTATGATGATGATAGAAGAATTTAAAGACTTGTCTTTGCTAACTGAGGTAGAAATTGGGGAGAATGGTTGTGTGCACATGGATGAGCAGATGCATGGTGCACAAGAAGATAAAGGGAAGTTAAGCTTAATGACACTTCAACCAGATTTAATTCTGAAGGTAGAAAAAATGCAAGAACAGGATGCCAACTTATTAGAGAAGAAAATGCTCCTCTCAAGAGGGGAGGAAGTGATGAATCACCATATTGATAAAAATGGTTATATGAGATACCAGAATAGGATGTGTGTACCAAAGGACACAGAATTGAAGAAAGAGATATTGAATGAATATCACAGAAGTAAATACTCCATACACCCAGGCAACACAAAAATGTACCAAAATTTGAAAAGAGACTTTTGGTGGAAGGGGATGAAATCTGATGTAGCAAAATACATTGCCAAATGTATGACTTGCCAACAAGTCAAGGCTGAAACCCAAAGACCATCAGGGTTGATGCAGTCTCTTAGTGTACCACAGTGGAAGTGGGAAGACATATCTATGGACTTCATAGATGGACTGCCTAGATCTAAGAGAGGTAATACAAGTATATGGGTGATAGTTGATAGGCTAACCAAGGTAGCACACTTCATCCCAGTCAAGTCAGAAAGAACAGCACCAAGATTAGTTCAAATTTTTATAAAGGAAGTGGTAAAGTTACATGGCATTCCCAAAACCATTGTGAGTGATAGGGATACCATCTTCACTTCAAAATTCTGGAGAAGCTTTCAAGAAGCAATGGGAAGTGAACTATGTTTAAGTACTGCCTACCATCCTCAATCATATGGGCAGACTGAGGTAGTAAACAAAGTTTCGGAGGACATGTTGAGGGCATGTATACTGGATTTTGGGGGCAACTGGGAAGATTATCTTCATCTAGTTGAATTTACATACAACAACAGCTACCAAAGCACCATAGGAATGGCTCCATTTGAAGCCTTATATGGTAAACCCTGTTTGTCACCTGTTTGTTGGGTAGAAGCAGGAGAAAGGTCTATTTTAGGACCTGAGTACATACAAGAAACTAAGGAAAAAATTGAGTTGATAAGAAGAAGAATGGCAGCAGCTCAAGATAGGCAAAAGAAATATGCAGACATGAGAAGGAGGCAGGTAGAATATGAAGTGGGAAATTTTGTTTTCATCAAAATCTCACCTATGAAAAATGTGCTGAGGTTTGGAAAACAAGGCAAGTTAACCCCAAGATATATTGGACCATACAAAATTCTGGAAAGAATTGGTCCCTTGGCATATAAGTTGGAATTACCAGAAAACATGCAAGGTATACATGATGTTTTTCATGTATCACAATTGAGAAGGTGGGTCCATGACAAGGCAGAAATTCTTGAGACCCCAACCAAAGTGCAGATAAATTCTAATTTGATTTATGAAAAGGATCCAGTGGGAATTTTGGCAAAAGATGTGAAGAAGTTGAGAAATAAATCTCTGAAACTCGTGAAGGTACAGTGGAGTCTTGATCCTAGTGATTGCACATGGGAATTAGAGGACAAAGTTAGGATGAATTATCCTAAGCTATTTTCAGATTAAAGGTAATTCTGATTTTTGATTGTTTTTAGATGCATATGTTTTTAGTTATTATAGAACTAAAAATTTATTTGGTTGAGAATGTACTTGTTCTCTGAATTAAGTTTAAAATTTATTTTAAGCTTAGGTAAATTGTGGGACACAATTTCTAAAAGGAGGGGTGTATGTAATGACCCAAGATTTTAGGAATTTATTCTGACAAATATAAATGAATTCAAAATAATTTTTGAATAAATTTTGAAAGGGGATTGATATAGCTTGATAGTGTATCAGTATGTGTGTACATGTGTGCACAGGAAATGCACATGAACTAAAGCTAAAAATCCCTGAACTCTAAGAATAAATACATATTGATATGTATGGGAATATATATATATATATATTTAGATTAAACCCTTAAAAGTTGTATGCATAAGTAAATATACATATATGGATGCTACTGAATATTTTTGAGTGTACATGTGCATATGTGTGTCAATACAGAATAACATGTAAATATATATATATAGGTGTGCTAATTATTTCAGTAAGACTTATATATATATATATGTTAATAAGGTATTAGAGTTCAATTCAGCAAAATAAAACATACCAATGTATTTTATATACGTAGGCAGAAATAAAAAGAATGAAGATATAAAAAGGAGAAATTCTCTTGTAAATAAATAAAGAAGGTACATACCATTTACATGAAAGCTAAAAATAGGAAAAATAAGACAAAACAGGGAAATGTTTGCTATAGGCAGAATTAGGAAGAGTATTTGATAAATAATAAAATCAAGTCACATTTTTGGCATGATTGTAGACAAAGGAAAAAGTATTTTCTGAAAAGCAAATTTCTGAAAAAAAATGTAACCACTTTTCTCTTCACCTAAATTAAGCCGGGAAGGGTAGAATTTTGGGTTCAAGTAAAATGCAGATAACATGATTTTTCTGGTGGGTAAAAATGGCTTTAGCCAATACCCAAAACCCTAAGGAAGACCCTGTATATATACATGTATATGTAGCAGCCTCCTCTCCTTCTCAGAAAAGAACTTGAAAAAAAAAGAGGAAAACAACACCATAGAAATCATAAGGCAAGGGAAGGAAAAGAGTTTGAGGCTAAAAGCAGAAGTTCATCAATTAATTAAGGAAGCAAAGAAGAGAGCTAGGTGAGAAAACTCACTCAAAATCTAAGGCAATAAGTCCTAATGTAGGCAGCCAGTTATAAGTAATTTTCTTAAAAATGTATTTTCATATGAGAATATTTATCTGTGATTTTAAAACTGAAAAGGTTTTGATTCTCTTTGGTTGATCACTTGTTTTATTATAAGAAAGCTTTATGTGTTGTTAGTATACATATATGTTTTATAAATCCAGATCTCTGATATGGTAATGCTTAGGAACATAAACAAATACCCAGAAAATAAAATGTTGAAAATAGGCAAGTAGTATTGGTTTTGGCTCAACCCAGAAAGATGTAAATAATGTTGAGCTGCAATATACTCACGTATAAGTGCTGAGGCTTGAGACAAAAAGGAATTAGGGGTGCAATAGGGTTGCCTATGTGCTGATGCTCCTGATTCAATGAAAATATATATATGTTCATATGCATAGCAAACAAAATTTTGTGATTCAGTGAAACCAGGTCATTCTGAGTTTAACTCAAGCACAAATGTTTGCAAAAGGAAAAACTCTCTCAAAATCCATAAGCCAATGTTAGTTGCCTATACCCTTTTAAAAATACCAGAATGTATACATATACATACAGAACCTTATTTATTTAGTCACCAATGGTTGTTTGCTTGCTTGTCTCTGTATGGTTATGAATAATATGAGATGCCATGATATGGATGTTTTAGTTAGTGAAATGGATCACTGAATGGTTTAGTCATAAAAAATCAAAAGAGTTATTATTAACTTAAACCTGATTAGGAAATTGGGGTCAAGAACACTGCAGGAATGACTTGTGTTCTTGAGTAGCACAAGTTGACACATGGCTTGTTTAAGTCCTGAGATCTTTGTGTAATGGAGTGAATTAGTTCATTACAGTGTGTCCATTGATTCATAAATATTGCAGATGAGACCAGGATAGATAAATATACCAAGGGAATAATATTTGAGATGATGAGAAAACTAGAGTTTTTCCCAGAATTGAAAATATGAGGACTGAATAAATGATTTAACTCATATTGGTTATTTTCCTGTTTGGTATGAATGATTGTTTGATTATGACTGAATTGTATGCTTGAATGTATGTGCCATATTTATATATGTAGTCTCTGGAAAGAAAAACTAATGTGTGCACATGCACAATGACACAGAGCATGCACACAAGTATGATCTGATTCCAAAGGGCAGAACTTTATGTATATGTATTTGATTTGATTTTAGCCTAATTAACTAATTGCTTTTGTGAATTTTCTCATACCAGACATGTGTCTGACCCTAGTGTGCTAATGGCATCTGGGGTGTCTCATTTAAAATGAGGCAGTTTCAAATGCTTTTTCAGGGATTGCAGCAACTAAGTAGGAGTAGGAACAAGGCTTTGAGAAGAAGATTATAGCATGCTAAACTTAGTTAGATAAGAGCCTAAATGATGAAATCTGCATGTATTAATGATTTAAACTGTTACTTGTATCAAGTGTTGAACATGGGATGGATATTTTGTTAAGTATTTTTGTAAGGGATTGACTTGTATCTGGAATTTATAAATCTAGTTAATATCTGATACTAAAGAACTTAATCAAAATATTGTAAGTGAATTTAGTAAGAACACCATGTTGAAAACTGAATGATTACATTTTATAAATGTATTAGTCAATTTTGAGTCTTTAGAAAGGATTTAAGTTTTGGGAAATCTGGATAGTTGATTCTCAGAAAAATTAAATGGTTTTAGCTTTCTACATGGCATAAGTATACAAAAGATAATAGGCATAGGATTGAATGTTTTTATATGACTGCAAGGTCTCAGGAGTTAAAAATATATATACATATAGGTATTCATGCATGAATGGAATTTTTATTATAACACTGAACTATGTGTGGATTGATTAAATTCAATCAATCCAATATCCTCTTGTTTTCCAGAACTCTGATTCAAACAAGAGAGGCATATACATCCTCACATGTATGTGCTTATCTTTGTGAAAGTACTGATATATTTATATTGGTCAATTATTTTGATCCTGGATATATTTTGTTTATTGGAAAAAGAAAATGGCCCTGGGAAATATATTTGTAATGAATGATCAATCTATATATCATCTTTGATAGTTCAAAGGAAGTTTAAATCAAACTTAAAAGTGTAAATGAATGTAGGTGGACATCCAGACACATATAAATTGAATGTGCATATGCATGTACATAGAGATCGAATTTAGACGTCAGTCTTAATAATTTAGACGTCTGGGATTAAACTTAGACGTCAGTCATAATAATTTAGACGTCTGAGGTTAAATGTAGACGTCTGTCACAAAAAAATTAGATGTCTGAATTTAGTTCAAAATGTCCTTTTCTCTCTGTTTCAATTTAAGATCTCTGAGCCGTCTGTCATAATTAGTTAGACGTCTGTGATTAAGTTTAGACGCCTGTCATAAGAATTTAGACGTCTGAACTGCTGATTTTGCCTAATTTGCCTATTTAGAAAAGAAATAAGTGGCTATGTCAATAGCTTGTATGGCATTTTGATTTCTATTTGATTTAAATTCCCTTTGATGGAAAAAAAAATCCTTATGGAATTAGGGTAGAAATAGGAGGGTCATTTCATTTTCATATCATTTCAAAACTTCATTTCAAATCATTTTAATATAATAAAATATCATATCCTTACAAAACTTCATTTCAAATCATTTTAATAAAATAAAATATCCTATCAGTTCAAATCCAAATATTCTACTTTAAATACCTTTTAAATTCAAAGATATCGTTCATTTACTATCATTTCAAATCACCTTTAAATAGTTTATATTCCAATCAAAATAATTCATTTAAACCTTTTAAAAGTGTAATTATTATATTTTCAAATCAAGTATTCAATTTCCAAAGTTTCAAACCATTCTGAGTTCGTTTACTAAGTCAAAAACCCTAATTATTAAAATTTCAGCATTTCACAGCATTTAAAAACAACTGCTATAAGTTATATTTGAAAACATTTTTAATTCAGCAAAGACAGCACTTAAAACTGCTGTTAAAATTCAGTTTTAGTTGAATTATAGTTCAAAACAGAAAAGACAGCATTTCAGAAGTGCGGCGGTAGTTCAGATTTCAAAACAAGGGTTAAATTTGGTTTCAGCAAAGACTGCAGACCATTATAGCATTTCCAGAGAATGCTATAATAGGCCTGAGTTCAATATTAACCTATAAGTTCAACTACAACAACTACAGCATTTCAGAAATGCTGTAATAGCTCTTTTTACACAATTTTAGTTCAAAACAGAATCTATAGCATTTCTGAATGCTATTAAAAGTAGATTTCAGGTATTAGTGTATTTCCAGCAATTAAATAACTTCAATTTAAAACACATAAACATTTTAAAAATCATATTTTAACGTTTAAAATGTTCATTTACATATCATTTAACATATATCTTTTTCACAATAAATTTCTTATAATTAAATCCAATTTTCAACAATTTACTTAATAAGTTTAAGTGTAAAAGTTCCAATTCTTCACATTTCAACAAATAGACTTAACACTTCAAATTTAAATTACCATTTCACAATTTAACAAAATTTCCAATTTTATTTAATTAACTTAAACCTTTAATTAAAACCAAATTTCACATTTCCTAGTCAAGTTATATTTTAAAAGATCACTTTTAAACATTCATTTATTTAACCACTTAAATTCATAGAAAAATCAATAATACTTTAATAAATCACTTAAATTCAAATTTAATCAAATTATCATATTTACCATTTCCAAATAAAATTTAATATCCATTTTATTTATATAACTTAAATATCATTTTTAACCAAAATTCCAAATTTCCAACTTAAGTTATATTTCAAAAATCCAGTTAAACCATTCATTAATTACATTTTTAACACATAGAAAAAAATCATAATTTCTTTATTTTAAAACATTTCAAAATCTATTTAAATCAAATTTCAAAAATTTATAATTTTTAAAATACTTAAAAATATCCAAAACACTTTATAAAATAACCACGGGCCTGTATATAATTTTCTAACCTAGGTCAAGTGATACGGATATGTATCATTTCAATCCACGGTTAAAAAAGAAAAATCCGGGTTCTATCATTTCAAACCCGCAATCCCAAGTTAAAATAAATTAAATAAAAATCGTTCAGGCCTATCATCTCAGCCCATAACAATTTTTCCCTATTCTAAAATCCGTTCGGGTATGTATCATTTCAACCCATAGTGATTCTAGTCTACAGGGAACTTGCAATGGTGATAACAGATATAAATAACAGAATAACATTAAATAACAATAACATATTATATAACGGGTGCAATAACAGGTGTGAACATCATATGATAATAATATAAGCATATATAACATGATAATATATTTCTACAGATTCGCAGGGTGTCAATTTACTAGTTATATAGGTACATATTGTCTGGTGAGAATAACTCACCTCTTTGTGCTGGAGATTGCTATCAAATGCAAAAACTGAGATCTTCGAAGGCACGAAAGCATGGATAAGATTGGATATTGAGAGAGCCAAAGATAAATCTCCTTGAAAACATTCAAACAAAACAAGACAATATACACATAAATATTCAACGCAAAACAATGTTGAAACAATGCAGATAAGAAGCA
This sequence comes from Allium fistulosum, assembly GCA_030737815.1. NCBI lineage: Eukaryota > Viridiplantae > Streptophyta > Magnoliopsida > Asparagales > Amaryllidaceae > Allium > Allium fistulosum. The sequence continues at coordinate 731,469,960 of CM060904.1, read as the reverse complement.
ACAACGGAATAGATTACTTGACCATGCTTTAACTGTTCAAAAGCTCGAACAAGGGGTTCATTTCTCAGCCATGATGATGAGTGTGAGAGAGACAAGGTTAACTCCTCAGAATACATAAGACAAAACAATCCAAACAATATAAGTTTTCAACCCAAATTTTAATAGAACAATGTTAGAAATGACTGCACGGAATCAAATAGAAATGCTTGCACTTGCTTTCAACCTTTACTAGGCTCAGCCATGAGGGAAACTATAGGTCTAAGGCAATGGTTTTGGGTCTGGTTTGGACCAAGGGATACACGGCTACAAGCTAGAGATGATGGGGAAGTTATAACATAGGTATGTGAAGAGTTTTAGGCACACTAGCGTGGTTTTTGGTCAACAAAAGGGCTCGGCCATAGGAGATTGGGCTTGGCCATTCAAGTTCAGATCTGGACAGAGGTGGGGAGGGATGTGTTGTGGTCAGGTCAGGGAGGTGGTGGTGGTTTGGGTGGTGGTTGAGGTGGGTGAGCATGTAGAGGTCAATAAACATGGTTTTTAGGCATCTAGGTTGAAATTTGGGGGGTTTTACCATCAAAATGGTTCGGCTATGGTCAGATCTGGTGGAGTGGGGGCTGGTGGTGGTCGGGAAGAGATGGAAGGAGGTGGTGGCAGAGGAATAGGGGTAGAGGCCGATCTCAATCAGGGAAGAAGGCAAGCAAAATAGCATAGAAAAAGAAGAAAAGTGGGAAGAAAGAGATGGAGGCCATTACCTAATTTTCTCTAGCCGTGAGAAACAATTGAAGATGGGATACTTTTTCACGTGAATGCCAAATGAGATGACGGCTACACTAGGGTTTTACATGGCTAGGCAATTAATTTTGAGGAGTTAAAGGAATTAAAGGATTTGGTAAATAAAAGGGCTTCCGTTTCAAAGCGTTACACAACCCTTCACATTTCTTTCCTTATAAATCTTTATATAAACAAAATATTTCAGAAAAATACTATACAAACCGAAACTAAGTAAAGATATAAGAAAATAAATAATAAAATTTAAAGAAATTAGAAAAAATAATAAAAGAAATTGCTTAAAATACAAAATAGTGTCCAGAAATTACAAATAAATCACCATTGACTTTGGAAAATTATTAACTTTAATTTAAAAATATTCTAAAACAAAATTTGAAATAAAAATGACTTTTAAAACATTTTCAAAGTGAAATAAATAATTAAATTCAGAGAAAATAGCAAAAGAATTGAAGAAATTGTTTAAAAATAGTAGACAGGACATGAAAATTTCACATAAATTACCATTGACTCTAGAAAAATGTCTACTTCACTTTAAAAATAATAAAAGACAAAAATATACATAAAATAACATATTAACAAATATTAAAATAAAATATGACAAAGAAAATAAAATTTATAAAATTTAAAATAGGCAAAAATGCACAATAAAACAAATTATACTAAAAATTGAAATGTACATAACTTTTACATTTTAACTCCGTTTTCAACGAAACGAAAAGTAGTATTCATGATATTTAATCTATTTTCATAATAAAAGATAAAATTTAAATTTTCAAATATTTAAAATTTAAATTTAAAAGTCAAGGTTTGACTATATTAACAAAAATTCATATTTTCTGGAAATAATCAATTTATTTATGTTTGGAATTCTAATTGACATCAAAATTCAAATTTATATTTAAAATAACAAAATTTATTCTTTTTCATAAATAAAGCTTTTAAATCTGGAAATATCAATTTAAAAATAATTGAAAAATACAGGATTGTTACACGTTACATATTTAAAAATTATTGTATCAAATATTTATTTTCATCTTTAAAATAATTAAAATTTATAACCAATTTCCATAAATTAATAATTAATAAATAATTTCAGAATCATTTTAAATATATGAATACAAATACATTGTGACGACCCAGTATTTTAGCAGTATTATTTTATTAAATGTTTAATCTAATTAAATATAATGTAAACTGATCATTTTGAAAAGAATAAATCTGCTAGAGATAATTTATATAGATTTGTATTTTTAAAAGAAAATTTTATTTGTAAATTTCAATTAAATCTCTTAATAATATTTATGATAAAATTATCTTATATAATTTAATTAAAATACTTTGTTTTATTAACATGTGATAAATAAATATGTAGATGTGGACGATAATGTTTAAATTAAAATCTAACTCTATCAACATAAAAATAAGTCAAATATATGAATATAACTTAAATTTTGACAGCTAAAACACAAATAGATATAAATATAAATATAAGTAAGTAAACCATATTAAATATAATTTAAATATTGATAGTTAGAAATAAAAAAAAAGGGGAATAAGGATTAAATAATTTTGGTGAACATACAACATAGATTTAAAATTGATAAGAACAGAGTATAAAAGCACAAATGTATAAAAGCTAAAATAAGCATGAAAACAAAGTAGAAAAATGAAAATTTGTCAAAGTATAAGTATAACCCTGACACACACATATGTATGTAACTATTCAAATTAGAAGTTAATAAAATATAGACATTTTTATACAAGTATCTTCATTTACAAGCCATATGTCTACCTGCCATATGTATGTCTTCATACAAATATCTATCTACAAGCAAACATGATGATAACTATGTAAACTAATAAAGAAACTAGTGCATTTAATGTTTTCTTTTCAAGTACAAATGGGGATCATCTTAGCCGAAATAGCAGGATCATTTCAGCCTCCAAACTAACAAAAATCTCTGATCAAACATCTAACATAAAATATACACAGTACAATAGGAAATATCTAGTACTTGAGTATCCTTTAAGCCTGTATAACAATCTTCTGCATATCACTTCCTTATTTCCATTTCGTTCACCCATCAAGTCTGAGCATAAAAAAAAAGGAAAAAAGAAATAATATAAACATCATCTTTACAACTCAACTTTATTCAACAAAGCTGAGAAGAATTTTCAGGGATTCAATTCCAGGCTCTGTTCTCTTCTAACACAGGTGAGTAAACATTTAAGTTTAAACTTAAGTACATGATAGTAGTGACATGTAAATTATTGTGTTGAAATGCTTTACATTTGTTTATATATATACAAGTGTAAATGTTGTGTGAATGTTCTGATTTGAACTGTGCATATTGATATATATGGCTTTGCCCCAGGTAATAGTGTTGCCAACAGAACAAAAATTCACATCTTTTTATCTAAACACTGTTAACACTTAGATTAAAAACAAAATAGTTTAGTTGTAACAAAATCTAAGTACTAAAAATGTAAACAAGTATGTAAGTGATGAGATACACTTGTATTTGGAAATACCAGCAAGAATCTTTTAAAACCTGTAAAATCAGATGTTGTATTTCACTGATTCAGGTTTATGTCTGGAATAAATACTGGAAAGTGAGATTTTTTTTTTTAAAAAAAATACTATTTCAATTTTTTTGAATTTAAATGAGGGTGCAGTCTTTAGTTAACCTGGGTTTAGTCTTTGGGTCTTTTCTGTCGATCTGTGGAGTTTGGTTGATCGTGGTTGATTCTGGAGTTAGATGGTCGATCAGGGAAGTAAGGAAAAATGGTAGAAGTTGGGGTTGTTCGCCGTGGTGGCGGTGGCAGATCGAACTTAGTTTTTAACCTAGTTTTGGTTGAAGTCTGATTTGGGAATCGTACCTTCACCTCTGGTCGATCGAGTGGGTCGTGGTTCAAGGGATTGGTGGAGTAGGTGTTCGGCAAGGCGTGGACGAGGTAGTTCATCCTCCGGTGGTCAGAGGCGTTTGGGCGATGTGTTTTCTGGCAATAGTTTGAAGTTCTTGGTTCAACAGGATACCGAGTCTTGGAATTTTGGGTTGTGAAAGCATGATGATGTTTATAATGGGTTGCTGGAGTGAATTTGGGTATGTAGGAGTTGCTGGCGATGATCAGAAGTTGACCATGGGTGGTGCAAGTTGCACCGTGGCCATGGCGTGTATCAGTGTGTATGGGTTTGGGAAAGAGATGTCGACCCGGAGTGTTTCGTGATTTTTCACGCGTTCGACTCGGAGTGTCGAAGTGGAAGGCCTGGTTTCTGGCTGCTTCGAGTCTGCGCGAGGGTTGTCTCGAGTATATCTCGAAATGTGTTGATTGCCCAGAATATTTTTGTTTCCAGTATTTCTTTTAATCTGTTTAGGTTTTAAACTAAAATATTTACTCAGTGTAGTAATTTAAGTAATTTAAGGAAGATAAGTAATCTAATTAAGGTAAATTAATTGAGTATAATTGATTACTGAATTGAGAATATGTAAATCAAAGCTAGTTAATTAAGAGATAATTAAGTAATAAGTAATTAAGAGGTTAACTACTTAATTAAATGAATTATTAAAGGTAATTACTTAATGAAGTAAACTTAAAAAGAAAAAAAGAAAAAAAATCAATTACTTTGTGTAATTAATTAAGTTAAGGGGGTTAATTTTAGTCAATTAATTCAAGAGATTTCTGGATGGTGGGTTAAGAATAATTACTTAAGGTAATTAATGAAGTATAATGATTGATGGATAATTACAGAATGTAATTAATTAATGGGTAATTACTTGATGAAAAGAAATTAAAGAATAATTACTTAGTGGAGGTAATTATGGGTTAATTTTTCAGTGTTATTAATAAAATAAATTACTAATTTATTTAAGAGTTTAATTAATCACAAATAGATAATTTTGGAATGGAGTTAATCAAGGTTGATAAGTGAATGCGATTAATTTAAGGAGGGATCAATTAAATGAAAGGCAGTCGTTCACATTGTGGTAAAATAATTAAAGTCTAATTACTAAGTGTAATTAGAAGGGATGAGTAAGAGATGATTAAGAATGGTTTCTAATTAATTTTTGTTAAGTAAGCTAGATTAATAATGATAAAGTAATTTGATTTAATTAGTAAGGAGTGACTAATTAATCTTGCTTATGAAGGATTGATTGATACTTCTGGTATAAAATGTTTGTCTCAAACAATGTTTGTGTAGTTATCTGCCAATGATGAATTACTGTGTAAAATGACATCCAGTATTTAAAAGTAAGTTGAATTCACTTGCATAACTTGGGTTAATATAACTTTGGATTCGAAGGGACCGGGTCGGGTACGAGTAAATACCCGAAACCACTTCGATTCTTTATAAATATGAGTTTGGAAGCAATTAGACTGGAATGGAATGATTTAAGTAATTTGGATCATCTAATCTAATTGCTCATACTTAGAAATTGATGAGTAAAATAAGTGATGTCTATAACAAATTGTGAATTTGTAAATTGATACGAGTTACCCGGGTTTTATGTTGTTTATGCTGTTGTTTTCCATGTTAGTTGGGATTACTTACGCTGGTTTCCAGCCTGACCCGGGTGTTACTTTGATGTAATGCTCGGGTCAGACCGAGTATTACAGATCTTCAGGTAAGGACGTTCTGGAGCTCAGGAGACGAGCTGGATGGCAGGAACGTATGGAGTGTATTCCGCTGTGATATATTGTAGTTTGTCTGGGACATGTTGATTGTACATGTCCAGTGTATGTGTATATGTTGTAACTCTGATGTATTAAAGTGTAATTTAACTGATACAGTTTCTTTGTATAAATGGTATTATATGATATTATATTTTGATCCGCTGCGAATGTGAGATTCTGTGACTTGTTTCCTGTTTCTTCTTCTTCTTCTATCTCTTTCTTCTTTTCTAACTATCTGGAAATTTCAGGATCGAAAATTCCGGGTCGTTACATACATACATGTAATATAAAAAATTAAACTTGTACCAATTAAAAAAGTTAATTTTTAAAAATACCTTATGGCCGAATATATACATATATTAATATGTATGTTTAATTTAATAATAATAATATTAAAGTGGAAATTAGGTTGAAGGGCTTCTATTTGCAGGGTAATAAGTTTTAAGGACAACACTTCTGAATAATTAGTTTTAAAAACAATTTACAGCATAATGAAAAATTCATTTACCTTTTTAAGTTATACAGGAAAATGCTAAATATTTTTATCATTAATTCTGTACAACTGAAAATGATAAATTCTTTTATCTTTTTCCTGTGAAATGTCCTTAAAACTAATTTTTTAGAAGTAGTGTCCTTAAAACTTATTACCCTGCACAAATAAGCCCTTGAAGTGAAAATCCTCATTATTAAATTTGTAAATAAATTTATAAAATTATATATAAACATAATTCGAATACAAAATAAATTTCATAAACATATTTATTTATTTCGAAATCTAAAAGGTTTTTTCTTAAATTATTGATCTGATTTTGAATTTTTATAAGTCAAAATTGACTTTTTTATGGTTAACAATTCTAATTCAACACAAATACATATATTGAATTAGTCAAAATTATCTTTAATTAAAAATATACATAGTTATCATTTATTTTAATTTCAAAATCAATTTCTAATTATATATATATATATATTAAATAATAACTTGGGACAACAAGGACACATATAAAGTGGTAAAGTGTTCGTTGTGGGGTAAATCCAAATCGTTGTGGGGTAAATCCAAACATCTATAAATGTACTATGTATACCATTTACCTATTGAACGTGTGGTATACATATATGAGTGTGTTTGATATGCTCATAATAATATACTTAATTTAAATTTAATAAAACTTATTTTGAAACAAATTAAATAAAATAAGATTTTATTTCAAAACAATTTTAGATTGGATCTAAAATTAACTAGACTTCATGGGCCCAACAAATATCAAAAATGGATTTTTTTTAAATTAACCCATTTAACATGTTGCGACCTAGTAGAGTTCCAATAATAGGCCCTATTGGGAAGCAGATTACATATAAGCCTTCCTAGTTCTACCCAGTACTTCTTTGGCTGGGTTTTTCGTATTTGCGAAGACAAGCGAAGAACTTGGTCGCTAACCACAAATTGGCAAAGGTTCACTCTTATGTTGTAGTGTTTGGTTATCTTTCTCTTGTATGCCTTGGTGCAGAGTTTTGCCTCTACTCTTCTTTCTTCTAAAGCAGCGAGTCCAAGCCTTAATAATTCTTCATTCCTCTCATGGTCATGAGTGATGTGCCATAGAGATTGGATGTCTGCTTTGATCAGTAACATGACCTCATACACGTAGGCCAAGGAGAAATGGGAGTGTTTGCTAAAAGAATGACTCGAGGTCTGGTAAAACCAAAGAATGAGTGGAGATCTTCATGCCAATTCCCATTAGCCTTAGTAAGGGGCTTCTTTAATGTTGACTGAAAGATCTTGTTCATAGCCTCAACTTGTCTGTTTGCTTGCAGATGGGAAATTGAGGAAAATCACTTGTCGGTTATGTTCCTATCATAGAAAACCTAGATTATGTATTTTTCAAATTGCGTGTCATTTTCAATGTTGATCTTCTATGGAAGCTTGAAGTGGCATACGATTTTCTTGATTACAAGATTTAGGATCTTGGGCCCAGTGACCCAAATGAGGGGCACTGCCTCAACCCAGTTGGTGAAATAGTCGATGGCGGCGATATCATGGTTATATCCTCCTTTAGTATTGGGAAGATTCTTAATTAGATTAATCCCTTATGTGTCGATTGACCAGAGGGAGGTAATGGTAGTTAGGAGGTTTGGGGAAGCTCTAAGGACTTGGAAAACCGCTGAAATCGATCGCATTTCTTAACATAGTCCATTGCATCCTTGATCATAGACAGCCAATAGTAACCTTGGTAGACATCCTTTTTTGTCTAGACTTTATCCCCCAGTATGATCTTTACAGAAGCCCTTATGTAGCTTTTCCAATATATGGCCGACTTCTGCATTTGTTTATGCAGAGTTGAAGGGGAACGGACTACCCCAATAAGTATAGTTTCTCATCCATAATCATATAATGGTGTTCCCAATAGAGGGTTGTTTAGGCTTCTTTCTCGTCCGTTGGCAAGTCATCGCCTGTAAGATGCAGTGGCAGTAAGGTCATCTAAGTATTAGTCGGGAGTTCATCAATTTCCATTGCAGTTCCTACTACACAAAACAAGAGGCGGTCCACACCTCTAACAAGACCCATGGGATACCTTCTTTAGAGTTGCTTGCCGCCTCAGTTAGTTGGTCAGACTTGGTGTTCTTTTGACATGGAATCCGTTCCAGCTAGAAATATGAGAATGTGCTGATAAGTTTCCGATCATCTAAAACATATAAGGCCAATGTTGCCCTTAACCTGGAACCACTCGTCAATCTGGTTAACTAACAGCAATGAGTCACTAAACACATATATAGATTCTATTCATAGTTCTTTAGCAATCTTAAGATAAGTGTGGATGACTTCATATTCGGCTTCGTTGTTGATGGCCTTGAAGCTAAGTCGGACGATGAAGCAAAGTCTTTTCCTTTGGGTGTGATAAGAACCATGCCGGCCCTAGCCTGCTTCTCATTGGATGCACCATCTATATATAGTTACCATGCTTAATGGCGGGTGATTGCTACTTCTTCGTCGATGTTCGGAATGTAGCACTCCGCCATGAAGTCGATCACATCTTGACCTTTGATGGAAGTGTGTTAATGGGAGGTGATATGATGTTTCCCGAGTTCCACAAACTTCTTCAAGATTTAGCTCATTGTATCACGTCAGCTCAACACTTTCTTCAACAGTTGGTTGGTGAGGACTTTGATTGGATGAGCCAAGATGTATGGTCGGAGCCATCGGGCCACCATCAAAATTTAGAAAACCAACATTTCCAACTTGGTGCATCTCGTCTCTGGGCCCGAATATCTTGTTGAAATAATATATTAGGCACTAAATTTTTTCTTTATATCGAACTAGGGCAGCACTGATCGCGTTGTTAATAACTGCAAGGTACAAGTTCAGGTCTACCCCCTCCACGGGCTTGGAAAGTGAATGGAGTTGCCGAGTGTCACTTTAAATCTTTAAATGCCTTATCGCATTCTTCATTCTAGACAAACGACTTTCTCTTCTTAATGATTCCAAAGATGGCTACTAATCGATCTGTGCTTTTAAATCAAAGCGGCTAAGTGCCACAATCATCCCATTCAGACCCTGCACTTTCTTGACTGTGCAAGAGTTTTTCATATCTTGGATCGCCTAAATCATATCGAGGTTAACTTTGACTCCTTTAGTACTTACCTCAAACCTAAGGAACTTCCTGATCGGCTAGGTTCTAGCAGTAAAGTTTCATATTATACCGGAAGAGAATATTGAAAGTCTCGGCTAGGTTCTTTACATGCCCCCGACCATTTCGAACTTTACTAGCATGCTGTCCATATATACCTCCATGGACCGACCGATCTATGATGTAAACATTTTGAAATTAAGCCTTTATAAGTTGCACCTACGTTGCAAACCCAATCGACATGGCTCTGTAGTAGCAGAGGCCAACATTTATAATAAAAGAGGTATGCTTTTGGTCCGGATCATGCATTGAAATCTGGTTGTATCTGAAATATGCGTCCATGAATGTGAGGAGCTAGTGGCCGTTGGTAGCATCCACAAGTGGATCTATGCGAGGCAATATCTTTTGGGAAGTCTCTATTAAGACCTGAGAAGTCAACGCATGTTCTCTAGGCCCAATTGTTTTTACAAACCAGTATTGGGTTGACTACCTAGATTGGGTGCTCCACTTCATGAATGAACCTATTAGCAAGGAGCTTTTCTAACTCTTCCTTGAGTGCTTTGTATATTTCTAGGCTGAGAGGTCTTTTTTTTAGTCGGACGTGGAGAGCATTTGGGTTAATGTTTAAAGCATAGTAAATGATAAAGGGATCTATGTCGGTCATATCGTAGTGCCCCAAGGCAAACACATCCTTTCTTTTCTTCAAGAACCATATTAGCCCCCTATTTTCGGCCTTAATTCTGTTCTGATTTGGATTACCTTGCTAAGGTCGTCGTAAATTGATATTGCCTCGAGCGGTGTTGCTTTAAAACTCCCTTACGGGGCTCGAGCGGATCATTATTATTTTCTCCCATGTTTTTCTCTAGATCACATTATGTTAGAACCACATGTATTGGGATTGATGATAATAACCAGATAAAATATCGGTAATGATGATTTTCCAAGTTTGTGCATGAAATATTACATAAATACAAGAATCTATCAAGATATATTATAGGATAATCAAGTAGAGATGCAGTATACTAATCAAGGAAAATCAATACTTTTCGAATAAATTAAAAATTGACTAATAAGTACTTTTCGAATAACATATTGAAATTGGGTTAAAATGTTTTAATAAATACGAAATATTTTATATAGTGCATTTTTTTAAATGATTGAAACTGTTGAAAAATAAAGTTATTTTACGTTAACACAATGGATGGTTGGGTAAAAATAAACAAGTATTGGATTAAAATAATTTTGACAATAATCAAAATATATTTTATGGAGCGAAATGTAAATTAATATAAGTTAGATTGAAATTAATTACAAATAAATTAGAAAAACTACTTAAAGGAAAGAAATATATATGTATATAAAAATACACACACATAGTAATAAGTTTCTCTCATTTTCTAAAATATCCTTTACCTTACTATTCAAGCCTAAGCCCACCTCTTTCAAAATCAAAAAAACCCTAACCTATATCTCCTTACCAATTCCTATTATATTCGAACTCCTTGTGATCCATCGATCCCCGATTCCCCATTTTCAAAAATCGCGATTAAGAATAAAATAAAAAAGAATCACACTCGAACGTTGGAGGCAAGCTTAAGATCGGCAATGGCTGAAAGGGAGTAAACAACCGCGACGGCAAAGGTGAGAGCCATGATGATGGCACTTAGTCTATGCTGGGAGGAGGACGTGATTTTGGGCATCGCGATGGTGGCGACGACTGGTAGCTGTTGTGTGGCATCGCGTTGGGTTAGTTGTCAATGGTGGAGGCGCAGGTGTTTTGGACTCGCGATGATGCCAAGAAGGCATTGCAGTTGGAGGCGAGAATATTGTGACGACTGGAAGTTAAGGCTTGCGGTGGGTATTGGTTGGGGCACTGGATGGAACAGTGTCATCTAGGACATAGTAAATTCTGCATTTATCATTTCGATGAGTTTTATACTCGTAACTATATCTATATTTCTTTACAGGTTATATCAATTTATCCTAATAATTGACTACATAACTTGGTTGAATTGATTATGATTATTGATTGAATTATTTGGTTGAATTAATTATTTGTTTATTGGTTTGGGACTAATTATTGTTGGGATGTTAGTTGGTTGTGTTGATTGAAAGTGTCAATTTGCAAACAGAACTCTATCCAATTGCGAATTGAACTATATACATTTGTATGTCGATATGTATGCATTTTATGGATGACCGAGTTCGATGGAACTCGACTGGAGCCACATGATAAAATCATAGTGTTGATTGGATGATAAATATTCTTGGAGTAATTTTACTCTATAATTAATATATTTAGATATTTATTTAATCTTTATTTTTAAATGATGTTTGAAAAGCTTTGAAATTTATTTAAGGGTTTTAAATTAAAAAAAAACTATTTTATAAATATTTTACTAAATTTTATTTAATTTAACTATTTTCAAATTTACAAATTATTTTTAGTTATAAATATAAATATGATTTTCTTTTAGTTATAAAATCCATTTTTTAAAATCAATATTATAATATAATATAAGTTTGGAATTATTTTAAAGGTAAAATAAAATATAATGCTATTTTATGAAATATATTTTGAAAGCAATAATATTACTTTTAAGGGATATTTATTATAAAGGTTATTGTAATATTATTGACAAACCTTGGAAAAATATAGAATCCTTTTTATAAGATATTAAATAATTTTGGACATGTTTTTAATAAATAAAAATCTCTTTCTATAATATGAGAATTTCGATTATGGAATAATTTAAAATGTTTTAATTCTAGTTAGTTTTGTATAGTGAAGATTTTGAATTATATTTTATATTTATGTTGGAAGTTTATAAATTTATTTTAAAATTGAATTTCATTGTGGTGATCTCTATAGTTTATGTTCAATTGCTAATGTGATTATGAATGTTTTATATGTATATAAACAAGGATTTGAAAGTAAAGTATAGTGTTAAATCCTTATTTTTGGTGTTATATAAATAGTGTGAAATTACATGATATATAAATGGTTTACCGGTTTTATTAGTTTTAGAATATAAAAATTAGTTGAAGAAAAGTTTTGTTTAAAATTATTAATTTATTGAAACAAAAGCTATAACTTGTTTTAATAGTTATTTAAGAAGTTTAGATAATTTCTAAAAGTAAGAAATATTTTCTATTTAACATTATTGGCATTTTAAAAGTTATTTTATAATCAATATGAATAATTAAGAGTATAAGATGTTTATTCTACATATTTGTATAAATGATATTTTACTACACTTTTATGATTTCTTATTTCTTCCACATTGATTTTATTATTATGAATGATTCACCATTAGATATTGATTTGATTAATTGCTTTTAATGTGATTTCATACGGATGACATCCTTCTGTTTGATTTTGTGATATTACATTATGTGGCCAGAAATTTGAATAAATGGATTTATAATACCGTTTGATATGATACTTTCAGTAATATTTATCAGGTTATTCTTTGGACTCGTTATATAGAGTATTTGGAGATGAGTGTAGTTCATGAGCAGTGAATTAACGATTGAGTATCACGCAGTGGTTTGGAATGTTGTTGTGATATTTATTCGATTATTCATTATAAATAGATGGAACTCACGTAAAGGGAATAGTAATATGAGATTGTACTTACGTGAAGTGATGCTTATAGGTGTGAGCACGGTAGGTGCCCTCGTATTTACTGGTTTTGTGTGCCACTGTCATGATATATTCCTGTTATTGGCATTGGAGAGAACCAGAAGGCTAGAATCCACCCTAGCGGGCTGATCTTGGGGTCACGCCCCAGATCCATAACACTTTTATTGGATATTATATTTGATGCGCATTATAGGATTTGGATAGGTGACCCATATGGTAGGTGCCCTGTAGCCATTGAGTCGCATAGGCCGCCAGCTTTTAACTATATGCGCAAAGCAAGGTCGTGGTTAAGGCTACATGCAGACGAGTCGTTGGTGGATATGTGTCACAATGTTCATCGACGTAACTGAAGACTGTAATTGCAGATTTGATTAGATGTCCCTAGGCTCCTGGAGTGGGAATACAGCCATCAATCTCCCTTCTGGTTCTATCAGAGAGGTAGATTGGCATATACTTTTCATACACCTCACTCAAGTATAGATATGGGTTAGGCGACCCACAAATAGATGTATATATGACTCTGCTCGGGACTTCTTGCCTGTTGTACAGTCATTCCTTATGATGATATATTTTGATTTATTCATATATGAGAAGATGATATTATATCTAGATAAGTATCAGAGTATAGTGGATTCTAATATCTTTTATTATACTGATAGGTAGCCTATCCTATTTTTTATGTTGACGACGATGCTTTTATTATTGAGATATATTCGGGCAATGATGTATGCTGGTTTGATGACACTTAGTGATACCTCACTATAGGCGATCTCTAGATTTTATTGCTAATGATTTTTAATATAGATGATTCACCCAGTTGAAATTTTTTCCTCTATTTATATGGTTGATGGCATCTTTGTGCACGTTTTATTGATGTATTCCATGTTGGTGACATATTGATATAGTGTGGTTGTTGTTATCATTCCATGCATATACTCTTTATATATATATGTGTGTGTGTGTGTGCGAACCTTTGATTTAGATATAGTCTGACCTGTGTGTCATTTATATAATACTCAAGTCAGTCCAAGGTATTTCATGTTCAAGGTCAATGTGACCAGCTTGGTTTTTTTTGGGCATAGAGAAAACTAGATATTCAATATTATAGATAATCATCCTGTATTGTATAGTCTCTTATGTGTATATTAATGCAATGTATATTTGACATATGTTATATATTATATATTATATATATTATCGCTAAGATATTGACTCTATGTTCTTGATATTTACTATATACTGTGTATTGCTCTATCCTGGAGGCACACATGTTTATTGTTTTGTGCCGATTTTGTGTATGTTTTGTGGAGAGTTATTTCCAATGTTTAAATACGTACCGGTATTAGCCTAAGGGAATATTCACGTGTGCCCCGTATAGCCTCATTCTCCATATTATCTAACAGTGTTACCTAGTAATACTTTTGGATGGTATGGGTATAGAGGCGGGGTGTTTCGTTTTGGTATTAGAACAGGTTCAGAACAATACATCAATATAAGAAACACGAGTCTTGACCTTAAAGAGATTTATAGTCCATGTCCCCTTGGGTGTGTTGGGTAGTTGCCATATATTAAAGGGATAATATGAATATACGATGATTATCGAGGTAATCATCTGGGGACATACTTGTTATTCTTTATATTGTATGTACTATTAGTCTTATCCCTATCTCTTTGGTTTAATTGTCTCTGTGTGGAATGAGAGTTGGTGATGAGGAAGTGAAATAAGGAGTTGTTAGCCAGACTAGTAGTGTCAGTATTGGTAGTGGAGAATAAACCTCTATGTGGCTTGTATAAGAATGAAGTAGCTCGGTTAGAGAAGCTGTAAAAGACCCTAACCCGGATCTTGCATTATAAATACTTCACAATTTTAAATTATGTTATGGAAAGTTGTGTGGAAGGATCTAGTAGAGATAAGAGTGCGCAGACGATGCTGATAAATAGCTTTCCATGAAGACGTTTATTTGTTTGCTTGATGCGTGTTTAGCATTATTAATTTTTATTTCATCTGGCTTAGTCTAAAATATAGAAATTGAGGAGTTATCACTCAAATATTTCTAAACCAACTTGAATCAGGACAGAACCAAATATTAATAGAAGCTAGCAGTTTATCCAAATTTGAACTTCTATGGGATTATAAATCTATCTAAGAAATAATAATAACAACAATAATATATAATTACAGATGTGGAATTAAAAATTAAATTAATTAATTGAATGCTTGATTGATATTATAGACATGTGATGATTTGTATTGTTATTAATGATTGTTGAGTTGAATGTATATACAAATTTTAAAATTTAATATTTTATTTCGAATAAGCATATGCTTTAATAAAATAGGAATATTATTTTATAAAGTGATTGGAAATATTTTTGTAGTTTGTTTTGGGTGTTAGTTTGTCCGTAGTGTGATATAAAAATTCTGGTCAATATGTCTTATCAACGTTGTCTATAGTGATTTCTAAATGCTTATACGATGTAGTCTGACACGTATTTGTAAATGGTAAAAGAAATATTTTCATTTAGAATCGTGCATTGTTTTATAAAGTAATGAATATTATTTTAGAAAATGAATTTTTTTTAGATTTAAATATTTTTGAAAAACGTATGCAATCATTTGATATTAGTGTGAAGTTGAGATCACTGGCAAGACAATGTTGATACATTATCCTAGATGGTCAATGTTGCAGTCAATTTGTAACGACCCGACTTTCCAGTCTCGGAAAATCGAACCATTTGTGTTAAAGAAGAAGAGGTAGAAGAAGAAGAAACAGAAAATCAACAACAGAATCTCACATCGCAGCGGATTAAAATATAATATATACAAAATAGATCTTTACTCAAACAGAAACATATATCTGTTTATACAATATTTACAGAATCCATCATCAGAGTTCATCACATCAATGATACACATCCAAATACACAGCGGAACAATAAACAAATACGGAAGTACGTATCGCCATCCAGCTCGTCTCCTGAGCTCCACAGCTATAATCTGAACCTGTTTATCTCGGTCTGACCCGAGCATTATATAAAACAACACCCGAGTCAGTCTGGAATACCAGCGTGAGAAAATCACACTCAATTTGATTATTAAAGTTTCAAAATTCTTTGAAAAACAAAAGCATCTCGTAAGACCACGCCACCAATAAACATGTCGGGTTTTTACCTTACGATAGCTAAAACACTTTTTATAAAATCCTCTGATATTATAATAGTGTCTATTTACAAATACTTATTCAAATAGCTGAAATTGTTACATGATTAAATTCCAGCATACTAGGTATACAAACAAATACCGTACAAGGCACGTAGGGAGAATGGATTTCCAACGAATGACTAGGCACTGGGGTACCACCTGTCATAGTACGTGGCCTAGATCACAGTACCGAGGAGTACGCCCGCTCCCCTGCAACACAAGGCCGGAATCACCTATGGGCAATTCCGAATATGATCACCCCACGGTTGGGATCAGCAACCGCACCACTAAGCCGAAATAAAAAGGGACATCTAGACAGGGATGACCATACTCTCCAGTGGGGGCTACCCACGAAGCCTTGCTGCATAACCCCTGATTTTCAGTCATTCCCGGTTGATGAGGCTTGAGGCTAAACGTTACCTTCAGAACGTTTCACTTAGAATGCCCATCGTCCCCTGACGATGTCCGAAAGCATTCATCCATACAAGTCCGTTCCAGGTCCGAACAGAACTGATAACACTATCCCCTTACCAATATTACCCTCGTTTCCCCACGAAACGTACAAACCGGATCGAAGTGGTTTTCGAGTCTCCAGACCTAGAATCCCGGTATACGGAAACCCGATCCCGGTCTCTTCGAAACGATTCACGCATTTGGCCAATATTGATAGTCGGTTGTTTAACTATCAATTAACATCCATAACAACCATCAACAATCAATAATTTCTCCAAATTATTTATATCCCTCAAAATATCTTCACAAGATATTATTTCCATTTCAATTCCCATTGGAAACAATTTCAAACTATATTCCTCTCACGGAATAATTTCCCAAATATTTATTTTCACTGGAATACCAAGTACAAACCATTTTAGATTTTTAAAAATAAATTTTAAAACTCTTTATTTTAAATATAATTTATAAAACACCTTTTTAAAACTACTTTAATACTTAAGTTAAAATATATATTTAAAAACATTTAAAATAAAACCACTTTTAAAAATATAAACAAATTTCCTTTAAAACATATTATCAATTCACTTTTATATCTACTACAATAATAGTTTTGAAAAATACTTACTTTTGAAATTTACATTTGAAATAATAGATTTTCTGAAGTATGATTTCTAAAATAACAATAAATCTTTAATAAATATTTAAAATTTCTTTAAAACAAATTGTACTTGGCTATCCAGAAAATACTTCTCTTCCACTTCTTTTTTTAAAAAAAAAATCATTATTTATTCTTAAACCAATTCTCCTTCCCTTATAAATTCCCATCCTGAATTTATATTTAAAATGCCCACCGACATTTATTTCACTTTATAAACCCAGTTTATAAACTTCCAAATTCTCATTTCTCTTTAAATTTCAAATTCCAAACATTTACATCAATTCTGCAATTGATTTCAAATTTGCTTTACTTTGGGATAAAATTTCCTTGTTTACTTTATTTATTTCAAATACAATACCCTTTTAAATTTTATTTCTCATTTGTGAATTTAAAACCCCCTTTTAACTGAAAAATACCTATTTTAAATCCCCAACATTCCTTATTTACACTTTATATTAAATTAACTCATTGAATTAAAAATAATTTCTTTATTTCTTTAAAAACCATATCACTTGAGTTTTAAATTTATATTACTCCTCCGTAAATTTAAATCCCTTTTTCCCATATTTACTAAAATTCCAATTCACTTTATTTTATCTTATTTTCAATTCACTTTTAAATTTATTCCAATTTACTTAAATTATTATTCTTTATTTTCTTCAAATATTCAATTCCATAGATTTTCAAAATTTATTATACTGGGAATTCAATCAACCACAACATCCAATATCAAATCATCATAGGATATCAATATTCAGATCACAGAATAATAAAATAAATTTTTGAGGAATCCAGTTGGATCCCTCCAACCTGTTTCCCTGCATCCACAGACGTTAGCACAATACCAATTCCACTTCGAGGTGGAATATCGCGGTATATGGGATTTAAATAAATATCATCCGCTATTATGCGGCGCATAGGGTCTCATCCGCTATACAATGCGGGAATATCAACTCCAATATATACATATGCCAATATATATATATTGGTATATACTACTATATATAATATAGCATATCAAATCAATTCAACCATTCAATCAATTATTTAAATTTAACTATTTAAATTTAAATTTAACTGAGTGAGATTAACTCACCTTTGCTTTTATTTGCAATCCACGTCAATATTGCCTTGGTTTCCTTGATTTTCAAACCTTGTAAAATCATTAAATGATTTTATTAATATTCGAACCAATCGTACAAATTAATTTCCATTTGATAAATTTGATTAACTAATGATTTAGTTTAAGCAAATTTTCTTAAAATAATTATTTTTAGTTGCTAAAATAATTGAATAAGTTTATTAAGCAAGTTAATTACTATAATACCTTATTTCTGAATAAGCTTGTAGATAAAAAAATGTATGTATTAAATTTTCATTTGAAACTGCCTATAAAATAATCTATATAACTTTAAAAATATGTTTTATATAAACTCTTGTATGAACAAGATCTTATATATATATATACACACGCTATATATATTATTCTGATTTCATGTATATAAAATAAAATAGGTGTGTATTTATATATATCCTGATTTCTTATATAAATATACATATATTAGACTTAACACAGAATTAGTTTGTATTCTACTATAAATTTTTCTTTTTTTCCTTTTTTTATTACAGTTTTACAACCAATATAAACATACACAAATATAATTTAATAGATAACTAAAGATACCTTTCGTTCACGATCCAGAAATCATTTGGCAACAAAAATCCCTAGAAATCGACAAGCCTTGCTCGAAACTGCACCGTCACGAACCAGATCGCCACGAGAAACCCTAGGTCGAAGTTCCTTCTCGCGACCCAAAATGCACCCACAAGTCCTCATCGCGACGTCAAGCTCGCGATCGAATTTCAAATGCTGCCGCCTTCTTCAACCACCGTACTCCATACGACCCTTGAATCGAACTCGCAACCCTCGCCTTCCTGACATTCGAACCCAGGCCCCACGAATCCCAAATTCGCTTTGCCCACAGCAGCGACATCGGCTACGCACTCACCTCCCAAATCTCGCCGCGCGATTTGATTTGAATTGCAAAATAGTGCTTAAGAAAATTTTGAAGAGGAACAAAAGCTTTGATCCTGAAGATAAAGGGAAGAGACATACATTTGGTCGTGTATTCGAATTGAACGAAAATGATTTTCGTTTGCCCATAAACCTGATTTTCAAATGAGATAATCGAAACATCCTCTCTTTATTTATTTATTTTTCTCTCGGCCATGGTTACGTTTGATTTAAGCTTCGTATGGAAGACAAAGGGTACGAGATAGGGTGGCTGCAGGTCTACGATGTGAAGGAAGATATTTTAAACGCTGATGGGAGATGAATTTGACCAGTTAGATTATTATATTTAAATTCTAAATCAGTTATTACCAATTAAATTTCCAACGCGTTTATTTATCGAATGCTCACACCACAACTCCTACCACTACAAAATTTGAAATTCGGTAATAATACAATATTACGGTTCTAATGGAACTAGTTTCGTCGAATTCCGAGACTGTGCCTCGGAAAGCTATTTTTAAATTCAATTTAAACGATATATTTTTAAAACTGGGCAGAACACTTTTAAATTCAAATTTAAAAGTTCCATCACCTTCAGTATCAACAATATAAATTTTCTGAGCCTTTAAATTATTTTAACAAGCTCAAACTCAAGATTCTTCATTTTCCCTAATTCCAATTGTTTAATTTAATAATTAAATTATTCAATAAATAGAGATATTTGAAATTCAAGTTAAAATTTAACCTCTGAATATTTAAAATTAATTAAATATTCCAATCCCAAATATACAAAAATTCCGGGTCGTCACATTCCTCCCCCCTTAAAAGAATTTCGTCCCCGAAATTACCAGTTAAGAGAAATGGTCCATTACCCTTAACTATTTTCCCAATCCAAATAGTTTTTAACAATTAACTCCACAAATCTTTTTATCACAGACACAATATCCCTTTTATTAACCTTCCAAACCTTTTCAAAGTCCCAAACAATATTATCTTTCTTATCAGTTCAGATTTAAATTTGAATTCAAATTTTGAATTATCAAAATTTTTCCAAAATTTTTCTAACTCTCTAAATTTCCGAAAAATTTTGCCAGCGTCTCCTTTGCGCGGCTAGCTCGGTACTACTACAAAATGGCTCTACGGCCTCCCAATCTCAAAAAGGAAACAAAAAGCCAAGTGGCTAGCTCCAAAAACCCAATCAAATTTCATATAGAAATTCAAATACATACCTTTTGTCGGGCCATTAAATTTTGTCTTCTAAAATCAAAAATCCCAATTATCCATTGCTTTTATACACCTGTATATCCTACTAAGCAATAATATTCAATCACAATTCCAAAGTCATTTTATACTTCTTTACAAATTTTCAATATTTGTTTTACTTAAGCCCGTACGATGCACATATATCATCTGTACGCAATATCACATTCGATCGCTCACTCGATCACACAATTTCACTTCCGAACTAGTATCGTCCACCCGACTTCCTAGTGCGGACTCAGATCTGGTTTCTCGATCAGAAACCGTCATTCTCCTTGCATAGCCACAAACTATGATAGAGAATATCCAGAATAAATCAACAATCCATATCCAGGTTCGCCGTTGAAAATCGAGTGAAAAATCCTGATTCGGATCGATAAAATTATCTCGAAATTCTGTGTTCGAATCCGGATCAAATAGCTATGCAAATAAATAATATACATACACCTTACGTAATTAGCCCAATTGATTATCAATTATATCAATTTCCTTTTTATTCACATTCATTTTGATTGTTATTCATTTTCCACAATTTTCTCATTTCACGGCTTCAAATTTTAATTGTCATTCAATTATTCATCTAGAATAACTTTCCTCAATACCAAATTACTTAAGAATCTCACCATATTCCTTAAGTTCAATAAAAATATTTACATATTTCTTATTCTTATTTTCACTTCAATATTGAAGTTCATATCCATTTTTAATCACTTTTGTCTTTACAATTCCATTTGATTTCAATTTGGCTTCCACCCGAATATTTAATTAGTTGCACTTACTAATTAATTTAAATTTCGATTAACAGTTTATTCGTAAACTTCACTTCTTTAGTTCCTTCAATTTCGCTTCACCTTACATTCACATTTGAATTAGATTTCAATATCCGGTTTCAATTTCATTTGCTTAACAAATTTAAATCATTTATCGTTAACGAAAATTTTCAAAAAATTTCTTACTCCCAAAATTTTCGAAATTTTTTGGCAGAGTCTCCCTTGTACGGAGGAACTTCTGCGATATCGCAGGATGCACAAATATATATATACATCGGCCTCAGGCCGGAAATCACAATATATATCAATATATGCAGTTCATATCTCCTATTTTGAATTTTTGCATAAGCATACCTTATTTTAGCATTTTTAAAGCAAAGCGGTTATTTATTTTAGCATGTTGTGCCATCAAATTCAGCCAACCGGCTTCCTTGAACCTGTACTAACTCAATTACAACATGTAAGTGCCAAATATACAAAGTTTATAGCATTTCAATTCATTACAATAGCTAACACTTGTATAACATAAGCAATATCCACTAAACACTTCCATAAGCAGGTTTATAAGGTTCCGACATAATTTTAATGCTTCCATTTAAATGGTTTACACTCCTTGCTTACATTCAATTCATTTTAATTCAAACGAACCCATATTTATTTCAATTGATTCAAAAATCAATTTTATTGCTTCAATTAACTTATAGAGTTTTAGACAATCTCATTTGTATCAACGACGACCAGCTTTATGCAAATCCAATGATATTCACATAATAGAATATCTATTCAAGTTTATAATTAATTCAAATTGATACCGACTCAATTTATACCTTATTCTCTTCCTTCCAAATTTATTTCGCATTTCACATTCAATTTGTTAGTCTTCCGGCTTAATTTGCATTTGATAATTTCTATTTTATCCAAGTTCATTTATTTAATTTATCTCCACTTACGTGGATTTTATTCACAAATTCAAACCATCTCTATGATAACCCAACTTTAGTTTATTGGACTACACTTCCACTTATATTCCATTTACTAAGATTTCTAAGTTACATTTAATTATAACTCGAGTTCATTTCCAATATTATTATTAACCCACAATTCAACTTTCATTTAGCCAAATTCGAATTCCATTTCCATATTCCATTCACTAATTTATTCAATTTAGTTTATTTCCCAATTTCAATCCAATATTTGATTCTCATATCTCAAATCACTTTAACTATTTTCCTGGAGTTCTATCCATTTAAATAATTCAAGTTTTGGATTTCATTCATTTTTCCCAAAATACAAACAAATTTTATTTGGCCTATTTATTTTACTTCCAATTTTATAAGTCACAAACTTATTTACATTTTACTTTTAACTTGGAATTTCACATTTTATTTAGCCAATATATTTTTATTATTCCATAAACAACTTTAAATAAGATTCCAGAGTTTTAAACAATTTTCAAAATTTCAAAAAAAATCATTTTTGAAATCAACTATACCCAAAACCCTTTCCAATTTCAACACCGCTCAGTTTTGCAAACAAACACCAGCCCAAAACATCCAGGTAGCAATTTCTCTTTTGGAAACTCGAAAATGAACATCGATGATGCTGCAGTCATCACCGAAATTATTTTCCAACGACCGAAAGAGAATTTAATGCTTTTATCTCCTTTAAAAACATTTCAAATATTTTTAAATCCCCAAACCTCACCAAAACTTTTGAAAACTGCTTTCAACTTCCAAAGGGTCTAAACCTTTCTCAAAATTCCAAATTTGAAATCCATTCCGATTTATTTCCGAATATTTCTTTGGAATCCTATTTCCAATTTTAAATCACATTTGTATATGATATTTATTTCAATTTATAAATTTCATTTATAATCTAGATTCTCCAATTTCCATTTGTTATATCAATTTATTTTTCAATTTGGTTATAACTTTTCAATTTCTTATTCAATTTCCTCCTAATGATAATAATTTATTATCATCATCTAACAACCAAACATCCAAATATAACTATAATAATTTATAAAAATTATTTCTTTCATATACAAAAATAATTTGGATAAAATTATTTCATTTACCCCATTTCAAACCAATATTGTGTCGGTTTATCTTGTTTAAGAGTTTAGAAACCCCTATCGATAATGTGGCGTCCCACACATCGACCAGAATCTATAAACACTCAACCGATAAACCAACACAATATAAAACCATTTTATATTCACTAACAAATACGCGCTCATATCTATTAATACACTCAAAATTTCCCACCAGAGCCAAGGTTGTCGCCAGCCTAAGCTCTGATACCACTGTAACGACCCGACTTTCCAGTCTCGGAAAATCGAACCATTTGTGTTAAAGAAGAAGAGGTAGAAGAAGAAGAAACAGAAAATCAACAACAGAATCTCACATCGCAGCGGATTAAAATATAATATATACAAAACAGATCTTTACTCAAACAGAAACATATATCTGTTTATACAATATTTACAGAATCCATCATCAGAGTTCATCACATCAATGATACACATCCAAATACACAGCGGAACAATAAACAAATACGGAAGTACGTATCGCCATCCAGCTCGTCTCCTGAGCTCCACAGCTATAATCTGAACCTGTTTATCTCGGTCTGACCCGAGCATTATATAAAACAACACCCGAGTCAGTCTGGAATACCAGCGTGAGAAAATCACACTCAATTTGATTATTAAAGTTTCAAAATTCTTTGAAAAACAAAAGCATCTCGTAAGACCACGCCACCAATAAACATGTCGGGTTTTTACCTTACGATAGCTAAAACACTTTTTATAAAATCCTCTGATATTATAATAGTGTCTATTTACAAATACTTATTCAAATAGCTGAAATTGTTACATGATTAAATTCCAGCATACTAGGTATACAAACAAATACCGTACAAGGCACGTAGGGAGAATGGATTTCCAACGAATGACTAGGCACTGGGGTACCACCTGTCACAGTACGTGGCCTAGATCACAGTACCGAGGAGTACGCCCGCTCCCCTGCAACACAAGGCCGGAATCACCTATGGGCAATTCCGAATATGATCACCCCACGGTTGGGATCAGCAACCGCACCACTAAGCCGAAATAAAAAGGGACATCTAGACAGGGATGACCATACTCTCCAGTGGGGGCTACCCACGAAGCCTTGCTGCATAACCCCTGATTTTCAGTCATTCCCGGTTGATGAGGCTTGAGGCTAAACGTTACCTTCAGAACGTTTCACTTAGAATGCCCATCGTCCCCTGATGATGTCCGAAAGCATTCATCCATACAAGTCCGTTCCAGGTCCGAACAGAACTGATAACACTATCCCCTTACCAATATTACCCTCGTTTCCCCACGAAACGTACAAACCGGATCGAAGTGGTTTTCGAGTCTCCAGACCTAGAATCCCGGTATACGGAAACCCGATCCCGGTCTCTTCGAAACGATTCACGCATTTGGCCAATATTGATAGTCGGTTGTTTAACTATCAATTAACATCCATAACAACCATCAACAATCAATAATTTCTCCAAATTATTTATATCCCTCAAAATATCTTCACAAGATATTATTTCCATTTCAATTCCCATTGGAAACAATTTCAAACTATATTCCTCTCACGGAATAATTTCCCAAATATTTATTTTCACTGGAATACCAAGTACAAACCATTTTAGATTTTTAAAAATAAATTTTAAAACTCTTTATTTTAAATATAATTTATAAAACACCTTTTTAAAACTACTTTAATACTTAAGTTAAAATATATATTTAAAAACATTTAAAATAAAACCACTTTTAAAAATATAAACAAATTTCCTTTAAAACATATTATCAATTCACTTTTATATCTACTACAATAATAGTTTTGAAAAATACTTACTTTTGAAATTTACATTTGAAATAATAGATTTTCTGAAGTATGATTTCTAAAATAACAATAAATCTTTAACAAATATTTAAAATTTCTTTAAAACAAATTGTACTTGGCTATCCAGAAAATACTTCTCTTCCACTTCTTTTTTTTAAAAAAAAAATCATTATTTATTCTTAAACCAATTCTCCTTCCCTTATAAATTCCCATCCTGAATTTATATTTAAAATGCCCACCGACATTTATTTCACTTTATAAACCCAGTTTATAAACTTCCAAATTCTCATTTCTCTTTAAATTTCAAATTCCAAACATTTACATCAATTCTGCAATTGATTTCAAATTTGCTTTACTTTGGGATAAAATTTCCTTGTTTACTTTATTTATTTCAAATACAATACCCTTTTAAATTTTATTTCTCATTTGTGAATTTAAAACCCCCTTTTAACTGAAAAATACCTATTTTAAATCCCCAACATTCCTTATTTACACTTTATATTAAATTAACTCATTGAATTAAAAATAATTTCTTTATTTCTTTAAAAACCATATCACTTGAGTTTTAAATTTATATTACTCCTCTGTAAATTTAAATCCCTTTTTCCCATATTTACTAAAATTCCAATTCACTTTATTTTATCTTATTTTCAATTCACTTTTAAATTTATTCCAATTTACTTAAATTATTATTCTTTATTTTCTTCAAATATTCAATTCCAAAGATTTTCAAAATTTATTATACTGGGAATTCAATCAACCACAACATCCAATATCAAATCATCATAGGATATCAATATTCAGATCACAGAATAATAAAATAAATTTTTGAGGAATCCAGTTGGATCCCTCCAACCTGTTTCCCTGCATCCACAGACGTTAGCACAATACCAATTCCACTTCGAGGTGGAATATCGCGGTATATGGGATTTAAATAAATATCATCCGCTATTATGCGGCGCATAGGGTCTCATCCGCTATACAATGCGGGAATATCAACTCCAATATATACATATGCCAATATATATATATATATTGGTATATACTACTATATATAATATAGCATATCAAATCAATTCAACCATTCAATCAATTATTTAAATTTAACTATTTAAATTTAAATTTAACTGAGTGAGATTAACTCACCTTTGCTTTTATTTGCAATCCACGTCAATATTGCCTTGGTTTCCTTGATTTTCAAACCTTGTAAAATCATTAAATGATTTTATTAATATTCGAACCAATCGTACAAATTAATTTCCATTTGATAAATTTGATTAACTAATGATTTAGTTTAAGCAAATTTTCTTAAAATAATTATTTTTAGTTGCTAAAATAATTGAATAAGTTTATTAAGCAAGTTAATTACTATAATACCTTATTTCTGAATAAGCTTGTAGATAAAAAAATGTATGTATTAAATTTTCATTTGAAACTGCCTATAAAATAATCTATATAACTTTAAAAATATGTTTTATATAAACTCTTGTATGAACAAGATCTTATATATATATATACACACGCTATATATATTATTCTGATTTCATGTATATAAAATAAAATAGGTGTGTATTTATATATATCCTGATTTCTTATATAAATATACATATATTAGACTTAACACAGAATTAGTTTGTATTCTACTATAAATTTTTCTTTTTTTCCTTTTTTTATTACAGTTTTACAACCAATATAAACATACACAAATATAATTTAATAGATAACTAAAGATACCTTTCGTTCACGATCTAGAAATCATTTGGCAACAAAAATCCCTAGAAATCGACAAGCCTTGCTCGAAACTGCACCGTCACGAACCAGATCGCCACGAGAAACCCTAGGTCGAAGTTCCTTCTCGCGACCCAAAATGCACCCACAAGTCCTCATCGCGACGTCAAGCTCGCGATCGAATTTCAAATGCTGCCGCCTTCTTCAACCACCGTACTCCATACGACCCTTGAATCGAACTCGCAACCCTCGCCTTCCTGACATTCGAACCCAGGCCCCACGAATCCCAAATTCGCTTTGCCCACAGCAGCGACATCGGCTACGCACTCACCTCCCAAATCTCGCCGCGCGATTTGATTTGAATTGCAAAATAGTGCTTAAGAAAATTTTGAAGAGGAACAAAAGCTTTGATCCTGAAGATAAAGGGAAGAGACATACATTTGGTCGTGTATTCGAATTGAACGAAAATGATTTTCGTTTGCCCATAAACCTGATTTTCAAACGAGATAATCGAAACATCCTCTCTTTATTTATTTATTTTTCTCTCGGCCATGGTTACGTTTGATTTAAGCTTCGTATGGAAGACAAAGGGTACGAGATAGGGTGGCTGCAGGTCTACGATGTGAAGGAAGATATTTTAAACGCTGATGGGAGATGAATTTGACCAGTTAGATTATTATATTTAAATTCTAAATCAGTTATTACCAATTAAATTTCCAACGCGTTTATTTATCGAATGCTCACACCACAACTCCTACCACTACAAAATTTGAAATCCGGTAATAATACAATATTACGGTTCTAATGGAACTAGTTTCGTCGAATTCCGAGACTGTGCCTCGGAAAGCTATTTTTAAATTCAATTTAAACGATATATTTTTAAAACTGGGCAGAACACTTTTAAATTCAAATTTAAAAGTTCCATCACCTTCAGTATCAACAATATAAATTTTCTGAGCCTTTAAATTATTTTAACAAGCTCAAACTCAAGATTCTTCATTTTTCCCTAATTCCAATTGTTTAATTTAATAATTAAATTATTCAATAAATAGAGATATTTGAAATTCAAGTTAAAATTTAACCTCTGAATATTTAAAATTAATTAAATATTCCAATCCCAAATATACAAAAATTCCGGGTCGTCACACAATTGACGAAATGAATCATTAAATTTTATGGTGCAACAACGTTGTATATTTTAATATAAATTAGTTTATGGATTATAGTATGTAGAGAAAATATATATTTGTTTAACATTGAATTAGAAGAGTTATCTATTGATATATATATATATATGGATATATATATATATATGGATATATATATATGGATATATATATATATATATATATATGGATATATATATATATATGGATATATATATAATGGATTTGTTCTAAGTTGAAGATAAATTGTCTAAGGAAAAATAAATAAATATGTTACCTATTTTTATTAATAATGAATTGTCATGAAATATAGGAGAAAGTTATATATTTTAAATTATGTTCCGGAGAATATTATGGGAAAAAATGTTTTGAAATCATTTCAAAAGAAATGCTAGTCAATTAAAAGTGTTTTGAAAAGAAAGCAATGCTTAGAAAATAAGACAATGCTTTGAAATACACTTACACAACATTCGTACATACAATGTTTGGAAAATAGAGAATTGCCATTTCGGAAAAAAGTATAAAGATTTTGGAAGTGTTGTTCTTTAATGAAAAAAATGTGTATATTATTATTTGGTAGTGTAAAACGTGTGTGACGCCCCACCTCTATACCCACGCTAGCCAAGAACACTACGGTGTAATCCTGTCAACTAGCACGGAGAATAAGGCTGTTGAGGAGCGACCATCCGTGTAATTGCTTTGTGTGAGCACCGATATGTCAGATAGAATGGAAGTCCGACATACCGACACAAACTCAAAGCTACTACGCGGTGGCTTTAATATCTTCGGAAACAAATATAGAAATAAACATAATACAAATCAGTCACAGACATCCATATCACAAAGGCGGAAAAAGATATGAATATATATATATATATATAACACATGAAAGTGTACATCAGAGCAGTGGTTTGAAAGATCCACGATAATACAAAAGAATAGCTACAAGCTACACAAAAGAATAAGTATACATCACGGAGTCTATATCTCAAGTGTATACAACAAAAACTACTAATCTAAGTAGTTAGCCAAAAGTCAGAGTAATCCCAGAAGAGAAGTCAAGCAGAAGCACCTGTAACATCTCGGTCTGACCCGAGTATTATTTCATAAGAAAATAATAAACGAATCAGTCTAGCTATAAATATCAGATGACATGATATAGAATAAAAGATATGGCATAAACATGTAATAACCATAATGGCATACTACTATAAGTATGTAATTGAAAATCAACATGAGATTAATCAATATCACAAGAATCTTCTCAAAGATAAAATAGGGTATCATACCTTAAGCTTGTATTCACAACAAGTCAATGACACACAAATTCACCAATGCACAAAATTGATAAAACTTATCAATGAAAATCATGAAAATTGGTGAAGCACAAAATTGCAGAAATCATCTCAAGAAATCCAGAAATCACAAGAAGGGGGAGGCCTATCACAAAATGGGAGTATGAAAACTCACCAACACGTGTAACACAAAACGAGACGCTATCTCATGGTAGCTAACCATTAATTTTTGAGCCGAAGCTCCACAAGAATGGCCCGAAGACCGTGGGGCGCTACCCCACATATGTGATGTAGAAACATCACACAAATGGGGTTTAGTCTCCCTCGTAGACAAAGAGACATCGCACAATTGCTGGTCTAAATCACAAAAATGATCGTCATGATCATCAAGAAGTGTCAATCACGCCAAGCTAGTAAATATATGAGTTTAGCTTCATGTCCCATAACCACTTGCTTAACTTAAATATTTACGAACAAACTGTAGATCTTCACTAGAAAATTGTCACAAGAGGTTCAATCGAACAAGTCCAAGAATTAACCGACGAAGCAAACGCAAGCGTTTCATACCACTTGTTTTACTAAGCCGTTTAATTAAATTTCTCATCCGAGTGAGGTAAAGGCTTGTATATACTAATAGATTGGAAAACGGTTTAGGAAAAGAGCTTTGTAATAAAATAGTTTTGAAATCGCTTTGATGAAAGAGTTTTGATATTTACTATTAGTATTGAAACCTTTATATTTTTAAAGGGACAAATCACAAAAATGATTGTAGAAACAATCAGTCACAAAAATTCACATTCGAAGACGTGAATGAAATCCAAGGAAATCAGCTCAAAATGCATCAAAGTGGAAGTTCCCCTGCGACAAAACAAAATTCAACACAGGAATTAGGCGTGACCAAGATGGCGCGACCTAACACGGCCGAGCTAAAGATGCAATGGAACGGCCTACAGGTCAAGCGACCTAAGGTAAGACAGGTCGAGCGACCAGTGGAAACGAGGTCATGCGACCTAATGGAAGTGAGGCCAAGTGACATGAGCGAGCGACCTAAGGGTTGAGCGAGCTAACATCTGAAACAAGGCCGAGCAACCTAACGAGTCACGACCTACTGGAACGAGCTTGCATAGCCGAGCGACCCAAGGTGAAGCGACATAGAGGCCAGCGACCTAAAGTGGAAATGGGGTCAAGCGACCTATTGTGAAAAAGGGCCGAGCGACCTAACCCATGGAGAACGACTTAAGGTCTAACGATCTAAGGTCTAGCAACCTAATGCATGGCCGAGCTAACGACCTAATACCGAGGTGACTTTTCCACCAGAACGACCTAAGCCCAGAAATTCACCAAGAACACTAAAAATTGGAGTTTTTCGCCAATTCGATTCAAACCAATAGCAAGCGTACATGCTAAAGTGATAGGAATTCATTTCCAACAATCCAAGATAGTTATAGACAAGAATTGTGAGATAAAAATTTCACCTTTTCATGAAAATTGATGGAGATGAAGTTTAAAAGCAAAGCAAGAACAATCACAAGCTTGAATCAATGTCTTCTCTTGAATTTGGAGTAGATGTTGGATTAGCAATGAAGACTAAGGCTTTGGAGTTTTAATTTCCCATTCCTCTCCCTATTTTTGATGAAGCTTGAAGTGTTAGGAAATGAAGAAGGAAGTGATAAAGAGGAGATGGGTTGGGACTGAGTTAGTAAGTGGTTCAGCCCAAACCAAAGCCCTAAGCGAAAAAGTGACAAAATTCCACTAACTCCAAACATATCGAAGTTTATACTCAAAAGATCGCAAACGTCATTTTGAACTCAATGGAGGTGGTTTCGAGTCCTAATTTGACCGTATGCAAAAAGTAGCTTTTCGGACTAAGATCCGATTAATGATTAAAATATTTAAATAAGATATTCAAATACATAATCGTCAAATATGCGGGTTGTTACAGACTCCCCTTCTTAAAGAAATTGCGTCCTCGCAATATATAAGATGGAAATAAAAAGTAACAACCATAAAAGCATATTAACACAAAAGAAATTTGAAATAAGAAGTTCACCTTAAAGAGCATGAGAAAGTAAATCCGGATGTGTACGCTCGATGAATTCTCTAGATTCCCAAGAGCAATCCTTAGGATTTGAGGACCATTGAACTTTAACAAGCGGAACATCTTTATTTCGAATTCGTTTGACCTCCGAGCAATAATTCGAATAGGATGCTGCTCATAAGTTAAATTAGGTGAAACTTCAATCTCTTCCACAACACCGGGCTCAAGAATAGAATCGGAATCCCGAAGGCACTTCCGTAATTGAGAAACGTGAAACATGTCATGAATAGCAGAAAATTGAGCCGGTAACAAAAGGCGATAAGCCATGGAACCAATACATTCAGTGATAGGAAATGGCCCAATATATCGAGGCGCTAATTTTCCCGATCGACTGAAGCGTACAACACCCTTCATAGGTGAAACACGAACAAATACAAGATCTCCAACAGAAAATTCTAATTTCTTTCTTCGGTTATCGGCATAGGATTTTTGTCTACTTTGGGCTTCTTTCATCCTATGTCGAATAAGGTCAATCTTCTCTGTGGAATCCCGAAAAACATCTGGACCTAAAACCAGCTTCTCACCGGCCTCAAGCCAACAGGAAGGAGATCGGCATGGCCTTCCATAAAGTGCCTCGAAAGGTGCCATACCAATACTAGATTGGAAGCTATTATTATAGGAAAATTCAACAAGAGAAATATGATCTTCCCAACTTTCTCCGAAATCAAGCACACAAGAACGAAGAAGATCTTCAAGAGTTTGATTCACACGCTCAGTTTGTCCATCGGACTGGGGGTGATAAGCGGTGCTAAAATTAAGCTTCATTCCCAAATCTTTTTGAAGACTCTTCCAGAATCCACTAGTAAACAATGGATCACGATCACTAACAATGGAAGTAGGAACTCCATGCAATTTAACAATATATTTGATAAAGAGTTTGGTCAGAAGAGGAACGGTTCGGTTCGACCGAACTTGAATAAAATGGGCGGATTTAGTAAGTCTATCAACGATCACCCATAAGCTATCATGACCCGAACGAGAACAGGGAAGGCCATCAATAAAATCCATGGAAATTTGATCCCACTTCCAAATTGGAATTTCCAATGGTTGCAATAACCCACCGGGCCTTTGATGTTCGGCCTTGACAAGTTGGCAAGTCATGCAACACTTAACAAAGTTAGCAATATCAGATTTCATTCCCTCCCAATAATAAAGTCGCTTCATATCCGCGTACATTTTACCACTACCGGGATGAATGGAAAATTTGGAACGATGAGAATCTTCTAGAATATCTTTACGAAGATCACTAATATTTGGCACTATAAGTCTACCAAATTTTTGAATGCCGCCTCGAGAATCAATATCAAAGTCTTTCAAACCTTCAATATCGGTTTTATCCTTAAAATTTTGGCCAAGCAAAGCCAATTCAGGATCTAGCTTTTGAGCATCAAGAATGCGGTCAAAAAGAGAAGGATGAGCCTCAAGGCTACATAAAACAAAAGATGTACATAAATTGGATACACGATCTCTAATCTCACAAGTGGATAAAACCTCGAGATCATGCCATTCAGATATCATCATAGAAACAACCGCTTGTTGCTTACGACTAAGAGCATCAGCAACTCGATTTCCCTTTCCGGGAGTATAAAGAATATCAAGATCATAAGAGGCAAGGAATTCGAGCCAACGCTGTTGACGCAAATTAAGTTCCTTTTGAGAAAATAAATATTTCAAAGACTTATGATCAGTATAAAGTATAAATTTCTCTCCCAAAAGATAATGTCGCCAAATTCAAAGGGCGAAAATGATAGCCGTGAGTTCTAAATCATGTGTTGCATATCAAGTCTCAGCCGGCTTCAATTGCCTAGAAGCATAAGCAATAACACGTTCTTTTTGCATAAGAACGACACCCAAACCAACGCGACTAGCATCGGTATAAACAACAAAATCTTGATTCCCTTCGGGAATAACAAGAATAAGAGCATCAGAAAGGAGTTCTTTTAATTTTTGAAAAGAAGTTTCACATTTGTCCGACCAAATGTATTTAACAGTTTTCTTTGTTAAGCCAGTAAGAGGCACGACAATTTTAGAAAAGTCTTTTATGAAACGGCGGTAATAACCTGCCAATCCGAGAAAGCTACGGATTTCAGTCACGCTCTCCGGTCTCTTCCAATTTCGAATCGCTTCAATCTTTGAAGGATCCACTGATATTCCGGATTCGGAAATAATATGACCGAGAAACTTCACACTAGATTGCCAAAAGTGGCATTTAGAAAATTTTGCTTTTAATTGATTGCTCCTAAGAGTTTCCAATACAATACGAAGATGCTTTTCATGTTCCTCCTCGGTTTTAGAATACACAAGAATATCATCAATAAAGATGAGAACAAACCGATCAAGGAAATCTTTGAAAACTCGATTCATAAGGTCAACGAAATAAGCCGGAGCATTCGTTAAACCAAATGGCATAACTAGCCATTCATAAGATCCATAACGAGTACGGAACGAAGTCAAAGGAATACTATCCTCTGCAATACGAAGCTGATGAAAACCGGTAGCCAAGTCCAATTGTGAAAAGACTCTAGCACCACTAAGTTGATCAAATAGATCATCAATCCGAGGTAAAGGATATTTATTCTTAATAGTAAGATAATTAAGCTTGCGGTAGTCGACGCAAAGCCTAAGTGTACCATCGGATTTCTTCACGAAAATTGCTGAAGCTCCCCAAGGCGAGGAACTAGAGCGAATAAATTGCTTCGTCTCCAATTCGGATAATTGTTTGCGCATCTCTTCATTCTCCTTATTGGACATGCGATAAGGAGGACGAGTAATAGGTTGAGCTCCAGGTATAGGATTAATTTTGAACTCAATTGCTCGCTTAGGTGGTAATCCTAAAACGGGCTCAAATATGTTGGAAAATTCACGGACGACGTGAATAAGAGAAATGACATCTTCCTCATCATCATTGTCATCATCAAGAGGATTTAGAGAATATAAAGATGCCGTCAAAGTGGAATCTGAATCTTTAAGAATAATAGAAATCTGCTTAACAGATAGTGGATGTCGAAGATAAATAGTCTGCTCAGGACATAGGATAT
This sequence comes from Allium fistulosum, assembly GCA_030737815.1. Lineage (NCBI taxonomy): Eukaryota > Viridiplantae > Streptophyta > Magnoliopsida > Asparagales > Amaryllidaceae > Allium > Allium fistulosum. Next base: position 731,435,662 of record CM060904.1, on the reverse strand, counting down.
GAGCTTCATAATGGTTAAGCCAATCCATACCCAAAATCATTCCAAAGCCTAAGTAACGCATGACATGCAAATCGGCTAGGAAAGAAAAATCACACAAAATAATCTCGACATCTTTACAAAGCAAACTGAGTGTTGCGGATCCACCAACGGGATTCGCAATTCTCAGAGAAGTCATTAAAGCGACAACACTTAAAGAAAAGTTATCAACAAGTTCCTTTGATATAAAAGAATGGGATGCACCCGTATCAAAGAGAACTCTAATAGGTTGATCACGAAATATAATAATGCCATCAAGGACAGAATGAGACATACCTTGACTGCGAGATGTGTTGCCATGGGCTTGAGCCACGTTTAACTTTCCCTCCTTCTTGCCTTGAAGTCTGGGGCATAAATGTATATAATGATCCGGGCTCTTACAATAGCGACAAGAACGCGGCTTCGAACACTTGTTCGCAAAATGGTCCTTAGAACCACAGTTAAAGCATTGCCCACTACTTGGGGTAGAATTCTTTGCTGCCGGAGGTGCAGGTTTCCCCTTTTTGTTGGATAAGGACCTTTGAATTTGTTTGGCCTCTTCTTGTTGTTGAAGTTTGGTTTGGAACCCACCACTTCAATATCACTTTCCCTATCCGCCTTTTCAAGACGAAGAGCGATATCAATGAGTTGGTCGAAAGGAACTTCTAATTTTAGAAGTAATGGCTTCTTGAGATTTTTGTTTAAGCCATAGACGAATCTTAAATTCTTCTTCAATGGGGTGTTGATGTATTCAACCCCATATTTGGAAAGCGACTCGAAGGCTGTGACGTAATCTGTCACGGAGGATTCACCTTGAACAAGGTCTATAAAACGACGAGCCAATGTCACCTTCTCAGCTTCTGGCACAAATTTTAACTCGAAGCGTTCCCGGAATTGCGCCCAGGTGAGATCCGCTTCATTGATTTCAGAAATAAGGAGTTCGTACCAGTCCAATGCTCTTTCTTGGAGCATACTAGAGGCCACCTGAACTCGGTGAAGATCAATAAGGTTCATGCGAGAAAAGATTCGGTCGCATGTTCTTAGCCAAGCCTGGACTTCTATAATGGTTTCAGAACCTTTGAATGGTTTCCCACCCAAGTTGGTATAATCGTTGCACAAGCGTGCAAATCCAGACTTAGGGTGAGTAGGTTCTGGATTAGAACCAGCTGCTTGAGCATTCTTTACTAAATCAAGTAGCTGCTGAGCGGTCATAAAAACTCCATCCTGGGGAGCAGCAGTAGATGGTCTGGCTCTGGGACGGCCTGGTCTAGACATTCTCTTCTTTAAGAAAGAGAGAAGAAGAAAAGTTATTCTCTAAATAAATATCAAGCAAATCTTGATAGATAAAACAAGGATACATAAAAGGAAATAAGATGAATCGGTACGAAGACTCGAATTAAATCCTAAGGCACGACTCCTAAGTTGGACTTAGGATGATGATCCTTGTTACAATATTCTACATTGTTCCGAAGTTTGACTCTGATACCAAGCTGTGACGCCCCACCTCTATACCCACGCTAGCCAAGAACACTACGGTGTAATGCTATCAACTAGCACGGAGAATAAGGCTATTGAGGAGCGACCATCCGTGTAATTGCTTTGTGCGAGCACCGATATGTCAGATAGAATGGAAGTCCGACATACCGACACAAACTCAAAGCTACTACGTGGTGGCTTTAATATCTTCGGAAACAAATATAGAAATAAACATAACACAAATCAGTCACAGACATCCATATCACAAAGGCGGAAAAAGATATGAATATATATATATATATAACACATGAAAGTGTACATCAGAGTAGTGGTCTGAAAGATCCACGATAATACAAAAGAATAGCTACAAGCTACACAAAAGAATAAGTATACATCACGGAGTCTATATCTCAAGTGTATACAACAAAAACTATTAATCTAAGTAGTTAGCCAAAAGTCAGAGTAATCCCAGAAGAGAAGTCAAGCAGAAGCACCTGTAACATCTCGGTCTGACCCGAGTATTATTTCATAAGAAAATAATAAACGGATCAGTCTAGCTATAAATATCAGATGACATGATATAGAATAAAAGATATGGCATAAACATGTAATAACCATAATGGCATACTACTATAAGTATGTAATTGAAAATCAACATGAGATTAATCAATATCACAAGAATCTTCTCAAAGATAAAATAGGGCATCATACCCTAAGCTTGTATTCACAACAAGTCAATGACACACAAATTCACCAATGCACAAAAATTGATAAAACTTATCAATGGAAATCACGAAAATTGGTGAAGCACAAAATTCCAGAAATCATCTCAAGAAATCCAGAAATCACAAGAAGGGGGAGGCCTATCACAAAACGGGAGTATGAAAACTCACCAACACGTGTAACACAAAACGAGACGCTATCTCATGGTAGCTAACCATTAATTTTTGAGCCGAAGCTCCACAAGAATGGCCCGAAGACCGTGGGGCGCTACCCCACATATGTGATGTAGAAACATCACACAAACGGGGTTTAGTCTCCCTCGTAGACAAAGAGACATCGCACAATTGCTAGTCTAAATCACAAAAATGATCATCATGATCATCAAGAAGTGTCAATCACACCAAGCTAGTAAATATATGAGTTTAGCTTCATGTCCCATAACCACTTGCTTAACTTAAATATTTACGAACAAACTGTAGATCTTCACTAGAAAATTGTCACAAGAGGTTCAATCGAACAAGTCCAAGAATTAACCGACGAAGCAAACGCAAGCGTTTCATACCACTTGTTTTACTAAGCCGTTTAATTAGATTTCTCATCCGAGTGAGGTAAAGGCTTGTATATACTAATAGATTGGAAAACGGTTTAGGAAAAGAGCTTTGTAATAAAATAGTTAATCGCTTTGATGAATGAGTTTTGATATTTACTATTAGTATTGAAACCTTTATATTTTTAAAGGGACAAATCACAAAAATGGTTGTAGAAACAATCAGTCACAAAAATTAACATTCGAAGACGTGGATGAAATCCAAGGAAATCAGCTCAAATTGCATCAAAGTGGAAGTTCTCCTGCGACATAACAAAATTCAACACAGGAATTAGGCGCGACCAAGATGGCGCGACCTAACACGGCCGAGCTAAAGATGCAATGGAACGACCTACATGTCAAGCGACCTAAGGTAAGACAGGTCGAGCGACCTAGTGGAAACGAGGTCATGCGACCTAATGGAAGTGAGGCCAAGTGACATGAGCGAGCGACCTAAGGGTTGAGCGAGCTAACGTATGAAACAAGGACGAGCGACCTAACGAGTCACGACCTACTGGAAAGTGCTTGCATAGCCGAGCGACCCAAGGTGAAGCGACCTAGAGGCCAGCGACCTAAAGTGGAAATGGGGTCAAGCGACCTAACGGATTGTGACCTAATGTGAAAAAGGGCCGAGCGACCTAACCCATGGCGAACGACTTAAGGTCTAACGACCTAAAGGGAAATGACCTAAGGTCTAGCGACCTAATGCATGGCCGAGCTAACGACCTAATACCGAGGTGACTTTTCCACCAGAACGACCTAAGCCCAGAAATTCACCAAGAACACTAAAAATTGGAGTTTTTCGCCAATTCGATTCAACCCAATAGCAAGCGTACATGCTAAAGTGATAGGAATTCATTTCAAACAATCCAAAATAGTTATAAACAAGAATTGTGAGATAAAAATCTCACCTTTTCACGGAAATTGATGGAGATGAAGTTTGGAAGCAAAGCAAGAACAATCACAAGCTTGAATCAATGTCTTCTCTTGAATTTGGAGTAGATGTTGGATTAGCAATGAAGACTAAGGCTTTGGAGTTTTAATTTCCCATTCCTCTCCCCATTTTTGATGAAGCTTGAAGTGTTAGGAAATGAAGAAGGAAGTGATAAAGAGGAGATGGGTTGGGACTGAGTTAGTAAGTGGTTCAGCCCAAACCAAAGCCCTAAGCGAAAAAGTGACAAAATTCCACTAACTCCAAGCATATCGAAGTTTATACTCAAAAAGATCGCAAACGTCATTTTGAACTCAATGGAGGTGGTTTCGAGTCCTAATTTGACCGTATGCAAAAAGTAGCTTTTCAGACTAAGATCCGATTAACGATTAAAATATTTAAATAAGATATTCAAATACATAATCGTCAAATATGCGGGTTGTTACAACGTGTCTTGAAAAAAATGAAACGTTTTGTAATTAATGCTAAATGGAATATTACTTTTGAATTTTCAAAACTTAAACCTGAAAAATGTTACTGAAAAAATACACTTTGAATAGATAAAAGATTTTAAATCATATATATATATAATTTGTAAGCCTAAGAAATGACTTGTTTTAATCATTAGAGAATCATTTTTTGTTTAAATTCAATGTAAATTTTGTAGTTAAGGTTAACATGAATGAGAAAAGAAGTAACCTTATTGTTTAGAAATACAAAATTCCATAAAAATAGGGCAGAACTCATGTGATTGCAACGTTTGAACAAATAATCCAATTTGACGATCTTAAACTTCCTGGAAAGCTAAGAACCTAAGAAACAACTTTTATTTTAAGCATTTTGCAAACTTTTAGGGTTTTCTAGGCTAAAAATGCAAATTATTAAAGTGGGCATGCGCACATATTAGAAAATCTAATATGCTTAGCTTTTGAAAATCCTCCATAACTCGAGTTATAATTCATGCTTCTTATATATCTTTATATGCAACTAACATTTGAACTTGAGATTGAGAATAGGTACATATGAAGGAAACTTGTATTAGTTGGCGATGTTGGTTTGCTTTTGCTTGCTTAATAATAAACTAACTTGGTTAAAATGCAAAATTAAGTACGTTTTTACGCTATATCATTATATAATGTGATATTGTGTTGTTTCCTCATTTTTCGGGATGCTTCCTTGATTTGAATGTATATTTAGTATGATATGTTGTGTTTTGAGTTTTAGAAATGCACTTCGTACAAAGGAGGCACTTTTGAAATTTTTCGAAAAATCCGATGCAAAAAAGTTTCGCAAAATTTTTATCGTATGCGAAAATAGAAAGTCATTGAATTAATATATATAAATTTTAGCATATAATAAGAGAAATTGGATAAAGAGCCACTTAGAGGATTGATTAGTTTAATTTTGATGGAAGATACGAAGAAAGTTAAGGTATGGGTTGTTTGACGTCTCCCTAAAAGAAATCGCGAGGACGTAATTTTTATAAGGGGAAGTCTGTAACAACCCAACTTTCTATGCCATATAAATAAATAAATTTAATTTTAGAAAAATATGTATGAATTTAATTTTTTAATAATTGTTATTTTTGAAAATAAATTTTTAGTTAATTAAATTCTATTAAATAAAATATTTTGTTTAAATAAATTGAAAAATTAACTAATAAATTCTTTTCGAATAATATATTGAAATTGGGTAAAAAATGTTTTAATAAATATGAAATATTTTATATAGTGATCTTTTAAACGATCAAAATAGTTGAAAATAAAGTTATTTTACATTAATACAATGGATGGTTAAATAAAAATAAACAAGTATTGGATTAAAAGAATTTGGACAATTATCGAAATATATTTTGCGGAGTGAAATGTAAATTAATTTAAGTTAGAATGAAATTTAGTTACAAATAAATTAAAATAATTACTCAAAGAAATGATATATATATATATATATATATATATATATAGTAATAGGTATCTCTCCTTTTCTAGAATATCCTTTACCTTATATTCAAGCCTAAGCTCAGTTCTTTCAAAATCTAGAAATCCATACCCTATATCTCCTTACCCATTCCTATCATGCCTGAACCCTTTATGATCAATCAGGCCCAATTCCCCATTGTCAGAAATCGCAATTAAGAAAAAAAGAATCGCGCTCGAACATCGAAGATAGGCTCAACATTGGCAATGGTCGAAGGGGAGTAAACCACGACGGCGGCGGAGGCGGGAGCCACGATGGCAGCACTTGGTCGATGCTAGGAGGAGGATGCGATTTTAGGCATCGCGACGCTAGTGGCAGCTGGTAGCTGCTATGTGGCTTTGCGGTTTGGTAGTTGTCAATGGTGGAGGCGTAGGTGTTTTTTGCTTTCGATGATGCTATGAAGGCATTACAATTGGTGGCGAGGATGTTGTGGCAATTGGAAGTTAGGGCTTGCGGCAGGTGATGGTTAGGGCGATGTATGGAACAACGTCGTCTAGGACATAGTAAATTCTGCATTCGTCATTTCGGTGAGTTTTATACTCACAATTATATCGACATTTCTTTACAAGTTATACATATTTATCCCGATAATTGATTGCATAGCTTGGTTGTATTGATTGTGATTATTGATTGAATTATTTGGTTGAACAAATTATTGGTATATTAGTTTGGGATAATTGTTGTTGGGATGTTAGTTGGTTGTGTTGATTGGATGATCAATTTGTAAATGGAACTCTATCCAATTGCGATTTGAACTATATATATATTTGTAAGTCGATATGTGTATATTTTATAGATGACCGGAGTGGTGACACTCGATTCAGGTCACGTGATAAATTCATAGTGTTGATTAGATGATTAATATTCTTGGAGTAATTTTACTCCATAATTAATATATTTAGATATTTATTTACTCTATTATTTAAAAAGTGTTTGAAAAGCTTTGAAAATTATTTAAGGGTTTTAAGATTTTACTCAAATTATTTTATAAATATTTTACTAAATTTTTTTAATTTAGCTATTTTCAAATTTAAAAATATATTTTTAATTATAAACACAAATATGGTTTTCTTTTGGTTATAAAAACCTTTTTTAAATCAATATTATAATATATTATAAGTTTGGAATTGTTTTAAAGGCAAAATAAAGAATAGTGCTATTTTCTAAAATATAATATGAAAGTAATAATTTTACTTTTAAGTGATAATTATTATAAAGGTTATTTAAATATTCTAGAAAGAGTTTTCAAACCTTGGTAAAATATCGAACTCTTTTTATGAGACAATTAAGTGATTTTGGATATGTTTTGAATAAATAAAAATCTCTTTCTATAATATGTGAATTTCGATTATGGTATAATTTAAAGGAAAATGTCTTAATGTTAATTGGTTTTGTATAAAGTGAAGACTTTGAATTATATTTTATATTTATTTTGGGAGTTTATAAATTAAATTTTAAATAGAATTTCATTATGGTTATCTTTATAAGTTACGCTTAATTGGTAAGGTGATTATGAATGTTTTATATGCATATAAACAAGGATTTAAAAGTAGTTATAGTACTAAATCCTTATTTTTGGTATTATATAAATAGTGTGAAATTATGTAATATATAAATGGTTATTAGTTTTATTAGTTTTAGAATATAAAAATTGGTTGAAGTAAAGTTTTATTTAAAATTATTAATTTACTATAACGATAGCTATAACTAGTTTTAAATAGTTATTTAAGAAGTTTGTATATTTCTAAAAGTAAGAAATATTTTCTATTTTACGTTATTGGCATTTTAAAAGTTATTTTATAATCAATAAGAATAAATAAGAGTATTAGATGTTTATTCTACATATTTGTTTAAATGATATTGTACTACACTTTTATGATTTCTTATTTTTTCCACATTGATTTTGCTGTTATCACAAATTCACCGTTAGATATTGATTTGATTAATTGCTTTTCATGTGATTTTAAATGGCGATGGAGTCTTTCTATTTGAATTTTTGATATTACATTCTGTATGGCGAGGGATTTAAATAAATGGAGCTATAATTTTGTTTTGGTACTTGGCTTTTGGTAATATTTCTCTGGTTATTCTTTGGACTTGTTATATAGAATATTTGGATATTAAGTGTAGCTTATGAGCAGTGAATAAACAGTTGAGTACCACGTAGTGGTATGAGACACTGTTGTGATATTTTTTCGATTATTCCTTGTAAGTTGATAGCACTCACATGACAGGAATAGTATCATAAGATTGTACTTACATGAGATGATGCTCATATGTGTGAGCAGGGTAGGTGCCCTTATATTTATTGATTTTGTGTGCCACTATCATGATGTAATCTAGTTGTTGGCATTTGAGAGCACCGGATGGCTAGAATCCACACTAGCAGCCTGACCTTGGGGTCGTTCCCCAGATCCACGACACCTTTATTGGATATTATATTTGATGTGCATCACATGATTTGAGTTAGGTAACACATAAGGTAGGTTCCCTATAGTGCCTTGAGTCGCATATGCCAGCAGTCTGTTACCTATAGGGGCAAAACATGATCATGACTGAGGCTATGCGTAGACAAGCCATTGGTGGATAGGTGCAACGACTGTAATAGAAAATGCAGTTAGGTGACCCTGGGCTCCTAGAGTGGGCATACGGCCATCAGCCGCCCTTTTGGTTCTAACAGAGTAGTAGATTGGCATATACTATTGATACACCTCACTTAAGTATAGATATGGGTTAGGCGACCTAGGGTTATGTGACCCACATATTGATGTGTATATAACTCTACTTGGGACTTTGTGTCTATCGTACAGTCATTCTACGCCATGATATATTTTGATTTTTTTATATATGAGGAGATGATATTATATCTGAATAGGTGTCCAGAGTATAGTGGATTCTCATATCTTTGATTATACTAATAGAATGCCTATCCTATTATTTATGTTGATGATGATGCTTTATTATTGAGATTGAGAGACATATTCAGGCAATGCTGTATTCTAGCTTGATTATACTTCATGACATCTCACTATAGATGATTTCTAGATTTTGTTGATGATGATTTTGAATATTGATGATCCACTCATTTGATATTGTTTCCTTAATTTACTACTTGACTTGATTTATATGAATGATGACATCTTTGTGCACGCTTTGATTGATGTCTTCCATATTAGGGATGTATTGATATAATGTTGTTGCTTCTATCACTCCATGCATATATATATATATATATCTGTGCGTGTGTATTTTGTGTATGTCCTCTTGATTTTTATATAGTTTGAACCGTGTTTTATTTATATAATACTCAGGTCAGTCGGTGACATTTCAAGTTCAGGGACGATGTGACCTTCTTGTGTTTTTTGGGCATAGAGGGGACTATATATTTAGTATTGTAGATTATCACCCTTTATTGTCTAGTCTCTTATATGTGTATTATTTTAATGTATATTGGATATATGTTGTATATTTTATATTATATATATTATTGCTGGGATATTGACTGTGTTCTCTGATATTTGCTGCATATGGTGTATTGTTCTATCCAGGTGGCACACATATTTATTGCTTTGTGCCGATACTGTATACATTTTGTGGTGAGTTATATCCAATGGTTAAATACATACCAGTGTTAGCCTAAGGGAATATTGACATCTACCCTATATACCCTCATTATATGTATCATCTGACTATATTACATAGTACTACTATTGGATAGCATGGGTATAGAGGTGGGGTGTTTCAACTCAGCATCGTTTCTCTAACTCTCTTCTCTCTCAGTCTTTGTAGAAAAGTCATATTGCTTATACGTACTTATACTTTGTGAAACCACTCTCTTTCTCTGTATTTCTTCATGGATTTAAAATCAACTAAAAATTTAGAGAGTTTATGTTCGACACCATATCATTTTCTCTTTATTCTTATCCCATTCCTCAAAGGAATCAAAGAAATATTACTCCTAGATGTCTATAGAAAGTTGTATTGAAGATTAATTGAAATTATGATCGGAAGATTCGATTCCTTGTAGCTATTACTCTACTAGTTGTTTGTAAAGATGCATCCACCACCTGTAGAAAGTCATGATTGTACAGGTGTGTCTTGCTACATATGGAAAGTCAGGATATGTGTTCTTGCTACCTGATTCAAAGTCAAAAAGGTTTAGGTGTATCCTGCTATCTGTGGAAAGTCAGGATTGGGGTTATTAACCATCTAATTCAAATACAAGTTGCAAAGGTTTGCTTGCTACCCTTGTGACACCCCACCTCTATAACCACGCTAGACAAGAACACTACGGTGTAATGCTGTCGACTAGCGTGGAGAATAAGGATGTAGAGGAGCGACCATCCGTGTAATTTCTTTGTGCGAGCGCTGATATGTCAGATAGTAAACATGCATTTCATTTAAAGAGGAAATCCGACATACCGATACAAACTCAAAGCTATCACACAGTGGCTATATATAATCTTCGAAAAAAAACATAGAAACAAACATAACATAAATCAGTCACAGATATCCATATCACAAAGGCGGAAAAAGATATGAATATATATATAACACATTAAAGTGTACATCAGAGTAGTGGTCAAAAAGATCCACGATAATACAAAAGAATAGCAACATGTGCTATACAAAAGAATACATCTATGAGTCGATATCTTAAATGTATACAACAAAAACTACTAATCTATGTAGTTTGCCAAAAGTCAGAGTAATAGATCCCTGGAGAGAAATCAAGCAGAAGCACCTGTAACATCTCGGTCTGACCCGAGTATTATTTCATAAGAAAATAATAAACGGATTAGTCTAGCTATAAATATCAGATGACATGATATAGAATAAGAGATATGGCATAAACATATAATAACCATAATGGCATACTACTATAAGTATGAAAATGATAATCAACAATAGATTAATCAATATCACAAGAATCTTCTCAAAGATCCAAATCCACAAAAAGGTAATGACACACGAATTCACCAATGCACAAAAATTGATAAAACATATCAATGAAAATCACGAAAATTGGTGAAGCACAAATTCCAGAAATCAACACACGAAATCCAGAAATCACAAAAAAGGGGGATGCATATCACACGAACGGGAGCATGAAAGCTCACCAACATATGTATCACACGAATGAGAAGCTATCTCATGGAAGCTAACCATTAATTTTTGAACACACGAACGGCCCGAAGACCATGGGGCGCTACCCCACATATGTGAGTAGAAACATCACACAAACGGGGTCTAGTCTCCCTCGCAGACAAAGAGACATCGCTCAATCGCTAGTCTAAATCACAAAAATGATCGTCATGATCATTAAGAAGTGTCAATTACACTAAGCTAGTAAATATATGAGTTTAGCTTCATGTCCCATAACCACTAGCTTAACTTAAATATTTACGAACAAACTATAGATCTTCACTAGGAAATTGTCACAAAAGGTTCAATCGAACAAGTCCAAGAATTAACCGACGAAGTAAACGCAAGTGTTTCATACCACATGTTTTTCTAAGCCGTTTAATTAGATTTCTCATCCGAGTGAAGTAAAGGCTTGTATATACTAATAGATTGGAAAACGGTTTTGGAAAAAGAGCTTTGTAATAAAATAGAGTTGAAATTGTTTTGGTGAAAGAGTTTTGATATTTACTACTAGTATTGAAACCTTTATATTTTTAAAGTGACAAGTCACAAAACGATTGTTGGAATAAATCGAATCACAAAAGTCCACATTCGATGACGTGAATAAAAGCCAAAGAAATCAATTCCAAAACCATCAAAGTGGAAGTTCCCCTGCGAAATAACAAAATTCAACACAGGAAATAGGCGCGACCTAAAACGGCGCGACCTAACACGGTGCCACGAGCTAAAAGGGGGTCAACGACCTAACTCGGTCGAGCTAGCAACAGGGGGGTGCGACCTAACAAGGTCGAGCTAAAGAAAAGGTGTCGAGCGACCTAACGTGGAAACAGGTCGAACGACCTAAAGGTAGAACGACCTAAGCACAAACAAGCCGAGCGACCTAGTGGAATCGAGGTCATGCGACCTAACAGAACTGAGGTCATGCGACCTAACGGAGAGCATGGTGCTACGACTTAAGGAAAAGAGACGAGCGACCTAAAGAGTTTACGACTTAACGAAAGCAGGCCGAGCGACCTAGGGACAGAATGACCCAACGAGTCACGACCTAATGTGGCGCGACCTAAGCCCTAGCGACCTAAGGAATGCAAGCGACCTATCGGTGCCGAACGACCTAAATACGTGCAGGAAGGGCCAAACGACCTAGTGGCACGAGCTATGGCCGAGCGACCTAAAGGCTAACGACCTAGCCGAGCGTTCTACGACCTAAGTGCTAGTGACCTAGATGCGAACGGGCTAAATTTACAGTGCGACTTCTCCCCTCTCTGGCCGAATGACCTAAGTGCAGGAAAATGCTAACAACCCGAAAATTTTGGGTTTTCCACCAATTCAATCCACACCAATAGCAAATGCACATATAATAGTGATAGGGATTCATACCCAACAACCATAGATAGTCATAGACAAGAATGTGAGATAAAAATCTCACCTTTTCACGAAATTGATGATGGAGAAGCTTAAAAGTAATGGAAGAAGCTTGAATCCAATGTCTTCACTTTGAATTTGGAGTTGAATGATGGATTTGCAAGAGAACTTGAGCTTGGAGTTTTAATTTCCCATTCCCTCCTCCATTTTTGATGAAACTTCAAGTGTTAGGAAATGAAGAATGAATTAATGAAGAGGAGAGGGGGTTGGGCTGAGTTAGTAAGTAACAAAAAGGGTTCAGCCCAAACCAAAGCCATAAGTGAAAAAGTGGCGAAAATTCCACTAACTCCAAGCATATCAAAGTTTATACTCAAAAAGATCGCAAATGTCATTTTGAACTCAATGGAGGTGGTTTCGAGTCCTAATTTGACCGTATGCAAAAAGTAGCCTTTCGGACTAAAATCCGACTGATGATAAAATATTTAAATAAAATATTTAAATATAAAATCGATAAATATGCGGGTTGTTACAGACTCCCCTCCTTAAAGAAATTGCGTCCTCGCAATATATTAGATGGAAATAAAAAGTAACAACCATAAAAGCATATTAACACAAAAGAAATTTGAAATAAGAAGTAAGTTCACCTTAATGAGCATGAGAAAGTAAGTCCGGATGTGTACGCTCGATGAATTCTCTAGATTCCCAAGAGCAATCCTTAGGATTTGAGGACCATTGAACTTTAACAAGCGAGACATCTTTATTTCGAAGTTGTTTGACCTTCGAAGCAATAATTCGAATAGGAGGCTGCTCATAAGTTAAATTAGGCGAAACTTCAATCTCTTCCGCAACACTGGGCTCAAGAATAGAATCGGAATCCCGAAGGCACTTCCGTAATTGAGAAACGTGAAACACGTCATGCATGGCAGAAAACTGAGCCGGTAATGAAAGGCGATAAGCCATGGAACCAATACGTTCGGTGATAGGAAATGGCCTAATATATCGAGGCGCTAACTTTCCCGATCGACTGAAACGTACAACGCCCTTCATAGGGGAAACACGAATAAATACAAGATCTCCAACAGAAAATTCTAATTTCCTTCTTCGATTATCGACATAGGATTTTTGTCTATTATGGGCTTCTTTCATCCTATGACGAATAAGATCAATCTTTTCTGTGGAATCTCGAATAAGATCTGGACCTAAGACCAGCTTCTCACCGGCCTCAAGCCAACAAGAATGTGACATCCCGGAATTTTAAGCAATATCAATTTAATAATCTATATTAAATATTTAATTTATTTGATATATAATTGCTAATAGAATATGAATTGAATTAATAATTTTCTTTTAAATGAATATTTAACTGATAATTATCTTTTAAAGGCTAATAAATTGTTTTCTATTTATTTATATATATATTTGTATATATGGTAAGTAGTTAAAGTCTGTTTAAATTTTAATAGATAAGGATATGCCTTCAAACTCTAATCTTTTAGTAATTTGGAAAATTTGATTAAATTCAATATTTAATAAATAATCAGTTAGCTTTAGAATATACGCAGGATTTAAAAGTTAAAATTGTTTAAATGGTTTTAAATTAAATAAAAAGGTTTGTTGTTGTTTTTAGAGTATAGCTTAATAAAATTAGTAATTAAGTGATAAATTCTTTTATGAATTATTTTAATGTAATAATTAGCTTTATTTATAATATGATGTCTATACAAGTAGGTTTTATTATAGATAAAAATTGTTATATATACTGAAAAAGAAGTTATGCTTTTACAAATTATATAAATCCCTCATATTAACAATAATTATAGATAACAAAATATACCTTATAAATATTTAAAGTAAGTATAAATAAAATAATAATAGGTAATTAATTATTTGATAGTTTGAGTTTTTAAAATAAAATATAAACACACTTATGTTAGAGATAGAAATAATTATGCAAGCTAACCATAACAATAATCATAACAATTACAAAGTAAAAACTTGAGTAGAATACTTTATACTCTATAGCAATTTATACTGGCAGGTAAGTAAAAATCACTTAAGTACAAAATGAGTAAAGGCAAGTAAATGTTATTTCTATAACATGGTATATGGTGCAGGCAGTAGAACCATCTATTCACATACGAATAGAATTGAGTATGTATGCTTAGCATCTAAGAATAAACCAGGTAAGACTAAAAATATCTATGTGCTAAAATAAGATAAGGTTGAGACATATAGTACATTAGCATTTAATGTTTCCCATCCTAGCAAAGCAAAGCCTGTTCTAAATATATTTTCAGCCCCCAAAGTGGAATAAAAATCTCTGAAATTTTGTGTACTTAGACAGTAAACAAATATGTATGCTTGTTTATTTATCAACTTGCTTCATTTTATTTCGTATACAAAAAGCTTAGCAATTCTAAGCTTAAACAAAGATAACCTGAAACAAAATAAGAAAAGCCCAAAAATATTTCAGTTTCAAATCAAAAATAGAAGCATCTCAACTACAACAAGTTTCCAGTTCAAAGTTTTCAGAAATCAAACTAAAATATGCAAGTTTCTAAGGCCAGTTTTCAAGTTCCTGTTTCAAACAAGAAAAGAGCAAGCTTTCTATTTCTGAAAGCCTGGTGAGTAAACTTTTGAATCTGGATTTAGCTAGTTATTTTAATAATCATGATAAAATAAAAGCGATGAAGTATTGTATGCATACAGATAGGTATGAATATGAGTATGAGTGGACTATGCCTGTCAGAGAACAGACATGGTTCTCTGTTTTAACACAACAGGTTTCCAAACATGTTTTGAAATCAAATTCCTTCTTTTCTGATTATTGTTAAACTTCAGACTTTAAACAAAAGTTGTTAGTTTAAACATGGTTTAAATATTAAAAATAGATTTAAGTAAAACAAATCGAAGTTTCTCTGGAAAAACTTGAAATACAGACATCATTTAAAGTATGTCAAAATTTCAAACATCTTAAATCTTAGTTTCAGGTAGGCCATCTTAAATGTCATCAAAGGCAATGATTTTTAAAAGAAGAATCGAGATTTTTAATGAACTATTGATTGAGAAAATTGAAGTCGAACGATTTTTGATTTTTTGATGAATTCGAGTGATCGCCTGTATGAGGGGTGGCATGGTTGGAATCGAAGCTTGTATGATGGACGGGAAGGTTGAGAAAAATACTAGTTGTCTTTCTCGAATGTCGTGGTGGTCTTACTGGTGCGAATTAGGGTTTAGCATCGTGTTTTGCTCGACGTGGTTGTCTATCCATTTTCGATGTGGGCGTAGAACCGGGTGGCACGCGATGATGGAAATGGGTGTTGGATTGTATGACGAAGTTTCAGTGAGTTGGTCAGGTGACCTCGAGATCGGAGGTATCGGAAAGGAAGAGTTTTCTGGCCATGGTGTGTTTCCAGTTGTGGATTGTGGGTTCGATTTTTGATTCGCGGGGGGTATCTCGTTCTGGGTGGACGTATGGGTAGGCGAGGTCAGCATTGCTCTGTTTATGGTCGGGGAGATGGCCAGAGGTGGTCAGAGGGTGGTGCACTGTGCACACGTGCACGTTCGTGTCAGGGTTGAGTGGAGTTTGGGGAAGATGTTGTTCCTCAGAGTTAGACTCGTGTCGTCTGTTGTTTTTCTCGAAGCAGTGGTAGACACGGGGAAGTGATCGTGTTTGGCTCGGTAAATTCTGTTGCCAGGTTTTAAAGGAAGATTTAAATAGGAACTGTTTGAAGCTTCAAGTTTAATATATCTTTGTTTCAAAAGTAATATGTTCCCAGACTGTAGTTGAAGTTGATAAGTTTTAAAATCAAGATTTAAGATTTAAGCATAATTACTTAGGAGGTAATTAAGGGATAGTTAATGAGTATAATTAAATGAAGATCATTAACTTGAGATTATTAAATAATTAATTTATGTGATAAATTTTAATAATTAATTAGATTTATTAATTAAAAATAATCATTTATGGAATGGAATAAGTATAACTACTTAATGGGAAGTAATTAAGGAATTAATTACTCATTGTAATTAGTGTGTTAATTTAATTAATTTGAGTTAATTAATTAAGTTTAATTAATTTAGATTAATCACTAGATAATGGAGTATAATTACTTAATGAAGTAATCGATGGGTAATTACTGGATGTAGTTAATTGGATGATGTTTGTTAATGGAGGTAATTGGAATAAAATTAATTGAAGTTAATCAAGGGACTAATTAAGTTTGTTTACTGAGGAGTAATTAACTAAGGAAAGTTAATTACTGTATGTTATTAAATCAAGATGATTAATATTTGTGATTTGAAGATTTGTTTTCTTAATATAATTAATTTACAAAATCAAATTAGAGATCATTAATTATTATAATGATTGATTAATTTTGGAATAATAAATCAATAAAGAAATTTGTATGTAATAAATTCAATGGGAAAGTAACTAATTTATGGATTTATTCAAAGATTAATCACTATAATTAATTAAAGGACAATTACAGGAATGTAAGTAAAAGCTAATTAATCAAGATGATTAATTGGAATAAATAAGTGACTGATGATTGAATGATATTTGGATGCTTTGAAATATTTGTTACCCCTGATATGTGATTATAAAGCTTTGTGATACAGAGTGCTATGTGATACAATATGTTTGGGTTAAAAACAGTGACACCTGTATTTAAAGTTGATTTGTGTTTCATTTAAATAACTTGGGTTAAGATGACATTGGACTCGAAGAGACCGGAGTCGGGTATTAGTTAATACCCGAAACCACTTCGATTCTTTATAGATTAATATATGAAATCAATAAACTAGAGTGGAATGATTTAAGTGAATTGGGCCATTTAATCTAAGTTTTGGGTACTTAGAAATTGATATGTGGAATAAGTGATGTCTATAACAAATTGTGAATTTGTAAATTGATACGAGTTATCCCGGGTTTTATGTAGTTTTATGCTGTTGTATTCCATGTTAGATGGGTTTACTCACGCTGGTTTCCAGCCTGACCCGGGTGTTACTTTGATGTAATGCTCGGGTCAGACCGAGTATTACAGATTTTCAGGTAAGGACGTTCTGGAGCTCAGGAGACGAGCTCGATGGCAGGAACGTATGGAGTGTATCCCGCTATGATATTGTTATATATTTGGATATGTTGATCATATATGTCCAGTGATTGTGTATGTGTTGTAACTCTGATGTATTAAAATGTAATTTAACTGATACAGTTTGTATAAATGGTATTATATGATATTATATTTGATCCGCTGCGAATGTGAGATTCTGTGTTTTATTTTCTGTTTCTTCTTCTATCTCTTTCTTTTTCCTAACTATCTGGAATTTTCGGGTTCGAAATTTTTGGGTCGTTACATTTGGTATCAGAGCGAAGGTTAAGCGAAAACCTTGGCTCTGGTGGGTCTACTCATCTAAAGATAGGGTCAATAGTACCCTAGAATGAGTTGAGTGTTTATATACATATATATAAGAGCGTACTTGTTATTTTCTTATATAAGGATTTTAAATGATTTTATGTAAGAATATATTTTGATATATATAAAGCAATATTTCTTACTAATAAATGTTAAAGTTATTGGTTGTTAAAAGTTATTGGAATTAAATAAAATAATGAGAATTAAGTGGTAATAGTAATACAACCAAATTGAAATTGAATGAAGATAAATTTGAAATGGATCCAAACTGAAATTAAAATCCTGAATTTATAGAAATGTTTTCAGAATAAAGATAATAATAAATTGGTTTCCAAATATGATAATCTTGGTTATTATCATAAATGGTTGTTGTGTTTAATAATAAGATGTGTATTAATGAGCGAGCAAAATAAAATGTGCTAAGGATATAAATTTAGATGAGTATAACCTGTAAATTAGAACAGATTTAAACTGTGAAGTTTAAACCTATGTTTAGAAACATTGAATTGTTTCAAAGTGTTTAAAGAAAAGAATAAATAATATTGTTCAAAATATATTTGAATGTGATCTTATTTTAAAATAAGAAGTTGTTTGAAAACTTAAAATGAGATCTGTCTTAAATTAAACCCAAAGATGGTTTGAAATAAACTCTAAATGTTGAATTTTAAATTTGGAAAATGAGATGTGATATCCAAGGTGATAAGTTTTGAAGATTATTAATGTGAAGTTTAAAATTTGAATGGGAATTCAAATTGGGTCAAGTTGATTGGATTAAGTTGAATTTAACTTAAGGAAAGTTAAATAAGTTTGGAATAAACAACTTGAATTGTAAATTTCAAGATGAAATTGAGATTTAACTTAGGAAAGTTAAATGGGTTGATTTGGTAGTTAATTATATGTGATCTCAAATAGGATTGAGATCTGGAATGGGTAGTGGATGATGAATGTTTTAAATAAATTGGATGATAGATTGGGTAATATCTATCCTAATATTGGAATTAAATGGAATTAAACATTAATTTGAAATTACTTAAGTAATTTTGATTTTAAAGATAAAAAAAAATTAAACTTGAGAAAATGGGATCACTTTGAACATTAAGATTTGAATGTTTAAAATGAACATGTAAACTGAAATGATTAAGGATTGGTTCCAAGATTGAATTTGGGTAATAAATTGAAATTCAAAGATTTAATTGTTTAAAAAGGGGTTTGAATTATTATTTGAACTTTGAAATAAGTTAAGTGAAGATAATTTAAAATGGGATTTTGAGAATTTAACTCAGAAATTAAATTGTTTAAAGATATTGATTTGAAGATAACTGTTAATTGGATTAAGGGAATAAATCAACATTTGAAAATTTAACTCGAATTTATATAATTTGAGATGGTTTGAAATTGAGATTTAAATTGAATTAGTTCAAACTGAATTTGATTTGAACTAATGGGAATTGTGATTTATGATGGATAAGCATAAAATTCAAATGAGAAATTTGAATTGGGTTAATTTGTAATAAAATTGAAGTTATTCAAATTGGGATTGAGTCAATTTAAATGTAAGTGGAAATTTAAATTGAATTTATGGAAATGGAGATGGGGTATTAAACAGTTTGACTCTGGACTATTTTCAAAATAAATTGTTTAATATAAACCTATTTTTCCAAACTATTTACTACACAACTATTCTTTTTAAACCTAAAACTATCTTAAACCTGTTTTACAATTACTTTGGAACTATTTAACTATTTTACAACTGTTTTATAAACTAATTACTATTTTTCTACTAATTTATAAACTGATTACTATTTTTTCAACTATTTTATAAGTAATTACTATTTTCCAATTATTTTACCATTACTTAACTATTTTACAGCTATTTTACAAATTAATAATTATCTTTCAACTATTTATTTATTTTTAAAATTTTCAAGCTATTTTGTAAATATAAACTGGTCGGAGATCAAACTGTTATTGAGTAAATACCCAACTGAGATAAGAATTGAAGTGATAATCCAAGTGGGGATTTAGCCAAATGTGAATAAGTGAATAAAATTAAAGTGAGGGTGAATAGAAAGGAAATTGATTTAACTGATAATCAATGAAGATAAATACGTAGGATGTACGTATATTATTCTATTCGCATAGAGATTTGATCTAGATTCGAGCACAGAATTTCGAGATAGTATTATCGATCCGAGTTGGGATTTTTCGCTCGATTTTCGACGGCGAACCTGGATATGAATTTTTGATTGGTTCTGGATATTCTCTATCATAGGTGTGACTATGCAAGGAGAATGACGGTTTCTGATCAAGAAACCAGATCTGAGTCCGCACTAGGAAGTCGGGTGAACGATACTAGTTCGGAAGTGAAATTGTGTGATCGAGTGAGTGATCAGATTAATATTGCGTACGAATGATATGGGGACATCGTACGGGTTTGAATGAAATTGGCATTGAAAATTTGTGGATAAATACTGAAAAGATTTTTGAAATTGAAAGTATATTTTAAGAAATTGACAATGAATAAAGGTGGAAATTGATTTTGAAGTTGTAGATAAAAGGTTATAAGATGATTTTTGAAATGGGAAATATATTGTGAATATATGAGGAACTAAAATAAAATAAATTTAAAAATTTATATTTCTATGGTAGAAATTAACTTTATGGAAATAAAATGGAAATTGAATATTTTTCTGAGTTAAAGTTTACTTTATAATAAAAGTAAGAAATTTGGCAAGTGACTTTATAAAGTAATCAAATTTGAATATTTGATTGGGAATAAACAAAGTTACGTATCTTTGTTATATATGATAAAACTCCCCTTATTGAATCCATTGCCAGAAGAAAAAGGTTTTCGAAAGTTTTGAAGTATACAAAGGAAAATTATATAAGTATGAAGTGATTTAAATATTTCCCAAGAAAATTATATATATGAATATATATATAAAAAAAGATTTTATGGAAATGGTTTTGAGAAAAAGGTTTTGGGAACCTTTGAATTTGGAAAAGGCTTTTGATTTTTGGATAAAATCAATTTTGGGATTTGGGAAAGCCTGATTTGTGAATTATCGATTTTGAGAATCGATTTTGTGTAAAAGCATTTATATGAGATTCATACTAGGTGTATGATTTGGAAAATACTATATGTGTATAGTATAAAGTGTTTTGAGATTTGCTCTAGGGAAAAAGGCGCTCCCTTGAAATGAACTTCTCAGGAGTGCCACTGGGTGGCACTGCCTTGAGCCCCAAGGGGGGTTTCTAAAGTTGATCCTGTGAGGAGTCCGGAAAAAACTAGTTCCTGAGGATTATTGTGTAGCGAAAGTCGAGGGGCTGGTGCCCACAGAGGCATTTGGGTTATGCTGTGACGACAGTGTAACTCGATGTCGCTGCGATCTACTGCAGACCATAGCGAAAGTCGCGTGAGCCGCTGAGAGCCAACAGTCTATGTTTGATTTTACATCGGTAGACTGTGACACTATGGTAACATAGCGAAAGTCTTGTGAGCCGCTGAGAGCCAACAGTCTGCGTTTGATTTTATATCGGTAGACTGAGACCTATGTAGGAGTGGAGAAGTTTCATTTTGACAGCGAAAATCGTTTGTGCCGCTGAGAGCCAACAGTTACATGGACTTTTGCTGCGACGGCAACGTAACCCTGGATGTAACTGCGATCTGTTGTGGGTTCTATGGTGTAATCAGTTACATGGACTTTTGCTGCGACGGCAACGTAACCCAGGATGTAACTGTGACCATGGATGGGAGTGATGATCTCCAGAGCATTTTCACCAAAGATATTTCCTCTATTTTCGAAACTGTTTCTTATATTTTCAATAAAATTATTTTCCGAATATTTTCACTAGATGTTGAAATGGGTCTGCTGAGTACTTACAGATTTTCAGTCCTACGCCTGATCAACGTATGACCGAATTTCTGTAAGAACGAGGATGGACTTGTCAAAGCATCGAATTATAAAAGTATTTTTATAAAACTGTTTTAGAAATATTATATAGATTTTTAAAGTAGTTTAATAATGATCAAAGAAAATTTATCTGATTTTAAGCATTTTAATAAATCTGGCTTCATTCCTTTTCGAGGACGAAAAGATTCAAAGGGGGGAGGAATGTGACATCCCGGAATTTTAAGCAATATCAATTTAATAATCTATATTAAATATTTAATTGATTTGATATATAATTGCTAATAGAATATGAATTGAATTAATAATTTTCTTTTAAATGAATATTTAACTGATAATTATCTTTTAAAGGCTAATAAATTGTTTTCTATTTATTTATATATATATTTGTATATATGGTAAGTAGTTAAAGTCTGTTTAAATTTTAATAGATAAGGATATGCCTTCAAACTCTAATCTTTTAGTAATTTGGAAAATTTGATTAAATTCAATATTTAATAAATAATCAGTTAGCTTTAGAATATACGCAGGATTTAAAAGTTAAAATTGTTTAAATGGTTTTAAATTAAATAAAAAGGTTTGTTGTTGTTTTTAGAGTATAGCTTAATAAAATTAGTAATTAAGTGATAAATTCTTTTATGAATTATTTTAATGTAATAATTAGCTTTATTTATAATATGATGTCTATACAAGTAGGTTTTATTATAGATAAAAATTGTTATATATACTGAAAAAGAAGTTATGCTTTTACAAATTATATAAATCCCTCATATTAACAATAATTATAGATAAAAAAATATACCTTATAAATATTTAAAGTAAGTATAAATAAAATAATAATAGGTAATTAATTATTTGATAGTTTGAGTTTTTAAAATAAAATATAAACACACTTATGTTAGAGATAGAAATAATTATGCAAGCTAACCATAACAATAATCATAACAATTACAAAGTAAAAACTTGAGTAGAATACTTTATACTCTATAGCAATTTATACTGGCAGGTAAGTAAAAATCACTTAAGTACAAAATGAGTAAAGGCAAGTAAATGTTATTTCTATAACATGGTATATGGTGCAGGCAGTAGAACCATCTATTCACATACGAATAGAATTGAGTATGTATGGTTAGCATCTAAGAATAAACCAGGTAAGACTAAATATATCTATGTGCTAAAATAAGATAAGGTTGAGACATATAGTACATTAGCATTTAATGTTTCCCATCCTAGCAAAGCAAAGCCTGTTCTAAATATATTTTCAGCCCCCAAAGTGGAATAAAAATCTCTGAAATTTTGTGTACTTAGACAGTAAACAAATATGTATGCTTGTTTATTTATCAACTTGCTTCATTTTATTTCGTATACAAAAAGCTTAGCAATTCTAAGCTTAAACAAAGATAACCTGAAACAAAATAAGAAAAGCCCAAAAATATTTCAGTTTCAAATCAAAAATAGAAGCATCTCAACTACAACAAGTTTCCAGTTCAAAGTTTTCAGAAATCAAACTAAAATATGCAAGTTTCTAAGGCCAGTTTTCAAGTTCCTGTTTCAAACAAGAAAAGAGCAAGCTTTCTATTTCTGAAAGCCTGGTGAGTAAACTTTTGAATCTGGATTTAGCTAGTTATTTTAATAATCATGATAAAATAAAAGCGATGAAGTATTGTATGCATACAGATAGGTATGAATATGAGTATGAGTGGACTATGCCTGTCAGAGAACAGACATGGTTCTCTGTTTTAACACAACAGGTTTCCAAACATGTTTTGAAATCAAATTCCTTCTTTTCTGATTATTGTTAAACTTCAGACTTTAAACAAAAGTTGTTAGTTTAAACATGGTTTAAATATTAAAAATAGATTTAAGTAAAACAAATCGAAGTTTCTCTGGAAAAACTTGAAATACAGACATCATTTAAAGTATGTCAAAATTTCAAACATCTTAAATCTTAGTTTCAGGTAGGCCATCTTAAATGTCATCAAAGGCAATGATTTTTAAAAGAAGAATCGAGATTTTTAATGAACTATTGATTGAGAAAATCGAAGTCGAACGATTTTTGATTTTTTGATGAATTCGAGTGATCGCCTGTATGAGGGGTGGCATGGTTGGAATCGAAGCTTGTATGATGGACGGGAAGGTTGAGAAAAATACTAGTTGTCTTTCTCGAATGTCGTGGTGGTCTTACTGGTGCGAATTAGGATTTAGCATCGTGTTTTGCTCGACGTGGTTGTCTATCCATTTTCGATGTGGGCGTAGAACCGGGTGGCACGCGATGATGGAAATGGGTGTTGGATTGTATGACGAAGTTTCAGTGAGTTGGTCAGGTGACCTCGAGATCGGAGGTATCGGAAAGGAAGAGTTTTCTGGCCATGGTGTGTTTCCAGTTGTGGATTGTGGGTTCGATTTTTGATTCGCGGGGGGTATCTCGTTCTGGGTGGACGTATGGGTAGGCGAGGTCAGCATTGCTCTGTTTATGGTCGGGGAGATGGCCAGAGGTGGTCAGAGGGTGGTGCACTGTGCACACGTGCACGTTCGTGTCAGGGTTGAGTGGAGTTTGGGGAAGATGTTGTTCCTCAGAGTTAGACTCGTGTCGTCTGTTGTTTTTCTCGAAGCAGTGGTAGACACGGGGAAGTGATCGTGTTTGGCTCGGTAAATTCTGTTGCCAGGTTTTAAAGGAAGATTTAAATAGGAACTGTTTGAAGCTTCAAGTTTAATATGTCTTTGTTTCAAAAGTAATATGTTCCCAGACTGTAGTTGAAGTTGATAAGTTTTAAAATCAAGATTTAAGATTTAAGCATAATTACTTAGGAGGTAATTAAGGGATAGTTAATGAGTATAATTAAATGAAGATCATTAACTTGAGATTATTAAATAATTAATTTATGTGATAAATTTTAATAATTAATTAGATTTATTAATTAAAAATAATCATTTATGGAATGGAATAAGTATAACTACTTAATGGGAAGTAATTAAGGAATTAATTACTCATTGTAATTAGTGTGTTAATTTAATTAATTTGAGTTAATTAATTAAGTTTAATTAATTTAGATTAATCACTAGATAATGGAGTATAATTACTTAATGAAGTAATCGATGGGTAATTACTGGATGTAGTTAATTGGATGATGTTTGTTAATGGAGGTAATTGGAATAAAATTAATTGAAGTTAATCAAGGGACTAATTAAGTTTGTTTACTGAGGAGTAATTAACTAAGGAAAGTTAATTACTGTATGTTATTAAATCAAGATGATTAATATTTGTGATTTGAAGATTTGTTTTCTTAATATAATTAATTTACAAAATCAAATTAGAGATCATTAATTATTATAATGATTGATTAATTTTGGAATAATAAATCAATAAAGAAATTTGTATGTAATAAATTCAATGGGAAAGTAACTAATTTATGGATTTATTCAAAGATTAATCACTATAATTAATTAAAGGACAATTACAGGAATGTAAG
This sequence comes from Allium fistulosum, assembly GCA_030737815.1. NCBI lineage: Eukaryota > Viridiplantae > Streptophyta > Magnoliopsida > Asparagales > Amaryllidaceae > Allium > Allium fistulosum. Next base: position 731,410,646 of record CM060904.1, on the reverse strand, counting down.
TAAAAGCTAATTAATCAAGATGATTAATTGGAATAAATAAGTGATTGATGATTGAATGATATTTGGATGCTTTGAAATATTTGTTACCCCTGATATGTGATTATAAAGCTTTGTGATACAGAGTGCTATGTGATACAATATGTTTGGGTTAAAAACAGTGACACCTGTATTTAAAGTTGATTTGTGTTTCATTTAAATAACTTGGGTTAAGATGACATTGGACTCGAAGAGACCGGAGTCGGGTATTAGTTAATACCCGAAACCACTTCGATTCTTTATAGATTAATATATGAAATCAATAAACTAGAGTGGAATGATTTAAGTGAATTGGGCCATTTAATCTAAGTTTTGGGTACTTAGAAATTGATATGTGGAATAAGTGATGTCTATAACAAATTGTGAATTTGTAAATTGATACGAGTTATCCCGGGTTTTATGTAGTTTTATGCTGTTGTATTCCATGTTAGATGGGTTTACTCACGCTGGTTTCCAGCCTGACCCGGGTGTTACTTTGATGTAATGCTCGGGTCAGACCGAGTATTACAGATTTTCAGGTAAGGATGTTCTGGAGCTCAGGAGACGAGCTCGATGGCAGGAACGTATGGAGTGTATCCCGCTATGATATTGTTATATATTTGGATATGTTGATCATATATGTCCAGTGATTGTGTATGTGTTGTAACTCTGATGTATTAAAATGTAATTTAACTGATACAGTTTGTATAAATGGTATTATATGATATTATATTTGATCCGCTGCGAATGTGAGATTCTGTGTTTTATTTTCTGTTTCTTCTTCTATCTCTTTCTTTTTCCTAACTATCTGGAATTTTCGGGTTCGAAATTTCCGGGTCGTTACAAAGAAGGAGATCGGCATGGCCTTCCATAGAGTGCCTCGAATGGTGCCATACCAATACTAGCTTGGAAGCTATTATTATAGGAAAATTCAACAAGTGAAATATGATCTTCCCAACTTCCACCGAAATCAAGCACACAAGAACGAAGAAGATCTTCAAGAGTTTGATTCACACGCTCAGTTTGTCCATCGGATTGGGGATGATAGGCGGTGCTAAAATTAAGCTTCGTTCCCAAAGCTTTTTGAAGACTCTTCCAGAATTCACTAGTAAACAATGGATCACAATCACTAACAATGGAAGTAGGAACTCCATGCAATTTAACAATTTCTTTGATGAAGAGTTTGGCCAGAAGAGGAACGGTTCGGTTCGATCGAACGGGAATAAAATGGGCGGATTTAGTAAGTCTATCAACGATCACCCATAAGCTATCATGACCCGAACGAGAACGGGGAAGGCCATCAATAAAATCCATGGAAATTTGATCCCACTTCCAAATTGGAATTTCCAATGGTTGCAATAACCCACCGGGCCTTTGATGTTCAGCCTTGACAAGTTGGCAAGTCATGCAACACTTATCAAAGTTAGCAATATCAAATTTCATTCCCTCCCAATAATAAAGTCGCTTCATATCCGCGTACATTTTACTACTACCGGGATGAATGGAATATTTGGAGCGATGAGAATCTTCTAGAATATCTTTACGAAGATCACTAATATTTGGCACTATAAGTCTACCAAATTTTCGAATGCCTCCACGAGAATCAATATCAAAGTCTTTCAAACCTTCAATATCAATTTTATCCTTCATATTTCGGCCAAGAAGAGCCAATTCGGGATCTAGTCTTTGAGCTTCAAGAATGCAGTCTAAAAGAGAAGGATGAGCCTCAAGGCTACATAAAACCAGAGATGAACATAAATCGGAAACACGATCTCGAATTTCACAAGTGGATAAAACCTCGAGATCATTCCATTCGGATATCATCATGGAAACAACCGCTTGTTGCTTGCGACTAAGTGCATCGGCAACTCGATTTCCCTTTCCGGGAGTATAAAGAATATCAAGATCATAAGATGCAAGGAATTCGAGCCAACGCTGTTGACGCAAATTAAGTTCCTTTTGAGAAAATAAATATTTCAAAGACTTATGATCAGTATAAAGTATGAATTTCTCTCCCGAAAGATAATGTCGCCAAATTCAAAGGGCGAAAACGATAGCCACGATTTCTAAATCATGTGTGGCATATCTAGTCTCAGCCGGCTTTAATTGCCTAGAAGCATAAGCAATAACACGTTCTTTTTGCATAAGAACGGCACCCAAACCAATGCGACTAGCATCGGTATAAACAACAAAATCTTGATTCCCTTCGGGAATAACAAGAATAGGAGCATCAGAAAGGAGTTATTTTAATTTCTGAAAAGAAGCTTCACATTTGTCCGACCAAATGTATTTAACACCTTTCTTTGTTAAGCCAGTAAGAGGTACGATAATTTTAGAAAAGTCTTTTATGAAACGGCGGTAATAACCAGCCAATCCGAGAAAGCTACGGATTTCAGTCACGCTCTCCGATCTCTTCCAATTTTGAATCGCTTCAATCTTTGAAGGATCCACTGATATTCTGGATTCGGAAATAATGTGACCGAGAAACTTCACACTAGATTGCCAAAAGTGGCATTTAGAAAATTTTGCTTTTAATTGATTGCTCCTAAGAGTTTCCAATACAATCCGAAGATGCTTTTCATGTTCCTCCTCGGTTTTAGAATACACAAGAATATCATCAATAAAGATGAGAACAAACCGATCGAGAAAATCTTTAAAAACTCGATTCAAAAGGTCAACGAAATAAGCCGGAGCATTCGTTAAACCAAATGGCATAACTAGCCATTCATAAGATCCATAACGAGTACGGAACGAAGTAAAAGGCATACTATCCTCTGCAATACGAAGCTGATGAAAACCAGTATCCAAGTCCAATTGTGAAAAGACTTTAGCACCACTAAGTTGATCGAATAGATCATCAATCCGAGGTAAAGGATATTTATTTTTAATAGTAAGATCATTAAGCTTGCGGTAGTCAACGCAAAGCCTAAGTGTACCATCGGATTTCTTCACGAAAATTGCTGAAGCTCCCCAAGGCGAGGAACTAGAGTGAATAAATTGCTTCGTCTCCAATTCGGATAATTGTTTGCGCATCTCTTCATTCTCCTTATTGGACATGTGATAAGGAGGATGAGTAATAGGTTGAGCTTCAGGTGTAAGAATAATTCTGAACTCAATTGCTCGCTTAGGTGGTAATCCTAAAACGGGCTCAAATATGTCGGAAAATTCACGAACGACGTGAATACGAGAAATGACATCTTCCTCATCATCATTATCATCATCACGAAGATTTAAAGAATATAAAGATGCAGCCAAAGTGGAATCCGAATCTTTAAGAATAATAGAAATTAGCTTTACAGATTGCGGATGTCGGAGATAAATAGTCCGCTCAGGACATAGGATATGAGCTTCATAACGGTTAAGCCAATCCATACCCAAAATCATTCCAAAGCCTAAATAACGCATGACATGCAAATCGACTAGGAAAGGAAAATCACACAAAATAATCTCGACATCTTTACAAAGCAAACTGAGTGTTGCAGATCCACCAACGGGATTCGCAATTCTCAGAGAAGTCATTAAAGCAACAACACTTAAGGAAAAAGTATCGACAAGTTCCTTTGATATAAAAGAATGGGATGCACCCGTATCAAAGAGAACTCTAATAGGTTGATCACGAAATATAATAACGCCATCAAGGACAGAATGAGACATACCTTGACCGCGAGATGTGTTGCCAGGGGCTTGAGCAACGTTTAACTTTCCCTCCTTCTTGCTTGGAAGCTTAGGGCATAGATGCATATAATGTTCCGGACTTTTACAATAGCGACAAGAACTGGGCTTTGAACACTTGTTTGCAAAATGGTCCCTAGAACCACTGTTGTAGCATTTCCAATCACTAGAGGAAAAAGTCTTTGCAGTAGGAGTTGCTTGTTTCCCCTTCTTATTGGGATAAGGGCCTTTGGATTTGTTTGGCCTTTTCCTGTTGTTGAAGTTTGGTTTAGAACCCACCACTTCAACATCACTTTCCCTATCCGCCTCTTCAAGACGAAGAGCGATAGCGATGAGTTGATCGAAAGAAACTTCTAATTTTAGAAGTAATGGCTTCTTGAGATTTTTGTTTAAGCCATAGACGAATCTTTGGTTCTTCTTCAATGGGGTGTTGATGTATTCAACCCCATATTTAGACAGTGACTCGAAGGATGCGACATAATCTGTCATAGAGGATTCACCTTGAACAAGGTCTATGAAACGTCGAGCCAATGCCACTTTCTCTTCTTCTGGTACGAATTTTAATTCGAAGCATTCCCGGAATTGCTCCCAGGTGAGATCCGCTTCATTAATTTCAGAAATAAGAAGTTCGTACCAGTCCAATGCTCTTTCTTGGAGCATACTTGAGGCCACCTGAACACGGTGAAGATCGATAAGATTCATGCGAGAAAAGATTCGATCACATGTTCTTAACCAAGCCTGGACCTTAATAATAGTTTCGGAACCTTTGAATGGTTTCCCACCCAAGTTGGTATAATCGTTGCACAAGCGTGCAAATCCAGACTTAGGATGAGTAGGTTCCTGATTAGGACCAGCTGCTTGAGCATTCTTTACTAAATCAAGAAGCTGTTGAGCGATCATAAAAACTCCATCCTGGGGAGTAACAGTAGATGGTCCGGCTCTGGGACGGCCTGGTCTAGACATTCTCTTCTTTAAGCAAGAGAGAAGAAGAAAAGTTATTCTCCAAATAAATATCAAGCAAATCTTGATAGATAAAACAAGGATACATAAAAGGAAATAGGATGAATCGGTACGAAGACTCGAATTAAATCCTAAGGCACGACACCTAAGTTGGACCTAGGACGATGATCCTTGTTAAGTTATTCTACATTGTTCCAAAGTTTTGCTCTGATACCAAGCTGTGACGACCTACCTCTATACCCACGCTAGACAAGAACACTACGGTGTAATGCTGTCGACTAGCACGGAGAATAAGGCTGTGGAGGAGCGACCATCCGTGTAATTTCTTTGTGCGAGCGCCGATATGTCAGATAGTAAACATGCATTTCATTTAAAGAGGAAATCCGACATACCGATACAAACTCAAAGCTATCACACAGTGGCTATATATAATCTTCGGAAACAAACATAGAAACAAACATAACATAAATCAGTCATAGACATCCATATCACAAAGGCGGAAAAAGATATGAATATATATATATAACACATGAAAGTGTACATCAGAGTAGTGGTTAAAAAGATCCACGATAATACAAAAGAATAGCAACATGTGCTATACAAAAGAATACATCTATGAGTCGATATCTCAAATGTATACAACAAAAACTACTAATCTAAGTAGTTTGCCAAAAGTCAGAGTAATAGATCTCTGGAGAGAAGTCAAGCAGAAGCACCTGTAACATCTCGGTCTGACCCGAGTATTATTTCATAAGAAAATAATAAACGGATCAGTCTAGCTATAAATATCAGATGACATGATATAGAATAAGAGATATGACATAAACATATAATAACCATAATGGCATACTACTATAAGTATGAAAATGATAATCAACAAGAGATTAATCAATATCACAAGAATCTTCTCAAAGATCCAAATCCACAAAAAGGAAATGACACACGAATTCACCAATGCACAAAAATCGATAAAACATATCAATGAAAATCACGAAAATTGGTGAAGCACAAATTCCAGAAATCAACACACGAAATCCAGAAATCACAAAAAAAGGGGAGGCCTATCACACAAATGGGAGCATGAAAGCTCACCAACATATGTATCACACGAACGAGAAGCTATCTCATGGAAGCTAACCATAATTTTTGAACACACGAACGGCCCGAAGACCATGGGGCGCTACCCCACATATGTGAGTAGAAACATTACACAAACGGGGTCTAGTCTCCCTCGCAGACAGAGAGACATCGCTCAAACGCTAGTCTAAATCACAAAAATGATCGTCATGATCATCAAGAAGTGTCAATTACACTAATCTAGTAAATATATGAGTTTAGATTCATGTCCCTTAACCACTAGCTTAACTTAAATATTTACGAACAAACTGTAGATCTTCACTAGGAAATTGTCACAAAAGGTTCAGTCGAACAAGTCCAAGAATTAACCGACGAAGTAAACACAAGCGTTTCATACCACCTGTTTTGCTAAGCTGTTTAATTAGATTTCTCATCTGAGTGAAGTAAAGGCTTGTATATACTAATAGATTGGAAAATGGTTTTGGAAAAAGAGCTTTGTAATAAAATAGAGTTGAAATCGTTTTGGTGAAAGAGTTTTGATATTTACTACTAGTATTGAAACCTTTATATTTTTAAAGTGACAAGTCACAAAACGATTGTTGGAACAAATCGAATCACAAAAGTCCACATTCGATGACGTGAATAAAAGCCAAAGAAATCAATTCCAAAACCATCAAAGTGGAAGTTCCCCTGCGACATAACAAAATTCAACACAGGAAATAGGCGCGACCTAAAACGGCGCGACCTAACACGGTGCCACGAGCTAAAAGGGGGTGAACGACCTAACTCGGTCGAGCTAGCAATAGGGGGGTGCGACCTAACAAGGTCGAGCTAAAGAAAAGGTGTCGAGCGACCTAACGTGGAAACAGGTCGAACGACCTAAAGGTAGAACAACCTAAGCACAAACAGGCCGAGCGACCTAGTGGAATCGAGGTCATGTGACCTAACAGAACTGAGGTCATGCGACATAACAAAGAGCATGGTGCTACGACTTAAGGAAAAGAGCCGAGCGACCTAAAGAGTTTACGACTTAACGAAAGCAGGCCGAGCGACCTAGGGACAGAACGACCCAACGGGTCACGACCTAATGTGGCGCGACCTAAGCCCTAGCGACCTAAGGAATGCAAGCGACCTATCGGTGTCGAACGACCTAAATACGTGCAGGAAGGGCCAAACGACCTAGTGGCACGAGCTATGGCCGAGCGACCTAAAGGCTAACGACCTAGCTGAGCGTCCTACGACCTAAGTGCTAGCGACCTAGATGCGAACGGGCTAAATTTACAGTGCGACTTCTCCCCTCTCTGGCCGAACGACCTAAGTGCAGGAAAATGCTAACAACCCGAAAATTTTGGGTTTTCCGCCAATTCAATCCACACCAAAAGCAAATGCACATATAATAGTGATAGGGATTCATACCCAACAACCATAGATAGTCATAGACAAGAATGTGAGATAAAAATCTCACCTTTTCATGAAATTGATGATGGAGAAGCTTAGAAGTAATGGAAGAAGCTTGAATCCAATGTCTTCACTTTGAATTTGGAGTTGAATTATGGATTTGCAAGAGAACTTGAGCTTGGAGTTTTAATTTCCCATTCCCTCCTCCATTTTTGATGAAACTTCAAGTGTTAGGAAATGAAGAATGAATCAATGAAGAGGAGAGGGGGTTGGGCTGAGTTAGTAAGTAATAAAAAGGGTTCAGCCCAAACCAAAGCCATAAGTGAAAAAGTGGCGAAAATTCCACTAACTCCAAACATATCAAAATTTATACTCAAAAAGATCGCAAACGTCATTTTGAACTCAATGGAGGTGGTTTCGTGTCCTAATTTGACCATATGCAAAAAGTAGCCTTTCGGACTAAAATTCGACTGATGATAAAATATTTAAATATAAAATCGATAAATATGCAGGTTGTTACAACCGTTGGAAGTGAAAATTGGTTTTAAAGAAATGTATGGATTACAGGATTGGAAGAAGGATTAGGAATTTGAACGAGTAAAAAATTCTTGTTTCTTCTCCTTAATTTTACTAATTTTACTTTTACTTTTAATATATTGTAACTCATGATTTTGATTTTGCATTGTCAAATTCTATAATCGTAAAGTAAATTAATAATAATTTTATAAACATTATTCATCCCATCTAATATTATGTTATCCATAAGATCAACTCCACACATTATCAGGGTAGCGCATCATGTACCCCACATTTTGTATCATCGCTTTTTGGTTTACAAAATTTCATAATCTGAGTTTTGAAAAGTTTGATTGGCTGGTAACACAAATGCCCATTTTAACACTTTTTTAGAGGGATAATCTACCACTAGGCTGGCACTTTTTAATGTTAATTATTATGCTTATTGGCCGTGTAAAATGAAATTTTATTTAGAGTAATGGTTTAGTTAAATGGAATATCACACAAATTGAGTACATTAAGCCCTAGACTAATTATGCACAATGGTCTAATGAGAAAAAGGCACAAGCAATGGGAATGAAATTTTATTTTATGCCCTGGATAAAAATGAGTTCAATAGAGTGTATACTTTTAAAAGTGCATATGAAATTCAGAGAAAATAACAAAACACACACGAAGGCACTAGTAAGGTTAAACAAACCAAGATTCCTATGTAACCAACCACCTTCATTTATTTAAAATGAAACCCAATGAGCCTATTTCTAATATGTATTTTAGATGTCAAGATATATTGCACACTTTAATTTCATTAGAATTTTTTTTACTACGAAAGATCAAGACCGGATGATTCGAACTTCACTTTCGAGTGAATGGGATTAAAAGACTTTAGCAATAAAAGAGGCTAACGATACAAGTGTTACGAAAGTAGAAGAGTTAATAGGTAATTTGATGTATATGAAGTTCAGTTGCAGCGAAGAAAGAAAATTCAGGAAAATGAAAAAATTCGCTCACTTTCAGCGTTACAACTGATGAACAAGGATCATACGATAACAATGAAGAGATAGTATTTATGGCAAGGAATTTCTGAAGATATCTTAAGTATAGAAGGAGGAACAAGTTCAGAAGGATGGATAACAACAACAAATCTGGAAGTTCTCTAAAATGTTTCGAATGCGATAAGGCTGGACATGTGAATAGGGATTACCCAACATTGACGAAATCAAATGACTCTCCAAACAGAGGTTCAATCAAAACAACTTGGAATGATTCTGACACCGCTCCAATTAACACAAGTTCAAATTTAGAATATGTAGGTCTGTGTCTTATGGCAGATGAAGAACAATGCTCTAGATAATTCAATAACCCTTAATTCTACTTATTTTTTAGTAATAAATAGGAATATTCATGATAGTACGAGCATATTTATATTCATTATGAAAAAGAGTCAAATTAAATTAAAATTTGAAAAGGCACTTCAAGTAGTAATGATATATAAATTCAAGAATATAACATGTTTTTGAATATACATAAAGAATTAGAATTTTGTTAAAAAACTTATAGTTTTGTCAAATGAATATGATTAATTTTTTAAAATAAAAAGAATTAAATTATTTAAGTAAAATATCTATTTAAAATATTTATTTAAAGGATTACAAATAGAAATATTTTAAATAATAGCTAAGGATAACATCACATCTGGATAATAGTTAAATTAATAAAAATATATTTTTAGAAATGAAAATAGATGAATTGGCATCTTTTCGGCATATAAGTTGACATACTAGTAAAACTATGTTGACACACTCCGGTCTAAAATGGTAAGACTTTTCCAATTCCCTCTAATTTTTGTCAATTAAAATTCAAAAGGACACCTTTATTGATTGTCGTATACCTATTCAATGCATGTTTATTCACCATATCTCATTCATTCATACATTACTTTATTTTGAAATTCAAAAACAAAAACATCTTTGTTTTCTCTTTTCTCTACAAAATCAATGGCTTCATCTTCTCAATTTCTTGGACTCATGTCAAAGGTTAGAAATTGGCTTTACAATGATGAAGAATCAATGAAGCCTTCATTGATTACAACGAAGAATACACTAATGTATTTCGCAAAATTTGATGATTTTTCTTATTATTTACTTTCTCTTTCTATGGAAAATGGTTTTTTAGTTGATTCTACTCAAAATAATTTTTCTTGTTATGCAAATCTTGTCAAAATGTTTATGCAAATTTAAAAGGAAAATTATATCAAGGAAAGGTTGATCAAATTTAGAGTAGTGGGAAAGACACTATTGCTGTTTTGGATGCAAGCTTTCTTGTGAAATTTTGGATTGTAAAAATAGTAGCATCGATCTTTTGAAAGAGGAAATTAATTGTGAAAATTGCGAAGCTTTACATGATCTGTTGATAATTAATTTAAAGTTGTATTTGAATTTGAATGGAAAAATCTTAGACCGAAAGCAAGGATTATGAGTTTGATTTTGCAACAAAGTATAACTTCTTGAACTGGGAATTACAACAATCTTACATCAAGAGTTTGCAAGGCTTTGTTTTCAATTTCTGTAAAAAAGGATATAAATTTAGCACGAGTTATTCTTTTCTAATTTATAGCCAAAGTTGTTTATATACATGGACATACATTTGATTATAGAGTGTATTTGAAACGAATCTTTAATTATATTGAATTGATTTAAGTGGAGAACCCATTGCTAAAATAAAAAAAAATTAGAAGAAAATTCTTTCTTTAATGCACTTCTATATGAGTTTGTACCTTTTGAAACTCTTATGGAAAAAGATCAATGATTGGCCATGTAAGAGGTAAGGAGAAAAGAATGGAAGAGAAGGAAGAAAGTGCCGTGGAAATTAATGAGGAAGAAAAAACTTCTCTTGAAAGCATTGAAAGGAAGAATAATCCTAGAAACTATGAATTACAAAGAAATCAAGAAAAAATTCTAAACAATCAAAAGAAGCTTAAAAGGTCTTTTAGTAAAAGGTTCTCAAAATTTTCAAGAAAGATGGATAATTTCTTTGGGAAAATCATGAGAAAACTTGGTCCCCACTCTCTATTGTCATCTCTTCATTCTAAGCTTTATATCTTATTTTCTATTAGTAGCAAGTTATATTTCCTTTTATTTTTAATCTTGTACTTTGAATCTAATTAATACAATCATTTGAATTATTCAAATTTTGATAATGCATTTTATATTCTCTGGGAATACATGAAATTAAAACAAAAATTAATAAATATCTATCTAAATAAAAACAGAAATTAAAAGAAAAACTAAAAAAACCTGAAAATTGTTTGTACGTCGACATACACAAACTATATGTCGACATACTAGTAACAAATGCCCATTTATTGATATACACCAAAGGCTATGTCGACATATAACAGTTAAAACAATGTTCTATTTATTTCAAATTTAAATTAGTTAGTTAATTATTTTAGTGGGCACAGCTATACATGATTTTAATACTATAAAAACTGTATTTAGACTTAAAAAACAAGTCATCTTCTTCTCTAAAAAACACAATCATTTCTTAGAATAATAATAAAAAATTAACAAAGGAAAGAGATTTCCAGTGAAAATATGAATGAAAACTTAGAGAAAACCTTGCAAAACTTCAATTGGGCACTTCCTATTAATTTTAGAAACCAGAAACATTTGGAAATGAATCAAAAATAGATGGTATATGAACAAAAAAAAGCAATTCACATCCCTTCGCTGCTTTATCGCTTATGTTTTCAAAGGAAATAAGGTATATATTCCAAAGAATATCAGATATAGACAAATAGCTGATGGAGAAATGGATGTTGATAAGGAACTTATTAAAGAATGGGAATTGATCTCAACCGATCATATCTTTGGCCCTAACAAAGGATGGGTTGAAAATCCTTACATATCTTAAATATTAATATCCATAAACTGTTTTTGTTTCTATATGTTTTTCTTTTATTTGTAAACACACGTTTTGTTCACTATATGTATAATGACGTATAAATTAGTCTTTATAATATAAGAGTCATATGTATAATTGCTTAATCTAACGTATTTGCAACGACCTTAAATTTTGGTTAATTGAAATTGGAATATTTAATTGATTTTAAATATTTAAAAGTTAATTTTTAACTTGAATTTCAAATATAACTATTTATTTGATAATTTAATTATTGAATTTAATAATTGGAAATTGGTTAAAATAGTGAATCTTGAGTTTTAAGCTTGTTAAAAATAATTTAAAGGCTTATAAAAATTATATTAATAATAATGAAGATAATAAAACTTTTTAAATTGAATTTGAAAGTGGTCTGTTCAGTTTTAAAAATATATCGTTTAAATTGACATTTAAAAATAGCCTTCCGGGGTACAGTCATGGATTTTGACGAAACCGGTTCCATTGGATTCGTAATAGTGAATTCTTATCGGATTTCAAATTTCATAACGTTTGGAGTTATCGTTTGGCCGTACGGGATATAAACGCGCTGAAATTAATATCGAAGATTTAATATAATAATTGGGTTCAAAAAGCTATCTTCTCCATACGATCGAATTTGGACTCGAAACCTTTTCCATTGCATTTGGAATAGGGGTATAACATTATAAATGTCTAGCGGCATGTCTCGATATGAGTTCGAGATTTTAAGTTGCTTAGATCGAGACATTTGAAATTAAATTATTTTATTAATTAATCAAATTTCTTTTAGTTGTAACTTTATCTTTTCACTGTACCATTCCCCGTTCCAACATGCCACCATCGTGTCTTGTCCCTCCCTCCCTCTTCCTTTTTAAAACGCATACAACTGGTCAATTCAAGCAAAGAAAAAAAAAGAAAAGAATCACGGGCTTCCTTCACTTCCATTCTCCATCTCTCCCTTTAAACGATTCGAAATTGATTCTCGGTTCAAAAAAAATATGTTTCACGCGATCGGATCGATCGCGATTTCTTATGGTCATGTGCGACGAAGGAAGGGTAGTAGGAGGTTTCATTTTCGATTTCTAGATATTCGACAGTGGGTCGCGAATAGGAAATGAGGCTAGGGCTGTGGATCCAAGATCGTGGATTTGCGCGAAGGGAGGAGCGCGATACTTGTTGCGGTAGGTCGGAGGCAAGGTGGTCACGACTGGCGGTTGATGACGCATTGTGGAGGGAGGTGACGACGTGCGTTTGTGTGTAGTTGCTGCGCAGTAGTGCTTGCCCATCGAGCATGAGGCTCAAAGTCGCGATAAGGGTTGATTCGATTTGCTCAAGGCGACAGTAGGCATTAGAGAGGTCGCGCGTGGATTGGGCGTTGCTCTTGGCATGGACAAAGCCGTTGGTGGTCGCTCGCGAGTCAATGGGTAGGTGTGGCAGCGGTAGGAAGATGGAACTATAGGGTGGTGATCGATCTGCAGCTTTTAGGATTAAGGTGATTAATTTTCTTAAATCGATATTGGTGAAATTAATATATATTTTAATTCGTGAATGTTATTAATGCTATCACTAATTTATTCAAGGTCCAAAAATCATGAAGTCGATCACGATAAATTCGTAGCTGCAAAATTCACATTCTGGGAGTGGTTTGGAATTTTTCAGAGTCCGTTGGAATTTTAAATTAAATCGAACGATTTTCAATTTAGTTTAAAAATCTAGATGTTTGGCAAATAAAAAGCAAGGTGAGTTAATCTCACTAAATTTTGGATTACCATAATTAATTTTATATAGTTAAAATTAATTATTGATTGATTGATAGAATTGATAAATTATTATCAGTTGGATGTGGTATTATATATCGTAGTATATATGTATTGGAGTGATTGATATCCCTGCAAATATATATAGCGGATGAGACCCTATGCTCCTCGCATAATAGCGGATGACCCTATATACCATGATATCCTCCTCGAAGTGGGATTGGTATTTTCATATTGTATTAACATCTGTGGATGCAGGGAAACAGGTTGGAGGGATCCAACTGGATTTCTAAGAAATGTTGAATTTAATTTCATATATATATATATATATATATCGATATATGACTTGTTAAATAATCTTTGGTAGATTATATTGCAATTTGAATCTATTGGATGCTATGGTAGTTTTGGCCTGGAATTTGGTATTTTAAAAAACCAATAGTAAATGTTCTGAATTTAAAAAGAAATTTAAAAGAGAAATTGGAAGTAAAAATAATTATAGTGAGATTTGGATTTATTAAAAGAAATGAATTTTGGGTAAAATAAATAGTTATGATTTTAATATTATACGGTAATTTCGTAATATGGAAAAATAGAGATTTTTGAATAATGTAAATAAAAGGACTTTTAAATAAAAGAACTTAAGCGATATTGTTTAAGTATAAAAGGATTTATTTTTAAATCGAGGTTTAAATAGTTGGAAGAATAAAAAGGGAATTTTGAAAATAAAATATGGGATTGTCGTACTAGATTTTAAATAAGATTTTTAATTATAAAAAGGAAGTGGAATCGGAATTTTGTTGGTTTTGAAATACAGTTGGGTTATTTTTTGGGAAAATGATTTAAAAACGAAATTTAAATTAGAAATCGATTTAAAATCGATTAAGTGTTGTGAAACCGTTTTAAACGGGAAATAAGCCTATGGAATTTGTAAATAAGGTTTATAAATAAAGTAAAGTGATTGTCGGTGGGTAAATGGAAGTTATAAATACACGGTGAGGATTTATAAGGAGATGGGTAAATCGACTTAAAAATAAATGGTAGATTTATTTTTAGAAATGTGAAAAGGAAAATTATGGAATTGGGATGTAAATTAAATTGGAAATAAATTGAGAGAGATTTATAAATATTAGACTGGCGATAGGAGTTGAAAAATATATTTTTCTGAGAAGTTAAGTTTATTTTAAAAGGGGATTTTTAAGTATTAACTAGAAAATTTAAAAGTGTTTAAGAATATTTCAGAAAACTAATTATTTAGTTATTTAAAATTGGTTTAAGTATATTTAGTTATAATTAAGTTAGTTTATATTAAGTTAATTATTATTTAAGAATTAACTAGTATTATTATTTTAAAAGATAAATTATTCAATATTATATAATAACTTTTATTTTAAAGAGTATTTGCCTAAGGTTTAACTTGGAAAATTATTATAGAAATTTCATAAGTATTATTTGAAAATTTTTAAATAAAGTTTCCGGGAAGTAATGGTATACTCGCATGGCGAAATCGAAGGCAGTGAATGCCTGCAGTTAAGTCTTGGATTTCTCTGGAATAGAGACGTAACCATTGAGCTGCAAATCCATGGTTTGATACCACAATGGTACTTTCCAAATTATTTTAAAGGTTTCCAAATATCTTTGAAAAGAATAGTTTGTGAATATACTAAATTCGATAAGAAGGTATATATTTTGGATAAAGAGAATTAAGTGATTGAAATTCAAATTGAATAAGACTTAGTGTTTTTCAGTGGAAATGGAATCTGTGATTGTATGATTGTTTATTTGATAGTTAAATAACCGACTATCAAATCTGGACCAAAAATATAACTTTGGGAATATCTAGGAGAAATACGAGGGTTGTATGGTACAGTTACCGTTCGAGGTGCTATACTATACGTATAAAATCATTCCGTTTTTCTAGGATGTTGATAAGGAAATCCGTCCACAAACGGTTAGGAGGTGATCTCTGATCTTATTTTCATTTGTTTATTTCCTAAAAGAACCGGGGTTGAGTTTACCGGAAATATCGAACATTGTCTTGAAGGGACCGGGATCGAATAAGTTATCCGAAAACCACTTCGATCCAACGAGTACATTTTCGAAAGGGAAACAAGAGCATGGAGTCGAAGATGGAGCAGTGAAGTGCAAGGGCTAATCGCTACTAATCCCGAGGATGATTCCAAAATGGATGTAGTAGGAATAGTGCATTCGGTTCCATTCGTACCCAGAACGGACTTGTATGGATGAATGCTATCAGTACATTTTCATCTGAGGACAATGAGCATTCTAAGTGGAAATTCCTTAAAAAAGTAATCATAGCCTCTAGCCTCATCGACTAGGAATGACTAAAAAGAAGGGGAGATGTAGCAAGGCTAAGTGAGTCGCACCCAATCGGGGTATGTTTATTACCTTTCTGGATACCCTTAGATATTACTTTATTTCCACGATACATGGAAGGAGCTTGGAAAAAGGTAGGAACAGCCAGGGTGATAACATATTCGGTCTATCCAGGTTAGGGATAGTCCGATCTTGTGTTGCAGGGGATCTCGGCGTGGTCCTTGGTACACTGTTTCTAGACGTGTACTGTGTCAGGTGGTACCCTAGTGCCTAGTCATTCGTATGGAATCCATTCTCCAAAACGTACCCTTTTCGGTTTTGGTTGTAGAGCCTAGTATGCTGGAATTTAATTAAGGGACATTTCACCAGAAGGACAAACTTTGCAGTCCAATTAGTTTCTAGGACACACATTCAAAGAAATTACTTTCAAGGCCAAAGTCAGCAGAATAATTACTTTCAAGGACAAAGTCAGCAGTCCAATTACTTTCAAGGACATAATTTCATAGGTTTTTAGGCCCTAAAAACTAATTACTTTGCGTTTTGTCCTTGAAAGTAATTATTTCAGAGTTGTGTCCTAGAAACTAATTCCACTTGCTAAAGAGGCCCTTGTGGCTAATTTCCACTTTAATTAATGTAACAATTTTAGCTACTTGAATAAGTATTTGTACTTAGACACTATTATAATATCAGAGGATTCGGTATAAAATGTTTTGGTTCTCGTAAGATAAAAACCTGTCGTGTTTATGTGTGGCGTGGTCTTACGAGATACCTTTGATTTTCCAAAGGATTTTGATAAAATTTAATAATTCAAATTGAGTGTGTTTTTTCACTCTGGTTTTCCAGACTGACTCGGGTGTAATTTTATTATTATGCTCAGGTCTGATCGAGTATTACTGATTCAGGATAGGATGCTATGGAGCTCAGGGGACGAGCTGGATGACGAAGACGTATCACACGTACTTGATTTTTATTCCGTTGTGTATTGTAGGCTGTATATTCAGCTTTTGTAAGGACAAGTTATTATGACTGTCCAGTATTGAGTCATTGATGTGTTGTACTCTGATGATGTGATATGTAAATAACAGTTATAGTTCTTTTTGTATAAAGATGTGTCATTATCTATTATATATTGTTCCGCTGCGATTGTGAGATTCTGTGTTGTTATTTATATTTTCTTCTTCTACCTCTTTCTTCTTTTCCTTAACGATCTGGTATTTCCGGCACTCGTTCGCTCGGCATGTAATACAGTGGACGTATTGATGTCGATTTTGGAGAGTCAAAAATCCAGGCCGTCACAATATTTGTTTGTGTTAATTTGATATATAAGTCTATGCTTGCAATGATACTCATACTTACTTTGAATAACGCTCCATGACTATATTAATGTTTATATAAATTCTATACTTAATATCTTAGTATACATTTAAATTATTTATGATTTAGATTTTTATGATAATAACAAACATACCCATATGTTTATGACACCCCATTACTCTATTAGTGTTCTTTATATTCTTTACAAAGATTATTTATCCCATTTTGGTTGATAACAAAGGAGGGGAGAAAATGTGTAAAATATATAATAGTCAAAAAGATAGGGGGAGTAATAACATATGGGGAGTTAATGAATTCGAAGGGAGTTAAACTTATATTCATCTTATATATTATCTAAGAATATTTATATGGTTGTCATCATCAGAAATGGGGAGATATAACAACTAGATAGATATTGGTACTGATAATTTTCCAAGTTTTTGTATGATGTAGTATAGGAAGTACAAGAATCTATCAAGATATGTTGCAGAATAATCAAGTAGAGATGCAATACACTGCTCAAGGCAGATCAATACAAGAACTCCAATATAAGATCGGGTAGAAGAAGAGGAATCAAGCAGATCGAGGAAGATCAAAGTGGAATCAAGGAGATCAAGAGGAATCTAAGAGGTTAAGAAGAATCAAGTAGATCAAGGAGATTAAAAGGAATAAAGGAGATTCAAAAGCAAGTCTAGGAGAACAAAAGAGACTCAAGGAACAAAAACTGAAAAATTATAAGACAACAGTCAGTCATTTTTATATTATATTGAGTCAAAGAATTAACTGTTAATGATCACATGGAAATCATTTGAATTCTCATCTTTAAGAATCCTTATTTTATTCCCCATAATCATTTTGTAAATTTTTTATTTTGGTTTTACAAGTTAAAAGAATTAGAACAATTTTTATAAAGAATTTGCAATTTTGAATTAGGATATGTCGACAAATCCTTATAGGTATGTCGTCGCTATCCGTTGGATGCAACTTTATATTTTAGATTAATAGACACTTCCTTTCACCTTTCACGAAAATTCACTTCTCTTCATCTTCTCTATGAAAGCTCCGAAAACGAATTTTTAACAATTTTTTTTTCATTTCTCACACTCTCTTCACTCTCACCTTCTGTAGAACAATCCTATTGCTTATACATACATTTGCGAACCCACTCTCTTTCTCGCTATTTCTTCACAAATTTGCAATTTACAAAAAATTCAAAGGGTCTACATTTATTTATCTATCATTTACACTATGCACTTGTTCTATTCTACAAAGAAGTTAGAGATATATTTCTACTGGAGGTTTATAGAATGTTGTATGGAAGACTACTTGAAATTGTGATTGAAAGATTCAATTTCTTGTGGATATCACTATACTATTAGTTGGCAAAGGTACATCCTGCCACCTGTAGAAAGTTAGGATTGTATATGTGTGCCCTGCCACTCGTGGAAAGTCGGGTAGGTGTTCTTACCACCCGTTTCAAAGTTAAGAAGATCTGAGCGAGTATTGTCATTCCTTGAAAGTCAGCACAGGTGTTACTGGTCACCAGATTCAAAGTCAAGCTATAAAGGTTCGCTATCCAACCATGGAAATGCAAGTTAGTTGTAGTGAAATTTTATACGAGGTACATGATTAGATGTTTGGGAATCTAGACCAGTATAAAATGCTTGGTGTTTTCTCTTTATTTTTGTTACTTTTACTTTCTACGTTTATTATATTGTTTCTCGTGATTCTAATTCTGCATTGTTAAATTTTATAATCATAAAGTAAATTGATAATAAGTTTAGAAACATTATTCACCCCTCGATAATATTACCTTAGACTTAAGATACATTCCGCATATTACCAGGGTAGCACATCACATACCCCACATTGGTATTAGAGATTTTTGGTTTTCAAAATTTTGAAGTCTGAGTTTTGAAAAGTTTAAACGGCTAGTAACGAAAATACCATGTTTAATACTTTTGTGGAAGGACAATCAATTGATAAATGACCACTTTATAGTGGTAGTAATTATGCCTATTGGTCATGTCGAATTAAAATTTATTTAGAGTAATGGTTTATATATGCATATGGAATATCACGCAAACTTAGTGCACCGAACCTCAAAATAATTATGCACAATGGTCCAATAAGAAAAAGGCACAAACATTCAGCAACTCAAAGGAAATGAGTATTTTATTCTGCGCCCTAGAGAAAAATAAGTTTAGTAGAGTGTCTACTTGTAAAAGTGCATATGAAATTTGAAGAACATTACAAATCACACATAAAGTCACTAGAGAGGTTAAAAAAATCAAGATTTCTATGTTAACTAACCAGTTTCGGTTATTTATAACGAAACCCATAGAGTCTATTTCTGACATGTATTCTATATTTCAAGATATATTGCATACTTCAATTTCACAATGCAAAAATTTTATTGGGATAGATCAAGTCCGAAGGTTCAAATTCAGTTTCGAACAAATGGGATCGAAAGACTTTAGTAATCGAAGAGGATAAGAATATAGGTGTTATGAAAGTAAAAGAGTTAATAGGTAATTTAATGTCATATGAAGTTCAGTTGTAGAGAAGAAAGGAAATCTGGGCAAATGAAAAGAAGTCACTCACTTTCAACGTTACACCTGCCGAACAAGGATCAGATGATGATAATGAAGGGATATTATTTATGGAAGAAATTTCAAAATATTTTGAAGTATGAAAAGAGGAACTAGTTTAGAAGATTGTAAACCAACAATAGCAATAACAATAACTCTAGAGGTTCTATAAAATGTTTTGAATGCGACATGATTGGACATTTGAAAAGAGACTGCCTAACACCGAAGTAATCAATGGACTCATTGAACATAGATTAAATGGAAAAGAGAAAAATATCATTCATAGTGTAAAACCCTGTAAAATAAATAGTAATTAATTTAAAAGAATTAGTAAATAATTTATAAGGCTCAAAATTGGAATTTGAGCAAACCTCAGAATTTGGCAATGAAACTTACATCATTGTGTTCGTAGCAATTTTCTAAGCAATATTCATATATAAAGCTTCGCGATTGGAGTTCAAACAAAGAAGTGATTAACACTTAAAGTTTTCAGATTGAAAATAATTAAAAAGAATTTAAATCGATTTAAATAATAATATGACATTAATGGAGGAATTAAATCACCGATCCCACCATCGGTCGACAATAGCATTCAACCGAT
Source organism: Allium fistulosum (assembly GCA_030737815.1). Lineage (NCBI taxonomy): Eukaryota > Viridiplantae > Streptophyta > Magnoliopsida > Asparagales > Amaryllidaceae > Allium > Allium fistulosum. The sequence goes on along the minus strand of CM060904.1, from coordinate 731,390,487 downwards.
CGATCGTTAGTGGTCGACCGCTTCATATAACCAGTCGAACTGCCTGGATTTAATAAATAATAATCTAACTTAGAAAATTGATTCGAGCGCCTATAAATATAGGCCTAACCCCTTAGTTTTCTTCTCATATTTTCTGAACAGTGCATTAAAGCTCTACCATTGTTCCTTCTCCACTATTTCTAGAAATTACAAAAATATTATATATATATATATATATACGGGCGTACATACATACATATATATATATATTGGAGAAGGACATGAAATAAAAGAAAAGAAGAGAAGGAGTGAATCAATTCTACGGAAAATGTAAATTCCATATTTATAAATTTTAACTCCACTTAACTCAAATCTTCTCTCAAATCTTGAATTATACTGGGTAAGTATACACTTTCAAATACATATTTTTGGTTGAAAACAAAAGGAGTCAAGTAAGAAGAATTGGTTTGGGTTTGGAGATATGAGAGCCATAAGGTGAGTGGAAAATTATGTGTTTACATAATACTAAATTTATATTGTTGCAATTCTATTTTTTACTATGCCTATGTGGAAACCATTGAACTATAGGCTTAAATAAATAATTATAACTTAAAATCCTTGCCTCCATATTCAAAAATTGTTTAGCTTTATTGAAATGATATATATACATCCTAGATCTGGAAGTTAGGGAGAATAGTCCTTAAAGTTTATGAAACATAATATCGATTGAATTGCATATTTTTGTTAATTGGGTTGTAAGTTGTTAAACTTTATAATCTTCAATTGGAGATGCTTTAATTTGATTTGAAATTTAAATTTCTATATTTTATTTCATTGGAATTGTAAAATATCCATAGAAATTTACATAAGTTGTCCAACCTCACAATTATATGTGAAAAGTGCTTCGTTTGAAATAATAAATGCCTAAATGAAAGAAATGGGCAAAGTAGGGATGTCTTTCCGTAGTTTGTGCTGTCTATTTCAATAAACAATAAAAAGATAATTCCTTGAAATTTCTAATGCAGCAAAATCTCACTTTTTGGTAGTTTATGGAAAGTTACACATATGGTATAAATAAATCCATGGTTCCAATGCATTGTAATGTGGAAATAAATATGTTTGTGGAAGTTACACATAAGTGTATATCCAAAAATCCCTAAATGTTGAAATAAAAAAGTTATAAATAGAAATATAAAAGTTCTCGTTTAACAATTAAATACACACACAGACATGTAAAGTATAATTTTAAGAAATAAATAAACAAACATCAATTACATCATAAATACATATAGCAATGGTAGCGTGCAATTAATTGTATGTTATCAAATTAATTATTAACAAAACTCTGAATACGAATAAGGTAATAAATTAAGGAGTAAAAGGGAAGACACTAAAATCAAGTCAATATGGGTAGTAAACCATTTAACAAATTTAATTACAGGGACCAAATATGGCACTGCTAAAGGAAATTGAATAGGCATGATAAATAAATGTCATTAATAACAATAATGAAAAGGAGAAACAGAGGCCGTAAACTTTTAAAATTGAAAGAAGTCATAGCAAGTAAACAAATGAATTTGAAAAAATAATGAACTTAAGAGGCGTAATAATTTACATAGTTGAAATTATATGGCCTCAATACGTTTGCAACAGGTGTGAATTATTAGGGCTAGCTCAATATTTAGATTAATTATAAATTTCTTGATTTGGTATGGGTTGGGATGTAAGATTAGCAATGTTACACAACTGAAGTTTGTCCTCGATAAAGTGTATACATATTACTGATATGGGACATCTACAAATATTGGAATCATGGGGTATACATTTGCGTATAGGTTTAAGAAAAATATACCAAGGGGTTCATCTCAGATTTGGAATGTTAAATGGCTAGGTACCTTAAGCAGTCAATGGGTTTACTTTGGGCGGAGGTAGTAAATGGCTATTGGGTTTACCTCTGCTCTATTTAAGAAGCCATAAATAACCGACAATGGTGCCTAATTGGGAAAATGGGGTCTTCATCATTTCCAAACTAGAGGTATTAAGTAACTAGTAGCGGGTATTCTCCTTGATTTGCATTAGGAAAATCTAAGCGCGATTTTGGGTGGTGGTTGACACTATGTGAGCATTATTTGATAAACCGTTATTTATGGAGTAGGGCTAGGCATAGGGCCAAGCCACCATCAGTCCTAAGTGATGTTAGTAAAGACTTGAGTTAAACCGTATAGATTACACTTCCTACTGGTGTAGAGTTCGTATGGAATATGCACTGATCTCAAAGTTTGGTTTTTTGTTTGTTTAGTTGGAGGATGGCTAGTTAACCCTTAGATAGGCTTTTGAGAAGCGATATTAATATGGCTAGTTAAATTATAAAGCCATATCTATGAGTCATTGGCCTCCGTAGTTGATGTCGGTTGACCATCGATTACATTGCAAAGAGGTTTCCTTTTTGGGAATATAGGGACATTGTAGTAGGTTAGATATATCGTATACGCATACGGAATTAAATCTATATAAACTAGTGTTATGGATAAAGTATGTAGTTTATCAATCACCGGAACATTTTTCTAACCCCCGCCTCGTTACAACCCACATGATAGATTTAGAGGGACATGATATTGGTACAAGACAGGAGTAGTAGATGGACTGGTCTTCTCTTTCATGCTTTGCACTGACAAGGCAATTTGATATCTAAGGAATAATATTGGTTCCATTGTAGTAGCCTTACTTGGTAATATATTTTATTATATTTTACTATTCCATTGTGAGTTCGTATATATAGCTCTCTTATACACTTATGTTTATTAAGGTGCAAGTTGTTACATAGAACAACGAAACCACTTCAAGTAACACAAGTTAAAATTCAGAAAATGCAGAGTTTTGTTTTACGGCAGATGAAGAACAAAGCTAGATAATTCGGTAACACTAAAGTCTACTTATTTTCATATTAATAATTAGGAATATTCATGATAGTACACGCATATTTAAATTCATTATGCAAACAAATAAATTAAATTAAATTTTGCAAAGGCACTTCAAGTAGATAATGATATATAAATTCAAGAATGAAATATTTTTGAATATACATAAAGAATTAGAATTTTACTAAAACAAAGTTATAATTTTGTTAAAAAATATAATTAAAATTTTGTTAAAATAAAACAAATTTATTTTCATAAATAAATTAATATAGAAATAAAATATCTATATAAAATATTTATTTAAATAAATACAAATAGAATACTTTAGATAATAGTTAAGGATAAGAACACATATGGATAATAGTTAAATCAATAAAAATATATTTTTTAAAACGAAAATAAATAAATTGCCATCCTTTTCGCATGTATTTTGACATACTAGTAGGATTATGTCGACATACTCAAGTCTAAAATAGTACAACTTTTTCAAATTTAAAACTTTTGAAATTCCCACTCATTTTTATCAATTTAAAATGACACCTTTATTGACTGTTATGTACTTATTCAATGCATATTTATTCACCTTATCTCATTCATTCATTCACACATCACTTTATTTCAAAATTGAAAAACAAAAACAATCTTTACTCTCTCTTTTCTCTTCAAAATTAATGACATTGTCTTCTTAAACTCTTAGACTCATCCCAAAGATCAAAAAATGGCTTTACAACAACGAAGAATCAATGGAAGCCTTTATTGATTACAAAGAATATTCTAATGTATTTTCCAGTAAATTTACAAAATTTGATGATTTCCTTCTAATGATTTGATATATTTTTCTATGGAAAACGGTATTTTTGTTAGTTGATTCTACTCAAAATAATTTTTCTTGCAATCCTAATCTTGTCGAAAAATTTTACGTGAGTTTAACTTAGGAAATTTAATCAAGGAATGATGATCAAATTTGGAGTAATGTGAAAGGCACTATTATTGTTTTAGATGCAAACTTGGTGAAATTCTTGGTGCAGAAATAGTGGCAATGATCCTTTGAAAGAGGAATTTTATTATGAAAATCATGAAGTTTTACATGATTTATTCGAAAATTATTTTGAAGTTTAATTTAAAGGGGAAAATCATAGACTTAAGGTGAGTCTTATGAGTTTGATTTTTCCATAAAGTATAACTCCCCGAACCGAGAATTATAACAATCTTACTTCAAGAGTTTGCAAAGCTTTATTTTCAAGTTTTGCTGAAAGGGATATAAATAAGCGCTATCCATTCTTTCCGAATTTGTAGCCAAAGGTGTTTCTAGATATGAAATACACTTTATCATGGAGTGTACTTGACAAGAATTTTTAATTATTTTGGATCGATCCAAGTAGAGGCCCATAGAAAGTTGTATTGAAGACTACTTGAAATTATGATCAAAAGATTTGATTTCTTTTAGATTTCACACCATTATTGTGTGTAATTGTGAATCCTGCATCCCGTGGAAAGTTAGGATTGTATAGGTGTGTCTTGCCACCCATGGAAAGTTAGGATAGATGTTGTTGCCATCTTGTTCAAAGTCAAGTAGCTCTAGGCATGCCCTGCCATCTGTGGAAAGTCATGATAGGTGCTACAAGCCACCTGATTCAAAGTCAAGTTGTAAATGTTTGCTTGCCACCCGTGGAAGTGTAAGTTGGTTATAGTGGAATTCTGTGCAGGGTATAGGACTAGACTAGGATTGGGAATCCTAACCATTAAAAAATTCTTGGTGCATTTTCTTTACTTTTTTTGTTTTTACTTTCTACATATATTATATTACTGCCTGTAATTCCAATTATGCATTATTAAATTTTATAATCACAAAGTAAATTGATAATAAGTTTCAAAGTACTATTCACCCCCCTTTAGTGTACATCATCCTTAAGATCCATTCTACACATTACCAGAGTAGCTCATCACGTACACCACACATTTATCCAACCCATATATCATGCAGTCAATTACTTTCTTGGCTAGGACAGACGTCCATACTCGAATCTGGGAGCTATGGTTACCCTTGGCTCTCATAGATGAGTACATCGATGTAGAAAGGGAAGGAGTTGTGGTGTCCGTAGTTCCCGCCTACCCGTAGGGGTAATCCTGCTCATTTCATGTTGTTATGAGCTCCCTCTTCTTTGAAAGGCTAACTAGAGAAAGAAGGTCTCGACCAACCTTATTATCTTGTCCTATGGCATGAATGGAAGTGTTGGGTGGCTGCGCATTTTCTTAGGGGTGGTAGTTGATGCTCATGTCTCGTTGATGTCTTCAGTGCTACTAGCGGCCTTTGCACGAACGATAAAGTTTCCCACCTCACATGTTTTCTCAAGTTTATTGCCTTTGAGTATGAAAAGCTATTGTTGTAGCATAAGGACCCCCTTCTTTGTTTGTTGTAGTGACATGTTGTCGTAGTCTCTAGGAGCCTACTGATTGCAGCGGATGCATCCTATCTCTCCTTTGGTTGGGAAAATCATCTTGAGCCACTAATTTGCTATGATTGCATCTAGATTCGCTAGCAGCGGTCAACCTATTAAGAGTCCACTATAATAAAATTCACCAAAATCTTAACTGCAAGGGGTTTTGGTTGAAGGTGACTACAAGCAAAGTTATCCCCGAGGTAACTATGCCAACTTCCCCAAATCCATAAAATGCAAGAAGTAGGGCTAAAGGTGGGAAGCTTCATTTTATCGAACACATATTTGAACATTACATTGATCGAGTTTCCCCCATCAATGAAGACTCAGTGCACCTTTATATTCACCACATTCTCTGAAATAACCATAGGGTCGTGAAGGTGGAACCCAATCACTCTTTTATCCTCGATAGTGAAGGTGATGTTTATCTCTTATGCATCAACCCTACAGGCCTTTGGAGCTTGGAGCTCAATTGAGTACATATGGTGGTCTGACCCGAGCTCTCCCCTAAAGCAGGCGTGAGTTCCTATGCTGGTTCTGGCCACCTTCATATGTAACAACCTGCATATTTTACGATTTTATATTTAAATGTTTTATTTAAATATAACGTCGTTAGTCGGATTTAAGTCCGAAATGTCACTTTTTGCAAACAGTTGAATTAGGACTCGGGACCACTTTCATTGAGTCCAAAATGGCGTTTGAGATCTTTTTGAGTATAAGCATCGATATGTTTGGAGTAAGTTGAATTTTGCTATTTTCTATTTGGGCTTTTGGGTTTGGGTTTCAACCCACTAACCCAACTTATCACTCTAACTCACTAACTCTTCATCCATTCACTCATTTCATTTCTTTTAACTCAAGCTCAACTGAAAATGGGGGAAGAGAATGGGAAATAGAAATTCCAAGCCCTAGTTTCCTTTTGTAAACTCAAATTCTTGCTCCAAAATCAAAGAGAAGCTTAGGTAAGCCTTCTTTTCACCTTCTCCATCTCAATCTCTCTCCAATTTCAGAAATTTCCTATAACCTAATTTAGGAAATAGTTGTTTTGATCTTAGATTGGAGCTTGTAGAGTAGAAGTGAAGAGTGGTTGATCTTTTCTTTGCATTTGTGCTTCTCATCTTTGTTTTTGAGTTAAAATGGTGAGTTTTGAACTCACATCTACTTCTCTAGATATCATTGATGTTAGGTATGAATTCCTAACACTTATTCATGTTCATTTTCTTTTGATTTGAATTAGTTTGGTGAACATTTCAATTTTTGGTGTTTTGAAGTCAAAAACCCTAAAAATCTTAGCTTTGATGTATGAACATGCTTTTGGTGGTGTATTGAAGAGCCAATAGGGCTGGGTTGTCGATTGCCATAAACCCCTAGTGCCCATTGCTCGTCCGATCGCAAATTGAGAGAGTATGCTCTTCATTTTGATAGGCTAAAAAACAGTTCCAGTGCCAGTCAGTCGACTGGTTGTAGAAACCGAGAGTTTCTAGGACTGGCTGCAGAAACCAAAAGTTTCTGTTTTCTGGATCAGTCGACTGGCCTCTGTAGTCAATCAACTGACTGCAGGAACCGAAAGTTTCGGGTTTCTGGATCAGTCGACTGGCCTCTGCAGTCAGTCGACTGACCTGCCTGTCTCAGCCTAATTTGCTTGGTTTCCAATTTTAATCGATTCGTGTCGATTCCAATTAGTTGTTTTTGCATATTTGACTTTGATGATTCCTATTTGATTTCGTACACGGATTTTTATAAAATGATCTTTTTAAATTGTATTAAAAGCTCGTTTCTCCAATTTATAATTTCTATTTAAAACACACACACAATTTTTCACTTCGAGCGAAGAGGGAGGAGAATTAAATGATTAAATAAAATGCGTGCTATAAACACGTGTGTTTACCTTTTCAGTTAATTCCGAATCTATTCGTTTGACCATTTTGACCTTTGGGTCTGTTTACCGATGAGATGAGGTGAACTTTGTACTGCTTTGAGTGTGAAATTAACTAATGGTTAGTAAACCGTTTAGTGCGAACGTGTGGTATGGGACTACGTTAACATTTTTCGGGTTCCTTCCTGAGAGTTGTTACACATTCTGCCAGTTAGTGGTGTCCAGTACTGGGTCCCCGGACCTTTACCACTACGGTTTGTTGCCCTAGAGTATTACTTTTGGAGTTGGTCCATCATCACCGCTCGAGTGATATTAGGTTTGTTGCCTTCGGGTATGTTGCCTTTGGGCTTGTACCTTCGGGTTTGTGCCTTCGGGTTTGTTTCCCTATAGTATCACTTTTGGAGTTAGTCCATCGTCACCGCTCAAGTGATATTGGGTTTGTGCCTTCGGGTTTGTGGATCCTTGTTATATAGTACTGAGCTCGAGCATCTTTTGTTTCTTTGACTATTATATTTCCCTAGTGTATCGCCCTTCGGTGTAGGTCCTTTGAACCACACGATATATAGCGATTACCTTGTGGAAACTTGTGTTACCTTTATTGGTATTTGTTATTTGCCTTTTTGGCTTGTTTTGGGATATTCATATCTTTTGTTTATTTAAGTTTCCTATGATATGAGGTGTGTTATGATTCATCTTTTATTAGATGATCTGGTTATCTCTTTTGGAGATATTTGTGGTACTCTATGACCTTGTATGTTCATTATCATTTAGTTTATCTAACTGATTTGTTTAGCTAGACTGACCCGTGTATCTTATACTCGGGTCAGACCGAGATGTTTCAGGTTAGGTACATTGGACTTAGCCTATTTTGCTTCCGCATGGACTATTCTGCTAGCTCCTTCTTGTTATAGCTTTTTGTGTAGTCCTTTCTTGCTGTAACTCTGATATGTATTCTTTTGACTCTCCTGTATATTGTGGTTTGCTTTACCACTTAACATGTATCATTTTGTAAACTCTGTAATGTGTCTGTATATGTGTAATTGTATGTGATGATCCCCTGTTCTGTGATGTGTATTACATTTGAGTTGTTATATTCTGTTCTGATAGATCCTTCAGCCACCTATGGTTTTGTATTAAGTATTTATTGGATATGTCGATCCTTTTGAGAAAGAAAAAAAATGTATGGCAATTGTCGGCATATTCAATAGATAATTAGGACAGGGCTATAGATGGTCGCTCCTATCCAGCTCTATTCTCCGTATTAGCAAACGGTGTACCTAGTAATACTCTTTGCTAATGTAGGTCTCGGAGTGGGGCGTCAGAACTTGGTATCAAAGCTGAGTTCAGAACAAAATATGATAAACATAAAACAGAGACACATATTACGGTACATCAAAGGGTAGTACGAATGTTACAAATCTTTGAATCATCGTGCCTTTATTCTTTCCGTGCCTTTGGGGTAGATAGAATTTTGGGAATACGTCTAGGAATGCATTTTATTCCATAGTATTCCATATTTGAATTAATGATATCTACCTTGTGAATAATCGTTTTCTTATCTTAACTTTCAGCTAATGGCCGGAAGAGGCAGAGGACGACGCTCGGATGCTGGGCAATCCAGCGGCTCGCATCCGGACGGCGTTTATATGTCTACCGATCAGTTTTTGGAGTTATTTAGGAGCACTCAGCCTCCAGCTCCTATTCGAGCATCTCCTCCACGCAAGTTTGTCTTTGCACGTTTGTGCAGAGATTTTTCTCATCTTAGAGGAAAGCCATTCAAAGGCTACGAGTCCGTTCTTGAGTTCCAAGCTTGGATTCGCACATGTGAGCGTATCTTTTCTCGTATGGATCTTTCTGACCACTATCGAGTTCTTGTAACTTCTATCTTATTGCAAGAGCATGCCCTTGATTGGTACGAGCTTCTTGTAGCCGAACTTGATGAGTCTGTTATTTCTTGGACTCAGTTCCGAGAACGATTCGAACTCAAATTCGTTCCTGAATCTGAGAAAGTTTTATTAGCCCGTCGCTTCCTTGAGTTGAAGCAAGGGAAGTCCTCCGTTTCTGAATATGTCGCATCATTCGAGGCCTTATCTAAGTATGGTCTTGAATTCATTAGCACCTCGTATAAGAAGAATATGAAGTTTGTCTCTGGTCTTAAGAAATATCTTAAGAAATCTTTAATGCTTCAGCTTAAGCTTTCTTTTGAGGTGTTGGTTGACTCGGCACTTCATCTCGAAGCCATCGAGAAGGAGTGTGATAGTGGTGATGATGTTGAGGTTTGCAAGAACCCCAATAAGAAGAAGTTTCCATTTCATAAGCAGGGATTTCTCCCTTCCAAGAAGAAAAAGCCTGTTGAATATGGTTCTAACTCTCAATCTGTTGGAACACCTTCCATTCGGAAGTGTTTCAATTGTGGTTCTCCTAATCATATGATTCGAGCTTGTACTAAGCCTCTCTTCTGTCGTTATTGCAAGAATGAAGGTCATCATGTTTCCTCCTGCCCTACTGTTCCTAATGCCAAGTCTGGCAAGCTTTATGTTGCTAAGGCTTCTAGAGGTTCTTCTCAGCCTAGAGGTATATCTCCATCTATTTTGGAAGGTTCTATTTTATTTCATGACCATGGTATTCGAGTTCTTTTCGATATGGGTGCTTCGCATTCTTTCGTACTGAAAAAGCTTGTCGATGATTTGTCTTTAGATGTTTCTTGTATGGTTACTTCATTGAGGATCGCGAATCCTATTGGGGGGTCCGCAACCCTTAGCATGCTTTGTGATGATGTTGAGATTGTTTTATGTGGCTTCTCTTTTCGTGCGAATCTGCACGTTATTTCCTATCTGGAATTTGATATGATTTTGGGTATGGACTGGCTAGTGAAATACGATGCCTGGATTATTTGTTCTGAAAGAATTTTATATCTTCGACACCCAGATTCGTCTACTCAGCTATCACTTGTTCTTCAGAATGTGGATAATTCCGAAATGGCTTTATATTCTTAAGACTCATGAGATGATGATGATATATCTCGTATTCCTATTGTTTGTGATTTCTCAGATGTTTTTGAGCCGGTTTCGGGTTTGCCACCCAAGCGGGCGATCGAGTTCCGCATTGATCTCATTCCAGGCGCGCAGCCAGTTGGTCGTCCTTCCACGAGGATGTCTACAAAAGAAAATGAGGAACTCAAGAAGCAGCTTTTAGAGCTTGAGTCCAAACAGTTGATTCAGTCCCGTTTTTCACCGTGGGGTGCCGCGGTTGTCTTCGTTAAGAAGTCCGATGGAACTCTTAGGCTCTGCATCGACTATCATAAGCTTAACGAGTTGACCATCAAGAATAGGTATCCTTTGCCGAGGATCGATGATATGTTCGATCTATTAAGTGGCGCTAAGGTCTTCTCTCAGCTTGACCTTGCCACTGGTTTTCACCAGCTCCGAGTCGTGGAAGATAGCATACCTCTTACAGCTTTCCGCACTCGATATGGTTCTTTCGAGTGGCTCATTATGCCGTTCGGTTTGACGAATGCCCCTGCTTTCTTTGTTGATCTTATGAATCGAGTATTCCAGGAGTATCTCGATAAGTTCGTCCGTGTGTTCATTGAAGACATTCTTGTTTATTCTAAATCTGAAGCCGAGCAAGCTAATCACTTGAGAATTGTCTTGAGTACTCTTCGTCACCATCAGCTTAAAGCCAAATTCTCCAAGTGTCATTTTTGGGAGAATAAGGTTAAGTTCTTAGGCCATGTTGTATCTTCCGACGGCATTTCTGTCGATCCCTCAAAGATCGAAGCTATCCATAATTGGAAGAGGCCTGAGAATGTTCATGAGATTCGTAGTTTCCTTGGATTGGCGGGTTATTACCGTCGGTTCATTAAGGATTTTTCCCGTGTTGTGCTTCCTCTCACTAGCCTTACTCAGAAAGGCATTCGTTATATTTGGTCTGATAAGTGTGAAGCTTCCTTTCAGACATTAAAGGAACTTCTCACTAATGCTCCTATTCTTGTGGTTCTCGAGGGGAATCATGATCTTGTTGTCTACACCGATGCTTGTGGTAGTGGTCTCGGTGCCGTGCTTATGCAAAAGGATCGGGTAGTTGCTTATGCTTCTAGGCAACTGCGCCCGAATGAAGTTCGCTATTCCACTCATGATCTTAAGTTAGCCGCCATTATCTTCGCCTTGAAGATTTGGCAACACTATTTATTAAGCTAGCGCTTCATTCTCTATACCGATCGTAAATCCTTGAAGTATTTGTTCACTCAGAAGGAACTCAATATGAGGCAACAACGTTGGCTCGAGTTTCTTGCCTCCTATGACTTTGATATCCTGTATACCCCTGGTATGGGTAATCGCATTGCTGATGCGCTTAGTCGCAGACATTCGGCTGTCGTTTCTATGATTCTTGCCGAATGGGATATTCTTGAGGCTCTATCTTTTTGTGATATTCGTGATTGAGCTCCATCCTCTGATTCTCCGATAGTATTATTCAGTTTGGAAGCTCGACCCTCTCTATTGGACCGTATTGCCAAAGCTCAGCGGCGTGATCCTGATCTTGTGCATCTTATTCAGCTTTGTGAGACTGAATCCCGTGATGAGGCGTTGCGGGATTTCAGCATTGATCTTCATAGGTGTCTTCGCAAGAAGAACCGTCTTGTTGTGCCTTCTGATTCTACACTTAGGCATGACATTCTTGATGACTGTCAGCGTTCTATGTATACCATTCATCTTGGCAGTAGTAAGATGTATGCCGATATGCATCGCCTTTATTATTGGGAAGGCATGAAACGCGATGTTGTGAGTTATGTGAGTAATTGCATGACTTGTCAACATATTAAAGCCAAACATCAGCGCCCTTCTGGTCTCCTTCAGCCTCTAGAGATTCCATTGTGGAAATGGGATCAGATTTCGATGGATTTCATTGATGGCCTACCTCGTACAAGATCGGGTCATTCTAGCATCTGGGTTATTGTTGATTGCCTCACCAAATCAGCTCATTTTGTTCCTATTAAATCTAATAGGACTACTTCTTTTTTGGCTAAGTTATATATCAAGGAAATCATGAGACTTCACGGTGTTCCTAGTTCGATTGTGAGTGACCGTGATCCTTTATTCACAAGTCATTTTTGGCAGAGTCTTTAGCAAGCTTTAGGAACAAAGCTTAATTTCAACACAGCTTATCATCCACAGTCTGATGGACAGACTGAACGGGTGAATCGTATCTTGGAAGATCTCCTCCATATTTGTATTCTTGATTTCGGAGGTAGTTGGGAGGATCATCTACCCCTTGTAGAGTTCTCCTACAACAATAGTTTTCAGTCCAGTATCGGTATGGCTCCTTTCGAAGCCTTATACGGGAGGCCATGTCGATCGCCTTCATGTTGGTTGGATTCTGGGGAGAAGCTTATTCTTGGCCCGGAGTTTGTTCATGATTCTTCTGAGAAGATTGATCTTATTCGTCAGAGAATGAAAGAGGCACATAGCCGCCAGAAATGCTACATGGATAAACGTAGGAAGCCTCTCGAGTTCTCGGTTGATGACCTCGTCTTTATTCGTGTTTCTCCTTTGAAAGGGGTTATGCGTTTCAGTACGACAGGGAAATTGGCTCCTCGCTATGTAGGACCATTTCCTATTACTGAACGTATTGGCCCTGTGGCTTATAGAGTTTCACTTCCAGCTCATCTATCCGGTGTTCACAACGTGTTTCACGTCTCTCAGCTTCGGAAGTGTCTTCGAGAATCGGATTCCGTTATCGACTCTCCTGATTTTCAAGGGCTTGAGATCTCACCAGACTTATCTATTGTACAGCAGCCAATTCGCATACTTGCCTCGGAGGTGAGACACCTTCGAAACAAGGACGTGCTGCTCATTATAGTTCAATGGTCCGCTAATCCCAATGACTGTACTTAGGAAATCAGAGAGTTTATCGAGCGATCCTATCCGGGTTTTCTTTCTTTGCTTAGCAATGGTGAGAATATTTTTTTATCTCAAGCTTATTTTCTTTCCTTTTTGGGTGATGTAAGTATGTAGTTGTTACAAATTCTTCTCTAGGAATTGCGCGGATGCAATTTTGTTAAGAAGGGGAGATATGTAACAACCCACATATTTTACGATTTTATATTTAAATGTTTTATTTAAATATAACGTCGTTAGTCGGATTTAAGTCTGAAATGTCACTTTTTGCTATTTTCTATTTGGGCTTTTGGGTTTCAGCCCACTAACCCAACTTATCACTCTAACTCACTAACTCTTCATCCATTCACTCATTTCATTTCTTTTAACTCAAGCTCAACTGAAAATGGGGGAAGAGAATGGGAAATAGAAATTCCAAGCCCTAGTTTCCTTTTGCAAACTCAAATTCTTGCTCCAAAATCAAAGAGAAGCTTAGGTAAGCCTTCTTTCACCTTCTCCATCTCAATCTCTCTCCAATTTCAGAAATTTCCTATAACCTAATTTAGGAAATATTTGTTTTGATCTTAGATTGGAGCTTGTAGAGTAGAAGTGAAGAGTGGTTGATGTTTTCTTTGTATTTATGCTTCTCATATTTGTTTTTGAGTTAAAAAGGTGAGTTTTGAACTCACATCTACTTCTCTAGATATCATTGATGTTAGGTATGAATTCCTAACACTTATTCATGTTCATTTGCTTTTGATTTGAATTGATTTGGTGAACATTTCAATTTTTGGTGTTTTTAAGTCAAAAACTCTAAAAATCTTAGCTTTGATGTATGAACATACTTTTGGTGGTGTATTGAAGAGCCAATAGGGCTGGGTTGTCGATTGGCTTAAAACCCTAGTGCCCATTGCTCGTCTGATCGCAAATTGAGAGAGTTTGCTCTTCATTTTGATAGGCTGAAAAACAGTTCCACTGCCAGTCAGTCGACTGGCCTCTACAGTCAGTCGACTGGCTGTAGAAACCGAGAGTTTCTGGGACTGGCTGTAGAAACCAAAAGTTTCTATTTTCTGGATCAGTCGACTAGCCTCTATAGTCAGTCGACTGACTGCAGGAACTGAAAGTTTCGGGTTTCTAGATCAGTCGACTGGCCTCTGCAGTCAGTTGACTGACCTGCTTGTCTCAGCCTAATTTGCCTAATTTGCTTGGTTTCCAATTTTAATCGATTCATGTCGATTCCAATTAGTTGTTATTGCATATTTGACTTTGATGATTCCTTTTTGATTTTGTACACGGATTTTTATAAAATGATCTTTTTAAATTGTATTAAAAGATCGTTTCTCCAATTTATAATTTCTATTTAAAACACACACACAATTTTGCACTTCGAGCGAAGAGGGAGGATGATTAAATGATTAAATAGAACGCGTGCTATGAACACGTGTGTTTATCTTTTCAGTTAATTCCTAATCTATTCGTTTGACCATTTTGACCTTTGGGTCTGGTTTACCGTTGAGATGAGGTGAACTTTGTACTGCTTTGAGTGTGAAATTTACTAACAGTTAGTAAACCGTTTAGTGCGAACGTGTGGTATGAGACTCACGTTAACACTTTTTGGGTTCCTTTCTGAGAGTTGTGACACATTCTGCTAGTTAGTGGTGTCCAGTACTGGGTCTCCGGACCTTCACCACTACGGTTTGTTGCCCTATAGTATCACTTTTGGAGTTGGTCCATCGTCACCGCTCGAGTGATATTGGGTTTGTGCCTTCGGGTTTGTGGATCCTTGTTATACAGTACTGAGCTCGAGTATCTTTTGTTTCTTTGACTATTATATTTCCCTAGTGTATCGCCCTTCGGTGTAGGTCCTTTGAACCATACGATATATAGCGATTACCTTGTGAGAACTTGTGTTACCTTTATTGGTATTTGTTATTTGCCTTTTTGGCTTGTTTTGGGATATTCCTATCCTTTGTTTATTTAAGTTGCCTATGATATGAGGTTTGTTATGATTCATCTTTTATTAGATGATCTGGTTATCTCTTTTGGAGATATTTGTGATACTCTATGACCTTGTATGATCATTATCATTTATTTTATCTAACTGATTTGTTTACCTAGACTGACCCGTGTATCTTATACTCGGGTCAGACCGAGATATTTCAGGTTAGGTACATTGGACTTAGCCTATTTTGCTTCCGCATGGACTATTCTCCTAGCTCCTTTTTGTTATAGCTTTTTGTGTATTCCTTTCTGGCTGTAACTCTGATATGTATTCTTTTGACTCGCCTGTGTATTGTGGTTTGCTTTACCACTTGACATGTATCATTTTGTAAACTCTGTAATGTATTTGTATATGTGTAATTGTATGTGATGATCCCTTGTTCTGTGATGTGTATTACATTTGAGTTGTTATATTCTGTTCTGATAGATCCTTCAGCCACCTATCGTTTTGTATTAAGTATTTATTGGATATGTCGATCCTTTTGAGAAAGAAAGAAAAAATGTATGGCAATTGTCGGCGTATTCAATAGATAATTAAGACATGGCTATAGATGGTCGCTCCTATCCAGCTATATTCTCCGTATGAGCAGACGGTGTACCTAGTAATACTCTTTGCTAATGTGGGTCTCGGAGTGGGGCGTTACAGCTTCATACCTTCAAAAACATACAATATCTCGGTGTTTATAGCGGTTACATTGTTGTCGTCCACCCATTGTGGCTAGGTAGTTGGATTAGTATCGGCTGCTCTTTGTTTAACTAGTTGTCTTACATATTGCAATAGAATACCTTGTAGGTCAGTTGATTTATTTCATTCTTAAGATGTCAGAGCTTATTTTTGGTGTAATCGCTGAACCGACGGAATTCATAGTACTTCCCATTATCTGTAGGCTCCTCCCTACATCCAAACCGAGGGTGAAGTGGCCGCTGAAATAGCATGCGATATTATGTGTGCAATATAGATGGTTTCTAAGTCACGATTCAAAGTTGCGAAGTTTGTGTACCTAGGTTCAAGCGCGATCCATCTTCAGAGTGCTTCTTAATAATTTCCTATCGACCATTTCTTTGGTGCTTATTCTTTTCCCTTAGGTCGGCTCTATTATTTCATCTGCTTTCCTCATCATTATCAAAGATGTCACCATTTTCTACACTCATGATCCCATTTGCTCTTTGGAGGAAGTCGGTCAAGGAAGAGGCCGGTTGCTTTTGCAACTCTTTCTACATTCTGGACCACCACATCACCCCTGAACACAGGGTGGCAACCATGTTGTTCTTGCTTGCTTATTTAGCATTGATGAACTCTTTGTTAAAGCGGTTCATATATGATAGGATAGACTCATTCGAGCCTTACCTTATGTTGCCTGGTTCACTCGCATCATGATCCTAGACTTTGATGTGATGAATTGAACTTTGAACTCTGCATATAACTGAGCCCCTGAATGTATACATCCACCTTGGAGGTGAACCATTCAGTAAGAGGTCAGTTCGACTAGTTAGAAAGGAAATAAAAGGCATTTGGTATTGCTAGAAAGTTGGTCAGCACGGGTTATCAAGTTAAAAGTGGTGATATGGTCGGGGTCTGTGCTCCCATCGTACTTCTTAATAGGAGGCAAAACATACCTCCAACGGTTGTAGGTACTTAGATATCCAAGGTGAAAGGCTCTTTCTTCTCATCATCCGATAAGCTCTCATCTTAAACATTTCTGGCATGGATAATATGCATCTATTGGCGCAAGACTACCATTTATTCTCCGAGACCAGGCTCCATGTGCCATGGGCAGTGCTGGCCTCTAATTGGGGACTCCCCCGGTGTCTAATGAGCGATGTGTTGAAAGCATGATTCAACTGTGTTGATGGTAACAACCATATGACAATGCTGTTAATGGTTTTATTGAGTTATTTCAGGCACAGTAGCGCAAATATAAAATTTGAATCATGATGGTAATCTATAAGAGTTCAAGAATAGTGAATATATCAAAATAAGTTAAATAAAGGCAATTACGATGGAGAATATGCATTCAAAGACACATACTGGAGTTAAAAAATCTACTGGAACACAACAATATTAAAGAAAACTCAAAGACGGAAAAATGGGTACTAAAGTCTAATATTTTATTTATTGAGACCTTATCGAGTCAAGTTAGTATAGATTTGTTAAAAACCAAAAAATGATCTACAAATCACTCCAAAATTTTACAGAACAACTAAAGTATCATAATGGATTTTTGGGAAAAACTTTAGAATTTTATTAAATTTTTAAGCACAAGAAATATAGAGAAATGTGTCAAAAATACAGAATACTAAAGCTGAAAACCAGAAAACTTTATCTAGCACTTATCTACATTACATAATGGTCAAGCGCTAAGCAAAGTGGCTAAAAATGCTCATGAATAGTGCTATCTTAAGCCATATGTTTGAAATTCATATAACGACTGTAATTCATGAATAATCACTTCATTATTCATTATTCCGCTTCACATTTTTGAACTTTTTGGAAGTTAGGGCTATCCTAATGGCATTAAATCATCAATGTATAAACCTTAAACATCTCTATTAATCCAACAACACTTAGTTCTGTGGAAACTATCAATTTTGCTCTAACATTGCTCAATAAACATATTTTTTGAAATTAAGCTATTAAGTTGATTGTTTTTAATCAAATCCTTTATAATCAATCTAATATTTATCCTAGCCTCTATGCATCTACTAAAATATTATCTGTGAGGTCTAGTACATGAGTTACTTTTCCATAGTGTGAAAGTGAATGTATTGAGACACAATATATTATGGAAGAAATTTGTATTCTACTTTTTTGTATAAGCCCAAGAAGTCGACAAAGTTAAAATCTTGTAGCATATTTCTTAGGCTGTCTATGTTGAATATCTATTTGGCCATTAAGGAAGAATTTGTAGTGTCCTTATTCCTAAGAGAGAAGTGAGGGTTGTTTGTGGAACTTACAAATAGGAGCCTGGGAAGTGGATGTAGGATGAGTAATACGAACAAGTATAAAATCAATTATGTGATTACTTTACTTTTTTGTTGCATTTATTGTTATATTTTTTGAATAAATATATTTGACCATACTCGATCCCAACACCCAACTTTATAATTGTTATCAACGCCTAGTGTTTTACCAGTCGTAATGACAACCGGTTAGAAAAAGATTTAGGCGAGACATGATTAACAAGGAAAAGAGCACTGCTGTAACGACCAGCCTTTTCGACCATCGAAAGTTGACACCAAATACATCCACGGTATTCAAATGTCGAACATCCAATCATCAGAAATGCAGATTGTTAGGGTAAAATAAAAGAAAAGAATAGAGAACAGGGAAATCAGAAATCTCACAGTGGAATCGACAACATATAATATAACAAAGATTATATCTAAAATACCGAGTACATCAGGGTTAAAAATAAACCTTATCAACTAGACAGTTATAAAATTCGGACCTTACAATTGCTGATAGGTATACAATATAATACAGTGGAAAATAGAACACTATGCTAGGTGAATATCCAGCTCTTCTCCAATAACTCCATATCACCAAAGCCAACCAAGGAGAAACTCGATCTGATTTAAGCATTATAATAAAATAACACCCGGGTCAGTCTGGAAAACCAGCGTAAGAAAACTCAAGTAATATGATGAACATATAAAAAATTTGTGAGACCACACCGCTAACGCAGAATGGATTTTTATCCTATAAGAATAACATCCATAGATGAAGAAATGGAAACCATATCAGAACAACAATCCAGCCATGAAAGAATGGAAATAAACAACAGAAACAATCTAAATAAAAGGGTGGGTACTAGTAAGAACAAATCCCATACTGAATGAACGTGCATGAATAGCACCAAATTCCTGACTTAAAAGAATGGTCACAAATAATTGAACATGGAGAAGAGCAGAAGGCAGTTCCCCATGATATTAAGGAAACAATTCAAAGATTTGAATTAACAGCAAGGGAAAGATAAGTTTTTCCAACAACGACTAGGAGTGGCCCACTTACCGAAAGTATACCTCTAGAAATACACTAGAGACTCTAATGGCTCTCGAAAACCTCCAAGCTGGACCATGTCAACTTTTATTGAGAATCTGAGTATTCCACATCCCAATGCGCAATAACCGAATCCAATCTAGAGTGGATGTGAAAAAACCCTAATTGGAGCAACCCCACATACCTTGGCCTCCACTCGCTCTTTGGATTTAGTCATTCCGACAATGGATACCAAGGCTCAAATGAGCAATAAATCATCTTCGAATGACGAAATATAAAGAAGAAAGTAGAATCAAAGTCGATAGTCGATAAATCCACTACTAGGAATGATAAGATGATTGTTTGCACTTGCGCTTGATTTTCACATCATAACTTTTAATGACGCTTTAAAATTACTCTTTAAAATATTCGTTTAAAGAAGCAAATTACATTTTCTAAGTGTACTAAAACCAAGGTCAAAACAAATGTTAAAACATTGTTTATAACAAACTCAAAACAATTTACACGTAGTTTTATTTGAAACAATTCTTCTAAAAGATCTTCTTGTTTATAAACTATTGTTTATAAATTTTAAAACAATATTTCTTATTTCAAAAGATAATAAACCAATTAAATTACTTTTATAAATTTGAAATCAAAGGTTAATTATCCCGAAGGATAATTTATAACATCCTTTGATAATCTTTATAAACTTAAAAATAATATCAATTATCCCGAAAGATAATAAATCAAATTTATAATCTCTTTAATATCAACCAATTATCTTTATTTAAACAATTAATTATTTCTAAAACACTTTTATTAAATGCGTAAATTAACTTTGAAACCTTTATTAAATCATATAATTAACTTTAAAACACTAAATTAGTTAACTTACTCTAAAACACTTTTATTAAATATATTAATTTACTTTAAACTCTTTTATTAGATCAGTTAATTAACTTTTAAAACACCATTAATTAAATATATTAACTAAATTCAAATACCATTAATTAAAATGATAAATTAGATTCAAACACCGTTAATTAAGATGATTAACTAAATTTAAAACATCATTAATTAAAATAATTAATTTACTCAAATACCATTAATTAAAAGGATTAACTAAATTCAAATATCATTAATTAAAATGATTAATTCATTTAAATATCATTAATCAAAACGATTAATTAAATTTAAACATCTTTAGTTAAAGTGATTTATTAACTTAAAACATCATCACTCAAAATGATTAATTAAATTCAAATATCATTAATTAAAAGGATTAATTAAATTCAAACATCATTAGTTAAAATGATTCGATAAATTTTAAACATCGTAATTAAATTGATTAATTAAGTTAAATTCATTAATAAAAATGATTAGTAGATTTAAACTTCTATTTTATGAAAATACAAGCTCAAGACAACACATATGAAGGGTTTATGAGATGATATTCAATCGTTGACGGTGTAGAGAAAAAATGCTATAACGATACTTAAATAATTTCAATAGAATATCATGATTATTTCAACTAAACATCGATATGAGTAGCATATGGAAATAAATAACAAATATTAGCGAGAAACCCTTTAGGGCCAATATACCCTATAAAACAATGGTTACAGACAATATATATAGTCATATGGGTTCACAACAATTAAGTCATTATGTCATTCATTTTCCAAAATGGGATTTCAACCAAACAAACAATCAAAAGAAAACAATATCTAAACTATCAACTAAGCATTCAACAATAAATTTATAGCATCACAGATATTATAGAGCTAATTTAAAGGTGAGTAGACTCACAGAAATTCCAGTTATCGCCAAATCATTCCAGTTTGAATTAGCTTGAAATTCTACAAGCTTCGAATTCAACCAATCCAATTCCATCACATAGCTAATGATCCTACGAATGCAATGCAACTGACCACATTCGATTTGGTTCTCGTATAAGCAAGATATTGAATTTAATACAAATTAAGATTAAATAATTAATTACTTAATTAAATACTTAACCACCATTACCCCTAAATAAACTTTATAACCCTTCTTCCCGTATTTGAAAACGTGCACAGGCAATGTACACGAGCATATGATACCATAAACCCAAATCACAGTGCCTTCCCTCGACTATTCCTCCTCTATCCATTGACGAAATCACAAATCGCTTTCGTCGATCAACTCCACTACGCGACCTCTTTATGACCGACCCGACCACCTTGCCTTCGATCAACTTGATCAACTTCCATCCTGAGAGTACCCATGATGACATGGAAATGTCGCTTTCATTCATAGTGAAACGGAGTCAACGTGCTTTAGCGGGAAAATGATATTCGACATGCGAAACGCGATGAGACCAACGCCAAGACCCATCGACCTCTTTACCTCCTAAAATACGAAGCCCTAGCTCCACTGCATACTTTTGACCATCACTAATTGAAGCCATACACGACTAAATGGGTATAGATTTGAAGAGCGCGCAAACACGAGTCCAACGAAATGTGATTTGCGATTTTAAGTGGTCTAAATCACTCAATTAAGGTTTTAGAAGATGGTGGTTATTGATTTAGTTTACAGGAAGTAGAATAACAAAACATGAAGGGGGAAAATTGGAAATGTGGAGAAGGAATAAGTGTAGGTGAATTTACTTACCTTTTATAATGAAATTTGTACAATAAAAATGACTATGTTTTTTTCCAAAACAATGATCCATTTCCTAGCAAGAGACAAAGCAAGAAAACATGTTTGTGTGTGGTTGTGTACTAGTGTGTTTGTTTTAAAATAAAAGGTTTGGGGTACGACGTTATACAGAGTTCCATTCTTGTATGAACTGCGAACACTAAAAACAAAAATACGGTCGCTCTTTGAAATGTGACATGATCTCAAATTGATAATAAAATACACTGGTTATTATACTTTGAGAAATCTCAAAAATACCATCGTTTGCCGAAATGTTGTTAAACGACAATTTAAATATTTTTCAAATTAAAAATTATTGGAAAAATTTATAAATTAAATTAAAAATACATCACTCGAAATCAAGTCGTTTTATTACAATTTGATTTTCTATTATTTATTATATTCGAACTATTTATTATTGTAAATAAATTTGCAAAAGATTCACCATTATCATTTATCAATTAAAAGGAGTTAAATAAGGCTATTAAACCCATTTAATTAACATTCCCAATTCAAATATTAAATAATCACTATATTTGAATATAAAAGAGTTTGTATTTTAAAACCCATTATTAAATGTCCATTATATTTGAATTCAAGTTATTAAATTCCAAAATCCAATTATTTAAATATTTGAAAATTAATTAAATATTTAAAATTCAATGACTAAAATTCTGGGTTGTTACATTCTCCTCCCTTCAATGAATTTCGTCTCCGAAATTCCCAAGGAAGAAAATGTCACCAGGCCCCAAAGATTTAAAAACTTATTAATTAAAATGGGTTGTTAAAATTATTGCTTGATTAATTCCCAACTATTACGGAAAAATTCGGTTGCATCTCCTTTGCGTGGTTCATCGGAAAAACTACCAATTGCAACTACGGGCCCCAAACTAACAAAAGAAAACAAAAGCCTAGTGGCCTCTCATATCTGGGGCATAAAACCATCAACCAAATTAAATTTCTAAGTCTACTACGTACCTTTTTGCATTTATTTTTCAAATTTTTGCAAGCAACTTATTATCTTGATGCAAATGCAAGTGCATAAGAATCAATAGCAATCTCTTGCTTACATGTACTCACATAATCTAAAAGAGAGTCATACTGATAAAAGAGAAATATACCATCTATCTCTATCATAAACTCAAACAACATAAACATTGTAACAATCATATGCAACAAGGTAATATGATGTAACTAATAATAATGAGGCAACCTTACATGCAAAAACTAGCATGATATAAATTTACAAGCAACTCTGATATGAAATAAAGCTACATACAAACAAAAACAATATATCAAAACTAGATCCACTATGGCTAGGAGGGTGCGCAACCCTTCCGTGCATGGTGTAACTCTAAACAAAAACAATGGAGCCTCCAGTGGTATTCTGGTAACTCCTAAAAACAATAGAGTAAATACTTCCGGCGAGTCTCAAAATGGGGAAACTCTCAATCACGCTTTGATTTTAGTCATTCATCACAATAAATAAAAATATTTGTAAAACACCTTGCAATTATCCATTGGAAAAAAATTCCAAGTTTATTTTCGAAATAATAATATTTCTCAAATACTTCAAATCATACTATTATAATTTCTTTTCACAATCATTCCAAAAATTCCTTTAAAACGATCTCAAAACCACCAGAATTAAGTCCTAATAAACAACAATTCAAAAATCTCTGTTTATAAATTCAAATTTTACAAACTATGGTATATACATCACCCAACCAATCAAACCAAATTCCATATAAGAATAAACTAACATTATCAATCAATCAATCAATTTCGTAAAGGAAAATCTAACACTTAACATTATTTAAAATGTCAAATGACTAACGACCTGATTTAGAATTTTTCTTAAGTCACATACTAAGTATACAATTATACTTAAGTCTGTATGATATACATAAAACATCCATACGCTATATTTGATCTGATCACTTGCTGGGATACATAGACTTCTACTTTTGAACTAGTATTGCTCACTCGACCTCCCTTAGAGCGAACTCCGATCAGCTTTCTTGATTAGAAACTTCCTTTCTCCTTCCATAGCCATATACTATGATAGAAAACTTCAGTACCATATCAAGAATCTGAATCAAGTGTTTGCTGACAAGGATCAAGGGAGAGATTCTTTTTCGGACTGGTGTGAATCACCCCGAAGCTATGTATTCAAACACTAGATCAAGAACCTTGCAAATAAAATGATATACTTATAACTTACAAACTTAGTTCAATTGGTTTCTTAATAACATCAGTCTCTTTTTAAACCCCTTATATTTTTTACTTAGTATTTAATTCACCACTAAAATTATTTTATGAATTTCTTCATAAATTTTTCACCTAAGTTTTGAAAATATTTTACAAGGACAATTCTTTATAAAACAACAAATAAAAACTTACTCTATTTTATTTACTTGTATAATACCCTTCTAGATCCTAAGAGCATATACAAAACATGAATTTTATTTTATTTATTTGTTATTTACTTTTATTTTTATTAAAATTTAATTGGAAGTCCAAACAAAACAAGGGTCTTAATAACTGAGTCAACCCTTCGACTTCTTTACTTTAGAGTGTACTAAGGGAAGATACTTACAGGTTGGCCAATATCACCAATTAGTTTACACAACTTAGGTGATTTACAACAACTATGGTTTTAATAAAATAAATTTACCAAAACCTTTCTTTCCAATTTAACCCATTCAAATCTTGAGTTAAATTATTTCCTGTCAATCCAAGAGTTTTAAAATTTTCATTTATCAAATTATTTATCAAAACATCTTTTATTTAAATTCAATTCCCTTTAAGGGAACTTAATAACTAAATACCCAGTTTTTATTTCAAATCTCTTTTTTGAAAACATTCGATAAATATTCTATATGAAATAACATCAACCATTTATTTATTAAATCTCACTTTAGGTTCTTCTGGATTTAAACTCATTTTCATCGCACAACGGTAAAGTGAATAATTTACTAAGTGCCCTACAATGTTCGCCTAAGCAAACATCTGATCGTCATTTAGAAGATTATTCAAATTATCACCAAATTAATCGAGTTTTTTCCCCGAAATACCCTAAAGAAAATGCATTCTACTTAAAATTTCTCTTCCAAAATATTTATTTTTAAAAAATACCTCCAAGTAATACGTATATTTTTCAAAAACCTTTCGAAATTATTTCAAACAACTCTGGGGTTTAAATTCAAAAATCCTTTTTAAAATACATTTTTTAAATCAAATTTATATAAAATTACCTTTATACAAAATCATTTCATATTATAATAATTCTACTTTATTATAATAAAATTTTCTCACATAGTTATTCTGTAGATGTCTTATCCTACCATTTAGATTATTTTAAACAATATTTGTTAAAAGATTACTTTAACTTAACATTTATTCTGAACACCTTATAGTCAAATTGTGAAACTTAATTCACAAGGGGTTTGTTTTCATATACTTACAATTATCAAACAATATATGCTCATAAACTAGTTGAGCATGGATTTACAATCAATAGACAATTGTCAATGCTCTTAAACTATCTGAGCATGACAAATCAAACAACAATGATAATAAGGAAGTATTATCATTAACAATAAACACTATAAATAATTATATAAATTTGAAAATTATTCCTTTATATATAAAAATAGAGGTAAAATATTTCATCTACAAAATTTTCAAAAATCAATATCGTGTCCGTTAAGCCTGTTCAAGTGTTTAGAAATCCTTATCGATACTATGGCATCCCATGTCTCGACAAGAATTCATAAACAACTCATCAGACTAATTAACACAATATGTGTTTATAACAATAACAAATATACTCTCGTATATATAATACACTCAACTCATCTAGGGCATCACTTACCCTATCTCTAGTGATTTACTCATTCTAGGCATTACTAACCTTATCTCTAATGAGCCATACCCTACCAAAGCTAAGGTTCTCACTTAACCTTCAACTCTGATACCAAATTGTAATGCCCGCCTTTTCGACCATCGAAAGTCGACACCGAATACATCCACGATATTCAAATGCCAAACATCCAATCGTTGGAAAGGCAAATTGTTATGGTAAAATAAAAAGAAAAGAATAAAGAATAGGGAAATTAGAAATCTCATAGCGGAATCGACAACATATAATATAACAAAGACGGTAAAAACTGTTACTTAAAAATACAAAGTATATCAGGGTTAAAAATAAACTTTATTGCTGGACAGTTATAAAATTCCGACCTTACAATTGCCGATAGGTATATAATATAATACAGTGGAAAATAAAATACTATGGTAGGTGAACATCTAGCTCTTCTCCAATAACTCCATATCACCAAAGCCAATATGGGAAAAACTCCGTCTGAACCGAGCATTATAATAAAATAACACCTGAGTCAGTCTGGAAAACCAAAGTGGGAAAACTCAAGTAATATGATAAACATGTAAATATTTTGTGAGAGTATGACGCTAATGTGGAACGGGTTTTTACCTCACTAGAATAACATCCATAGATGAAGAAATGGAAAACAAATCAGAACAACAATCCAATCATAAAAGAATGGAAATAAACAACAAAAACAATCCAAATAAAAGGGTGAGTACTAGTAAGAACAAATCCCATACTGAATGAACGGGTATAAATAATATCAAATTCCAGACTTAAAAAAATGGTCATAAATAATTGAACATAAAGAAGAGCAAAAGTTAGTCTCCATGCTATTAAGGAAACAATTCAAAGATTTGAATTAACAACAAGGGAAATAGAAGTTTTTCCAACAATGATTAGGAGGGTGGGCCCCCCTTACCGAAAGTATACCTCTAGAAACATACTTGAGAACTCCGATGGCTCTCGGAAACCTCCAAGCCAGACTCCGCCAATTGTTACCGAGAATCTGAGTATTTCACATCTCAATACGCACCAATCAAATCTAATCCAGAGTGGACGTGAAAATACCCTAATTGGAGCAACCCCACATAGCTTGGCCTTCACTCGCTCTTTGGATTTAATCATTTCTGACAAAGGATAACAAGGCTCAATAAGCAATAAATCATCTTAGAATGACGAAATATAAAGAAGAAAGCAGAATCAAAGTCGATAGTCGATAAATCAACTATTAGGAATGATAAGATGATTGTTTGCACTTGCGCTTGATTTTCATATCTCAACACTTTTAAAAACACTTTAAAATTACTCTTTAAAATATCCATTTAAAGAAGTATATTATATTTTCTAAGTGTATTAAAACTAGGTCAAAACAAATGTCAAAACATTTTTTATTATAAACTCGAAACAATTTACACTCCGCTTTATTTGAAATAATTCTTTTTAAAAGTCTTCTTGTTTATAAACTATTATTTATAAATTTTAAAACAATATTTCTTATTCCAAAAGATAATAAATCAATTAAATTACTTTTATAAATTTGAAATCAAAGGTTAGTTATCCCGAAGGATAATTTATACCATCCTTTTATAATCTTTATAAATTTAAAGACAATATTAGTTATCCCGGAAGATAATAAATCAAATTTATAATCTCTTTTAATAAATCAATCAATTATCTTTATTTAAACAGTTAATTGTTTCTAAAATACTTTTATTAAGTGCGTAAATTAACTTTGAAACCTTTATTAAATCAGATAATTAACTTTAAAACACTAAATTAGTTAATTTGCTTTAAAACACATTTACTAAATCAATTAATTTACTTTAAACTCTTTTATTAAATCAGTTAATTAACTTTTAAAACACCACTAATTAAAAATATTAACTAAATTCAAATATCATTAATCAAATTGATAAATTAGACTCAAACATCGTTAATTAAGACGATTGACTAAATTTAAAACATCATTAATTAAAATAATTAATTTACTCAAATATTATTAATTAAAATGATTAACTAAACTCAAATAGCATTAATTAAAGTGATTAATTCATTTAAATATCATAGTCAAAACGATTAATTAAATTTAAACATCTTTAGTTAAAGTGATTTATTATCTTAAAACATCATTACTTAAAATGATTAATTAAATTCAAATAGCATTAATTAAAATAAGTAATTCAATTCAAACATCATTATTTAAAATGATTTGATAAATTTTAAACATCACTAATTAAAATGATTAATTAATTTAATTATCATTAATCAAAATGATTAATAAATTTAAAAATCTATTTTAAAACAAGCTCAAGACAACACATATGAAGGGTTCATGGGACGATATTCAATCATTGACGGTATAGCGAAAAAATGCTATAACGATACTTAAACAATTTAAATAGAATATCACGATTAATTTCAACTAAACATCAGTAAAGTAGCATATGGAAACAACATAATAATTATCGGTGAGAAACCCCTTAGGGTCTCTTTACAAATATTTCCTGCAAAGCAGTGGTTACGGACAATATGTATAATCATATGGGTTCACAGCAATTAAGTTAATATGTCATCCATTTTCCAAAATGGGATTTCAATCAAACAAACAATCAAACAATCAAACAACAAGAATATCTAAACTATCAACCGAGCAATAAATTTATAGCATCACAGATATTATAAAGCTAATTCAAATGTGAGTAAACTCGTAGAAATTCCCATTATCGCCGAATCGTTCTGGTTTGAACTAAAACCGAATAGGCGTTCGATTTTAGCTTGAAATTCTACAAGCTCTAAATTCAACCAATCCAATTCCATCGCATAATTAATGATCCTACGATTGTAATGCAACTGAGCGCTTTCGATTTGGTTCTCGTATGAGCAAGATATTGAATTTAATACAAATTGAGATTAAATAAATAAGTAATTACTTAATTAAATACTTAATCACCATTACCTCAAATAAACTTTATAATTCTTCTTCCTCTATTTGAAAATGTGCACATGCAATGTACACGGGCATATGGCACCATGAAACCAAATCACAATGCCTTCCATCAACTATTCCTCCTCTATCCTTGATGAAATCACAAACCGCTTTCGCCGATCAACTCCACTACATGACCTCTTTCTGACCCATCTGGCCACCTTGCCTCCAATCAACTTGATCAATTTCCATCCTGAGAGTACCCATCATGACATGGAAATGTTGCTTTCATTCACAGTGCATCAAAGTCGACGTGCTTTGGCGGGAAGATGATATTCGACATGAGAAACGCAGTGGGACCAATGCGAAGACCCATCGATCATCGACCCCTCTAGCTCCTAAAATATGAAGCCCTAGCTCCACTGGAAACTTTCGACCATCACCAATTGAAGCCATACATGACTAAATGGGTATACATTTGAAGAGCGTACACACACGAGTCCAACAAAACTTGTTTTACGATTTTTAGAGGGCTAAATCACTTAATTAAGATTTTAGAAGATGGTGGCCAATGATTTGGTTTACAAGAAGTAGAATATCAAAATGTGAAGAAGGAAAATTGAAAATGTGGAGAAGGAAAAAGTGTAAGTGAATTTACTTACCTTTATAATGAAATTTGTACAAACAAAATGATTATGTTTTTTTTCCAAAACAAAGACCCATTCCTGCCAACAGACAAAGCAAGAAAACATGTTTGTGTGCGACTATGTACTTGTGTTCTTATTTTAAAATAAAAAGTTTTGGAGCACGACGCTACACATAGTTCCATTCTCGAACGAACTACGAATGCTAAAAACAAAAATATGGTCATGCTCAGAAATGCAACATGATCTCAAATTAATAATAAAACAAACTAGTTATTATATTCTGAGAAATCTAAAAAATACCATCGTTTGCTGAAATATTGTCAAACAACAATATAAATACTTTCCAAATTAAAAATTATTGAAAAATTATGTAGATTAAATTAAAAATACATCATCTGAAATCAAGTCGTTTTATTACAACTTGATTTTTCGATTATTTATTATATTCGAACCGTTTATTATTGTAAATAAATTTGCAAAGGGATTCACCATTATCATTTATTAATTAAAAAGAGTTAAATAATGCTATTAAATCCATTCAATTAATATTTAATTCCCAATTCAAATATTAAATAATCACTATATTTGAATATAAAAGAGTTTATATTTTAAAATCAATTATTAAATGTCCATTATATTTGAGTTCAAGTTATTAAATACCAAATATTTAAAAATTAATTAATTATTTAAAATTCAATGACCAAAACTCTGGGTTGTTACAACTGCTATTGCCAAAGCATCTGCAAACTACAAAAAGATACTTTGTGATTCATGTGATAAATTATCTAGTCAGTAAGATAAATTATGTGATAACTTTGACAAAATATCAAAACTTAATTTTATTATCTTATGAAAAATAAAAGTTTATGTAATCAAGGTTGCAAAATCATAAAATGAAAAGTTGAGTTTAGAAATGAAAATTCCAAATTTAAAAATAATGACTGATATTTAATGACTTTTTGAATGAAAATGATTAGAAGTTGCTAACTTAAAGAATCAAATGATAAACTACAAATTTCTGTAGATATTGCATATACTCAAATTTAATCTCTTATAAAGAGAACTATGCTTTATAATATGATAATTCTGGATTAGTTAAGGAAATTGATACTTCAATGACAGCAAAAAAGCTTTTAAAAAAGAAAATTATGACTACAAAATCAAATTCGATGAGCTTAATGAAAAATTCACAAAATTTAACAAAGGTCAAAATAGCTTGAAATCGATTTTATCGAATTCTAAACCATTGAATAATAAAAGTGGTTTAGGACATAATAAAACTAATTGTAGAAATATTATAAGATACACATTCATGTGTAGTAAAAATGTTAATACTAGAACTAGATTACGAGTAAAATCTAAACTCACTTTCAGTAAAAATTCAAGTTCTATAAGTTGTTACATTTCTTGTATTTCTAGAAGTACAAAACCATTAATAGGAAACATGAATAATAATTATCACAATATTTAGGCTCATGTAAATTGGAAAAAACCAAGAAAATAGATTGATTTTAATTTTGATATGGTAATTAATAATAAAACTTTACTTCAAAGGTTCTACCAAACCCTCTTCTATATGGTTACATTGAACCTAACCCCTGCACCATAAGTAGGAAGGGGGTACAAAAATGAATTCCTATTTTTTCAGTTACGTAGAAAAGACTAAAAGATAAGATGGATTATGAATAGCAAATGCTCCGTATATCTGATGAGGAATGAGCGCTTATGGAAAATGGAACTGAGGCAAAATTCAGTATATCTAACTAATTTTTGCCTTTCATTAATATTTTGGGGTTACATCTATATGTAAAGTATTTTAAAAAATTAATTAAATAAAATTTCTCTATGAAAAATCATTACTTTTAAAATGGAAGCTATAAATTGCATAAAATATTTTTATATCTTTCACTAAATACTTACGGTAAATTATTTTAAAGAAATATATTTTTAAAAGCAATAAGTTTTAGGTATAAGTATGAAAATCGTTTTTATTTCTAACATTAGCCAATTGTATGTCGATTTTGTTAAAATATTTTGAAGATTGGCTAACAATTACATATTTTTAAAATAGCCTAAAGTAAGAATTTATCTTCAAATATCCTATATTAAGATAAGTTTGCGCTAAAATATATAATTATTTCATTGTACCAAAAATTAAAAAACTTAATAAGGAAATACCAGGGTAATTAAAGTCGACTATAGGTATTTCAAGAAAATTATTTCTGACTAAATTAATATATACAACCCATAATCTATGATATTTTCAACCATTTGTTGATGAAAAAGAGGGAAAAAATAGGGTATATTGGAAGGGGGATATATAAATATAGGGGGAGCAAATATTAAGAGGGCAAAATAAGTTTATTTTATAAAGTGTGGTTGTTATCGAAAAAAGGAGAATGTTGAAAACACGATTCTAGTGTTTTGATGATAACAACTATATGATAATTTACTAATGATTTTATTGAGTTATTTTAGGTAACGTAGCATTAATATAAAAGCTGAATTATGATGGCGATCGATTAGAGTTCAATAAGTCAAATATATCAAAATAAATCAAATGCAGGTATTTACGATGGAGAATAAGCATTCAGTGACACATAATGGAGTTAAAAAATTTCTTAGAACATAACAATATTAAAGAAATACTCGAAGATGGACAAACGAGTTCAAAAGTCAAATATTTATTTATTAAGTCCTTATCGAGTCATGTTAGTATAGATTTATTAAAAACCCAAAAATGGTCTACAAATCACTCTAAACTTCTTATCAACAACTGAAATATCAGAATGGATTTTTAGAGAATAGCTCAAAATTCAATATAAAAAAGTAAGCACAAGAAAAATAAAGAAAAGCGTCAAAATACACATAATGTAGAAAGTTGAAAACCATAGGACTTTTAGCACTTCTACAACGCTTATTGGTTGAGTGCTATGGAAAGTTACGAAAAAGCGCTACTGAATATAATATCTTAAGTCTTGTGTTTGAAATTCATATAAGACTATATTTCATGAAATGTCACTTTGCTTTTCATCATTCCTCTTCGAGTTTTTGACCTTTGGAAGGGTTGTGACTATTCTAATGCCATCCAATCATCAATATATAAACCTCAAAAATCTTTATTGATCCACCAACACTAGCTTGATCAAATCTATCGATTTTGCTCTAAAATTGCTCTTTAATTAGTATTTTCTAAAATTAAACTATAGATCGATTATTTTCAATCAAATCATTTATAATCGATATAATATTTATTATAGCCTCTACGCATCCACTAAAATATTATTTGCCACGGTTATAGGAGTTGTTGTACTAGAATGTGATAAGTTAGTGTACTGAGACAAACAATATTATGGAAGAAGTTTGTATTCCACTTTGTTGTAATAGTCCGAGAAGTGAGCAAAGTTAAAGTCCTATTACGGAGTCCATAGACAATCTATGTTGATGTCTTTTTTGGCTATTCAGCCAAAGTTTTTAGTATATCTATTCCTTTGGATGAAATGAGGAGTACAAGTGGAAATTCTGAAGTAGAGCTTCAGGATAGGATGTAGGATAGGAGGTCTTAACCAGCATAAAATCAATTGTATTATCTACTTTACTTCTTTATTGTATTTATTATTATATTATATAACTAAATACATTTGGTTATACTCGATCCTAGCATCCCAACTTTACGTGGAGATGGTAATACTAGGGGGAATGATGATGGAGGACTAAGTTAGGGATCGGTTTTTATTAGCTGAGGGTGATATATACTGGTGGGCTTGCCTCTCATGGGATCTAAGCCGGGGTACCCCCTTTTTGGGCCAAGAGTGGACCGATCATTCTCCGGGTTCTGGATATCCAACTCGACCACTGCCACTTAGATGGTCGAAAAGTGGGTTGCACGCCCTATCCACTCCCCAAAGGCAGTCAAAACTAGACAATCCCTTATAGAAAAGGGGCAACGATACTCTTTGGCCTTTCGATAAAAGACTGGCTCGATTCAGGGACGTTGCAAGCATACCCCTGCTCATGTGCAGTGTGCATATCTTTATTGTGGGTGGGATCACCTAAAATGGGAATCTCCAACACGACCCTCTCATGGGGGTTGTGCATTATATTGTACGTGCTAGGATCGGTGGGCTGGATATGGGTTCGGTTCGTCGCTGGTAGGACTATTTGAATGAAGTTCATGGTTGTTTGAGGTTCCATCCTAGCCCTAAGGCTATTCATGCCATGAGCAAGTTGCCTTATACTGATCAAGATATTTATCGTATTGAGCCGCATATTATTGCTCAACCCCAAGATGAGACATATAGCACTAGACCTAGTTGCTTTATTCATGTGGTGACCGTTAAAATTGTCGGTTTGTTTTCACCATGGTATTGCATGGTGTAACCATGGTGTGAATGTGGAAGGGGCTTGTAGAGAGGAAAAGTGAAGAAAAATGGGAACTTTTAGGAGTGGCCTTCCTTCTAGCACCAAAATGTTAACTAAATAGTTAGTTAACCTCGGAATTATTGTTGAGAATTGGTATTTGTGAAGCTTATTAACTAATACCTTGTTTTTTAAATGAAAAACAAGGAATTGAATGCATAAGTAAAGGGACATAGGGTTTAGAGCGGTTTGATATAAGTTGATCTACGTCCACTATTAGAATTTTCTTATTACTTTTCTTCCTTTACAATAGTTTGGATTACAGGAGAATGATAAGATAATAGGTACTTGGGAGCTTGAGATGTTAGGTCCTTATAAAAGTGCATGGTTTTATTTTATTTACAACTATTGTAATTTGAGTTTGACAGTTGAGAATGTGCTACCGAAACCTGAAAATCACATTTTGTTGTTGATTAATGCACTTGGCTAATTCGTGTGCCAACTAGGATGTCAACTGGAACATATAGCTTAGATGACTGCAACTGGCGGTCTGTACATGAGCATGCCTAGATTAGAACTAGCATCATTAGATCACAGATTGGTTGTATAGTATTGCTTTAGCCAGTGTGGCAGGATAGGAAAAAAATTGGAAATCACACAATGTCGCTTTTTTCAGATGAACAGTGTCATATGTGCTAATCTTTTCTGAGAAACATTTATTTAATGCTTCTTTTTGCAAGGGCAGTTAAACACCTGCAGGCCAAGCCTGCCGTGTTAGGATAAAGTAACTTAAAAGGTGGGGCGGTCGACGTGAGGAATGAGCGGGGGACCTTGTCAAGGAAAGTGTGAAGACATTGTATGGGCCATTTGAAATAAAGGTGAGGCCATCACCCGGGCTATCGAACTACTGAGAACCCTTCTGCATATCGGGACGCTACTATCGTCGTCTCTCACTAATGACCAAATGGGCTTTGTATGGTTTGTACATTAGTGTTGAGTGACCTGCTTATTTGTGTTGAACTAAGATGTTCAACCGGGATGTAGGCTTCTTGAACCACCTAGGCTAATATGCAAGCTTATGGAACCAAGCAGGCTTGGATGCGAGCTGGCTGGACTATGCAGACCAACCCATATTGTGCTTGTGAGAAAATCGAGCAACTCTCTTGTTCTAGATATAAAAGGGGTACCTCAAATCATGTATTATGCTATCAAGCAACAAGGAGCATTGAAAAAATATATGAAAGCGCAGTTTTACTACTTACCTAGAACACACTAGAGAACTATGCCAACACATGACTCAGCTACCAAAGTGATGTAGCAATGAATTGCACAGCATGACCCTAGTGGTGGAAAGCCACAGACAAATCAAAGCAATAAATCAAAAGGTTAACAGAGAACCTACATTAGAAGCCACCAATCTGAAATAGACCGAAAAAAGACTCACTAGCACAATATAGATTTTTTGAGAGGCAGTTGTCATCCAACAACATCGCACCAATTTCAATGATACCAAACGTTTATCCCACATAACCAAATTATCCCTCCTAAACCAAATTACCTTTTATAGACCCAAATGATAATCAACGACACACAATTGAAGACAGGGTAGATAAATAACATATCGCTATATGTAACAACGATAGTTGAGTACTATTGAGTTAGATGCATTGGCAGTAGGATAAAAAAAGGCAAATTTCAAAAGAAAAAAAATCATTTCGTTAATTTTGCACTAGATCTTAGTTTTGTATTATCTGAATAGTGTAATCATATTAAATCATAATTAATATCTTTCCCATAAAAATAATTTTTGTGTTTAGAAATATATTTCATTTTATTTTATCTCTGATATTTTGTTTGATAAACTTTGTTTAATTTCAGTTTTACATATAATGAATATAAACTATTTGATTGATTTATACTTATCTGCTTTTATGATTACATGTACGATATAATCAGTATGATATAGCATACAAATACAATATATTCTAATCTAAAAAGTTTATGAAGTAAATAACATGGGATGCATCACAATCATTGGAATTTATGACCACATTACATGTAGCATGTATAGTTTACATTTTGTTACATAATTATAATTTATTATATATATATATATATTACATTTTATTTCAATTCATATTTAAATAAAAATTTATTGCTATTTTTATATTAAAAACACAGAGCGTTGAATTATATATATATATATATATATATTTGTATGTATGTATGATTAGGCTTTACCAAATAAAAATGGTTTTTTCGGTTTAAAATATAAATACACATACATGCATACGTACTCACATGCGCACGCGCACACAGTGTATTTAAGATTCAAAATTTTAAATTTAAAACATAGAAACATTATTAAATTACGAGTATATCATCACGTCCAGGTGGACCTGCATCTAATCACAATGTGCATGTATTAATTCAACAATGCATTTTGTAACATTTTTTGAAGCATGTACAAAGTTTTGTTTACAGATATAGTAAATACTTCCTTAATGAATATGTACCCAAATTCATAATTAATTAGATATATTATATTCAATAAATGAAATGCTATTGGTAGTTGAAAATAGGAAGAATTCAGTAAATAAAATAATAAACTCATTATGCCGACTTGGAGTCCATGACTTGATACCGAGTCGCGTGGTTAGCTGATGAGACGCCAATTACTTAACCAAAGATTGAAGATAAAATAATGCGCACAAAGTTTGAAGGTGTCACAACTCGGCCTCATGTTGTGAAGCACAACTTAGTACCAAGTTGACATTGAAATGATGATCTGATCACTCTATAACCTCCAACCGAACATGGGGAGAAAATTTTAGAGTTTACTTCGTTGATATTCGTTTATAAATAAAAGAAGGATTACGTAGAAAATAGACCTTTTCTGATATCTGAAATAACAAATTTTACCTCGTCACTCTGTTAGATCCTTACTTGAGTTGTAAGTAACCGAGCTGTAAAATCATTGTTCTAAAAGAAAGTAGAAATAAGCAACAAAGCTGATAGTGGATGTAGGCTATTGATTTTAGCCCGTGCATTGCACGGATGCATAAATCAATGAACATTATAGTTTGTAATTTTAAGTATGAATAGGTTGATGGAATATATTTGAAGGACTTATGTAACGCCCCACTCCGAGACCCACATTAGCAAAGAGTATTACAAGGTAATACCGTCTGCTAATACAGAGAATAGAGTTGGATAGGAGCGACCATCTATAGCCCTGTCTTAACTATCTACTGAATACGTCGATAAATGTAGCATATATTTTTTTTTCATGTGGATCGACATATCCAATAGATATTTAATACAAAACTATAATGGTTATAAGATCTAACAGAACAAAATATAACAACTCAAATGTAAAACACATCACAGAACAGTAGATCATCACATACATATACACATTTACAGATACATCACAGAGTATACAAAATGATACATGTCAAGTGGTATAGCAACCACAATATACAGGCGAGTCAAAAGAATATACATATCAAAGTTACAACGAAAAAGGACTACAAATAAAGTTATAACAAAAGGAGCTAGCAGAATAGGCTAAGTCCAAATGTACCTAACCTGAAACACCTCGGTCTGACCCGAGTATAAAAATACACGGGTCAGGCTAGCTAAACAAATCAGTTAGATAAGCTAAATTATAATGAACATGCAAGGTCATAAAGTACCACAATAATCTATAAAAGAGATAACATGATCATCTAACAAAAGATGAATCATAACAAGCCTCATATCATCGGCAACTCAAATAAACAAAGGATATGAATATCCCAAATCAAGCCAAAAAGGCAAATAACAAATAACAATGAAGGTAACACAAGTTTCCACAAGGTAATCGCTATATATCGTGTGGTTTAAAGGACCTACCCCGAAAGGCGATACTCCAGGGAAATATAAATATCAAAGAAACAAAAGATGCACGTGCTCAGTACTGGATAAACAAGGTCCACAAGCCCGAAGGCGACAAACCCAAGTATCTCTCGAGCGGTGATGAAGGACCAACTCCAAAAGCAATACTATAGGGCAATAAACCCGAAGGCAACAAACCCGAAGGAACAAACCCAAAGGAAATAAACCTGAAGGCAACAAACCGTAGTGGCGAAGGTCTGGAGGCCCAGTACTGGACACCACTAACTGGCAATATGTGTCACAAACCCCTCGGATAGGAACCCGCAAAGTGTTAACGTGTGTCCCATACCACACGTTCGCACTAAATGGTTTACTAACCGTTAGTCAATTCCACACTCAAAGCAGTACAGAGTTTACCTCATCTCATCGGTAAACCAGACCCGATGGTCAAAACGATCAAACGAATAGATTAGGAATTAACTGAGAAGATAAACGCACGTGTTCATAGCACGCGTTTTATCTAATCACTTAATTCTCTTCCCTCTTCGCTTGAAGTGCAAAATTGTGTGTTTTATATAGAAATTAAGTTGAAGAAAACGAGTTATAGGAACGTTTCGAAATCGCTTTAGAAATTGCCTTTGAAATTCTCTTATTATAGAGTATATAATTTTATACTAAAAAATAAAAATAAATAATAATTTCAAAAGCCCATTTATTTGAAAAACGTTTTTAAAACACATTATAATACCTATGTATGAAATCCAGAAAGAAATATCAAGAAAACATCGAAATAACGGAAATTACACAAGTATTATCCGTTTAAAACAACCTGCGACTCAATATTCGACAGCAGATTTGAACAAGTTAACAGTGTCAAAATGACTTGAACTTTGGCAGGAATGTAGATCAACATTCCTACTTAAATCTTCAAAAATAATCATTCAAATCCGGTTTGAAACGAAGAATCTGCGTCGTTTCATAGTTGGACCAAAACAAGGTTAAATCGCTGAATTCCAGCAGGCTGCGGGTTCAAGTTCGACAGCAGTTTTGAAATAGCAAACGAACCCAGATTATCATGAAATTTTGTAGGAATATAACTCAACACTCCTACTTAAATTTGAAAAAAGAATCACTCAAATATGATTTGAACCGAATGAGTTATGCTGTCTCAAACATGCACTCAGACCATGTTTGCAATAGTTCAAAAACCAAAAATGTACAGGCCTGAAACATCTTGATACAACTTCCAGGCATGAACAGAGGACCAAATTAGCTCTGATTAAGCTGAAAATTGGTAGGCCTATAATAGAAAACTTTATATTTCAAACAAAAAAGGAATCATGCAATTTTGATAAAGTATGCGAAAGTTATTATGTCTCAAATTTGAACCCAAGCAGTGTTTTCACTGTAAAAATCTGGACAAAAATATGCTCCGGACCAAAGTTCGGCAGCATTTTTCTATAAGCTATATAGGTCTAAATGATCTGAAATTTGGTATCCTTATAGTATAAAACTTCATCTTTCAAAAAAAAAACTATCACGCATTATCAGTAAGGAATGAAAGAGTTATGCTATCTCAAACATGGACTCAGACCATGTTGCAGCAACTTGGAAAACAACTACAGGCAAAAATACGTGCTTGAGTTGATTTTGCAGCAAAGTTTTGAACACTCAAATGACAATATTTTTCAACAAAAATTTGCAGAAATGAAGTTCAACATGCAAGCTACCAAATGCAAGAAATCCAACAGCATTTCATTGCCGGAATCAAAAGTTACAAGCATTCAAAAGGTAATATGAGACATATTTCAAACAGAAAAAAACCACAAATTTATCAACAAAACCTAATTATTTTTCTACAATTTCTTGCAATTTTGAGCTTGGCTCAGCTAGGATTTGTGAGTATTACAACTCACCTTGCAGATGCAATGGAAAGAATTGGATTTTGGTTGCAAAATAGAAACTTTGGCTTGAATATAGACCGCTAGGAACTTGTAGAGGAGGTAAACAATGCATGCAAGAACAATAAACAGTAAATTAGAAAAAACAACTACTAAAATTAGAAATTTAATGGAACTATATGGTTTGGTGTTAGATTACCTTAAATTTACTCTCTAGATTGCAAAAGATTTCAATTTGCTTGAATTTAATTGAAGAAATAGTTTGGATTTGCAATTTTAAAGAGGTGGGTTTACTGTATTTTGTTTCTGGTTGAAGAAGAAGATGAGCAAGTGAGAAATGAATGTACATATATTTGATTTTCTCACATTCTCATCTGGTTAAGCATTAATGGGCCTTGAACCCATTAATTAAAAGAAAAGAAAATGGCTAAGGTTAATTAATTCATACTTAAATCAAAAAGGCTTCATATCTACACTATTTTACAAAACAAATTACATTTCTTCCAAGTTTTTAAACCATACAAAATATGTGACCTTGCATACAAATAAAATAAAGTATTTTACACTATATAAAAAGATAATTTTAATTTTTATTATTAAAATCTCTTATTTTACAAAAATGCACTATTTTCGCAATAAAATGCAAAAGTCTATATTTTTTACTTTTAAAATTTAACAAAAATACTTTTCTCACTTAGAACAATATTTCAAACCATTTCGAAGCTTAATCTATAGCCAAAATATACTCTTAAACCAATTTTCACCTTTTATTTAAATAAACCACCTTTAAAAATTACATACTTCTTTTAAAAATTATTAAAAGAAGTAATTGGCAATAATTAATAAAATTATTGCATTTTCTCTAAATAAAAATTATTTTCCACTCATTATTAACCCAAACAAATAAAATAAAGCTTGGAATTTCATTTTCTCATTTTAAATTCCAAAATTCATTGTTTATTCCCAGTAAACAATTTAATTTCTCCAATTTATTTTAATTCACAATATTAAATCATAACTACCGTTATAATTTAATATTTACAGGTAATCTCCAAAACCAGGGTTGTTACAACTTATATGTTCCAATATGGTTTCTAAATAGAACATGATCTAAAAATTAAAGATAAGCGAATTTTTTTTTAATAAATCACATGGTCATTGATACACACACACACATACACACACATATGCAAAAGTATCATTAAATGTAACAACTCATTGTGTTCAAGTTTGCGTACAATTCACTGTATTTAGGTTCACGTACAACAAAGACGTTTGAAATCTATTGAATATGATATCCTTCTTTAACCTTGAGATAGCGATAAATGATAATTCAGCTTCGGTTAAGAATATTCGCAAAACTGTCAAAGTAAATGAATTACAATTTTTTTGTATAAATAATGTATTTGTGAAATAAAAAAGTAAAAATTAGGGAGACACCCTTATGTTCAAACTTACACGACCGTCCCTTCTAAAAATATATTTCAATTACTCTCATAGAACATTTTCTGATAATTTTTCTAGAAAATTAAATCTGCACTTAATCGGAAATTAATATGAAATATAAAAAATCAAAATTTGCTTTTGAAAATATTTGTAATTTAAAGTGCAAATATTTACAGTTTAAACTACAAATAATTGCACTTTAAATTGGCCAGTATTTTACACTTTGAACTGCATATATTTTAATTTTTTAGAGACTGCAAATATGTTCTATTTTCCTAAAAATAATTCTTGCAGTTTCTATGGAATCTATATTTGGAAAGGGGTAGAAATGTATTTTGAAACTTATATAAGTGTTTAAGAAAATTTCTCCTAATAAATTTTGTTCATGTTTCTCTTAAGTAAAATACAACATGTGCAATGTATTATTGTAGAAGTAACTAACCTAGCTGAACAATAGTATGACAGTTGTTATCCCGCCTTTTGGCAAGGCCGTGACACCAAAAAGTTGACTGGAAAACTAAAGATAGTTTGTCGTAAAAGTTCGTTATACACTGTTTCACCATGAATATCAATGAATTTTGTCCGAGCCCGGATCAGGCTACAATTGATAGGACACGACAAGCAGAGTCATAAGAGCCAACGTTCCGAGTTTTAAGTCAATCCGAGTTCGTACGCTCAAGATATCATCGATGCAAGGTGAAGAAGGTGACCCTAAGTTCGAATCCATAGGCAAAGATGCTATTTGAATCCATCAGTGCAACCTCTGTTCGAAACCATCGGATTAAAGTCCTTCGAATCCATCAGTATGCCTTCCTTCGAATCCATCCTTATGCCTTGCTTCGAATCCATCTGTGACGACCGCCCATGACCCCTGCACCGAACCTAGAGATAGTGCGCTGTAAATTGTGCCAGGCAACCATGGACGATTGTCAGGGTAATTTAAAACAGCAGAATCTATCGTATTACTCACAGCGCATGGACAAAATACAATAGAATATATATATAGTGAAGCTTCACAGAATAGAATTTCATCAATAAAACCTCATAATAGTTGGATACAAACATCTGAATAGCCAATACATCAAGCCTCACTACATAACACTCAGAGAATATACAAACAGCGGAACACCCAGTACATATAGTAAGAAGATAATATGCAAGCCTCCAGCTCGTCTTCGATATCAGCACCGTGGAAAGCAAGAACAACACCTGTCACCTGCTACCTAGTCTGCCCGTCCCAAAATGGACGAACAGCCTAAGGCAATAAGAGTTAAAAACATAAAGCCTTGAGTCAGACAATAGTCTTAGTGAGCGGTAAATTAACTAACAACATACCAAAAGAGCATAAAGGAAAAGGAATAGGAATACAACCCTCCCACTCCACCTCTTTCTACAGTGATAGCCCCCAGACACACACTAAGCAGAAGCAAACATAGCAAAGCATACAATTTAAAATAAAGCAATTATCACTCGAGTCAAGGGCGATGTTTTCCAAGTACAAACCCCTAAGGCCTAAACCAAGATCAGATAAGCACCCAGAAAATACCGCTCTTGAGACCGAATGATGATACAACCAAACATCCATGACTCTGGCTATCACTGTTATCATTGCTTCGATATCATCGTTAATTGAATGACCGGCTCTTTATTTCATCCGTCCGTCAAGGGCTAATGGAAACCCCGGTTCTAGACATAACTCTGCACGTCATCGTGACCCGTGCCTAGGACTATCGAATCTGCCCAGAGTCCTTGACTACCAATCAGTAGCCTTTAGGGACTATCGAATCTGCCCAACGTACTCTTGCTTTGAGCATGCTAGAACCTTCAACAACGATGATATCTCAGCCTTCTAGTCATCCTCCTCGACGACTATTTCCATACTAGCTCAAGCGCCTCTCGAGCAAACCATTATCCTCAAACTCGAACCATTTCACCGCGTTATCAATATGCTTGGAATGATCCCGTCTGGATTAGACCAAGGCTATCTCATATCATACTTCGCCTCATCATCATCATAGCAAATCTTCATCTCAACATCATCATCCATTCTATCCATATGAGCTTCACCATCCGCTACATATGCTACAAGTAGCTTTTCCAATTCAAGAGCCTTTCCCTTAGCTTTTGAATCATCTTTGACCATCTTGTCTAAATCAAATCATCAATCATCTAATTCATAGCAATCAACCAAATCAAACATTAATCCAAGTAAACAAGCATTCAAATATGATCTAAATAGACAATTATAACAATAATGGCAATTTCGTAATTAAAGAGTCAAAAGTCTAACAAGCATAAAACATGAGCAATATCTCTATAATCTTGATGAATGAACTTGCATAGGTTAACATGTAGTAAAATGGATGCCAAATCATTATGAACAATGGATCTATATGGATCTATACTTAGGATTAGGAAAATGCATGGAAATCACTACTTTAACACAAAATCAAGCCAACGATCCGATATACTCCTTTGGATCCGTGTGAGAGATAATCACCACTCACCAAATCACCTAAACAACTTAAAAGCAACACGCTTCAGATCTGGACAGCGAAGGATCTAACTCGATCTATCACCAATCCGCTTCAAACAATGAAATCTCTCTTCGAAGGATGAAGATCTTCAATTTAAGCTCTTGGATCTTCAATTTGATCTTCGACTTGGATGGATGGAATCACTAGATTAGAGTGGAGAAAAGAAGTGAAGAAGTGTAGTAGTCGAACTCTCAAAATGGCAGCACTTCGTCGCTTCAAAATCCGGATCCCAAAAAGTGAGAAAAACCTTCCTATTTATAGGTTGATTTCCCCCCTAGGTCGTCCGCTTCACTTAGGTCGTCCAAGACCTAAAACCCTACGACCTAACAGCCCCCAAGCCTCTACGACCTAAGACAATTCGCTTCCGCGACCTAACAATGCCACGACTTAAGACAATGCGCTTTCGCGACCTAACAATGCCACGACCTAAGACAATGCGCATTCACGACCTAACAGATCCAACGACCTACGCGCATTCACGCGACCTACGACCTAACAGATCCAACGACCTACGCGCGTCCGCGACCTAACTGCTAAGCCCTTACACGACCTAACACACACGCGCTTCCTCGCGACCTACGAC
This sequence comes from Allium fistulosum, assembly GCA_030737815.1. Classification (NCBI taxonomy): domain Eukaryota; kingdom Viridiplantae; phylum Streptophyta; class Magnoliopsida; order Asparagales; family Amaryllidaceae; genus Allium; species Allium fistulosum. The sequence goes on along the minus strand of CM060904.1, from coordinate 731,346,565 downwards.
CTAACTCATACGCGACCTAACACACATAGAAGCCCACGACCTAACTAACTTAGGTCGTCTATGACCTAATTCAACACAGAAGCTTACGACCTAACTCTTAACTAGGATACGACTTAACACCTTAAGTCGTTTAACGACCTAACTACGCTAACTCGCTAACTCTAATACCGTTAGCTCTTAAGTCGTTAACTAATAGGTCGCTAACCACTAGGTCGCTAACTACTGTAGGTTACTAACCCTTAGGTCGCTAACTCCTATAGGTCGCTAACTCCTATAGGTCGCTAACTCTCTTAGGTCGGCAACTTCTATAGGTCGCTCAAATTTCCTAGGTCGCTTACTCGACCTAACCTATCCCACGACCTAAGCCACCACACGACCTAACTACTATACGACCTATCCCCAAATCCTTAGGTCGCCAATTCCCTTAGGTCGCTCCACTTCCCTAGGTCGTCCACTCCTTAACTCGCCCACTTCCTTAGGTCGCTCCAAACTCTCATACGACCTAAGACTTAGACTATGGACGACTTATCAACAATGCGACCAAAAGTCAACTTTTTTACGACGTTTCGATCCGTAAAAATACGGGTCATTACATTCTTCTTCCCTTAGGAATTTCGCCCCCGAAATTCCAAACAAACAGAGCAATCAAAGACTATTCTGCATGCCTACCATCCATAGCAATCAACAAACCATGCATCGAATTCTAGCTTAGCATGCAGAATTCTAAAACTTAGAACAAGTTACAATGTTGTTAGATGACACGACACCTTAGGGCCATACCTTGAAGAGTTCAGGATGAGCTGCTTTCATCCTCTCTTCCACCTCCCATGTACAGTCGTTATCATCATCACTCCATTGTATCTTGAGCAACTTAACTACCTTCCTCCTAAGCTATTTCATGTCGGTTTCCACAACACGAAGCGGCTTACGAGGTCTCCTATCGACTGGATCAACTTCGAAACCTTCACAGCTATCAGCAGAAACCACTGTATTCGAGTCGTGCACATACTTCCGTAGATATGATACATGAAAAACATTGTGCACACCCGACTTCTTCTCCGGTAACTCCAATCTGTAGGCGAGCTTTCCAATTCGCTCGATAATCGGGAATGGTCCAACAAATCTAGGAGCCAATTTTCCTTTCTTCCCGAATCGAATAACATTCTTCAGTGGAGAAATCTTCACAAAAACCATATCACCTACGTCGAATTCCAAATCCTTACGACGCTTATCGACATAACTTTTCTGACGGTCTTGGGCTGCCTTCATTCGTTGCCGAATGATCTCTATGCAATCCGAAGTCTGTCGAATCATCTCTGGCCCAAGCATCAGCTTTTCTCCCGTCTCTAACCAACATGTCGGAGAGTTACACGGTCTTCCATACAATGCCTCATACGGTGCCATACCAATGCTTGACTGGTAACTGTTGTTATATGAAAATTCCACCAAATGAAGGTGATCTTCCCATGATCCTCCGAAATCCAAAACACAAGCTCTGAGGAGATCTTCCAAAACTCGGTTGACTCTCTCGGTCTAACCATCAATTGGAGGGTGATAAGCTGTACTCAAACACAACTCGGTTCCCAAAACTTCCTGAAAGCTCTTCCAAAATCCACTAGTGAACAATGGGTCTCGATCACTCACTATACTCTTCGGAATACCATGGAATCGAACTATCCACTTAACATACAACTCAGCCAACTTTGATGCAGTCCTAGTCGATCGAACAGGAATGAATCTTGCACTCTTAGTCAGACGATCTACAATGACCCAAATCCCTTCATTTCCCATTCTTGTTCTAGGTAGTCCATCAATAAAATCCATCGATATTTGCTCCCACTTCCATGTAGGAACTTCTAATGGCTGAAGCAATCCATTTGGCTTCTTCTGTTCGGCTTTTACCAACTGGCAGTTCATACACTTGGAAATAAAATTTCCAACATCCTTCTTCATACCTTCCCAGTAATAGGTTCTCTTCATATCCCGATACATATTGTTTCCACCTGGATGAATTGTCAACTTCGAGTGATGACTTTCCTTCAGAACTTCACTTCTCAATTCATCTATATCGGGAACAACTAGTCGTCCTTGCTTCCGAAGCCAACCCCCTCGATCGACCTCGAATCCTTTATCCTTTTCTGGTTCCAATCCAGATTCCAAATCACGGATAATCTTGACAAGCTTATCGTCTTGCTTTTGGCTCTCGCCAATCCTTTCCACAAGAGTCGGTCTTATCGATAAGTTTGCCAACATCTCAGGTTCTAATTCACATCTGGGCCTGAAGTCAAATCCAGTTAAATACTCGAGATTCTTCCATTCTGAAAACATGGCTCCCAATCCTGCATGTCTTTGACTTAACGCATCTGCCACTGCGTTACCCTTTCCCGGAGTATAAGCTATACCAAAATCATATGATGCTAAAAACTCTAGCCACCGTTGCTGCTGAAGATTCAAATCCTTTTGGGAGAAAAGATACTTCAACGACTTATGATCTGTAAACAACTCGAATCAAACTCCCAGTAGATAGTGTCTCCACATCTTCAGAGCAAATACAATCGCCGCCAACTCCAAATCATGAGTCGGATAATTCCTTTCATGCGGCTTTAGTTGTCGACTTGCATACGCAACAACTTTATCCCTCTGCATCAGCACTGCTCCAAGTCCAGTACCACATGCATCGGTGTAAACCACCATCTCATCATTCCCACTTGGAATAGTCAAAACAGGAGCACTCGTCAATCGCTCTTTCAGGATTCTGAAAGCTTGCTCACACTTATCATCCCATCTGAACACTTGGTTCTTTTTCGTCAATCCTGTCAATGGTGCAGCCACCTTGGAAAAGTCCTTGATAAATCGACGATAATAACCTACTAATCCAAGAAAACTTCTCACATCATATGCATTCTTAGGTCTAACCCAATCCTGGATTGCTGCCACTTTAGCGGGATCAACCGCTATTCCATTTCCAGAGATAACATGGCCTAAGAACCTCACTTCACTCTTCCAGAAGTGACACTTCGAAAACTTAGCCTTTAGCTGATGTTTCCGCAAGATTTCCAAAACAATACGCAAGTGCGTCTTGTGCTCTTCTTCAGTTCTGGAATAAATCAAAATATCATCCACGAACACTAGCACGAACTTGCTCAACTGATCCCTGAACACTCTATTCATAAGATCCACAAAATATGCTGGCGCATTAGTCAATCCAAACGGCATTACCAGCCACTCAAAGAAACCGGATGGTGTCCTAAAAGCAGTCTTCGGCACACTATCCTTAGCCACTCTCAACTGGTGAAATCCCGTTTCCAAATCCATCTGAGAAAACACCTTAGCTTCGTGAAGCTGATCAAACAAGTCATCTATTCTCGGCAATGGATACTTGTTCTTCTTAGTCACCTTATTCAGCTCACGATAATCCACGCACAACCTCAATGATCCATCCGCTTTGGTTGCGAACACAACTGGTGCACCCCATTCGGACACACTACGCCGAATGAATCCTTTCTGTAAAAGGTCATCAACCTGCACCTTCAACTCCTGCTGTTCCCTAGGCGCCATCCGCCTAAGAGGCATCACAACAGGTCTGGCTCCTTCAACTAGATCTATACGAAACTCGATCTCTCTATGCGGTGGTAACCCTTTGACCTCGTCAAAGACATCCTCAAATCTATTAGCGATTGGCAACGATGACAGTCCTTCCCGTGGAACAACCAGCGAATACATGAAGCTCATGAAGACGCCTTCTTCATGCTTACATCGTATCACAATCTTTCGCCCCTCCACATTCTCGACTGTCACCTCCAACCTCTCACAATCAACCTTTGCCGCATACTTCCTAAGCCAGTCCATACCCAAAATAATACCGAACCCCGCAAAGTTCAGAACAAAACAATCACAAACAAAAGAGCAATCATGGCTCGATACAATCAGACCACGGCATAACATACACAAATAAGACGAACCCCCAACTGGATTAGTCACAACCAATGGCATATCAACGATATTCGGTTCCAAACCCAACCGGCCTACAAGTTCGTTACAAACAAACGAATGCGACGCCCCAGTATCAAATAGAACTCTAACTGGAACACCACATAGGAAAAGAGTACCTTGAACCACTACACTCTTTCCTTTCTCTTCAGCGGTAGGAGCTTTCGAAGAAGATGGAACAGCTCCCAAAGCATAAGCTTGCACAATCTGCTTGTCCCTCCTCGGTTTTGGACAATTCCTCTTAACATGTCCCAGCTTGTCACAGTTGTGGCACTTCACCGGCACCTTCGGATTCTTACAATCCCTGGAGAAATGACCCTTCTGTTGACAATTGAAGCAGGTCACTTCGCCCTTCGGCTTCTTCTGGCCATCCTTACCCTTTTGTTGCTGCTGCTTCCTCTTCTTGTTTCCACCCTGCTGTGGTCTAGACTCCTCCTTTGTAACAGCAACAACAGATCCCTCTTTAGGAAACAGATTCTCATGCCTGAGAGCTTTCTCTACAAGCTTCTCAAATGAGTCATCCAAATGATCCACTAACTGCCTCCCAAGATAACTATCCAAGCCTATCACAAACTTCCCATTCTTCTGATACGAGGACTCAATATACGACCGAGCATACTTGGACAAAGCTTCAAACTCAAAAACATACTCAAGAACTGGTCTTCCATTTTGCTTGAGCTCCACAAACTTCTTGAACAGAACAGACTTCTGAGCTGTAGAAATGAACTTAGCTTCAAATATAACTTGGAATTGCTCCCAAGTAATTTCTTCCTCCGGAGTATCAATGGTGATAGAATTCCACCAATCAAAAGCTCTCCCTTGAAGCTGTCTTGATGCTAACTTCCTCTTAGTTGCATCCTCAATTCCCAAATCACTAAAGATCCTTCTACAAGCATCTATCCATCTTTGGACCTCAATAGTTGATTCTGTTCCCAAGAAAACCTTTCCTCCAAGAGCAGTATAGTCCTTACACAACTTAGCAAAATCCACTGGTCTTGGAGCCTGAACTTGAACTCCAACATCAACTGCTGTCCCTGGAACTGGTATCCTTCTCATGATCGAAGTCATCATAGCTTCGAACATAGCTGCATAATCAGCAGTCCCCTCAGCAGCACGGCCTTCCCTAGCAGCTGGTCTCCCTCTTCGACTCATCCTTAATATCTATAAAAAGGAATGGTCAGCACATCATGAGAAACAACTGCATAAAGGACTCAAACTCTTCTAAGCTACTATATTATATATAGTAATCATCCATAAAAATACAATTACGTCTCTCATACGTAGTTACGTCATCGAGCGTTGGGTAAAATCGATTAACCAAAGCTCTGATACCAAATGTGATGACCGCCCATGACCCCTGCACCGAACCTAGAGATAGTGCGCTGTAAAGTGTGCCAGGCGACCATGGACGATTGTTAGGGTAATTTAAAACAGCAGAATCTATCGTATTACTCACAGCGCATGGACAAAATACAATAGAATATATATAGTGAAGCTTCACAGAATAGAATCTCATCAATAAAACCTCATAATAGTTGGATACAAACATCTGAATAGCCAATACATCAAGCCTCACTACATAACACTCAGAGAATATACAAATAGCGGAACACCAGTACATATAGTAAGAAGATAATATGCAAGCCTCCAGCTCGTCTTAGATATCAGCACCGTGGAAAGCAAGAACAGTGTTATCCCGCTTTTTGGTCAAAGCCGGAATATCAAACAAATCGACAAGAAAGGATGGGTATCAGGATTGTAAGTCGATTAGGGACAAGGTTGTGATCGATGTCATCAAAATTTGACCGGGTTCCGATCGGGACGAAATCGATTGGAGATGATGATAAGGACTAGGAGAGGCTATATTTCAAGTTTCAGGTTGATCGGAGTTCATATGAAGGAAATATGGATGGATTACGATGTGTAGGGAATGGTTCGAATCGATGCACTTCGCATCGATCAAGAGGATGGCGGTTCGAATCGATACGTTTCGTGTCGACCATAAAGTAAGGACTTCGAATTGATACCGTTCGTATCGATCGACATGGGTTCGGTTTAGTGAAGTTCGAATCGATCAGGTTCTTGTTCGACTCGATGACTTCGTATCGATAAGATGGTGAAGGATGACAACATGTTCGTATCGATCAGGATTTACTTCGTATCGATCGAGAAGGATTCAGGCTACAGGTTTCGAATCGATACATTTTGTATCGATAGGCATGCGAGGATTGAAGATGCAATTCGTATCGATCGAGGCTGGAATCGATACGAAGGACTCACGTATAGATTGATTCGAAGAAGGTCGAAGGCATTGGTAGATAGATGGATGGATACGAAGGGAGCAGTCAAAACAGCGAGATTCAAGGAGCGACTCGATCAAACCGGAGTGAAAGGCGGATCGACCCGAAGATTGCGCGCCACGTCACCACGAGAGCACGTGCAGGCTATCGATTCGAAGGAATCGATTCGAAGGAAGTTGAGTCGAAGCAAACATCCACCGAAGAACACGATTTCGTATCCATGATATCTCGAGATCTACAAGTCCAAATGTTATGAAATTTTCACAGAAGCTTGCACACATGATGGAGGATGTTCACACCAAATTTCAGCTTGATTGGACGATTTCTTGATCGATTCGAACATAGCTTCGAATCGATCCCAAAGTAGGCCCGGATTTCCAGAAAGTGGGCATGTGGGCCCCCTGACGTACTGGAACTGGTCTCCCTTCAGTTTAGGAGAAATATCAGCCTCCTACACCTATAAATAGACTCCCAGGTCATTCAGAAAAGAGGTCGGACAATTTTGAGAGCTAAGGAGCGCCCAGATTCTGCCAGATTTACTCCAGATCACCATTGCTGCCTTAGATTCAGATTATACTCATAAAATCCGTTGTACTACGCGATAGGAAATTGTAATCTTCAAGCATCGATCAATAAAAGATAAAAACTTTGGAGTGGACGTAGGCCGGAGATAGCCGAACCACTATAAATCTCGTGTTTTTGTTCATTATTTCTGGATTGCTGTTTGTTGTTTGTTTAGATCTGAGATTTGTGTTTGAATATTGCTGATTTGTATTCATACACTGGTGCTTTCATAACATTCGAGGTTTGTGACCATTTTTGGCGCAAATACTTTGGTGCTTTCACTGAGAAGGACTAGCACCCGCTACATCGGATTGAAGTTTAGATTTGAAAGTTTGAAGGATTTAGATTGATTCGGCAATGACTCGACAAACAAGTAGAAGACAAAGAGCTGAGAGAAGCCAACAAGGAGGAAGTCAAGAGGCATCTTCCGGAGCTGGAGAAGGACAAGCTTCGATTTACATTACCAGAGACGAGATGGAAGCTATGGCGAATTCATTGCACGAGAGGTTGCTGAAGAGTCAACAGGATATGATGCAGACTTTCTTCGAGCAGATGAGAGCTGCAGGAACACAGAATCTTGGACCAACCATAGCGACTGCAAATGTGGAACAAGGAACTAGGGTTGCGGAACCCAATGGAGGACAAAATACAGAACCGGAAGGCAATCAGCAAGGGCTTGGGGGCAGGCCCGCCGGATCCAACACAGAAGGACCTTTGGAAGGAGTTCAGCAGGCTAGAGCCAACATTGCGGCTAATGAGCCACATGAAGAATATGTGCCGGATCCCTCGGGAGCATGGGGTGCAACCCCTAACAGGCAACGCTGGATTAATGGAAATCATTAGGAAGACTATGTGTGGAGGTTTGACCAATAAGGATTTAGAAGGGGTGAACAAGAGTCCGTTCGCTCGGGAAATCAGGGTAGCTCAGAATCCACCTAAGTTCAAGTTACCTAGCGTGGAAGTATATAATGGCAAGGCTGACCCGACAGATCACTTGATGAGATATACTAGACACATGGAAGTGCTGGGGGCATCGGAGGAAGTGATAGCCAGATGTTTCCTTTTATACTTGACAGACCTAGCGGCAATGTGGTTTAGGCAGCTGGAGGAAGGATCTATCAGGAATTGGAGGGAATTGGTGGACAGGTTTTTGGGACAGTTTCGGGTTCATATCAAAAGACCTAAGAACGTGATGACGTTAACATCGGTAAAGCAAAGAACGGATGAATCGCTTAGAGCATTTTTAACTCGATTTAATGCGGCGGTTTCTTCGGTGGATCGGCCGGATCCATCGATGGTTTTGATGGCGGCAGTGTCGGGAGTCAGAGAGGATTCAGATTTTAAGGTACCTTTAGTACGAGACCCACCACTGGATCTCGGGGAATTCTTTCACGAAGCTGAAAGATTTCTTCGGCAAGAAGATGCATGTATGGATTTAAAGCTAAAGGAGGTGAATGTGACCGGGGGTGGAGGACCATCCGACGGAAGCTCGGATAAAGATAAAGGAAAAAGGAAGCTGGACGAAAACTCTGAAAAAGCTAGGAAACGATGGAAGGATCCAAGGTTTTCCACATACACAGAATTAAACGAGACACTAGAGCGGATATACATGGAAACTCGGAATCGCCTTCCTTACCGGAGGCCGGCTAGGAGAGAACCATCCGAGCGGGAGAGGGCATCAGGAAAGCATTGTCTCTTCCACGATTTGGATGGGCATGATACCAATAGCTGTAGGCACCTAAAGGACATAATTGAGGAGCATGTGAGGAATGGACAGTTGAGGCAGTATGTTGGGGCTCGGAATGCAGCGGTGGAACAGGAGCAACCACCGTCTACCTCAAACCATGAGGATATGAGGCACAGGAATAATGGTCGATTGGTCATCAATTGATCAGGATAATATGAAATAAGTAACAAACCATTGGCGAGCAACCGAGTCATTTACACATGTATGGGGACGGAGATAGCCCCTAGGCATGCTCTTAGTGATGATAAACCGCAAAGCCATGGTTTGCGAAATCTATCTTTTGTTTTTGGATTGGACACTTAGTTTTCTGGTTTGGTTTTTGGAGTTTGGATTGAACTCTTGATTTTGCTCGTTTCTCTGGTTTTGGCATTCATTCGGATGATTGTTCTCCGTTTTGGATGATGATTTTGATTTTTGGTATGAATTTCTGGTTTTCTGATTTGATTCGGATTTTGGATTGGATTTTGATTGGATTCTTTTTGGTTTTCGATAAACGGTCGTCAGGTGTGGATTACGCCTGGCAAGGGGTGAGTCTTTTTGCCTGAACGTGGTAAATTGACTCATTCAGGTCGTCGAGTATGGACTATGCTCGACAAGGGTCCGGAGCGACCAGGATTCGGCTTAGGACTTAAGCCATGGCATTACTTACGTCCAGGGACACTGGACCACGGTCGTCAGGTGTGGATTGCGCTTGGCAAGAACCCGGAGAGGTTAGCTCAACGTCCAGGGACACTGGACCACGGTCATCAGGTGTGGATTGCGCTTGGCAAGAACCCGGAGAGGTTAGCTCCACGTCCAGGGACACTGGACCACGGTCGTCAGGTGTGGATTGCGCTTGGCAAGAACCCGGAGAGGTTAGCTCAATGTCCAGGGACACTGGACCACGGTCGTCGAGTGTGGATTGCGCTTGGCAAGAGCCCAGAGAGGTTACAGATTTGGATATCGACCCGGAGAGGTCTTGGATTCGGTTGTTGGATAAGGATGGATTAATAACTCAGTCTACGAGTTCGGATGGGCATGGAATTTGCTATGGACTTTGGATATCGGATACAGAATTATTCAAAACACGCCTTCTTATCACAAGGCATGTTTTGGGGGGCAAATGTTATCCCGCTTTTTGGTCAAAGCCGGAATATTAAACAAATCGACAAGAAAGGATGGGTATCAGGATTGGAAGTCGATTAGAGACAAGGTTGTGATCGATGTCGTCAAAATTTGACCGGGTTCCGATCGGGACGAAATCGATTGGAGATGATGATAAGGACTAGGAGAGGCTATATTTCAAGTTTCAGGTTTATCGGAGTTCATATGAAGGAAATATGGATGGATTACGATGTGCATGGAATGGTTCGAATCGATGCACTTCGCATTGATCAAGAGGATGGCGGTTCGAATCGATACGTTTCGTGTCGACCATAAAGTAAGGACTTCGAATCGATACCGTTCGTATCGATCGACATGGGTTCGGTTTAGTGAAGTTCGAATCGATCAGGTTCTAGTTCGACTCGATGACTTCGTATCGATAAGATGGTGAAGGATGACAACATGTTCGTATCGATCAGGATTTACTTCGAATCGATCCTGTTCGTATCGATCGAGAAGGATTCAGGCTACAGGTTTCGAATCGATACGTTTTGTATCGATAGGCATGCGAGGATTGAAGATGCAATTCGTATCGATCGAGGCTGGAATCGATACGAAGGACTCACGTATAGATTGATTCGAAGAAGGTCGAAGGCATTGGTAGATAGATGGATGGATACGAAGGGAGCAGTCAAAACAGCGAGATTCAAGGAGCGACTCGATCAAACCGGAGTGAAAGGCGGATCGACCCGAAGATTGCGCGCCATGTCACCACGAGAGCACGTGCAGGCTATCGATTCGAAGGAATCGATTCAAAGGAAGTTGAGTCGAAGCAAACATCCACCGAAGAACACGATTTCATATCCATGATATCTCGAGATCTACAAGTCCAAATGTTATGAAATTTTCACAGAAGCTTGCACACATGATGGAGGATGTTCACACCAAATTTCAGCTTGATTGGACGATTTCTTGATCGATTCGAACATAGCTTCGAATCGATCCCAAAGTGGGCCCGGATTTCCAGAAAGCGGGCATGTGGGCCCCCTGACGTACTGGAACTGGTCTCCCTTCAGTTTAGGCGAAATATCAGCCTCCTACACCTATAAATAGACCCCCAGGTCATTCAGAAAAGAGGTCGGACAATTTTGAGAGCTAAGGAGCGCCCAGACTCTGCCAGATTTACTCCAGATCACCATTGCTGCCTTAGATTCAGATTATAATCATAAAATCCGTTGTACTACGCGATAGGAAATTGTAATCTTCAAGCATCGATCAATAAAAGATAAAAACTTTGGAGTGGACGTAGGCCGGAGATAGCCGAACCACTATAAATCTCGTGTTTTTGTTCATTATTTCTGGATTGCTGTTTGTTGTTTGTTTAGATCTGAGATTTGTGTTTGAATATTGCTGATTTGTATTCATACACTGGTGCTTTCACAACATTCGGGGTTTGTGACCATTTTTGGCATAAACAAACAGCACCTGTCACCTGCTACCTAGTATGCCCGTCCTAAAATGGACGAACAGCCCAAGGCAATAAGAGTTAAAAACATAAAGCCTTGAGTCAGACAACAGTCTTAGTGAGCGGTAAATTAACTAACAACATACCAAAAGAGCATAAAGGAAAAGGAATAGGAATACAACCCTCCCACTCCACCTCTTTCTACAGTGATAGCCCCAAACACACACTAAGCAGAAGCAAACATAGCAAAGCATACAATTTAAAATAAAGCAGAGTCAAGGGCGATGTTTTCCAAGTACAAACCCCCAAGGCCTAAACCAAGATCAGATAAGCACCTAGAAAATACCGCTCTTGAGACCGAATGATGATACAACCAAACATCCATGACTCTAGATATCACTGTTATCATTGCTTCAATATCATCGTTAATTGAATGACCGGCTCTTTATTTCATCCGTCCGTCAAGGGCTAATGGAAACCCTGGTTCTAGACATAACTCCGCACGTCATCGTGACCCGTGCCTAGGACTATCGAATCTGCCCAGAGTACTTGACTACCAATCAGTAGCCTTCAGGGACTATCGAATCTGCCCAACGTACTCTTGCTTTGAGCATGCTAGAACCTTCAACAACGATGATATCTCTGCCTTCTAGTCATCCTCCTCGACGACTATTTCCATACTAGCTCAAGCGCCTCTCGAGCAAACCATTATCCTCAAACTCGAACCATTTCACCGAGTTATCAATCTGCTTGGAATAATCCCGTCTGGATTAGACCAAGGCTATCTCATATCATACTTCGCCTCATCATCATCATAGCAAAGCTTCATCTCAACATCATCATCCATTCTATCCATATGAGCTTCACCATCCGCTACATATGCCACAAGCAGCTTTTCCAATTCAAGAGCCTTTCCCTTAGCTTTTGAATCTTCTTTGACCATCTTGTCTAAATCAAATCATCAATCATCTAATTCATAGCAATCAACCAAATCAAACATTAATCCAAGTAAACAAGCATTCAAATATGATCTAAATAGACAATTATAACAATAATGGCAATTTCATAATTAAAGAGTCAAAAGTCTAACAAGCATAAAACATGAGCAATATCTCTATAATCTTGATGAATGAACTTGCATAGGTTAACATGTAGTAAAATGGATGCCAAATCATTATGAACAATGGATCTATATGGATCTATACTTAGGATTAGGAAAATGCATGGAAATCACTACTTTAACACAAAATCAAGCCAACGATCCGATATACTCCTTTGGATCCGTGTGAGAGATAATCACCACTCACCAAATCACCTAAACAACTTAAAAGCAACACGCTTCGGATCTGGACAGCGAAGGATCTAACTCGATCTATCACCAATCCGCTTCAAACGATGAAATCTCTCTTCGAAGGATGAAGATCTTCAATCTAAGCTCTTGGATCTTCAATTTGATCTTCGACTTGGATGGATGGAATCACTAGATTAGAGTGGAGAAAAGAAGTGAAGAAGTGTAGTAGTCGAACTCTCAAAATGGCAGCACTTCGTCGCTTCAAAATCCGGATCCCAAAAAGTGAGAAAAACCTTCCTATTTATAGGCTGATTTCCCCCCTAGGTCGTCCGCTTCTCTTAGGTCGTCCACGACCTAAAACCCTACGACCTAACAGCCCACAAGCCTCTACGACCTAAGACAATTCGCTTTCGCGACCTAACAATGCCACGACTTAAGACAATGCGCTTTCGCGACCTAACAATGCCACGACCTAAGACAATGCGCATTCACGACCTAACAGATCCAACGACCTACGCGCATTCACGCGACCTACGACCTAACAGATCCAACGACCTACGCGCGTCCGCGACCTAACTGCTAAGCCCTTACGCGACCTAACACACACGCGCTTCCTCGCGACCTACGACCTAACTCATACGCGACCTAACACACATAGAAGCCCACGACCTAACTAACTTAGGTCGTCTACGACCTAATTCAGCACAGAAGCTTACGACCTAACTCTTAACTAGGATACGACTTAACACCTTAAGTCGTCTAACGACCTAACTACGCTAACTCGCTAACTCTAATACCGTTAGCTCTTAAGTCGTTAACTAATAGGTCGCTAACCACTAGGTCGCTAACTACTGTAGGTTACTAACCCTTAGGTCGCTAACTCCTATAGGTCGCTAACTCCTATAGGTTGCTAACTCTCTTAGGTCGGCAACTTCTATAGGTCGCTCAAATTTCCTAAGTCGCTTACTCGACCTAACCTATCCCACGACCTAAGCCACCACACGACCTAACTACTATACGACCTATCCACAAATCCTTAGGTCGCCAATTCCCTTAGGTCGCTCCACTTCCCTAGGTCGTCCACTCCTTAACTCGCCCACTTCCTTAGATCGCTCCAAACTCTCATACGACCTAAGACTTAGACTATGGACGGCTTATCAACAATGCGACCAAAAGTCAACTGTTTTACGAGGTTTCGATCCGTAAAAATACGGGTCATTACACCATCAGTATGCATTGCTTCGAATCCATCAGTATGCCTTGCTTCGAATCCATCGAGTCAAGGTGGCAGAGTCTCCAGGACAACTCGATCAAACAAAAGAAGAAAGCGGATCAAAGCTAAAGTTCCGCTCCACGTCATCACAAAGTCAGGTGCCATGATCGATTCGAAGTGATCGATTCGATCGTATCGATTCGAATGAACCAGTCTGCCAAGAAACACCAATTCGAATCGATCATAACTCGAGATCTATAAGTCCAAATGCTATGAAATTTTCACAGAAGCTTAACCACAGTTGAAGAAAGTCCACAACAGACTATAATCATAAAATCTGTTGTACTATGCTATAAGAAATTGTAATCTCCAAGTATCGAGTAATAAAATCATAAGCTTCAGAGTGGACGTAGGCAAGATCGCCAAACCACTATAAAATCTATGTTGTTTACTGCTATTCTTTTCAATTTCCTGAGTGTTCTTCATTTTTATTTCTCTACATATTTGTTATCTGTGAATTGTGATTGCGAACTGGTGCTTTCAACGACTATCTGGTGTTTGTGACCAATTCTGGTGCAAACATTTTGGTGCTTTCATTGAGAGCGCTAATTCAGGAGTTCTATCATTTGAAAGTTGAATCAGAGGGCTAAGAGATTTAGATCCGAAGAATCATAACAAGACAAACAAGTAGAAGGCAGAGACCAGAGCAAAGTCAGCACGAAGGGAGTCAAGAGGCTTCCTTAGGGGCAAACCAAGCATCGATCTTCATCACCAGGGATGAGATGGAGACAATGATGAAGAGACAGGAGGAAATGGTCCATAATTTGCTTCAACAGATTGGACAAGTTGGAGCGCAAAATCAAGGAGCAACCAGAGTCCAGAACGGAGCAGGACCATCTGATGCAGCACCGGAGCTTGGGGCACACATTTAGAGCATGTTGATCCAATCCCGGGAAGAGATTCAGGGACATCCGAGCAACCTGGTGGAAATAGAGGAATGAACGCTCAGCCAGGGGGCAGAAAGAAGGTAATACTCAAAGATCACAGCCTGACGACAACGATAGGTTGGCAGAGATGGTCAGACGGGCCATGAGAGGCGGACTAGTCAATAGAGATCTGGAGGATGTACATAGGAGTCCCTTTACTCCTACGATCAGGCAGGCCAGGAATCCACCAAACTTCAAGCTACCATCGGTGGAAATGTATGATGGGCGGACAGATCCAGCGGTCCATCTAACGAAGTATATGAGGCACATGGAAGTGCTGGGGGCATCATAGGAAGTCATGGCCCGGTGCTTTCCATTGTATTTGTCAGACATTGTAGCGCTATGGTTTAGACAACTGGAGAGTGACTCCATTGGGACTTGGACAGATTTGACAGAAAGGTTTATGAGACAATTTAGGGTTCATATTTCGAGACCCAAGAACGTGATGAGTTTGGCGACTCTAAAGCAGAAAGCTAGGGAGTCTTTGAGGAATTATCTAACGCGATTCAATGCGGCAGCAGCGTCAGTGGATCGACTAGATCCATCTATGGTCATGATGGCAGCTGTATCTGGAATATCTGATGGCACGGAGTTCAAGAAATCACTAACTAAGGATCCACCTACGGACCTGGGAGCGTTTTATCATGAAGCCGAAAAGTTTTTGCGATTAGAGGATGCTCGTACGGAGAGAGAAGAAGAAATCGATGTCTATGCAGTTAGAGGCGGTAATTCACCTGGAAAAGGTGTAGAGACTGGTAAAGGGAAGCGAAAGGCTGAAGAAAATGATGACAGGTCAAAGCGGCAACGGAGGGAGCCGCGATTTACCACCTATTCAGAATTGAACGAGGGATTGGAGCGAATCTACCAAGACACCCGAGAGCAAGTTGCCTATCGTAGACCAATGCGACGGGATCCGACTACCGACGAGAGAAAGTCAGACAAATATTGCTTATTCCACGAGCTGAGCGGTCATAGCACAAATGACTGTAGGCACCTGAAGGATGAGGTAGAAGGGCATATCAGAAACGGTAGGCTACTTCAGTATGTGAGAAGGCAAGCTCCAACGGTGGAACCAGAACGACCACCATCTACATCAGCTAGGGGTAACCCCGAGCCGGGGTACCGTATGGTTATCAATTGATTTAAATAACGATGAACAAGTTGTAAACTTCTCACTAACACTATCACACCATTTACACATGTATGAGATCGCGAACGATCCACAGGCATGCTCTGAATGATTATTGACAGTCTCGTAGTGAGAATTTACACTTTGACATCCTTGCTTTGCTTTTGTTTTATGTTGATTTGGACATTTAGACTTTGCTTGTTTGGACATTTCTGTCACGGAATTCATGTGAACGTTAATTTGATATTTGCAATCCTATAGAAGAAGTTACTCGCGTATGCTTTGGATCGCGAACGATCCGCAAGCATACATTGTATGGCGACGAACCGCCATGATCGCCGATTCAGAAATTCACCCGAACATGAACCTGACATCGATAATACTAAGTCCCCCCCTGGGCACACTCATTTTCCTCGAACGGCACCCGACCTCGAACGGTCACAATCAGCCTCGAACGGCACCCGACCACGAACGATCACCGTTTGCCTCGAACGACACCCGACCTCAAACGGTCACAATCAGTCTCGGACGGCACCCAACCACGAACGGTCACCGTTTGCCTCGTATGGCACCCGACCGAGAACGGTCAAACTTCATCTATTATAATATTCGACCGCGAACGATCACATTCTGCCACGAGCGGCACTCGACCGCGAACGGTCACAATTCATTTAGTATGATATCTAATCGCAAACGATCAAATTCTCCCTCGCACGACACTCGATCGCGAACGATCATAATCCATCTAGAACGACATCCGACTTCGAACAGTCACAATCCGTCTAGAGTGACATCTGACTTCGAACAGTCACAAATCATCCAGAACGACGCTCGATCGCGAACGATCACAACTTGTCTAGAACGACATCAGACTTCGAACAGTCGTAATCTGTCTAGAATCACACTCGATCGTGAACGATCACAATTCGCCTCGGACGGCACCCGGCCGCGAACGGTCACCATTCGCCATGAATAACATTCGACCACGAACGGTCACACATCCCCTTAAATGACATACGATCCCGAACGATCGCCATTCATGGTCAGATAAAAACTATCAATTTCTTTGCAGGTCCTCAACAGGATATGAACATCCAGCTTATGGCATTACAAAACACACCTTCCTATCGCAAGGCATGTTTTGGGGGGCAAATGTTATCCCGCCTTTTGGCAAGGCCGTGACACCAAAAAGTTGACTGGAAAACTAAAGACAGTTTGTCGTAAAAGTTTGTTATACACTGTTTCACCATGAATATCAATGAATTTTGTCCGAGCTCGGATCAGGCTACAATTGATAGGACACGACAAGCAGAGTCATAAGAGCCAACGTTCCGAGTTTCAAGTCAATCTGAGTTCGTACGCTCAAGATATCATCGATGCAAGTTGAAGAAGGTGACCCTAAGTTCGAATCCATAGGCAAAGATGCTATTCGAATCCATCAGTGCAACCTCTGTTCGAAACCATCGGATTAAAGTCCTTTGAATCCATCAGTATGCCTTCCTTCGAATCCATCCTTATGCCTTGCTTCAAATCCATCAGTATGCCTTGCTTCGAATCCATCAGTATGCTTTGCTTCGAATCCATCAGTATGCCTTGCTTCGAATCCATCGAGTCAAGGTGGCAGAGTCTCCAGGACGACTCGATCAAACAGGAGAAGAAAGCGGATCAAAGCTAAAGTTCCGCTCCATGTCATTACAAAGTCAGGTGCCATGATCGATTCGAAGTGATCGATTCGATCGTAGCGATTCGAATGAACCAGTCTGCCAAGAAACACCAATTCGAATCGATCATAACTAGAGATCTATAAGTCCAAATGCTATGAAATTTTCACAGAAGCTTGAGCACATGTTGAAGATTGTCCACACCAAATTTCAGCTTGATTGGATGATTTCTTGATCGATTCGAATGGACTTCGAATCGATCCCAAAGTGGGCCCGGATTTCCTGAAAGCGGGTGTGGGCCCCACACGTGCCAGAAGTAGTCTCCCTAATTTTAGGTGAAATATCAGCCTCCTACACCTATAAATAGAGCCCCCGGTCATTCAGAAAAGGGGTCGGACAATTTTAAGAGCTAAAGAGCGCCCAGATTCTGCCAGATTTACTCCAGATCACCATTGCTGCCTTAGATTCAGACTATAATCATAAAATCTGTTGTACTACGCTATAAGAAATTGTAATCTCCAAGTATCGAGCAATAAAATCATAAGCTTCAGAGTGGATGTAGGCAAGATCGCCGAACCACTATAAAATCTGTGTTGTTTGCTTCTATTCTTTTCAATTTCCTGAGTGTTATTCATTTTTATTTCTCTACATATTTGTTATCTATGAATTGTGATTGCGAACTGGTGCTTTCAATGACTATCGGGTGTTTGTGACCAATTCTGGTGCAAACAACAGTTTTGGTTACTATGCCTATATAGGGTACTGCACCTCGTTTTTTAAGTAATATTAATTATATGATATGGCTTTGAATTGAAAAATAAACTCATTTGTGAGTTCTTAATTTAATAACCCAAGAGTATATTTTGCCTAGTTACTAAAACTAAAATGTCAGTGAATCTTAACCTCCAATTCATTCAAATCTGTAGAAGGAAAAAAAATTACTATCAATTAAGATATATGAGTGACATCAAACACACATAGAATCTTCAGCTCAAATTAATGTCAATTGAAATATTCAAATTTGCCGAAGAAATTTAACCTCATTTACAATATTAACTATGAAGTTAATTCTCTGCCTGCTTGGACAAATCACAACCTGCTATATCGAGCTTTCAGATTAATAACTAAGATCATATTAAAGCCACTTAAAAGGCCAATCCAATAAGGTTACCGAGTTTACTATATTTAACTTTGAAATCTCATATTAATTCGCTATTAAAGCCTCTATAATATTAAAATCATATTCAATTATGAATAAGTATACAAAAATTACATCATACTAATCTAATAAAATGAAACCATAAAATTGTTTTTAATATTAAACTAACAGAGATTTTTAGTTACATCCATTACACTACGCATTGAGACTTTAGTCTGGAATGCCAACATGCCTTAGTAAACTGCAATCAGTGAACTTGAATAATTATGGTGTAATTCAAAATACATATGCATCACTCAAAAACATTTGGATAGCTCGTCAATATCTCCATTACCACTTGAGAATTCAACTATAGACAAAAAGATAAGTACTCCTTGATTGGATTGCTTGCCCATAAGTTAAGTAGTTTTTTTCTTCCTAAGTTTCAACCTGATTCAAATCATATACAATGATAATGTAAGCACACATGTACTTTCATTCCTGTCTTATAAAATTGATTCATATGAATTTTAAGACTACTTTTGAATGACATGTTTGGAAGTTATCACACTTTACGTATATTTTCAAGTGGCCATCTCCAAAATCAAAAAATTGGAGAATCAAATATGGAAAAAAATATGAAATAAGTAAGAGTGAATAAAGTCAGTTATCAGATAATATATTAATCAAAATCTATAGCACCCAATTGATCAAATTTTGAATTTTGTGCATGGAGTTATTTGTTTAATATTAGATCTTAATTGCAATGTTCTTCCTCAAGGAAAAATATTTTAGTTGATCATCCATTTGAATAAAAAAATAAGGTTGGCATTATCATCTCAGTATAAATCACATATGATAGGCATATTCAAAGTTCAGCAGTTGTAAATAAGAATCAAGAATAGCCAATACGGGAAAAATACCCCATATATTGATATAAAAAAATAACGTCAACTTTACAAACACAAAATCCAAATCATATATACCATGATAAAAAATTGTAAGGAATGTAATAGTGAACTTTAAATTTAGAAAAGGCCAATGCATCAACTGTCATCAAAAATACAGTAGTAACTTTTAGATATCAATAGAAAATGATGTGAACTTTAAATTTAGAAAAGGAGAAAATTATGAAATTTTCAAGGTATATTCAATTTACAATCTATATATGATTCAGTTATAAATGTGATACTCAAATATAAATATTCCTCTATAGAAGGAGAAAGTTCATGAAATTAGTCACAACCTTCTATGATATGTTTTGAAATTTACTTCTTCCGTTAAAAGTGAACAATGTTTAAAATCATAAAATATTACTATGCTGCTAACTATAAAATCAAAAAATTAATCTCATAAATTAACTCCTTTAAATTGCAGTAAATTAAGATGCAAGTTCTATTTATTTATTTGGCAGTAGGTAACTGGAACATGTATGTCTCAGTTGTAGTCAACCCATAAGATATATTTTTATATTTTGCAATAATAAACTGGAACATGTATTTTAGAGTTTAAGGAATGCAAGCGATGTGAATATGTATGCTTCATAATAATATCCAAAAACAAATATAATGTATAAGCGCAAAAATGTGTAGCATATGATAGTTTCCCTAAAAAAACTAACAGTGCATAAGAACTAACTCTCATACCTTAACTCTCACTTGCCCAAATTACTAACTAATACATGGTTCTCTCTTAATTTCAACTTTTTTAAGAGTTGATAGTCTAATAACTAATCTGGTAATTAATATTACCGCAACATATATTCTATATTTTTGATGTGATAGAAACATGAGTGGAATAAGTAAATGGAAAAGTGACTAAAAGAATTACTTGTGCTATATACTGCCTTAACCGCAACTTGTGCTTCGTAGAGGGGTCACCACTACAAAAAACCATAGAGGGATCAGGCCTACCGATGCTACTATAGAATGAACTTCATTCACCACTCCAGCCAACGCAACATATGCCATAGACAGTATGTAGCACTCCTATTCACAAAGCTCGTTACTCTCCTTCTCTACAATAAATAAAATCAGTAAAGAGTAATACAACTTCAATGAAAAAAAACACTTTTAAGGAAGAAAAAATACGACAAATGTACAAAAGAACAATTTTTTTTTGTTGAAAAATTTGCTTCCATCCTACATTTGTGAACGCTATAAGCATTAGTCTATAATAGAAGGGACCAAAACAGTGAAAAACTAGGACTTTGTTCCACCGAGGCATTCAAAACATTAATACCATTCCCATAGCCTTGTCCTCCGGTGCATAAACCTAATATGTAGTACATCTCAGATGCTCTTATTATCAATTTTCAATAGATTATTAAGAAACTCATAATGACTATGGTACAAAATTCATTTTGAATAAATCATAAGAGAGGTAATGATGAATTCAAATCTACACATCACTATATATATAATAGTTTGTGCAAAGTTATATATAGTATATGTGTGTGTACACACACACAGAGATACACACACACACACACACACATACTGGTTAGTGCAAAGTTACCAATCAATATCAACAGATTAGAAAACAAAAATAACATTGAATTTAGTTACAACACATAAGTTGTTAAGAAACCCAAACAATACTCAAAATCCAAAGGGATTAAGGAAAATAAGCGAACACTTACCAAAGACTGAAATTTAATGAATGTCGGATAAATGATGATTAAGCTTAATTTTTTATCTACATTGAATCAGCAAATCCAAGTTATTTCTGTGCTTAGTCAAATTTTAACAATTTCATATTATCACAAATTGAGTGGGGGCACAAATCAACGATGTTATTTCATTGATATTATGTTATTTAAAAATTAGTAGCAAAATGCTATTATATAAATGCTAGCAATATCATGTCATAATTTAAAATAGTTAACTATTTTTATTGGCAGCTAAAGGAATGTAAAAAGAGAGTGATATCACATGTGAATAGGATTTATTATCGTTGTTATTAAATTAGTAGCAAAAAATGCTATTTCATTTAATATTATATCATTTAAAACTATTTTATAAACGCTAACAATATCTTTTTTTGGGTTTTGTTGGAGTGACATATTGAACATGTAACATTTCTCTAGTGAAATGTAAACAACTTCAACAAAAATAGTAATAAACTGTAAAGATTAGCCAACATTTCAACAAACAATCAATCATGTAACAATGTCATGTACAACTAATGTGCCATATAGAATATACTTTAAAACTTATGCAAGAAAGTAATTCTTATATTAATGCTTCAGCATGTATAATCTTTTTTAGATGCAACACAATATTTATAGCATAGAAATGCTTGTTCAAATTGTTATGACTAAGCATCTGACCTGAACTCAAATTATTTCGTAAGCGCGCCTTGACCACTAAGTTCTAAGTTATGGTAAGTGTAACGAAAAGGAGACATCTATTAATAAACACAATTTGTGTTGCAAGTTTATGAAATGCAGAAACCTTTTGAGAAATAGTTTTATTATCATTTTCTAAGACAAATTGTCTTCATTGGTTAAAAAAACACATACATAACATAGAAAAGAGCTACATTACAAAGATGCTTAAGAAGATTATCGAAGGCTTTTATTGGTCAGATTACCATTAACTATGAAATAGGGACTGCAATAACCTAATTTGTTGGATAATACAGAGCAACCTAGCAGCTTTATAGATCATCATCAGATACAGTTTTCAAACTAAGACAATAGTATAATAAATCACCTCATATTTAAGGGTAAATAACTATTGACTAAATTTGGGATTCTGTACATCTCACTCGACTGATCACTTGCATAAGAAATGCAGGCGATTTCACAAATATAATCGATAGACATTGAATCCAAAACCATGGAGCAGTAAACGCACCTTAATCGATCGTTGATCTATCCGTAAGCATTAATCGTAGGGCGAAGTTGGAGAAGACGTCGGATCTAGATTCGCGATGAAGTAATCCTAGTTTTTGCGGCTTGTTGGAGAATACGTGGAATCGCCTTGGATCTGAAATTGCCCTAAAGTGTACTTAGTTTATGTGTTTCGTTGGAGAAGATGTTGGGTATGAAATCGCTTTGGATCTGGAATCGCCTCTGTTAAGGTTTTTTAGTCTTGGGTAAGCAGGCAGAGGTGAGAAAGAAGGACCAAAATGATGGAAGGGTAAAATGGGAATTTCAAGAAGACATGGTTGATTTTATGTTCATTGAACTATCATTATTAATAGTAGAGATTTTTAAGGTGAACCACACCAACAAATAAGGAAATCATAATGTTACGAATGCACAATTTAATAACTATTAAAGTTTAAATTTAATAACTAATAAAGTTTTAAAATACATTCATAGAAAATTAGAAGCATAACGAACTTTCAAATCAATGCAAGTACCTGAGAGTGAAGCCTATTAGATATCGGATCAAGGATAGCCGATAATCGGCAATCATTGCAAATTGAAAATCGATAATCAGCAACCATTGAAAATTAGAAGCGTAATGAACTTTCAAATCAATGGAAGTACTTGGGAGTAAAGCTTATTAGATATTGGATCAAGGATGGTCGATAATCGACAATCAACGCATATCGATAATCGATAATCAGCAATCACTGAAAATTAGAAGCATAATGAACATAAAAGGAGTAATGAAACAAATGTTGGCCAGTATATTTTCAAAAATGGCTCAAATACTTTTAAAAACATAAAACGAGTATATAAACTTCAAGAAAAAGAAGGAATAAAACATTTCTTTACTTACAGTGGAGTTAAGACAACGCAAAGGAGATGATATTTCCTGCAAAATAGTTGAAATAAATATCAATAAAATATATTAAAGAGCTAGATGATGTATATATAAGAAACTTTTAACTAATCATATATCATGAATTATATGTGTAAGCTCACCTTAAGCAGAAACAAAACAGAAAAACACACGTATGTATGAGCACTATAAAATATATATAACCAAATAACATAGTGTTTCATTTTCATCTAATTAGAATATGAAGAAAGAAATAATGATGGGTGTGTTTACCTATAATACCCACTAAAGTACGAATCAACTCTACTTGAACCATGGACTGAAAGCTAACTTTTATAAACCCAAAAGAAAAATATTTGCCTTAATTTCTAATATATATATATGATATTCATGATGAGAAGTAACTTCTCCCATTTCATGAATCAATATAAAGAGAAAAAAATAGGATTTTTCCATTATGTATGCTCTAATATAAAAGAAGCCTAGCCACTAATTTTGCCAAGAAGCCCGATAAATTAAGGGAAATGTAAGCAATAGAAGATTTTGTGAGTGTACAGATAAAATGGGCCACAATTTATGTATGTCCATCTATATTTTGATGAATTTTTCTCTCCTACATAATGGCCTGTATAGTTTCAAAAATGGCTCAAATACTTTAAAAAAAACATTTCTTGATGAAGTAAAAGGACACATTTCTTGATGAAGACAATTTTTTCTGCCAGTTTTATGAAATGCAGGAGCCATTTGATAAGTAGTGTTTGTTTTCTTTTTCTATGACAAATTGTCTTCATTAGTTAAAATAACAAAAAATGGGAGTTCAATTTCTTAATGCTTAGGTCAACACCAAAACTACCACCTCTAGTTGCCATTTCTTGATGCTCCAGTTTTCGGTAATTTCATGGACTCGTAATTTAGATGTGAAATGAAAGTGATGTTTTAAGGAACTGGTTTTTTTTAGTAAGTGGGATGTGGAACAAATTTCAACGAAAATATATCTTCTCTGTATTTTAATGATTATGTGCATGCATCAATGTACATTATTTTTACTTGCTTATATATCTATAGTATAAAAGTGGACAGTAAAATGATCGAGACTTTAACTTCTCAAACCAATGTAAGCACAATATGGTTAAACTACTATAAGTAATGGAACATAATTAATTTTTAATCAAATAAACTAAGTTTTAGAAAAAAGAAGGAAAAACATAATCTGTTGAGTTTTATCCCACTTGCATCCTTGATCATCAGATACATAAAAAAAGAAAGGAAAAAAGGAAAAAAAAAAGGAAAAAAAAGGAAAATTAGTTGCAGGCCTTTCGTACATACTCTCTCTTAACATAAATCAAAGATAACATGCTTTTTGGACAAAAAATTAAAGGATTACTATGAAATGGGGACCGCAATGACCTAAGCTGTTGGATAATACAGTTTTAGAACTTAGATATTAAAAATGAACATAATCGGTTCGTTAACAATGAACATGATAACTATGAACATAATCACTTCATATGTAAGGGTTACTATAATATCTAATTCAGCAAGTATTTGAAGGTTATATTCTAAATGTGAGATATGTTTACAGGCTTATCCTTGTATCCACTTTAATAAGATATCACCAATAATAGTATTTAGTTAAACCTCAATATACATTATTTTGAAGATTTGTGAAGTATGTAAAGTTACTATAATATGTTAGCAACGACTTTTATATGTCACATGAAAGCATGATATAAGGCTAATTATCATCAACATATTGAGTAAGCAATTAATCCTAAAGCTTTGATTTGAAAATCATGAAGCTAGCACAAATATTTGTCAGTAAATAAAGCATGTTAATATAGAATGATACCTCAAAAGCATGTTTGTGTCAACATGATGCTTCCTGCTTCTTATTCCTTGCCATATTTAAGTTTCTCCAACAAATATTTTCCATAATGGTGTTTTTACCCAATAAGCTCCTGTTAATAATACCTTGTCACTATTGAATCACATATAATCGTTTTTAGGGACGAAATTGTCATAAACTTAAAATAAAAATAGGACATTACAAAATTTAGCTTCATAAACCAATGTGGTGCACTCAATAATATACATGGCCTTAATTCATAAATATCCAAAAATCAATAATATACATAGTTTCTAAGAACACTAAAATTAGATTTCAATACTCATACAATGAACAAATTACATCCATGCACATATAGCCTTAAGAGAAATAAATAGTTTTCAATACTCAAATGGTTTATATACATGCATAGTCAAGTAAAGGGGAAAAATTAAACATTAACACGAACAGGAAATGACAGCAAGTGAAAAAATGGATAATAACAAAGATATGATGTTTTTGAATTGATACATGTCCAATTATTACGCTCATACTCTTCTTCCTCTCCTGGTCCTCTTTACTCAATCCAGAAGAAGAAGAGAAAGAGAGTTGAAGATCAAAGAAATAACTTATTTATTTTCTCACTTCAAGCAGATGTCCAGTAATCTTATAACTGCAAAATTTTAATTCAATCAATCAAAATAGCCCGATGATTTGATAGTATCTGTGGGTAGGCTAGTAATATCCATTGGACAAAATAAGAATTATGACCACCATTGCAGCAAAGTAAGAGTTCCATGGAGACGAAATCAGCAGGTATGAGTTGGTTTTGTATTGTCTCTGATGTTGGTGGTTCAAATTTGAAAAATAAAAAAAATAAGGCATAGAATTCTCTGGTAAAGCGCTATCTGGAGTTCGATGTCCAATGTAAGAATGCAAGGAGAAGTGGACAAAGATGAGAATTCTAATTGGACATGATTCCATCTTAGGGGAAGAGTACGTTAATTTGAGGAGAAGAGTACGTTGATTTGAGGAGAAGTAGAAAAACGAAATACCTTGAATTGGGATCCAACCGCTTCAGCGTGATGTAAAATTGGGGTAAACGTGGTGTAGACATGGAGTTTGCAGTTCAAAACTGAAGACGAAATGGAAAGAGAAGGCTGTACAAAAGCATACCTGGTGAATCGTCCGACAGAAGTACGAAGTGTCCAGATCTCCGGTCGACGTTGATGGTATAGGAGGTGTGGATAATGATTAGGGTTTGAATCTAATAATGATTTAGGGTTTTAATCGTCCGATAGAAATAATGCGAGGTTGGAAAGAAAGAAGGGTGGAGAGAGGGTAGAGAGGAGGATAGAGTTTGAAGCCGATAATGATTGAGGGTTCCCTGAGATAAATCTGATATGGAGGGTATTTTTGGTAATTCAAAAAGACGTGGTTGAAATTAGTTCACGGTGTTTTCATTATTAGTAGTAAAGATGAATATATATATATATATATATGTATGTATGTATGTATACATATATTTGTGTCTATGTGTGTATAACTTATTTAAGAAGAATTTTTTATTTAGATCGAAACAATCAAATCAAAAGTTTCAATATTAAACTTGTTAATATATGTATATAATTTAAATGTATAATATTATACTATATATCATTTAGATATAACGATTATATATATAAACCGTAAGTCGAATGTATGTGTGAAGATATTTTATTTTATTTTTTGATATATATATATATATAGACACACACACACACACATAAGCACATGTTTTATTTACATTTATGTATACATATATATGTATTTAAATTACAATTTAATTTAACTTTTTTCTTAATGAGGTTCAAACATGAATATATTTATATGTATGTATGTATGTGTATATGTGTATGTATATGTGTATGTGTGTGTGTGTACGTATGTGTATGTTATGAAAATCAAATTTAAATGAAGATTATTTACCTCTAGATCAAATCAATTGTTAACATATTGTATTGCCAACCTTTTCTCCTGGATTACGGTCCTTCTCCCTTCTTACTTGGTATGCATATTCTAGCAATAGGTTTTGACTTGTAGGCAACGAAGTCAATGGGTTTTGAGATTTATTTGTATACCAAAATGAGAAAGACAGGCAGAAAATTTTAGGCACAAAATATTTGTTCCTTTTTCTCCTATTTTTCTTTATTCTAAATCTCATCTAATTAAAAGAGATATCCAAACCCCTTTACCACTCCATCTATGGCCGACATCATTAGTTAGACCAAGTTTAAACTTTTCGACCTAATTAATATCCTATATTAATTATTTATTTATTCATTTAGACCCATTTAAATAATTGAATTAATATATAACTTTCAAATATCATTCTGATTTATTTAAAGGCCTAAAATAAAAAAATGAACATATAAAATTAATACAACATTTATATCTATTTTTTTATTAATTTATTATATTTGTAAATTAATTTAATCAAGTTGAATTCAGAAAATTGCTAATAATACTGTTGAGTTTGCTCCTTGGCGTGAACTAGGCCCTTAATAATATTTAAACACTTCAAATATTAAAGCCATATGGATTTTGCTAAATTACAGTATCGAACAAAAGTTCAATTGCTTACAAATCATTTAGACAAAATCCAATGTCTAATATTTGTTGGGCCACATCCCAAGTAATGATTTTTGTGCATGTTTTCTTTCGTCCTCAATATATTACTAAGATATATATATATATATATAGTTTGGTCATGATAAAAGCTCCAATTCAATTTACAATTAATCGAGTAGTGAGACTTTAAGTCCCTTGGATCATTCTGATTTAAAATTTGCCCGTTCACTGATTTACTCCGGCCAGAGATTTTGACTTTAAGTGACTGCCAATTACAGTGATACTAACGTTATATGACGAAGGAAATGAATCATCTCCTAAGTAGTGTTTCACTTCAAGTAGTTTAACATGTACCCAACCATGGTTGTAATATGACTATGACATCAAATAATTGACCATAACTAAAATACAGTCCAAATACCTAAGATCAACAGTATCTCAAGTCTAAAGAGTACTTCACATCGTTTCATGAGATCTTCTATTTTTACTTAGTTGTATTAGACTATAGATGACAATCATTGAGTCGTTCTTTGATCTCTCCAAACAACCACAAGTACAAAATCCCTTAGTGCCCCAAGGTCATGAATAATTCACCATCCATCATACGAAGAGCATGACATAGACTAGTCTAAAA
Organism: Allium fistulosum; assembly: GCA_030737815.1. Taxonomy (NCBI): domain Eukaryota; kingdom Viridiplantae; phylum Streptophyta; class Magnoliopsida; order Asparagales; family Amaryllidaceae; genus Allium; species Allium fistulosum. The sequence continues at coordinate 731,318,190 of CM060904.1, read as the reverse complement.
TGATGTATTAATTTCCTTCTCTCAGTACATCTTAACTAGGAATAATCTAAGGTATGTTTTTTAAATATCCAGTTAAAAATCATGATTATGAACACATTCGCAACTACAATCGATTAAATAATTTTTCAATGGATTTTTTACTTGTATATATCTATTCTATTAGATCATTATTTATATCACAATATAAAGTTAATATAATAGAAAATAAAACCAAAAATGTACCTTATTTCAAAAAAGATTTTTCATACAGGTGTTAAATTATATACGTAATCTTTTTTAAGGTACACCCTTAACACTATCAATCATTCACATGTACATGGAGCCAATTATGGTGCCTCATGCCTATACCTTTAATCAGTCTTCCTAAACTAGATTGAGAAAGGGCCTCAGTGAATGGATCAATGATGTGATGTTTAGTATCTACTCTCTCAATCACTATCTTCCCATCACCAAAAAACTTTTTATCATGTGGAATTCATGGATAATGTGACTTGACCTCTTGTGAGCATACACTTCCTTGGTAGTCCATATTACCGCATTATTGCCATAATACAATACCATCCGAACTTCAATGCTTGAGATAACTCCTATCTCTTTAATGAATTTTGACATCTAGCATCATTTAAGGCGATGTACTTAATCTCCATGGTCAAATCTGCCACAACTTCTTACTTAGAACTTTTCCAAATTATGACCACTGCATTCAGGGTAAATCCCAAGATTTATATACAATTCGTGACATCACTTTGAAGCTTGAGTCCAAGCATCTCTTCATAAAGAGCTCGTTCTTTCCATATATTAGGAAGAAATCCTTAGTATTTCTAAAATACTTTAGGATGATCTTGATTGTTGCCTAATGATTTTTGTCTAAATTGATTAATATCGACTAACTGCACCTAATACAAAAATGACATCTGACCTAGATAATAGTAAAGCATTCATGACGGATCCTATTGTAGAAACACAAGGAATCCTACTAAACACAATCTCTTCTCGTTCATAGATGGCGGTTCTTTCTTAGAAAGAAATTTCAAATTCACATCGAAACAATTGTAGGCTAGGAATTTTCCATACTAAATATTTTCACTACAATATCTATGTGCATCAGTTTGGACAATCTCAGTATCCTTTTAGATCTATCTCTAGTATATAGGATGACTATCCGAAATCTATCATCAAAAAATTATTGGACAACAAATATTTCACTAATTGTTCCATTGGCACATCTTTGCCAATCAGTAGTAAATCATCAATGTATGAAACAAAAAATGATATAGCACCATTTTATTCTTTCATATCTGCATACACTTCCTCTATATTTTGAATGAAACCAAACAATTTGATTACTTTATCAAAACATTTATTCCAACCCCCTGATGCTTGCTTAAAACCATAAATTAATGTTAAGAGTCTACTTGACTTGTCGCTGCTCCCTTTGACTTTGAAGCCCTTTAATTGTGACATATACATAATCTCTTCTAAATCTCCATTTAGAAATGCTATTTTACGTCTACCTACCACATTTCATAGTCATAATAGGCGGCGACTACAAGAGAATCTGGTTTAATTTAAGGCTCCAAGCATAGTGACTGGAGAAACATTTCGTCATAATCTACAGCCTAAATCGGACAGAAACCTATCACCACTAACCTTGCCTTATAGTCCTTAACCATTCCATCTACACAATGTTTTTCTTAACTATTTGTTTTCTACCAATGGATTTTACCCATTTGGGTATAGTTTCCAAAATCCAAAGTTTCTTTTGTACATGGAATCCATTTCGGATTTTATCACATCAAGCTACAAGGTTTATCCTTTACTTCCTAAGCCTTGTTGATATGTGAGGTGATCGTCATCATGGATGACACAATCCCATTTCTCATCATGAATGAAAAAACCATGGTATCTCTCTAGCGCACGAGATTCCCCGCTAGACCATCTAATAGTTTCCATGTATATAGTTTTTGAATTACTATCTAAATATTTAGTTTATATGGGAGTTTCTTGGACCTCATCCAAGTCTATCATATATTTCTTGAGATATAAATTTCTTTCCCAAAAAGGTAGCATATCTTAAAACAAACACCCTTTCGTAATTTTGGCAGCTAAGAAAAAAGATTATTTGCAGTCACATTATATTAATATGATTTAGTCAAATTAATTCAATTCATATGTTGTGAATTTTAAATTTCATTTGAGTATATTTTATAGTTAATGATAACATATGATATTTGAATTTATTAATCCAATTTTTGAGGTAATTTAAAATAAAAATTAATAATATAGTTTACAATCTAAGTAAAACCTATGATACAATAAATTAAAACAGACATACATATGTATAGCTGAATATTTTAGGGTTGTACGCATTTATATAATAAATAGGCATTATATTAAATTCCAAATATAAATGTGTATGTGCATTCTATTAACACACTCACATACATACATGCATGCATGTATGTATATGTGTGAACGCGCATACGTACACGCATATGTGTGTGTTAGAAAACTCAATAACCATGCATACATACACTCACAGTCTAGATTGTCTCCCACCTCTAAAATCTAATCGAACATTTCTTCCTGTAAATACCCACTTCTCTTCTCTTTCGCAAGTTACTGAACCATCGCAGACTATCATCGTTTGAGTAGAAATTTGAACCTTCAAGTCTTTTCATCTTCAACCAACAATCTAAAGGTTTAAATAGTTAGTAGCTCTCCCTCTAATGCAAATTTCATTTCTTACTCTTACGCCACAGTGAATTTCGATTTGAAACAAATTTTGAGTAGTATTTTGCTTTTGGATTTTTCTTTTTCATTGTTTCTTTTGCTTTGTTGGTTTGAATATCACTGTGGTTCTAACAAACACTTACAAAGCACGACGTCGAAGATCAACACTGTGACACCAACATTAATTGATCGACGTCGAACACTTTCTCAATCACTTGAAAATATCACAAACACGTTTTGAATTTACTGAATTACCCCTTAATAAAATAGGAAGATAGTTCATTAGGCCTTGGCCTGCAACGATGGTTTAAGCAGTGAATAAATAGTATAATCGAGCCACACGGTTCGCTTAAATCAGGGATCAAATTAAAATGGGTTTGAGTGGCATGCCCTAAGTATAAATATCCAATTCAGTTGGGGTCATCCACTGATTAAACTTTGTTTGTTGATTGTTGATGTATGCATCCATGTCTACTAGCAGATGAACTTTATATCAAAATGGGATCCTCTTGCCCGCCTTTGATTAGGCGGTGGTCAAGGGACCGATCTGATGGTAGATTGAATATGTGTAGCATTACCTGCTATCATTCAAGTGTTGCTAACCCTCCTTGTTTGCTTGTTTAGTGGTCCATCTGGACTTTGCAAATTTGGTTGACTCGGCAAAGATAAGGAAAATAGCTTAGTAAACCCCTCCTTCACAACGTCATGAGGCTGCCAACGCTCCACGATTGGTGCTCACGACTTCCCAATCAGTCCAATCAAGGGAGACTACCCCTATGGCTGCATCATCCCCCGCCCAATGCTCCTTCCTTTAGCTTTAGCTTGTTCCAAATGAGGTGTTTCTACCTGGGGAAGGCACAAGTCCAGACTTGTTTCATTTTAAGAGGAGGCGTACCAATAGGGAGTAGGAGAGATTTAAAGTGGGGCCTTCTTTTAGCTTTTCTTGGAAGGCTCAGCTTTTGCGTCAATTATCGGGGACTAACGAGTATGGGTTGATAGGGTCCACTAGCTTCTCAGTGGTGGAGGGGAAGGATGAGATGAGCTTGCTTTAGAAAATGTTGGCAAGGACTATCTTGGATCTCCCGACTCAGGTTCGACAACCAAATAGTGGGTGGACTGGCCATCCTATCTAGTCTGTGTTGGATGCCAAAGTCAGGGACGCTTTTCTAGTGAGATTGCTTACTTGGCCCTCTTTTCTTCCTTGACTTATTATCCATCTTTTATTGTAGGCCAAGTCTGAAGCTTGCTGCCATTGAAACGATATGCTGGCATAGAAAAAGAGTACCATAGATTAGCCTACCACCCATCGCTTAGCGAAGGATAAGTTACCATAGTTTGAGAAGGGTATTATTACGGTAGAGACTGCTAAGGATGTGGCTACTGAGGGAAAGACAGATAAGGCAGATCAAAGGGAGGGCCCCGAGAGGCAGTTGGCCAGGATGATGGAGGAGCTAGACGAAATCAGTCACGGAAGAGGCTGTTTGATTCTATAATTCTTTCCACGTTCATGACTAGTATCTCACCCTTGAACATAGGGCGACTAAGAGGTTATACTTGTCTGCTTCCTTCACCCAGGTAGACTCTTTACTGAAACGATTCGGATATGAGCGAAGGGACTCATTTAGGCCCTATTTGATGTTTCCTAGCTTGCTCACCATCATGATTCTTACTTTTGATGCAAAGAAATAAGTCTTGAATTTTGTGCACAACTAAGCCCATGAATGTATGATGCCAAACTGGAGGTAGAGGGACCTGCATTAGGCTAGTCTAGTCGGTATGGAAGGAAAAAGGAGGTGCTTGGCTTTTTTGAAAAGCTGATCGGCATAGGTTATGAAGTTAATAGAGGTAATGCGGTCAGACCAGTCATCACTCCCATCATACTTCTTAATGGGAGGCAAAGCAAACCTCTAGTAGATGTGGGTTCTTAGGATCTCTTAGGAGAAGTTTCTCCATTTTCGTCAACAAAAAGGTCATCCCTGTTTGTGTTCCTAGTTTGGATCATCTACATTTACTGGCGCAAGGACGTCATTTCTTCTTTGAGGCCAGCTTCCGTATGTCATGGATGGTGCCAGCCTTTAACTGGGGAGGGACTCTCCCTAGGCCTTCCTGGCGAAGGAGATCTGCATCGATGATGAGGCAAGGGGGAACGGTAGTAACAATCTTGATTGTGGATCTTCGTTTGCTGATAGTGAAATGGACTAGCAAGCCCATCGTTCTTGGGACCAAAGTCGAAGGTCTAGGGCTAGGAATGGATCGATGATGACCTTTGTTCGAGGTTTCTATCTTTCCCACCAACACTTAGATGGTCGAACTGCAAGTCAAGCGCCTCATCTACTGCCAAAAGGCAGTCAAACACATATAATGAAGGAGAGCACCAATCTACTTGGGCCTCTCGATGCATAACTGGTTGAACATCTAGGTTGTTATGGTTAGTCCCTTGGTCGTGTGCAGTACATATGTTTCTCTTATGGATAAGAGCTCCCCGAATAAGGGTTTTTAGCATGACTCACTTATGGGCCTCATGCATTATGTTGTAGTTGTTGGGAAAGGTAGGATGGAGAGGCGTTTGGTTAATAACTAGTAGGATGGAGAGGCATTTGATTAATAACTGGTAGGGCTATCGGTCCAAAGTTTACAATTGTTTGGGTGTTTATCCTAATCCCAAGGTTGTTTATGTTATTAGCAAGCTGCCCTATACAAGACGTTTATCATGCTGAGCCACATGTCGTTGCTTAGCCTTGGAATGTGGCAGATAGCACTAGCCCTATTGGCTCCGTTGGTGTTATGACCATGGGAAATGTCCTCTTCATGCTCACCATGAGTTTTCATGGTGTGGACGTGAATAGGGGGTTTGTAGAGAGTAAAAGTACAAAACAATGGGAGCTTTTAGGGATGGCCCTCCTTCTGATGTCAAAATGCTGTCTAAAAGTTTTGCCAACCTCCAAATTATAGTTGAGAATGGCTATTAGCAAAGGTTACTCACTAATAACTTGATTTGAAAATGTAAAATAAGAAAAGTGAAGTATGGTAAGCAAAAAGGATCAAGATTTAGAGTGGTTCGATCAAAGTTTATTTACGTCCACTATAAGGATTTTCTTAATACTTTTCTTCACTTATAATAATTTAGATTACAAGAGACAATTAGAATAAAATAAATTCTTCAAAGCTTGAGATGTTCAAACCTCCTTCAAATGCATGTCATGATGTATTTATAGCAGCTGGAATGCATGATGAATGAATGATGGTGCAGTCCTGATCTAGAATTTACTTCTGGCTGTAGATGGAATTGTTTAGCTAAGATCTATGCCAGCTAAGATGTCAACTAGTTTTTTTTGGGGCAGATGTTGCTAGCTGATGGTTCATACTTAGGGATAGCAACATGCGATTAGGGAGTGGTTATGTAGAGGCACTTTGCTTGGGTGGCAGTAAGGGATAAGGAGTTGCTATCACATATCCGCTTTTGTCCCATGAAAAGTGTCGTATGTGTTAGTCCCATCAAAGAAACGGCATAGTCGTACCTTCCTTTTGCAGTGTCGGTCAGTCACTTATAGACAAAGCAGGTCATACCAAGATAAGAGAGTTTCATAAGGAGCGGGCAGTTGAGGTAGAGGAGGAGAGAGGGACTTTTTGAAGAAAAGATGATGAAATCATATTTGTGGATCAAGGTATGGGTAAGTCATGTTATCTTGGTCACTTGCTTGGGGAAGATCATTCACATATCAAACAACCATCTATCCCGGTATATTGATGACATAATGGGCTACGCCTAGCTCGTGCATGTACCATTGTTGGGTATGTTGTCTTTGCAGTAAAGGTTGTGCTTTGAGTGTGATGACAGACATACTGAGTTAGAGCTATGCAAGCCGAGATGGGAGTGGTGAGCGAGCCAAGCTACTTAATGAGAATTGTACGAGTCGAGATGCAAATCGAGATGTGCATTGGCCCATATTACTTATGAGAAAATTTTGAGCAACACCCTTCATGTTGCATAATAACATATTTAATCATAAATACTATGAGTGGGATTATCACGGTTGAAAGATTATTATTGGAGAAATGGTATTAAAAAGGATAATGGGAGAAAGGCAAGTGATCACAACAAGCGGAGTGGAAGAACATGAAGGTACAACAAACTACTCATATGCTTTGGAGGCATAGTAAGATGAAAGAGCAAGGGGACTTTGTGCCACTTTATTTGGTTTGGTTTGGCTTTAGGCATCGGAGGAGGGCGAAGTGGAAGTTTTAGGGTATGAGCGATTGGATTTTTTGCATTTGCTAGTACATATGGAAAGGTTCCTAATCATAAGATACCTCAAGAGGGATGATATGGCCATAACATAAACAAATAGGGTTAGTGGAAGGCAACTTCTAATGTAGATTAACTCATATAAGATCCTTAGCATACTTAAAGCATACGAGATTGTCCCTAAACAAGTCATAATAGATTGGTTGACCAATAAAACATGATTGTGAATTTATCCCAAGCAACGACCAATAATGAGCGGAATTTTACAAAAATGAATTCAAACTAGAATAAAATGGTACATATTTTTGAACGAAATCTTTTGATAAACTCCAAGGTATAGTGACGAAAACCTCCCATCCACCTCTTCAATGATAGTTCGACCTAATTCAAGAATGGAAGATATATCAACCAAATCAAAGAACTAAATAAAGAAGATGGACTTAATAGATTTAACTTTTATATAGGTTGATGATTCCAACCCATTTTCAAGGTGAAAAACAACAATATTGGATAGATTTCTTTTTCAGAATAAGACTGGTACTTTATTCAGTAGAACGCTTATTTTGGTGTCTTATGGGTTCAAACCATTGATCTTCGGAACCTAATTCTAGAGCACTGCAACTAACCATAATTTTCCATAATTAAAAAACTAAATTAAAAATGGTAAAATTATAACTTTTCATAAAGGAAAAAATAGTAAATTTGTACATTATTTGGAATTAGGCTCAATAACTTATCCCATTGTGTTCATAATGCCGTTTACAATCAGAATAACTTGTTGAATTGGTTAAACAGGTAAGAAATAGAAGAAGTCAAACCCAGTGGCATTTTCGTAATATAATGATTACGAGGTTTTTGGCTAAATATGTGTAATTTTGGGCCTATAGACAGAAGTACGGACCCTACTTTTAAATCCTATATTAATACAAAAACCTTAACACTATTTTCCATTTTCCATTTATCTCCAAGGAAAATTTAAAACAAAAATCTTTTTTTGAACCGTTTTATTTCTTTTTCCCTTCCCTCTTCTCCACCAAACTTTGAAAATTCATAACTTCTTCTTTTCTCAACGAATTTCAATGAAACCAGTGGTTAATCAAAGAATGAAAAAAATACCATTATCTTATATTATTTTGTAGGTGGAATTTGTAAGATCGTGGGTGCAGCAGACCTGGACAGCGAAGAACAATGACGAAATCTCATATACCATTTTCATCCTTCTTTATCAAACTTCAAATTGGTATATCTCTCTCATTTCTTAATGATTTTTGATGATCTACCCACTGAAACAACTATAGATACAATTACTATGACTTGGTAAAGGAATATTTGTGAATTTCTAGGGTTTCTAGGCACAAAACGTGTAGGACAGCAGGGACTATGTTGAGTTCTTCTTCATTCGAGAATTTCAATGACTAAAACTCTTCCTATTTATGTATATATTGATAAGACGTAATAATTCATCCCTTATGGTCTTAGATCAAATTATAAATGATGAAATTAAGTAAAATAGGATTTAGGATCTAGTATAACATGGCTAGATAACTAAAAAAGTGATTATTTTTATTTTAAATAGTCAAACTTTGATCCATCCCTAACTAAAAAGTGTAAACAACAAAAGTACTCTAAATTAAACATATATATACATATTTTTATATATTGTATATCAAAATTATATGTCTCGATGATACGAATCCATTGGTGTTGTTCCTTCGACAATATAAGTATGAAAATGCCACTACACTTTCAATGCTTACAATTCTCGCATACGACCTCTGTGTCACTTGCGATTTGCGGAAACGTGATCGAGGCAAAACGGGAAACATTTTGGTATATTGCTTTCACTATTTTGATATTCTTTAGAAAATTTCTTATTTTAGTTGATTCGTTATACATTGTACAATATAACGATAATGGACTGAGACATATAGTTCCCCAGTAACGAGTCGTTTACGATTTGGTGGTAGCGAGATGAGACATGTTGTTCATGAATAGCGAGTTGCGTATAATTTGGAGATAGCGGTGAGACATGTAGTTCTTCAGTAGAGAGTCGCATCAGATTTAAAGATATAGTACATTCAGAGGAGTTGAGTCCTTGATGTATGATTTGGCAATAGTGGGTTGAGACATATAGTTCCTCAATAGCGAGTCGCATATGTTTTCGGCATAGGAGTTGGGAATTTAGGCTCAATCATGTGCATATGATAGATTTTAGTGACACTTTAGTATATGATGTCGATGTTGTATTCTGTTGTGTTTAGCTTACTTTTTTGGTGCAGGTAATATAGTCTAAGGTATAATTTTCGAGCACAAGTGTTGTTTTACTAGCTTATTGGTATTATTGATGTGATTCACTGACTAGACATATGCATGACCCTTTGTCATTTTCTTCTTTTTAGTTATACTTTGATAAGCTGATAGAGAGGACTGGTGGTGGCTTCAAGGATGATGGCGCGATGAAGAGGTGCATTCATTTATCTATCATCTATGTACCTTTTCTTTTACATGAGCTATTCCCGAATATTAGACTATTTTTCATTAATGATGTAAAAGAGTAGTCAGAGTTTATTTGATATTACCATGTTTTATTTTTCTAGGATTGTAATATCTATTATTGTATTTTATTCCTTCCGCTATGAGTTTCATAAAGTGTAAATATTGTAAATAGCTTTATGATATGTTTTATATTTTTCCTCAAAATATTGCATCATTTGTGAGGTCTGTGATGTCTGCATCGTTTTATGCATGAATAAGGGTGTTTAAATGGCTAGTTATTAAATTTGGTATCGGAGCTTGGGTTAGGCAATTCATACTAAATTAAGGCACATGAAAGAGCTTATTTATAACTTTCTATCATTTATATTATATGTTTATATTGATTTATTTGTCACACCCCACATATTTTGACTTGTAAAGATAGTTGTTGGCTTATAAACAAATATAAGTTTAATAAATGTTAAGAGTAAAAGCAGTTATTGGGTGAAAAATAAATCCATCACATTGGTTGTAATTTACTCCATATAGAATTGCTCATAGAGTGTTGCTATACCCACTAGCAATAGAGTAAGTTATGAGAATAAGGATAAATAAGAAGAAGAGTTGTACACTTGAGTCCATAGAAAATAGTTTGATGTTGATATGGTGTAATGAAGGTACTTAAATCATTGTTAGATTGCATGATCTAGTTGGGCTTCTATAAATTATGTTTTCTACTCCAATTAATGTAGTTAAATTATTTGAAATATTTTTTGAAAGGTAAAAAAACATAGGTTGATATTTTGGAAAACTGCAGAAGTTGAGGTTTGTTTAATATATTGAATAATAAACCATTAATTAAGCTAAAACATATGAAAATTTAATAAGTAATTTGCTTAAAATATTTTAAAGTTTTGTTTTTATATAAAAAATTTGTTCAAGGCGCATTGTTGACCATATATTTTGTTGTGTACTTTTCTTTCGATAAAGATTTTAGAAAAAAAGTAAATTGACAAGTAAAAACACATCTTTTTGAATGCCTTTTATTTTATAAATATTTTTTCACGTTTGGGGAAAATTAAAAACATTACATTTTCTTTCCACTTTTGTGAACATTTCTTATTTATAAAAGTAAAATTTAAAAGATACGTTTTACATGTTTAATTTTCTAAGTTAAATTAAACAACCTTAGATAGAATTTAAATTGAAAAAAAAGGATTTAAAATAATTATTTTAAACTGTGGAATTTTTCAATTTCAATATGTATTTATATTTGAAAGGAAATTGAAGAACTTGTGATATAAACTCTTGAAATTATAATTAGTAAATAAGTTAACATTTTGGAAATTATCTATAAGTTTGAGTGAATCGAATTTGAAGCCAAAAATGAAATTAAAATATATTTTTATATATGTACATGATGTATTATTCAAAGGTGTTGAAAATTGGCTAATTATTAAATAAAATGACAAAATGGTTATACATTATTTTAAATAATGTTATAAAAATGAAATATGAGTGGTTAATATGAATTAGTAAAACTATGAAGAATTGAGTTTTGAAAGTTAAATGGTGCTTTTGGCGATAGTTATAAAAATTGTTGGAAAGAAATTAGCTTTGGAAACTAAAATTTATTTTAATTGTTTTATAAGGAGATTTTCGAGTAGATATGCAAGATTAAATTAAAATAAATTTGGTGTATGTTTTCTTACGAAATGCTTTAACATGAAATGGGTAAAGTGAAACTTTTTGAAAGTATGTTTAAGTAGACCTTAAAGAATTTATTTTGAAAAATAAGTGTGATGATCGAAATTTAACGTCGCTTGAAGTTAACAGAGAATTATGTAGTTTTCAAATCTTAAAGTTAACAAAGGATTTTGTAGTTCTCAAATCTTACTTGTTTTGTGAATAATAAGATGTGAGATCAATGATTTTGATTTAAAAATTAAATTAAAAAATTATTGATATTTTCAATTGAAATTTGATTAGAGTTAGAAAAGAGTTACATACCTATAAAGTTTGAATTGATAAAGGTGAACTAGATAGGACAGTTAATTTACCAGTGTGCCAAGGACTTACTAGAAATAAACATTATGGACTTGTAATTTAGGAATTTGTACTTAAAATTAATTAGGGTATTATTCATGAATTTTCAAAAAATTCTAAAACAGTAAGGAAATACATCGAATCGAGAATTTACTAGTATTTATAAAGTAATTTGGAATTCAAAATCGTAATGTGATTTTCTGGAAGACTGTCTAAATTTTAAGCAAACAATAATATTACTGTTTTATGGAGTTTATGGAAAAAAAATTATTATTATTTAAGAAATAAAAGTATGTGGTATTATTATGAGAATAATAATAATAAAGAAGTATTTTCCATGAATATTTTTAGGATAACTTATTAAGTTTTTTGATATAAATAACAATGAAAAGGATTTTTGGGATTTAATGCAGAATGTTGCTATTTTTGAATTACATAATAATAAAGTGGTTGTGAAAAGAATTAAAAAATATTAATATTATGATGTAAAGTGATAATAATATTATTGTTTTAAAGTAAATTTGATGAAAATTAGTATTTTTGGGAATGATATTTGGAGTAATATGTTGAAAATGAATGATTTTTGAAGTATATTATCTGTTTGGAAAAAATATTTTTTTGAGATAATAGAAAAAATGTATTTTTATAATCAACAATACTAAGATGGTTTATATCTAAGAGGAAATAATAAGTTCAAATTTACTATTTTAAACTATTGAGACATGCGTGATTAAATGTTGTTTGAAATTAACACACATTTACATTAAGGGCTAGGGTACACTATATAAGATGTTGAGAAGCATAAAAGTGCAGTTGAGTGAAAATTTTCCTAAATGGTTGAATAATTGAAGATAGGTTGCATTAGACAATTGCCGATAACGGATGACTATACTTGTCTATGTAAAGTGTTTTTATAGAGTACGATGATATACATAAGGGTACACTAGTTATATGTTAGTTTATAAGACATCACAAGCATATGGAGATAATATTATTTTTGAGGTATGAAGTAAATGTCTTGACTTGCACGTACTATGGTACAAAGGCGATTTTAAAGAAATGCAAGATTTGGCAATTTGAAAGAAAATTAACGAATAGGTAAGGTTTTTAGTCATTATTCAGATTTGAAAAAACTATCTTATTAAGTCAAGTTTCTAAAATAGTAACCTTTTGTGGATAACCAATTTTCAGTGCCCGATGCATGTGAAAAATAAGTGAAGAATTCACAACTTAGTCTATGAGCTTGTGTTATAGTAATAACTTGGTTGAATTTTACAATAGCATAAAGTGACGCTTTAGATTCTTTTATTTAGGGCTTATTAGGTTTGTTATTTATTACATTTAGTATTTTTTATTTAGCTTATTAGTTGAAGTAATTTTGTGTTCACCAATGTTAAGGTATTGTCCACCTATGGCGTCCTTAACTAACTAATGGTGAAGTATGAGGTTACCCAAGAATCCTTAATATCAATCCACTTAAAGGGTAGGCACTGTCAGTTATCGTGTTGTCGTGCCTGTGGACTTAAAGAAGGAGTTTAGTGAGGTATGTCAAAGGATACAAAGAGGTTTTTATATTGGCTGAGAATGAAGAAGTAAGTGGCAGAGTATGTTTTAATGTATTTAATGATGGAAGTGCACTCTATTTAAATAAAAGCTATACTTGGACATTATATGATTAAAGACGACTTTGAATATGCTATAGAATGAAACTACGGAGGATAGGCATGCATAGAGAGTTTGTAATCAGTGGCATGGTATAGAGAAGGACACGCTACTGAGATATGTTATGTGGAAAAGCAAGCCCATCAGTAGTTGTGCCTTCCCATATTGTGTAAGGAGTAGGGAAGTCGTCACGTTTTAGTGGGCTTCTTTATAAGTTGGGGGAGTGTTCCTATGCTTTCTATTTATACCATTCGTGAACGTACATTAATGATTAAGCAGTTATGGAAGAGCCTAGTTAGCCTGATGGGGTGAATGTAAGGATGAAGTTTAGAATATTCTATAGACATATTCACATCTTAGAGCTTGATGTGATATGTATAAAAACGGAGAAGTGGAACTCATCCAAGTGCAGCAAAGAAAAGGTTTGGAACATGAGTACGAGGAACTTGAGGAGAGAATATGAGTATCCCATCATGAGCTCTCTTCTAGTAAGTTTCTCTTTTAGTTAGTTAGTGGTTAGTTTTCTCGTTAGGTTGTTGTTTGTTTGCATGGTTGCTTTAACTTGCTAGTTGACATAGGTATGGATATATGGATGCTACGATTGGTTGTATGCACGTCCTTATGACATGTTTTGGTTGCTATGGTTTCTTTGTTTAAGTTATACATGTTAAGTTTGTATCATATTGGCTTGTATGTATACAATCCAACCTAGGATAGATGCCTATATTAAGGTTTCTAATTTATGCTAGTTGATTGTATATATGCTCTTTATTATTTCTTCGTATGCTTTTATTGATTGTTTTTATGGACATGGTTATTTACTTGCACTTTGATATGAATGTTGCATACGGATGAATGGTTGCATACACATATAGAATTTTATAAATATGCACATATTAGGATGTTTGCATTTGTTTTTTTATTGTCACTTCATATGCATTTAGGAGGCCAACTTAGTTGCAATTACACTCATCTCAGATCCAAACATTATGATTTTATTTATCATATATATTGTATACTCTTGGTTGTGATTATGCCCGTATGATGGATGTTAGATGAATATAGTTGAGTTTGTTTTGTATGTTAGTATGTTGAAAATAATGGTCTATAATATCCATGTTCAACGATCCGGAATTCTATCATTTTGATTGCGAATATTTAATAATTTAAAATATTTAAATAATTAATTTTAAAAGCTTATAACTCCTTTAAATTAATAAATAATGATGTTAAGCTTTTAATTAATAAGTAATGTGATTAAACTTGTTTTAATAACATTTCCTTTTAGTTAACGCGTGAAATTATCATCCCGGGGCACAGTCTCGGATTTTGATGAAATTAGTGTCACCGGAACCGGAATAATGAGTTGTTGTGAGCTGACGAGTTTCATAGTTAATGGATGTTCTGTGTAATCGTGCGCGCTCGAAACGTGTAAAATTTTAATTAGAGAATTGAATAATAATGTATAAATTATAAATACCCCTCCATACTCTCATTCTTCTCAACAACTCCTCTCCCTCTCTTCTTTTTCATGCACAGTAAAACAAAGTATTGCCGCCTCTTTCCCATAATTAAATCAAGAGCCATAAGTAACAAAAATGGGTGAGGATGGATCCGTTGTACCCGTGTGATGGATGGCTTCACATATATATGCTCGGTGATGGGTGCAATTGTACTTAATGTGAGGTGATAGTTTTTTGCCATAGCTAGGGCTTTGATTTAGTGGCGATGGAGATGGAGTTAGGTAAAATGGAGTGTGGCGTTGAGCTTTGCATGAGAGGGCGAGTCGATGGAGCAAGTATGGGGTAGTGCGGCTCTATATTGTGAATTACGACTTTTGACTATAGTCACATGAGGCGTTCGGTTGTGTTTGAGGGAGACGATCGAGCAAGTTGTGTTTGGGTGGGATGCATAGCACGTGTGAGGAGGAGCATGTTGGTGCCGACCGTGCATCATTTGTGGACTGGAGAGGGAGGAGTGGTGGTGCGTGCATGACTTGGAATGAGTTTTCTGTGCATGTAAAACATCTTTTAAAGTAGGCGAAGATGATATTAAGAGGGGTTAAGTATAATATTAATTTATTAAGTAAATTATTTAAATTATATAATCCATTTTCTTATAAAAATCCATAACTTTTACATTCGAGGTCCTATCGAGATGCAGTCTTTTGCGTTATGCTCGTAAAAGTGTTATCTACGCACTGGAGCAGATTTTTTCATTCGTGGCCGGAATTTTTGTGACTTAACTCACCTTTGGATGAACACTGTATGATATATATGCTGATATAAATTATTATTTGTGTGCTGGAGTGATTTCTTTGGTTAGTTTGGTTCAATTCTCGCTTTGGAAAGCGGATGACATATGAAATGAAATATAGGGAACTTAGGAAATTTTGTAGAGAGATCCTAAGTGATTCCTTGCCACTATTGATTTTAATTTCATTTATATACTTTTTGTATAAATTTTTGAATGCCAAAAGCTTGGTAGCTTGGCCTTACTGGATGTGACTTTGATACAACTCTTTTAGTGTAAAACAATAAAAACACTTGTTAAGCACTATGGTAGCTCTAGGTCTCATTATAGTATTTTGGAAATACCATTATTTGCTATTTTTTATTTGAAAATGGTTTTGATTTGGAGGATGATTTTAAATGTGACTTTTGGAATTTTCTATGGCATTTTATTTGAAAATGGTTTTTGAATTTCTCTATTTTACTCCAACCGTTTTTATTGGTCTCTTCTACTGTATATGGAAATGTTTTAAAAGTATTTCAAGAAGTATTTATTTTACAAAAAAGTTGATATAATAATAGAGGTTTATTACAAAAAAAATGGGGGTTTATATTTTATAATAAAGTGATTCTGTTCTAAAAGAAGATAGAAATATTTTGGAATAAATATTGGTAAAATCCTTTAAATGAAATATTGTATAGAAAGATAGATTTATAAATGGTATTTTATAATTAAAAGAATTGATTTATAAATGATAATTTATAAAAAGGAAAATGATGTCATTTTGATAAATTGGAATAATAAATCACATTTGTGAATTTATAGTGATATATGAAATGATCGTTTTATGGAAAGTATTTAGTCCTATCTTGAAACCGCAGATTTGTGATAAGTATATGATATTTACAATTAGAAGATTTATAAAAGGTGTTTTATAAATTGAAAAGAGATTTATAAAAGAATTTTTTTTAAATATAAAAAGAGATTTATAAAAGGATTTTTTTAAATATAAAAAGAGATTTATAAAAAGGAGTTTAATAAAGGAATGAGATTTTATTTCTATAAACAATCATTTTAAACTATGGTGGTATGGAAAGGATTCCTTTCATACTCAACACCAAATTCTGAGGTAAGAAAACTCGTTTCTATCTATGAGAGTTTTAGAATGTACGTCAAGGCAAAGATGGTATGTTAACTTGTCCAACTACATTGTTTCTCCAGGGTTGGTGCAAATTTAAAACCGAAAAGTGGTGCTAAGTATATTTGAGCTAATTTCCA
Organism: Allium fistulosum; assembly: GCA_030737815.1. Taxonomy (NCBI): domain Eukaryota; kingdom Viridiplantae; phylum Streptophyta; class Magnoliopsida; order Asparagales; family Amaryllidaceae; genus Allium; species Allium fistulosum. Next base: position 731,301,518 of record CM060904.1, on the reverse strand, counting down.
TACGATCCATTTTCTTACACTAAAAGAAAGTGGTTTGGATTTATAGTAAACAATGTTTTTAAGTGAAATTTGTTTTTAACCCATTTAAGTATGCTTTTGAAATATGACATCTTCATAATGTTTTGTGAATATACTTATACCGTTGAGATAAGTATATGGATACATTTTCTAAATATTGAAAGTGTAGTGTTTTGTGAATATACTTATACCGTTGAGGTAAGAATATGGATATTTTTCCAAGCATTGAATGAGTATAAATGAATAGTGAATGAGTAGTATACATTTGTATATCTTTGTAAAAGTATTTACAAAGTGATTACGATTAATTAAAGGATTAATTAAAGAGGCTTTGTAGTTCCTTATTTACTTAACCATGCTTGATTTCATTATGAAATAAAATCTCTGATTGCATTGTTTTCTTATTTGATAGTTAAATAACCGATTATCAAAACTTGGCTAGTTTTAAAACTATAATTGTTGGTTCGGAGAGACCGGGATTAGATAAGCATGATTTATCACAAAGCAAATTTGAACCAACATAAGCGTTCAAATTGGAGACATGTTGAAGATGATGGAAATCAAAGATGGAGTCTTTGAAGTGCAATGGCTACTGACTACTAATCCTTAGGGTGATTCCAAAAAGGATGTACTAGAAGTAGTGCCTATGGTTTGTTCAATCCCAAAACAACTTGTATCAATGAAAGATGGCATTTCATTGTTGCCTGAAGGATGGTGTTAACCTTCAAAGAAGGATTTGCTAAAAAGGTAAACGTAACCTCAAACCTCACACCCGGAAGTAACTAAAATAGGGAAAATATATCAAGGCTATGTAGGTTGCTCCCATTAGGGTATGGTCATCATTTGTATCTAGATCAATATTTACATATTAGGTATACTGGTCCTACGGGAAAGGTTTGTCAAGTTGGTAGCCGGAGTGACGATCATATTCAGTACTATCTAGGAAGGGTTAGGCCAGTTTGTATTGGTAGAGGTGCAATGTTTGCAGCCTCGGTACATTTTTGCTAGAGGTGTACTGTACGAAAGGTAGTCCATTACCTTGTCATTGTATGGAATTCATTCTCCACTACGTGCCTTACTGACTTAGTTGTATACTAAATATATTGTTGAATATAATTAGCATAACCATTCCGGCTATGTAAAATATTTATTTTAAACCCTAAACATTATTATAATATCACTAGATTTTCTAATAAAACGGTTTGGTTATTGTATGGTAAAAACCCATCCGTTTTTATATGCGGCATAGTCTTACGAGATACCTTTATGTTTGAAAAGTTTTATAACATTAAAAATCCATATGATTTGAGTTTCTCACGCTGGTTTAACAGACTGATCCAGTGTTATTTTATTATAATGCTCGGGTTAGACCCGAGTATATTTCCAGATATAGCTAGATCCTTTGGAGCTTCAGGAGACGAGATGGATGCCCCCAAGACCTATTCACTTATTTTATTTTTCATGCATTTCTTGTTTGTATTGATCAAAATATGTGAGGATAGCCTATTATAACTTTCTAGACTGATGATAACTTAGTTTACTCTGATTGATTATGTATACTACAATTTTCTTTTGTAAAGATCATGTATATAGTATATATTACTCGTCACGATATGAGATTATGTTCTGTCTTTATTTTCCTTCACCCTAATAATTTGTCTTTACAACACTCAAATGCTCGGCATGTGAATCCATGGATGTATTAGTGTTGACTTTTGTTGGTCGAAAAGGCCGATCATTACACCGCGTCTTTGAATTTCAAGGACGAAATTCTTTTAAGGGGAGAGAATGCAACATCCTATAATTTTCCATAATTAAAAAGCTAAATTAAAAGAAATAAAATCGTAAATTTCTATGAAGGAAAAATTGTAAATTTTATAGGAGTTGGAATTAGGCTCCAGGATCTCTCCCTTTGTGTGTGGAATGTCGTTTACAATCAGAAAACATATATAACTTGTTGAATTTGGTTAAACATTTCAGAAATTAGAGGAATTCAAACCTAATGACATTTTCATAATTTAACGATTACAAGATTTTAGGCTAAATATGTGCTATTTCCTACCTATAAATAGAACGGCAAACCTTATTTCCTAATCCTATTTTAATCCACACACCTAAACACTAATCTCCATTAAATTATAGGCAAATTCAAAACAAATCTCAATTTTTTAACCGCGTCATTTCTTCTTCCTTTTCCCTCTTCTGTACCAAAGTTTAAAATTTTGTAACTTCTTCATTTCTAAACAGATTTCGGCAAAACCAGGGAAAAGCGAAGAATGTGAAGAATACTATGATCTCATCTCATTTTGAAGGTAGAATTTACAAAGCCGAAGGTGTGACAGACCCGGACAGTGAAGAACAATGATGAAATCTCATACGCCATTTTCATCATTCTCTATCAAACTTAAAAATGATGCATCTCTCTCATTTCTTAACAAATTTTGATGATCCACCCATTGATATGACTATGGAGATGATTGTTACGATCTAGTAAGGGAATATCAGCGCATTTATATGGTTTTTGAGTGCAAAAGTCATAGGACAGTGGAGACCGTTTAGAGTTCTTCTTCATTTGAAAATTTCGGTGAGTGTGACTCTTTCTACTTGTGTATATATTAATAAAACATAGCAATCACCCCTTATGGTCTTACAATCAATTATAAATAATGAAACTAAATTTAAAAAAAAATTATTTATACATACATAATATGGATGTAGTATGCCATGGCTAGATAATTAAAAAAATGAATATTTTTATTGTGAATAGACAATGCTTGATCTCTCCCTAAGTAAAAGGTGCAAAACAAAAGGTACTCCAAATTAGATGAAGCAAAATTATATTTTTTTCAATGACACAAATCCATCGGTAGTGTTTATTCGATGATATAAAGTAATATTATTTAATTAAATTATATAATAAATTGTGAAAATGCCACTATACTTTAAATGCTTATAACTCTCGCACGCAACCTCTGTTTCATGTGCGATTTGTGGCAATATAATTATGGCAGGACGAGAATGTTTTATTTTGTTTATTTTTGTGTTTTTTGATGCTTTAGAATAATGTATATTATTAGTAGATTCATTATACGTTGTATGATATTGCGATAGTGGCTGAGACATATAGTTCCTTGGTAACGAATTGCTTACGATTTGATGATAATTGGCTGAGACATGTAGTTCTTTAGTAACGAGTCATGTATGATTTGGCAATAGTGAGCTAAGGCATATAGTTTATCAATAGCAAGTTGCATACCATTTTATGGTATTGTACATCCAGAGGAGTTGAGTCCATGGTGTATGTTTTGGCGATAGTAGGTTGAAACATATAGTTCATCAATAGCGAGTCACGTACATTGTTAACATGGGGAGTTGGGACTTTAGGCTCAATCTTGTGCATATGATTATGTGTATGGTAGATTTCAGTGACACTTTAGTATATGATGTCACTATAGTATTATATTGTGTTTAGCTAATTTGTTGGGTGCAGGTAACACAGGCTAATGTACGATTTTCAAGCATAAGTGTTGTTTTACTAGCTTATAAGTATTGTGCACTTATATGATGTGTTTTACTCCTCATACATATGTTTGTCCCTCTCTATATCATTTTCTTCTTTTTAGTTATACTCTAATAGGTCGATAGAAAGGAATAGTGGTGGCTTAGAGATGATGGCGTGATGGAGACATACATTTATTTATCTATTAGCTATCTACTATTTCCTTTAGATTAGTTATTGCCAAATATTTGACTATTTTTCATTTACGATACAAAAGATGTTGTACTCAAAGTTTATTTAATATTAAATTTTTTTATTTTTCTAAGATTTTAATATTGATTATTGTAATTTATTCCTTCCACTACGAGTTTTAAAAAATGTAAAATATTTTAGATAGCTCTGTGATATGTTTTATATTTTAGCTCAAAATGATCCATCGTCTGAGAGGTTTGCAACGTCCATGCATTTTATGCGTGAGTCGCGGTGTCATAGATGGCAGGTTGTTACCAGCACCATACCGTATGCCTCATAAGCCACTGGTCCTTGATCAATATAGAAAGGATTATATTCCAAACCTAAAAGATGATCCTTCTAGTGGTCGACTCACACATTAACAACATTCTGAAGGGACATAAAAGGGTAATTTTAAAAAAATAAAAAACATTGAATAGGAACACAACGAACAACATTCCTCAGTTTCCAGTTGAAGAGTAATCCCGTCTTAAAGGATTACTAGGACCATCTGAGAATATTAGATCTAGAAAAGCAATGAAACGATCGTTGGTAACTGAAGCAACAATTAAAAGAAGAGTAGCAGATCTAGTGGGTGTCTTGGAAGATGAAGAAGCAATCATTCCGGTCAGGGCAGTAATAACCATTGGAAGAAGGGGAATGTAATGACCTACCTTTCCAACCCTCAAAAGTCGAAACTAATACATCCATGGTATTCACGTCCTGAGCATCCGATGTCAGAAAGATAGATTGTTGAGGTGAAAGAAAATAAAAGAAAGAACAGAATCTCATATCGTGACGAGTAATATATAATATGCACACGATCTTTATAAAAGAAAATTGTACTATACATATATCAATAAGAGTAAACTAACATATCATCACCCTGGACAATTATAACAGTTTTTCCTAACAAATGCTAATAAATACAAAACAAGAAATGCAGCGGAAATAAAAGATAAATGAATACGTCTTGGAGGCATCCAGATCGTCTTCTGAAGCTCCAAAGCATCCATAACTAAATTTGGAAATATGCTTGGGCTGACCCGAGCATTATAAGAAAATAATGCTTATATCAGTCTGGTAAACCAGCATGAGAAATACAAATCAAATTGAATTTTATTGTTATAAAACCTTTCAATATCTCATAAGACCATGCCGCACATAAACACGAACATGTTTTTGCCTTACGATGACCAAACCATATCATCTGAAATCTTATGATATTATAATAATATCTAGGGTTTAAAATAAATATTGAATCATAGTCGGAATGGTTACATTAATTACATTCAACAACATATTTAGTATACAACCAAGTCCATGAAGGCACATATTGGAGAATGGATTCCATATAATGATGGGGCTAATAGGGTACCGTCTGTCATAATACACCTCTAGAAAAATGTACCGATGGCCTCACATGGACCCAATGCCAACACAGGACCGACCTACCCCTTCCTAGATAGTACTGAATATGTAATCACCCTGGTTGTCGGTCAACAACCATACTGAGTCACTAGCATACATAAATCCATAAATATCAGTCTAGATTAGGTGATGACCATACCCTAATGGTAGCGAACCACATAGCCCTGCTGCATATCACTTATTTTAGTCATTACCGGATGTGAGGCTTGAGGCTATGTTTTACCTTTTAAGCAAATCCCATCTAGAATGCTAATACTTTCCTCCAGGCAATAATGCAATGCCAGCATTCATCCATATAAGTTATTCAGGATATGAACAAACCAAAGACACTACTTCTACTTAGAAAAGTATTTATATATTTATCTCAATGGTATAAGTATAATCACAAAATCTTAAGAAAGATTCCACTACCAAAACCATACTTATTTGAGTTAAAACAAATATCATTTAAAAACATTGTTTACTATAAACCCAAACTACATTCCTTTTGGTGTAAGTAAATAGATCGTATGGAAGACCAAATATACTTACTACCACTTTCCAATTTCAAACTTATACTATTCCTCAATTAACAAAGATGTCGGACAAGTTAGAGAAGTATCTTTACCTCGACATACATTCTTAGTTCTCAGGATAAGGATGAGTTTCCTTACCCCGGAATTTGGTGTTAGATATGAAAAGAATACTTTCCATACCACCATAATTTAAAATGATCATTTACAGAAATCAAACCTCATTTCCTTTTATAAAATTCCTTTTTATAGATCTTTTATATATTTACAAAACTTCTTTTATAAATCTCCTTTATAAAACACCTTTTGTAAATCTCCTTTTTATTTATAAAATTTCTTTTACAAATCTCATTTCTATTTATAAAACTACTTTTATAAATCTCCAAATTTATTTATAAAACTCCGTTCATGATTGTTCAAATTTATTTATAAAACTCCTTTTATATCTCATTTCTACTTACCATAAAATGATCATTCCATATATCACTATAAATTTAAAGATGTGATTTATTATTAAATTCCTCAAAATGATATCATTTTCCATTTTTATAAGATATCATTTATAAATCTATACTTTTATTTATAAGATACCATTTATAAATCTATTCTTTTATTCAATATTTTATATAAAAACGTTTTGCCAAAATTTATTTTAATATATTTTTATCTGCTTTTAGAACAGAATCACTTTATAATAAAAGATAAACCCATTTTGTTTGTTGATAATAAACATTCGTTATTATATTAGCTTTTCTATAAAAAAATACTTCTCAAAATACTTTTAAAACATTTCCAAAAGGTTGGAGAAAATAGAGAAGTTAAAAAAACTATTTTTAAATAATACTATAGAAAATTCCATTTAAAATCATTCTTCGAATCAAAAATAAATTTTAAATCAAAAACAGCAATTAATGGTATTTCCAAAATACTATAATGAGGCCTAGATTTACCATAGCACTTAACTAGTGCTTTTAATGATTCACACTAAAAGAGTTCAACTTTTGTGATATATCAAAGTCACAAATAAGGTCAACTACCAAGCTTTGATATTCAATGGTTATAATATAATTATATAAATGAAATTAATATCAACAATGGCGAGGAATCCGGATCCTTCTACAAAATTCCTCATATTTCATCTCATAAGTCATCTATTTTTCAAAACAAAAAATCAACCAAAGAAATCATCCAAGCATACTAACGATAATTCATATATACACATATATCATATAGTTCATCCAAAGGTGAGTTAACTCACCAAAATCCCAACCGACGCTTAGGCCTTCCTATTCGATCTAAAATCAAACGACGTTCGATTTTAGCTTAAATACCACTTACTTCATACTTGAAGAAATCAACTCCAGTGCGTAGATAACGCTCCTAAGAGACCAATGCAAAGGACCGTGTCTCGATTGAACCTCTATGAAGAAGCTGTTGATTTTATAAGTTTTTGGATTCTAAAATAAAATTAATGTTAACCCAAAAAATGGATCAACACCCAGAAATCAGATGAATTCACTAGTTCAGATAAAAGTAAAATAAAATGTAGAAAATAGACAAGAATACTTAGAAGTTTTTATACTGGTTCGATGTAATCTCCGGCCTACGTCCACTTTAATCTTTTTATTATTGGTTGTTAGTTGTTAACTCTCTGAATTACAACTAGTTTTTCCCTAGATCTAAGTTAAAAAGAATTTGAATAAGTTTGGAAGAGATAAGGAATGAAGAAGGTGTTGATGAAGCTCCTAGTCCAAGACTGTTAGTGGAGATTCAACGGGGAGAAGATCATTTTCTGTAGTGGTAGGTTGGTTTATAGAGGAATTGGCCAGCATGGAGTCAGAGGCCCAATGGCAATGAAGTCTAGGAGATAGCGCAGTCACACCAGAAGTCCCAAACTAGCCTGTGTCAAATCCTTAATTTGCCGTCGAATTTAGGTGCTTTGCTTAAACATGATAAAAATTTCCCAAGTCCTTCTTCTGCCTTTTGTAGTCGCTCCTGCCAAATTTCAAGTCAATATGATTCTGTATCAGTGTTCTCCTTAATTCGGGATGAATTAAGGTCCTTAATTCGCGGATGAATCTAATTGGTGGGGTCAAACAACTCCAAACATTTCTAAGCCCTTTCTTGTGTTTTTCTAAGTGTACATATCAAGTTTCAAGTCGTTCTAACCTAAGACCTTAATTCGGGGTTGATCTAAGGCTTTCATTCGGGGGTTGATCTAAGGCCTTAATTCGAAGGTGAATTATGGACTTAGCCAAATTTTCAACCAAATTTCTGAGCTCAATTCCCTAGTCCTTTTAAGCGTGTCTCCAAGTTTTCAAGTTGTTTTATCCACATGTTAGTCTTCTAATCCAACTGAAATCTGCTTTGCTAAAAAACGGGTTAACACTTGCCCCCCAAGTACACCTTTCGAATGTATGGTGTGCTTTGCTAAAGAACAAGTTCCAGTAATCATTAATCAAACTCCTATAGTTACGCTCTCCGGACATTCCAGTCTAACTCTCAAGCTGATCTAATCAAAATCAAGCTCTTTGGCACACAAATCAAACTTTCTAACTATCTGAGTTCTGATATATCAACTGAAATACCATCTCTCGAATACGAGCCATCTTATGTTCGCCCAAAGCTTATCTTACTTTCTCCGATCGCAAGGCATTCAAATCCTTTTATCAAGTCCACATCCACTCTGGGGCTTGGTCTTGTGGGACCGTTGATCTTCCAATCTACGATTCGATCTCTCTAGATCACTCTTCATCTACTCTGGGGTTCAATCTCTTTGGTGGTCAGCTACTAAGTCCAATTTTCTTACACTCCGGTAAGGGGACCCAACAACCGAGTAGGCCCATCCACTCACTCTTCGGTAAGTGGACTTACCTTTGACCTCTTTGGTCCTTGCTGTACCCAATCCACTCACTCTCCGACAAGGAGACTCAATGACAGGCAAGCCCATCCACTCACTCTCTGACGAGGAGACGAAATTCTTTCACTTCGACCCACCTCTCCGGGCAGCAGCTCTACAGCGACAAGAGAAGCCCATCCTTTTCACTCTCCGGTGACGTGGCTCACTCTTTGCACTCCGGCCCCATCTCTCCGAATGGTAGCTCTAAGGCAATCCAAATCCATACAAGCCCATTCGCTTGTTCTTCGGCAAGTGGACTTGCACCATGCACTCCGGCCTTATCTCTCTAAAAGGAAGCTCTAAGGCGATCAAAATCCATACAAGCCCATCCGCTTGCTCTTTGGCGAGGGACTTGCACCTTGCACTCCAGTCTCGTCTCTCTGAATGAGACATAAAGCGATAAATATTAATCATCACATTCCCTTGGATTTATCAAAGTCAAATAAGTTGAAATCCTAAGTGGTCATCCCAGACATCTGCTCAAAGCGTGTCTAGAGACCAATCTAGGTCTCCTACATGTGGAAGTGGTCTGAGGTTGTTATTATCCTAAGCAATCACCCAAACATTCGACTTAGAGTGTAACTAGGGAACAATCTAGGTTTTGTAAATGTCTAATTGGTCTGGGGTTATTATTGTCCTAAATAGTCATCTCAGACATCCAACTAGAGCGTGCTTAAGGACCGTTCGGGATCCCGTACACATGTAAGTGGCCAAAGGTTATATTGCATCATTTATTTAAAGTCGGGGTAAAGGAATCGAACCTGATGCCAATCCATCCTGATCGGGGTTGTTATCCAATGGATATTTTTGATCCATAACGTCATTTTCCCCCTTGTTCCAATGGTGGGCTTTTGGTTCCAACTCCTGTTGTCATGCATTTGCATTCCGATTTGCCTCTCTGGCTCCAGCATTGTCCGTTCTAGGCATTAAAGCTAATCCTAGATCTAAATCTATTATGGTCCCATGTAATGGGGGCATTGTTTTAGTTTAATTTGCTATATCTTCAGATGCTCCTGCATTGGTTTATGGTCTTTTATTTTAAATTTCCAACTGCTCTGGCTGTTCATTGTTGTCCAATCCCTTGAAAAAATCCATCTAGAAGTTCATGTTGTCTAGTCAATAATCCATCATGCATCTCCTTTATTATTTTCTCCATCTCTTCCCCGGTGATGTAGATAGATTGATGAGAATTTGAGGATACCTCCTGATAGCCTCCAGGCTCTGGTTGACTTGCTCCGCTTTTAGATCTAGGTCTCTTCACCTTCTCCAAATCTCATATTCAAGCTTCAAATTTTTTGATCTAGCTCTTGTTCTCGGTGAAAGCACCAAAATATTAACCCAAAAAATAGATCAACACCCGGAAATTAGATGAAAGTGCCAATTTAGATAAAAGTAAAATAAAATATAGAAAATAAACAAGAACATGTAGAAGTTTTTATAGTGGTTCGGCGTAATCTCCAGCCTACGTCCACTTTAATCTTTTTATTATTGATTGCTAGTTGTTATCTCTCCAGATTAGAACTAGTTTTTCTCTAGATCTAAGTTATAATGAATTTGAATAAGTTTAGAAGAAATAAGGAGTGAAGAAGGTGTTGATGAAGCTCTAGGTCCATAAGTGTTAATGGAGATTCGGGAGGGAGAAGAACCTTTTCTAGTAGTAGATAGGTTGGTATTTATAGAGGAATTAGGCAGCATAGTGTCAGAGGGTCAACAGCAATGAAGTCCAGGAGATAGCGCGAACTTACACCAGAAGTCACAAACTAGCCTGAGCCAAATTCTTAATTTGTCGTCGAATTAAGGTCCTTATTTTGGGACCAAATTTAGATGCTTTACTCAAACATGATGAAATTTTTCCTAAGTTCTTCTTTTGCGTGATCCTGCCAAATTTCAATTCATTTCAATTTCGTCTCGCCGTTCTCCTTAATTCAAGAAGAATTAAGGTCCTTAATTCATGGGTGAATCTAATTGGTAGGGCCAAACCACTCCAAACTTTTCTAAGTCCTTCTTTGTGTTTTTCTAAGTGTACATGTCAAGTTTTAAGTCGTTCGAACCTAACACCTTATTTCGGGGTTGATCTAAGACCTTAATTCGAGCGGCTGATCTAAGGCCTTAATTCGGCGGGTAGATCTAAGGCGTTAATTTGGGGGTGAACTAAGGACATAGCTAATTTTTCAAGCAAATTTCCTGAAGCCAATTCTGTAGTCTTTTTATATGTGCCTCCAAGTTTTCAAGTTGTTTTATTCTCTTTTGAATCTTCTAAGTCCAGTTGAAATCTGCTTTGGTAAAAAGCGGGTTAACAATTAAATTAATTAGTTACTTAATTAACAACTTATCACCTATTAAACTACCTTTCCCTAACCCAAACACTCCCGCTCCATTCCTACACATGCACACATCCACCGTCGTGCATGCACGGCCAAACTTTCTCTCCAGTCCACCGTTCGTCGAATGAATTTCGCCATCAACTCTCTCTTTTCCTAAGCTTTGCATTGGACCCCACAACCTCATGCTCAATGCCACCATGGACAAAGCGACCTAGCTTCCTCCTCTCAACCATGCACAAGCCGCGATTCACAAAGAGGAGCCGCACGACCCTATTTTGTTCCCATCCACTCATCTCTGTACTAGAAACACTTTGCCATACTCTATTTCCTCCAACTCCACCTAAATTTCCCCTAAACCTAAGCCCAGGTTCATGTCGACAATGTCGAGCCCAGCCAATCAATGTCGCACCCCTCAATCTCTACATAGATTAAAAGATCTCTCATACAAGCACAACAGATCCAACGATGCTAGATTTCGTCGCTCCTAGCTCTTGATTTTATTTTCTTTAAAGATGGTGACCATTTTCATTTACAGAAAATAAAAGAAAAGAGAAAGGGGAAAATGAAAAGAGTGAGAAAGAAAAGTATGCGTGGGGTTTTGTTTATTTTAAAATTTCCGACACTTCGCTACACAATATCTCATTTGCGTATGAACCGCGAATAACAAAAATAAAAATATGATTGCGCATAATAGTGCGACAGTGTCACAAAACAATAATAAATTACATTGGTTATCTTAATTTGTGAAGTCTCATAAATACCAATGTTTGCCTAAAAATACGTCGAAGGTAATTTAAATATTTTTCCAAATTAACAATTATGGAAAATCTTATAAATTCATTTAAGAGTACATCACTGAAAATTGAGTCATCTTATTAATAATTGATTTTATTATTATTTATAAAATTCAAATCAAATTTAAATATTTAAATAAATTAAATGTTCTCACTCGGTTCGAAACATTAAAAATTGTGGGCTATTATTGGTAAAATCGAGCTTGGAAGTAAAAATATGAGGGGAATTCAGTAGAAAAAAGGGAGGAGCGGGCAAGAGTTTTTGAGTGGAAGGTGAAAAGATGGTCATGGTGAGCGAAAACCGATGAGAACCTTGAGCTGTATGGATCTAAAGCTAATAGGAAAGAAAAGAGATATGGTGGACGTAAAGGGTAAGAATATATGGATGAACAAGTGAGGGGATGAGAGGTCCATGATGGATGCGAAGAGGTACATGATGTAGAAAAAGGAGAGAAGGTAGAAACTGACTGCAGGGGAGTAGGAACTAGAATTCAAAATGCTTAAGCCTAATTTTCTTTTCTTTGGAGTGCAAATGTTTGCATTTTAGATTAGGAGTACTATAGTGCATCTCCAACTAAATCAAGGTTTAGCCCAACAACAAGGTACCAATTTAATATGCGCCTAAGTTTGGGCACCTATTAAATAGGTATCCGATGTTGGGTGCCTATATGTAAAGTATCCAGCCATTATTCACCCTTTAGCTTTTAGTTTTCTTTTTAATACAAAAGAACATTGAAATAGTGCCATGTGTCACTAAAATCACAAGACATATAATCCGAAAATAGACAGGGAGCAAGCCGATCTGCTTCATATTGTCTCTACTCTCGAGATGATGATTTATGACTTACGGATCTTACAGGAGCCACTGAAGGGATACACGCATCGCATGTGAACCGATCTGGATACAGTTGACATACAATTATAAATATAAATAACTACTAGTACATAAATGTAGCGATCCAAAACTCAGCCTTCGAAAATCGGCACCCGTACTTCCCTTGTACTCAAAATGCCGCAGATTCAAACGCCGAATCTGGCTCACCGGAGCTTATAACACCATTAAGTATAAGAACACAGCGGAATAAAGAAATAGATGATATCATATACAACTCAAATGAATACAATATCCAGTATGATATACAACAATGATATCAATATGATACAACAATATCAGAGATAAATAATGATAAGCGGAAATAACAGAAGTGATAACTCCAAATGATCCGTTAGAGAGGCTGAGTCCAACCACTCTAAAATCAAGCTCGAACCATCATCACGTAAGACAAGGTAAGCAATGTCAGTCGTGATCTCCAAAACTGAACTAGCTCCAATGTCATCTAAACCTGATTATCTGAAAAACCCAACTCTAGACTGCCCGTGTGGAAATTTGTGAGCACCCAGAGTTTAGGAAAGGAACAATAAACTCCGAGTCAATCGTGGGACTGGTGTGAGTAACAAAAGCAGTTTATCTTTAAAACAACACAAAAGGATTTTAACATTGAAATCCGCAATGCTTTTGGAAAATGAAACTACCATAAGACCTCCCGCCACACACACAATGCAAACGCAAAATTGGAGGAGATTTCTTCTTATGATAGTCAAACATGCTTACTACGCAGAATCATTCGATTTATTATTATTAGTGCATAGTGGAAAAACATTTCGAAAGTATAATATTAATCTTAGCCAGCATAGACATTCCGAACTATGCCTACTATAGCTACCATCTAAACAGTGGGGCGCCACCATAAGTAAATGGCAGGTTCTACAACTAAAACCGTACTGGGTTCGTATTGGAAATTGGATTTCCAACAAATGGTCAGGCTAAGGAACTTCCTACTGCCACATGGGTACGCCTCTGGATGGACGTCTCGAGAGACAACTGCTCTCTACCAACACAAGGCCGGGTTACCTCTATAAATAGGTAAATACTACACGAATATGCCACCCCCCGGTCCTTTAGGACCTTTATTCGAGGGCCCTCGATCATAAAGCAACAACCACAAAGAAATGAGATTGGAGCAACCACATAGGTTAAATACCAGGGCTCCATACCTGATACCACCTTTTTCCAGAAGGAAATGACATACCCTAAAGGGCGCGACCCTCATAACCTTGCCGCATCATTCCTGTTTCGACCATTTCCGGTCTGTGAGGTTCGATGAGGTATCATTCACAAAGCTACGCTTTTTCACAAAGTCGTGCTTTGATCAACAAATGATCAATAAATAATCGTCACACAGCAGCACTCAGTATGCCACACTACCAAATTGGGAGTATATCACTGATAACCTTCAACTACATAACCTTTGAGCTCGTACGTCTCAGAGAAGGGTGTTAAGCTAAGAGAATAAATTCTCCGCCACCAAACAGAAATGTATTTGAAAGAAATCGGCTTTATATCTCAAATTGTAATGTCAGACATACAACCATACAAGTCTGTTCCGGGTTCGAACAGAACCGAAGGCACTTCCGAAGAAGCCCTTGCAATTCGGATATTCACAATCCCGATTGGATTTCCCATCACTTAGGAAATCTCTATACCGGCGCGACTCAGTGCAAAGACAATCGATAGGTCATCCTATCATTCTCACAAATACCCAGTCTTCAACACCGGTCTTCAAATGTCATCCATATATGACGTATCATTATTCGGAATGGGTTATATGACACAAAGGTCCTCTCCCGGTTAAACCGAATAATGAGCGTAATATTTACAAAACATATGGATAATGGATTTCAATTAAGTCACAACTAATTATCCAAAACTTTTCTTTCAAATGGTTTAAACACATTACCATTTTAATCTTTTTAATAAAAGATTCAAATCACAAAATTTACCCAGTTTCATAAAGGTTCATTCACAGATTTTCCAAATCAATTTCCATTTCAATTGGATTAACTCATTAAATCTTTAAAACAAAGATTTAACTTATAGCTTTCAAAAATCATTTCCAAAGATCTATTCGTAATTTGGAAAACCATCTTCAATTCAAACTTGAAATTCTTTTAATTCAAATTGGAAATCCATTTCTTATATAAGAGCTTTTATCAGTTGAAAACAATTAGTTTTCCAAATCATTGAATTCAATTCCAAATATTGAATTCAAATTTAAATCTAATTATTAAATATCAAGCTTTATTAAGTTATTTAAAATAACTTTTACATTTGAAACTCATTTGCAAAGCTCTTAAATTCAATTTCCAAAACTATTTGGATTCAAGAATTCAATCTTTAAAATTGTCAAAAATCTGTGACTTAACTGATTTCCACGTGAAATCCATATTTTTGTGTATGGCGTAGTCCAGGGGTTTCACATAGTAGTGCAATATCATTCAAGATCAGAATACAGAATATAGTTTATAAGCGGTATAAATTATAACGCTTATCTGTTATTCACAGATCACAGATATATAAATCACAGATAATAATTTACATTCATCCCAGATAAATAACTACAGTGCAGATCACACACAAATCAGAATATATCACAAAGCATTACAGATCAGAGATGTCAAATAATTCAACATTCAATAGAATCCAAACATTCACAAGTGAATTTATTAAACAACTGATTAATTTAAATCAGATGTATCAATTATTAATCCGGGTTAATTATCATGATTTAATTACAAATTATTTGAAAATCTTTCTTTCAAAATTTAATTAGTTAATTTGTAATTATTAACTAATCGTTCTTAATTAATGAATCAATTTATTTTTAATTATTAAATTAATCTTAATTAATTGCCATTATTAATTAATCCTTTAATTATTCACAAATAATTAACTCAAATTTCAAATCATCATTTAATTAATTACATTCAGTAATTATCTATTAATTACTTCTCTAAGTAATTAATTTTTTTTCAAAATTATCAAATGGTTATTCTGAATAAATTCACTTAAGAAATTAACTTGAACAAATTCGATTAACTCGATTAATTACATTGAATATTTAATTTCACAATTACTGTCATTAAGTAATTTTACTTAATAGTTCCACAATTTATTATCATTAAATTAATTAATCTAATTTATTGTTAAAATTTAATCACATTAATTAATTATCTAGGCAATCTTAGTTAATGATTTTATTAACTATTAAATTTCTTTAATTGCTAATCTAAAGAAATTTCTTATATTAATCATTGTTAATTAAAGTAAACTCATATATATTTATGATTAAATGATTATTACCATATATTGAAACATTGTTTCAAATTCCTTTTCATTTCCAATTTTGATTTAAAATCTAAAATAAATCCTTATTTACTTTTAAATAAGTTTAAAGCAAATTTCTTTAACATTTTAACTCATTGTCACACTTAAGTGATAAAACTAAATTAAATCTCAAAATTTTTAAAATCTGATTTAAAATTAGTTCTAGGTTTTACTTTTAAATTTAACTTGTTTAAATTTCATTTTCCAATTCAATTCTATTTTAAATTCCAATTTTCTTCAATACCTTTAATTACTTTAAATTATTAAAACAAATGGAATTTAAAACTTTTTATTTATCTTCAAACAAATTTCAATCCAACTTTTATTATATTTTCATTTTGATTTAAACTCAGTTTTAAAAACCCTTATTGTAAAATTTAATTTCAGTTTAAAATTTCAAAACAGAAAGAAAACAGGTTCCAGGTTAAAAACTGGAACAAAACACTGACCCGAGACTTCACGAGTTTACTTCGAGTAAATTGCTCGAATCACCCGAGTCACACGCGAGAAAAATTGCGTTCTTCCCAGACAACACACCCAGGCTGACACTCTCAACCTCGTGCACGTGCACATCGCCTCTGGCGATCTTCCAGCATAGCGTTCTTCCCAGACAACACACCCAGGCTGACACTCTCAACCTCGTGCATGTGCACATCGCCTCTGGCGATCTTCCGGCATCGCAGCATTGTCGAACACGTCGACGATTCTCCCCAGATCCAACTTCGACCATCAGAACCACATCACCACCTCGAGATCAAAATTCGAGTTGAAACTCGAAACCTGGAACACTCGAACCCATACGACCCCATCCCTGTCAATGCCACGTCCTCGGCGCTCCGACCACCAGACAACCCCAACTTCTGGCCTCGCCTTCGTCAATGACCAGGCTACCATTCTCCAAAACCTCGCGACACTCGATCCAACGATGGTGACGAACGAAATGTTTTTCTTAGCCGTGACAAAATTAGGTTTAAAAACTTCAAACCAACCCCGCCACCACCACAACCAACTGCACCACCTTCCACTATTTTTCCTCGCCACTCCGTAGGCTCCCCCATCTCCACAAACAACCCCGACCAACTCGAATCACTCGATCACCAGAAAATGATTAAAAAGCGTATTTTGTTCTATTGTGAACTGCTCATGATATACACAACTAAAAATCATTGTATTTGTTTTAAAAATCCTATCTTTGGCTGTTAATTCAAGTTATACAATCGAATCCATAATTCAAGATATTCGAAATTTCCAGAGACTTAAGTTTTTACTGTAAAAACTTGTTCTTTCACTCTATATACCTTTATTCTTCACACAACCATTTTTAGATGATAAATCATACTTAAACACAACTATTTTGTGTTGAAACCCAAGCCTAATATGGATTATAAAACAAGAAGTTGAATTTTTCTTGTTGGGTTGTACTCTGTAACTAACCAGAGAAGAAGAAGTACTGGCATGTGTATATATAATCAAAACAATGGCAATATACATTCAAGTTTGAACAACCATATGCTACTCACCTTGAACATCTTGTTTTGAAGTTTGAAAATTGAAGCCTTTTTGAATTTGAATTGTGAAAACTGGGTTGAAGTTTGATACTGGAAATCTTCTCTTCTTGATCTCAGCTTTCTTTCCTTTCCTTTGATTACTTGATGGTTTAAACTGAAGTTTGTTTGTTTGATGATGATATTTCTTTGGTTTTAGTTTCTCAGTTTTAATAGAGGCAATTGAAATGAGAAGTTGATATTGATATATAGGAGAGTTTACAGTGTGTGGAATTTTTTAATTAGGCTGAGATGAAATGTTGTACAAGTGATTATATTTTCTTGTACTAATTAGCAGGGATTTTTCTTGTTTGTAGGCTGAATTGATATGGTGGTGTACAAGCATTAATTATCTTTGTACCATGTTTCATTTATAAAAAATTTCTCTTTTTACTTCATTCGGCTGAGAGGATCTTGTATTAATTGCCTTGTACCACTTACCTTATTTTATTTGCTTTATTTTTTATGGTATACATTGCATTAGCAAGAATCTCGTGGCTTCTATTTTGTAAGCCTACATATATGTTTTGTTTTCTTATTTCTTTTGAATGTATATGTTTGCATATATATATATATATATGGTTTTGTTTTTAACTTGCCTTTTTATTCGAATGTATTTCTATATTTATTTCTATCTTCATTATTTATTCCTAAATTAATTACTAATTATTTTTATATTCATTTTGTAATATAAATGAATTTCTAAATTTTAATTTGTTATTAGATTTTATCCAATGTATTTATTCTATACTTTATGTCTTATATATTTCATTTTTATTTTTAAACCATTTATTTACAATTTAAATTCAAGTCAAATATATATACATATATTTATAATTTCAAATTGACTCATATATACCCAAATATATATATATATTCACATATATACATATATATACAATATTTTTAAATCTAAATGATTTATACAGAATATATTCGAATTCGGGGAAACTCGCATCACTTTAATCAATTTACTTTACTATTTTTATTCAAAAATTAAATTAATTATTAATTTAAATACATATAAAATTTGGGTCGTTACAATAAATATTATGTTAATCGTATATTAATCATGAACTATTGGTTATTACATAGACCTAGTATATTCTGATTATATTTGTCAATGTTATGTTAATCATATATTAATCATGAACTGTTGTTTATTATATTGACCTAGTGTATTAGTCAATGATATGTTAAATGTATATTAATCATTAACTGTTGTTTATTATATAGACCCAACATGTTGGTTGTTAGGGCAGTCGGTTCAAATGTACAGTACACTGCTACAATATACCCCTAGGTTCTAGTAGGTAGGATGCAAGCCAGTCCTTTTGACTGTATCCGATAGATTTGACCTCCTCGGTCATTTGATTGTTCCTTTGTATCCACCCTAGCTGGAAGGTGGTAGCCCACCACAGTCATTTTTCATTTTTCAAATTTTTACCTTGGCATTACCCTGACCGATTTTTATATGTTGACTGGGATTGAGATAGGAGGCCTTGATAAGATGCCTTTTCCTTTTGATGATGCATATGAGACTCTTGAGTTATTCACTGTATATCTACCATATTTTAAGGATGGCCATGTTACTTCGAGTGTTATTTCCTTGACATACTTATAGGATTACAATATAGTGCATAAGAACATTGACGTTATGAGTGATGCTGTCTTTAAAGCATTTATCCTAAGTCATTCTTTTCGAACCAAAAAGGGACAATTGGACTAGGGTATTTTGCAGTAGTGGCCAATCTAGATCAGTTCTATACTATAGAATGGGGGGTATATAGGATTTATCCAAAATGAAGCGCTATTGTGAAGACATATCCAAATCCAATAACAGCGAAGTAGGCAAAATTTGCTAAGATGAAAGAGGGAAAAGAAAAGTTGTAAAAAGTGCTTTTGGCATCCTTCAATCTATATTTGTATTGATTAGTAATTCTTGTCGATTATGGTCTCGAGAAAAGATATCCATGGTCATATTTACATGTATAATTCTACATATATGATCATTAAAGATGAAAGAGATATAGACGAGGCTTATCATCACTATGAATAAGAGAGTGCAAAGCAATTGCCATATATATTCCGAGATGATATTCTTGTAACTAATGAAGCTTTCAACATTGACTTAGAACATCAAGTTTCATGCCGAGACATATAACTTCGCAGCAGGCTTCAAAAAGATCTTATGAATCAAATTTGGAATCATTTTGGAGAATGTTAGTTCATTGTATATCTTACGAATCATGTGTGTATGAATATTCATTTTCTATTTGTACTTTCTTTTACGTAGCAGTTATATTATTTTTCCTTAAAAAACTATTCATTATGTGCAGTAATTTATTTATATGGAATCTAAAATAGTAGAACATTAATTAATAACTACTTAAAAATATTTTTCTAAGAATACATAGTACAGTGCTAATAATGAAAATTGCTATATTTAAAATGAACTACATTTGAGGACATAGCTATAATTATTATCCTTTTGCACTCCATCTAATATTGGGCCTGAACTTCATCCATTCCGGTCAAATCCTTATCCATAACCGATTGTTTATATTTTTGATATTATGCTTCCTTTTTCAAACGTTCAAGATTCAACTTTCGTTGCTCTCGCATTACACCAATCTTATTTTATGCTTGCTTGGTTCTTTCTTGAAGTCTTTTTTTTGAATTCATGGGTGGCGTTCAATCTAGAATTCAAGTCGGCTTTAGCTTTACTATTTTCCTTTACTGCTTTGGTCCCCATCATCTATAATCTTCATTAAGTCTATGAGTGAGCACATCCATCTCGTTTTCTCCCTCAAATGGTATTTCTCTACCCAATCAGTCTCTAGGCCTAGAGTAGTATAATGATTTTGATGCTTTTTTCTTTCCCTTCTACTTTGTTTGAGTGTCTCTCAAACTCTTAGTATTATCAGAATTCCACTTTGGTTGACTTATCAACAATTCATAACAGTCCACTAATTGGTAATATTATGAGTTTTTAACACCAATTTCCAATGCAAAAAGCTTTGAAAATTCCTCATTCGCCATTCTTTTCTGATAATAGAAGAAATCTAAAAATAATAAAATTATATACTAAAGAGTAAATAAAATCAAGAAACATACCAAGTAATCTTTGCATCCCATTCCACTGGGATTAACTTTTATCTGCTGCAATTCATAAAATTAAATTTATAGACTGATTTTTTTGAATCGGCCTTGAATAGCTAACTATGAACGTGTGTTGTCTGAATGCTTAGTTGAAGGTATTCATTATTTTCTTTTAAAACTTATCGCCGCTTTGGTCACTACCCCTTATTGAATCACTGGTATAATGATAGTAAATGTTGCAGAAGTCGTGGTCTTTGTTGCTTCATAATAGGTTGGATGAATGTTGTCTCGGAGGAGTACTATGTCACTAATCATCATCTTCAAAAACATAATTTTTAAAATTTTAAGGATGTGAGAACTCTCTGAACGGTGAAGGCATTATGGGGATTGAATTTGATATAAGATTAGTGTAGTTTAGAAGAAGAGATATTAAAGTGTTTGATGAGTTTTTAACGATTGTGGGTTATTTATTGAATTAGGGGAGACTATTGCCATTGGGCTAATTAGCCATTATGGTCCTAGGTGCTTATTTAATAAATGTCCATTGTCATGCGCTTATTAAATAGGTGCCTCACTCTAGATGCCTATTTAATAGGCCCCTGAGAGTGGGCGCCTATTGAATAGGCGCACAGGGCCTTCAAGATCCCAAATTGGATCTTGAAGATTATGCATAATCTCTCTTATTAGGCCACCCACTTTCTTCTTCCCTTCATATTAATCCTAATTTCTCTTTTTTTGGAGATATTCTAATGGTTACATATTGGTATCTCAAGTGGTATTAAGTTGTCCTTGATTTCAACTCTTAATGAGAGTCAATTGGCAGGGGTACTTTGTCCATACTTTGGTGATTTGAATTATTTCATTCGAAGATGATCATAATTAGAACATTAAAAAAATTGATGAAAGAGATTAGATAGGCGCCTTATGATGTTGATATTAATGAGAAATAACTATTACTAGTCGAAGCAATTGTATAAATTATGAATGCGGAAATATACAGACAGTGTATGATTAGTTATGTTATTGACAATTTGATTAAAGGGAATTATGAAATAAATGAGAAAAAATAAGTGTTTAAGGAACAACTATCTTTGATATATTGACTTGAGTCTAATTTCCACTGAAGTCTCACATTAATCTCTACCAACTATTTTATGTGTGATATTGATTTAAAGAAGCGGATATCTACAACAATAATCAAATATTTGGGTAATTAAATACCTTTAGTAATAAGGGCCAAGCCAAAAAGAGACTATCAAGTGCAGAATTTTGTATTATTAGAATTAACCTTGATTTTATCAAAAAATTATTTTGGGATTTGACTATTGGTTTATATTAGTGTGGTCAAAACATTTTAAATTTTGTTCTTATGATAAATGTTCTCTAGAATTATCTTATCTAGAGTTATGTAAAGAATCTCTAGAATTGTATGGAAATAATACTTTTGTATGGAGAATTCTAGATTATGATTATTAGCCTTAAGATTAGATGTTTCTTCACCATTCATTTAGAAGATGGAAAAATATAAATAGGGGTTAAGTCTTTCATTTTGTCGCAAGCAAGCAAGCAAGTATGAAGGGAAAATTGCAAACATATGTTGTAATGAAGAAATTGCTCCTCTTTAAAAATCGGTATCTTTCAATTCTCACTCCTAATTTAATTATCACTAATCATCTTCTTCAAAAAAATTTAACATTGGTATCATATTAAGATTGATAATAAAATAAGGATGGCAAGTAGAACGAATCTCATTATGCTTAAGGAGTATTATGACAACTAGAGCATTTGCACGAAGAGATCACTTGGATCATAAGATGTGTAGGGCCGGCTTTAGCACGAAACAACCAAAGCCATCATCTAGGACCTTCGATTCGCGAAGACCATAAAATTTACAGCTTATTTATACACATAATCATATTTTGTTTATAAATATAATCTATCATTCTATAAATTAATGAAAGTAGATTTAGTTTAATGGTAAGATGACATGCTTTGTCGCTAAGCCACTTTAGTTTAATTCTGATGCTGTGCATGTATTTTAGCTGCTTGGTCATAAGTTTTTACCTTAGGATATCTAATTGTTTTTACCCGTAAGTTCAGATTTTTGGGCCTTAGGCCTCCAACAATCTCGGGTCATCCCTGAATATGTGGAGGATATCGTAGAAAATGAGTATATGGAACATGCCTATATCGCTATTTTATCCCAAACTAAAAGGGATAGTTTAAAGGAGTCGAAAAAAGGACCAATAGGCACACCTACTCACATCCACCAAGTTTTAGATGAAGCTACATTAGAAAAAATAAAAAATGCATAGATTTGAAAGGAAGTACGAAAGATTTTGTAGAATATATACAAAGAAGTTGAAAAATTAAAAGATATTTGATTACAAACTACATAATGTGAGTATGAATCTTAACAAATGAAATCATCAAAATCATTTGATGATTATTTTTCTCAAGTTTCATTTGTTGTAAATCAAATAAAAAGTTATGGTGAAAAATTAGTAGACTCTAGCGTAGTTGAGTAAATTCTATGATCTTTGACTTAGACTTTTTGATACATATATGTATATACTAGGAAATCTAATGATCTAGAATCTCTAAAGTTGATCAACTCGTGAGATCGCTTCAATCCCATAATGAAATAAAATTAAGAGTTAAAGTGTCGTTAGACTAAGCTCTTCAAACCTAACTCACTTTGTGCGAGATATGACATTTGGAAATGAAATAAATCATAATCAAAGCAGAAAAGATCAAGGCCAAAACTATAAAAGATGGAATTATAAATTTTTGGTTGAAGAAGAGAGAGGCAAAGACAAAATGTTGTAAGAGGTTGAGGAATAAGAGGAAGCATGACACAAAAGTGAAAGACAAAGCTATGACAAAAATAAATTTAATGTTTTAATTATGATAAATTATGTCGCTTTTCTTTAGGATATTGATATTCCAGTAAAGTTTATGAGCGATCTAACTTTGCTAAAAGTGGGAAGAACATCCAACATTACCACTAGTATATAAAGAAGAAGAAAATAAAGATAACAATACATTGTATTTGGATATAAGGGTTAGTAATTATAGATGTGGGAAGAATGAGACCAAAAAGATAAAAATTTGACAAATTAGTTGATGAAAAATAGGAGAAGAAGATGAGCAATGAGATGACAAAGAAATCTAAGAAGGACTATGTGGATAGAAAAATAATGTAGAGGATAAATGTAACGCTCCGCCTTTTCAACCCTCAAATATCCATACTAATATATCCACGGTATTCACATGTCGAGCACTCAAGTGCTGGAAAGACAGATTGTTAGGGTAAAATAAAAAGAAAACGAAATAGAATAAGAAAGAAGGACCATAATATCGGAATCTCATAGCAGGCCGACACGATAACATATAATATCAAAAGAAAGTAAAAAACTGTCACCTTAAGATACATAGCATTTCAGAGTTACAATTCTAGATACTATCATCAGTCTGGACAGTTATAACAGTCTTTCCTCACAAATGATGATATATATAGTAGTAATGCAGCGGCAATAAGAATACTATGGTAGGTGAAACATCCAACTCGTCTCCTCAAACTCCAATGGACATCAACGAAAACCTGCCTTTCTTAGACTGCTTGAAAGAGCACACGAGGAATTTAGAGAAAACAAAAACCATGCGTCAGACATAAGTTTGGTATAAAAAACTCAAAAAAACGCGATCAGCATATAACAGTACTTTTAAGACCGCACGGAATGTCATTACGGTTATCCCCTTAAAAGAACCACTCATCTAGTAAGCACATAATGTGGTATAATAGATTATGACTAGGGTGAAGAATATAAATGATATCAAATAGTTGTGTTGCTTACATTGGTCACACCACAACATACTTAGGGTACAATCAAAATCGAGAAGGAACGTTCGTATATTGGGTTTTTCCATGGAGATCTCTTCAGTCAACGTCGAATCCAGTCTCCTGCACAAAGGTCTGAAAGTACCTTCCAAGCGTTGTATATATCTAGATAAAAGATACCATTAAGGTAACACAACTTACCCATGCCCGAATATGTGGAATCAGGTACCATCAACTCCCGCTAGCAACATCAATAAGCATACTCTAGATATGGAGTTGATATACCATGTCGTGGGTTGGCAGAACCTCAGGTTGTGCATCCTACTCTGTTTTCTATCATTTTCAATGTCGAGGTCACGTTTGGCATCTTTCACACGATTCTTCATCACTTGAACAGAACATGAATCCCCAAATAGATTCCGACATCTGGAAAAGATCTCTAAACCACACATGTACTCCACCATCTCAAATAAATCCACTTTCAAGATATAGAACATGTATCTTAGTCTTGAATGAGTTTTCGATAAGTAAAACACTTACAGATCCTGATCTCTTCAAGACCGAATTGACGAATTTGGTCATATTCAACAATAATAAGAACGATCGCATATGGAAACTAAGTCCCATGTACTTATCACGTTTCTGAACTTCTCAACTTCCACTTTTAGTGCTAGGTACATGACTAACTACTTCCTATAAATGAGTAAACAAACAAAGCACAATCAAGTCACACAGCGCATGATTAAGTCTCTTAAGTGACTTCTAATCCCATTTTTATTTATGTAATACTTTTATTAACTAAAACCTCTTGTATTAGTAAAACTTCTTTTATATAATGAAACTTCATTTATCAATCCCTACTATTCATTTGTACTCTTTCAATATTTTAAAAAGTATTCATATACGTATCTCAAAAGGTATAAGTATATTCATAAATCATTAACAAGATTTCTTACTTTAAATCTTTTTCTTCACAAGATTCCATACTTATAAATTCCTTCAAATATTCATTTTAAGTATCTAAGTATTTCACATATCCATTCAAAAGGTTTAAGACTAATGTTACTTAAACACTATCATTACAAACCCAAAACCATTTCACTTGTGTTTATCTTTAAAACCTTCTTTTAAAGATCTAAGTTAATATCTGGTTAAGTTCGATAGTCAATTAATTGACTATCTATTTAAAAACGATCGTTTATAGAAATCATGTTTGTATAATTAACTCATTTCTGACATTCCAACTTATACTATCCCTCTTTCAAAAGTGAAGCTAGGCAAGTTAGAGCATCGGTTGCATATCAAAGGCTTGCCTAGACATTTCATTCTTGAATTTCATAAATAGATAAGGCTACCCCGTCGACATTTAGTGTTAAGTGTAGTATTGATGACTTTCATAAACAAATAAGAAATCAACACGATTAACACATGTTCAACATTTTCGATTTCACCATTCCTCAGTCAAGAGTGAACCCGGTAGGTTAGGGCACTATTGCTTTTGTCCCTACTCAAATATTGATCTTAACTCTCACAGATTGATAAGCCTACTTCACCGGCTTTTAGTTTTAAGCATAATTAATTTCCTTTCTCAAAAACTTATATATATATATATATACTTTAAAAATATTTACAAATATGTTTTAAATATCTATGTAAAATATTACTTGAAAATAACTAATTAATAATATGATGAAAAACATGTTTTACATTATAAAACCTCTTTACTTTGAAAATACATATATAATTATTAAAATTATATTTAAACTTCAAAATTTTCTATAAAACATCCTAAGAAGATTAGAGAAAAATACCAAATTTGAATATCATTTTTAAACACTTAAAACCATAAGCAACTTACTACATCGTTTATAAATGTTGTTAAAAGTCCTTGTTGAAGAACAACATAGAAAAGCACCAACTTTGTGGCCAGTTTTATCCACTTAAACAAATGGTTTAAGTCCTGAAATTTTTACAGTAAGTGCTACCCGTAGCATACTTAAAAACTATAGAAAGAAACCCCTATGATATCTTTCAACTTATTTTAAAAAATTCTCGAAAACAGGATACTTTAAAGTGCTCATATAGCGACCTTCTTCTCGCAATAACATTTTGCAACTTTGTTTCACAAGTTAATGGATGACTTAAAATTCCATATTTTTCCAGCAATAAGTACACTTATAGTACTTATCAAAAGTAAAAAAAACCCTAGGATCCCTCTCAAAATTAATTTTAAAAATCATAGAACGCGAGGCATTTTCAAAGTGCATCCATAGCGACCTTTTTGCTTCAAACTTTCATAACTTTGGTTCACAATTTCTATAACTTTTCAAACCATTTTTTTACCGTCCAATACACAAAAATATGTATATAGAAAAATTAAGTCAAATCATCCCAAATAAAGTTCATAAATCTTCACTTTACACAAGTTAAAGTTAAGGGATATCAAAATGCACTTATGGCGACTATTCTCACTTCAAACACTTTCAAACATACTTCAATTCAACACACGATTAAAAAAATGATTGAAACATCAAGCTAAAGCCATGCCACATGTTTAAGAGAGTAATAGAAGTGATGTTATACAATATAAAGTTATTATTTTCTTTCAAAAGCAAGAGGGGTCCAAAGTTTATAACTTTAATTAGTTAATGTTACTTTAACTTTATATTTGTGGACACACATACATATATACACACACAATATATACAAACAAGATAGTGAGAAAACTCACTTAGATACAGGCCAAACACATGCTCAACTCACAAGCCAAGAACACTTTCTACCATCACCAAACTTCAAAAGATCCAAGCTTTAGCACTTACAAACCAAGGCAAGACCTCCCCCTCTCTTTAATGCTCATGGACAAACCCATGCCCTCCCTTTTCTACCACTTCCTTCCACTTTTGACATTAGATATAAGCTTTCTAAAGTGTTCTAAGGTGTTGGTGAAAGTTTGGTGAAGTTGGAAGAGATTTAAGTTAATTAGAGAAAGTTAGTGAAGAATAAAGTGGATGAGTGCTAACCCATTTCCACCATTTTCTTAATTTGTAAAAAGTGATTAGTGAAACCCTAAAGGATGTATTTGTAGACCTTTCCAAGAGGTCACAACCATCTTCTACATTCCATCAAAGGTCACAAGGAGCCTCCTGTTAAATTTTGGTGATACAAAATCACAAATAGATGGAAACAAATATGCAAAAGGAAAAGTAATCACGTTTGTTCATTATGGAAATGCATTAATAATTGGATTGCATTTGAATGAGATGGTAAGGAAATTTATGCATGCGCACGTTATGGAATAATATACATGCAAAAGATATGCATATTATTTCTTTCTTCGTAATCGCATTGCTTTGGGATTATTTTCTTCCATCTTTGGAACGAGTGAATTACTTGCTATGTTTGCGTGATTTGTTACCGTTGTAATTTGCCTCCATTATCTTCTTACCATATTTTGGTAATTTGATTGATGACTCACATGAATTTATATTGGCTATATATTGAGGGTAGACTTCGTTGTAAACCCGTCCTGGTATTCAGCCAGTGATCTCCAGATAGAGTGTCTCTTTTTTTTGTTATCCCTAATTAGGGCTTTGGTATGTAAACTCTTATCTTGTAATCTCTTGTAATTCTCTCAAGTGTAATAAAATCTCTCTTCTTTGGATTGGACGTACACTATCTAGATGATAGTGGAACCAGTATAAATATTGTGCGTCCCTTTTTTTATATAGTTATTTACTATTTATTTGGAGTATAGAATAATTGCTGCTAGATTAAGTGATGTTCAAATTGGCAAATCTAGATCATGTTTATTGTTTTTCCGCATTTGTGCAATTTTTGCACAACAGATTGGTATCGGAGCTAGGCGATTTGTTTAGATTTGTGTATCAATGGCTTCTAGAAAGAACGGTAGATCTGGTGGTGATTATGCTATTTCTCATTTGGATGGAAAAAGGAGATTTTGTGCAATATGGAGTGGAGGAGATTATGTTGAGAGAGAAGAGTGTTCCAGTCTTGGAAATTTGATGATAAGGAGTTTACTGTGTTGAAGAGACATCTGGATTTGGGAACTTGTATCTGCTTTATGGCTCGATGTTGATGTGAGAGTCTTATGTTGATTTCCATGGGAAATTTGTTGTTTGGCAGATAAGGTATGTGGAAGGAGAGAGATTTGTCTTGTATACAGAGATTTGGATCAGCCTTGTTATGTTTGTTGGCTTTTTTGTTTTTTAGCTCTGTATTTGATTGGTGATTGAGAGAATTTTTTGGCCTTGGAGGCTTTGAGATTATTTTGATATCTACCTTCTTTTGATTTTGGATATTTGCAACATTTTGTTGGCGGGCGGGGACATAGTCTGAGCTCGTTAGCAAGGTGTGATTGGGGGTGGCCTTGCTGGAACCCATTGGGTAAGTATTCATTTTTGGTATCCATCTCGTTAAGAGATTTTGGTTGAAGGTGGAGTTTGATTTTAAGAGTTTTATGTTGAAAAGAGAATTTGACTCGAGGTGGAGTGTTGGAAATATGTGATTTTGCATCAAGGTGGAGTGTTAAATTTTAGTGATACAAAATCACAAATAGAAGGAAACAAATATGCAAAAGGGAAAGTAATCACGTTTGTTCATTATGGAAATGCATTAATAATTGGATTGCATTTGAATGAGATGGAAAGGAAATTTATGCATGCGCACGTTATGGAATAATATACATGCAAAAGATATGCATATTATTTCTTTCTTCGTAATCGCATTGCTTTGGGATTATTTTCTTCCATCTTTGGAACGAGTGAATTACTTGCTATGTGTGCGTGATTTGTTACCATTGTAATTTGCCTCCATTATCTTCTTACCATATTTTGGTAATTTGATTGATGACTCACATGAATTTATATTAGCTATATATTGAGGGTAGACTTCGTTGTAAATCCATCCTGGTATTCAGCCAGTGATCTCCAAATAGAGTGTCTCTTTTTTTTTGTTATCCCTAATTGGGGCTTTGGTATGTAAACTCTTATCTTGTAATCTCTTGTAATTCTCTCAAGTGTAATAAAATCTCTCTTCTTTGGACTGGACGTACACTATCTAGATGATAGTGGAACTAGTATAAATATTGTGCGTCTCTTTTTTTATATAGTTATTTACTATTTATTTGGAGTATAGAATAATTGCTGCTAGATTAAGTGATGTTCAAATTGGCAAATCTAGATCATGTTTATTGTTTTTCTGCATTTGTGCAATTTTTGCACAACACCTCCCACTCACATGATATTTTACATCTTATTTTCTTTACTTAATACTTTAAACATTTCATAAAAGCTCATTTTCAAAATATCTTTCCATGCCATCATCCATATTTTATTTCCATAAAGTGTAAAATATTTTTATTTCATATTAATATTCTCTTAAGCGAATAAGTATATTAAAAAAATTAACAACATTTGAGGGTTAAAAAGCTGCTTATCGATAAAAAGATTTTCGATCACATATCAGTATTTCTTCAAAGTAACTATTTTTGTAAATGTTTTTCCAAAACAAGTTTACCATCATTAGTTATGATTTCAAAGGGGGTTAACAAGGTTATTAAATCATTTTAATAACATTTCATCCAAGATTCAAATATTTAAATTATTTAGATATTTAAATACGAAGTGTCCGAAATTCCTAACCGTTACAATAAAACTGTAAAAGACATCAAAAAGATAAAGAAATGGTAGAAGAGAAATTCAAAGCAGTGAAGGTTGAAGAAGTGAAGAATGAAAAACTTGCAAAACTCAAAGAAGCAAAAATGAGGTAATTAAGATAGTAAGAATGGAACAGGTGGTGGTGGAAAGAAAGAGAAACTAGAAAAAACCAATGATGAATTTCAGGGTAAAGTTGTGAAAATAGACAAAAGTACGTCAACACTAATTAAAGTGGAATTTAAAGAACTTTATGAAATTTGTAATTTCAAAAATATATTGATTTCCAGAAATCTATAGACCACATTTAAACTTTCCATGGGAATATATTTTTAATCATAAATTAGTTGGAAATATTTTATCCTAATTTGCTTTACTTTGCGGTAAACTAGAATTATACAATACTGATAATGAAAATGATTTTGAAATGTGTTGGAGTAAGAATAAAATTTACATATCACGCTCTTTTTTTAAACGGGGTATTTTAGCGCCAACAAGTGTTGATCTCAGGGATCGAACTCGTGACCTTTAATCTCGTAGTTGGATTATCAACCAACTAAGTCAACCTTGTGGCACATCACACTCTTTTTATAAATTTCTAAATTTTCCTAGAAGAAAGTTGAACAAATTTAAATATCTTTTGAATAGTTATACTACACCGAAAGCAAAAGTACATATGTGGTTATTTGTACATGGGAAATTAAGTACTATTGAACTTTTAAAAAAGAAAAATATGGTTATTGATAATAAATGTTTTTACTATAGCATGGAAATAGAAAACATTTTGATTTATATTTTGAGTATCACATCACTGTTTTATTCTTATAAATTGTCTTTGTATTTTTTTATTTTAATATAGCAAATAGTTATATTAACATTGAATTATTTTGGCATGGGCTTAGATTTTATCATACTAGATTTCAGAGATTAATTTTTGATGCTATTTTTCCTATATTATGCAGGTATATATGGTTTGAAAGAAATCAAATGGTTTTTATAATATAAATACTCCTGTGGAAAATTTAATGCATACAATTGCCTTAATTGGATTTCAAACCCTAGTTATAAAATAGGTAATTTTATTAGTTTCAAAGAATATTTTAAAAATGTAAAATCTAGTAATAATTTAGTAAAAGAAAATTTCCTCTAAAAATAGAAATAATAATAACAATTTAAATAATTTTTTAGTAGATACGTGCGCTAATGATTTATCTGGTACAATAGGAAACTATTTAGACCATAAAATGTTGTTGTTTAGATTTAACATTTATTTCATAATTACACGCATGGGCTCTATATTATCATAATATATTGTTCTTTACTTACTCTTTTATCTCTTCCTTAGTCCATACTTAGTATGTTTATGTTTTATTATGGAAAATATACATACATGCATGCATGCATGCATACATACATACATATATAAACATTTATATACATATTTGTTGATCTAATATATTTGGTTGAGTTTTTGCTTTCAGTTTTAGATATATCAGCGTTTGGATGGATTTAGCAGATTTTACTCTTGTTCAATGATAGTTATTATTGGAGCATGTCTATGGTCCTGTTTAGTTCTTCTGTTTTATTATATTTTATTGTCATTTTATTTACATTATGACTTTAGTCATTATGGCTTGGGGAGTTTTAGTTTATCTTATTATATAGGAGTTTTTACTATTTGCTAGGCTTATTGGGCACATAATTTTTACGTGTAGAATAAAATGAATGAGTACTTGAGTAGATGATCGCTCATTTCTCTCAAAAGAATTGATCAAGTAGATGTAGACAGAAAGAGAAATTGGAAAAAACTAATGATGAATATTAGGAAAATGTTGTGAAAATAGACAAAAGCATGTCAATTTCTTTTAAGACCCAGAGATCTTCGATGGTGAGTTTGAGAAAGTACCGAACCTATAACACATACTCAAGGTTTATACACTAGGATATGTGTATATGTGGATAGTTATTGTTGAACACAATGAAAGAAAATAATAAAATTACCAATGTTGGAAAATTTAGCAATATAAATGATGATGCTTGAGTTAGATAAGGAAATGTGAAATCCCAACTTGAAGAAAGTAAGCAAAGATTTTATCATCTATGTTTTTAAAATTGTTATTTTAAGCCAATGAATTTAGGAAAAAGTAAAAACTTGAATGCATCCAAAGATAACGTAGATGGATCAAGCAACTTTTGGACAGCAGACTACACCGGATGCCTAAATGTTTGAGTCTTGAAAAATATTATTTTGACCATAATGGATGAAATGAGATAAGTTATATAAATATTCATGAATTCCCTTCAAAGATGAATAGTGCGTAAGAAAATTACCACGCAACGAAGAAAGTTTTGATAATATCTATGTTTTTGCCAATACGTGTGTGTTATGAAGATTGCAAAATTTGCAGGGTTACAAAATTAAGATAAAGGGAGAAATTGGAAATTAATCTTGACTTAAATTTTTTTTTTCCTCGCTGATTTTATTAGTTGCTTCTTTTGGGGTGGGTAGAGTTGGGAAGACAAAAGATTTGAATAGATTATGTTATCACTTATGTCATGGTAGATATTCTCCAGATATATATAATAATATAGAGCTATGTAAAGAATCTCTAGGACCGAATGGTAATAAGATGACTGAGCGCAGAATTATATAGTACGATCGATATTCATCAAAACAAATACTTTTCGATGTCGCGAATTGTTTTGGGATGAAGTATTTTGGAGGAAAAATGAATTATTTTGTCCTTATTAGGCTTATTTTTTCCTTCTCTACCCTAGTGTGGAAATTGTATCTTTTTTTTTTCAATCCAGAAACTTGGACATTTAAACAAAAGGGCTTTATTCAGTTGCTTGGGCCGGATCATCCAACAGTTAGCCCCATTAGTGCTTATACTACTTTTTTTCTATTACTTTGAAAATTTGGATGCTCTGAATAATGTATATGCAGATATCATGGATGCATGATGCCTTGCAACTGTGCTAACGGACTAGTGCTTAACATGTACAATATGCATTCATGTCAGAGAAATGTGAGTAGGTCTAGATGCAATTAAGTTCGCTGGTCAAAGACACTGAACTTATTTCGAAGAATTAAAAAGAGTTAAAGCATGTGGAACTGGGTTCTGCTGTTCTGGACCAACGTTAATTATTGATTCTGTCCACGCACTACATCTACTGTGATCTACCAACTTTTTTTAACAGATTCTTTCATCGATTCCCATCATTTAATTAGAAAAGACAGCAATACCATGGAGAGTATGACTCTACTTGCTCTTTGCTCGCTGAAAATCAGTAAACACTGCAATTATATGAAAATTAATAATTGTATTATGGGATCCATTAATGTCAAAGTGCAAATATAACCATACTTTTTCTAGAAGCAAAAATCATTAGCATTCAGGGCTGGTTTTAGCCCAAAGCCACCGAATCCGTTGTTTAGAAACTCCGATTTTCGAGGGTCTGAAAATTCAAATTTTATTTATGTATATAATTGTTTTTTATTAACATGAATTACATTTCATCCTTTAAATTAATGAAAGTGTGTTACTAGAATGGGAAAATGTTTTTTATTTCTAAGTCATCGGAGTTCAAATCTGATATTGTGTATTTTTCTGGTGTTGCCGTGTTAGCATTTCTCTTTTCTTATTTTCTAGATATTGTAGGCAAAGCTAAAATGACTAAATAATTATAGAGCAAGTTTTAGCTAAATACCACTAACAGTTGCTTTGACATTCAACTCAACCTTGTACAAAAAGGATACTATAGGACATACAAATGCATTCACATATATATATATATATATATATATATATATATATATATATATATATATATATATATATATATATATATATATATATATATTACATAATACATGTGTAACATACACCAACACAGACATACATGACATACACAGTGATTCTATTTATTATATATATATTACAAGTCATCCCCACACAAGTACGGATCTGAGCTAAACGATCCTTCCAAAACTGAAAAAAAACAAAAAAGCCTGCAAACTTCTCTTTGACAAAAAGAAAAAGCTAAAAACTGTTTGACATAATAGCCTTCGGCCCTTCACCATTCATTATCTTACTTCTCTCCTGTTCAGTGTATAGAATCTTGCTTTATGTCCATGCTGTATCAACCAATGTTAACGGGTGATCCAAACCCGCTAACCATAGACTCCGATAAAATCCAAAGCCTCAAGGCTTCTTCTTCACTCTCTGCCAAATTGGATGTTGATGCCAAGTTACAGTCCGAGAAGTATTTTCCAGATATATCTTCAACGGTTGGATGTGTTGCCACGTAGCATGTTGTTGCTGCCGCTTGTGGTATTGTTTTTAGTAGCTTGGACAGTAAGAAGAATACCAAATCTACGATAACGATTATACGCTATGATTAGTGTTCTTTTTTCCTCTAAGATATATGAAAACAAACGCTATTATTGAGTGTTAAGTAACCTGTAACAAATCCTTCACGTTCTCTGGTTAGTCTAGTACGAACAATGCCTGGATTAACACAGTTCACCATTACATTTGCTTCCATTTTCTGTGAAGTTGTCGATGATAGAAACATATGAGTAATAATTACCAACACATAGTGCATATATATGTAAATTATGCAAAACTGAGAAAAGATAGAGTGAATTAACCTTCAATCTTTTTGCAAGTTCTTTGGTATGGAGCACATTAGCAAGCTTGGACAGTGCATATGCCTGAGTCGGATTATATGGACTGTAAATACAATTTTATACTCATTACAAACTCGGTATTGTCTTTAATATGAATATACACATAATCTATGTATGAAGAAAATACCTTTAAATTAACACTTACATTTTATTCTCGGTAATGAGCTGAAGATAAGTAACCCAATCACCGGAAAACCAACTATAAATTCCTGATGATATGT
Source organism: Allium fistulosum (assembly GCA_030737815.1). Classification (NCBI taxonomy): domain Eukaryota; kingdom Viridiplantae; phylum Streptophyta; class Magnoliopsida; order Asparagales; family Amaryllidaceae; genus Allium; species Allium fistulosum. Next base: position 731,266,509 of record CM060904.1, on the reverse strand, counting down.
TCACTATCCGACCTTGAATCCCTGTAACTTTTGATGTTTCAATCATTTTGTTCAGCAGTAATTTTGTCAGCAAAAAATGACCTGAACATCAGAATCAAAATTAGAGTAAGATCAAAAATAAGTAAAACCTTACAAGTATCAATTAAGTAGTTGCAAATTACTTAAGTAATTAGTTGCAAATGTATTCTCAACTCCATCTTCAGTAATGGAATGTTCATGAGAGTACTTTCCAGCATTATTTCTGCAAATTTAACCACCAAAATCAGTACTCATTTTTTATAGCTAATACAAACGCTACTAATGAAATATACTGACATAAGAAGATTAAGAGGTAGGTCGAGTTTCAAGAAAGCAGCGACAAACATTCTAACAGAAGACAGAGAGCTAAGATCAAGAGGCAGAACAACAATGTTCGAATTCGGAAACTCTGAATGGATCCTAAGTTTAGTTTCTTCAGCTGCCTTTAAATTTCTCGCAGGCAAAATGAGGGTGGCGCCTCTCATGGCCAGAACACGAGCAGTCTCAGCTCCGATGCCGGAAGTGGCTCCCGTTATGATGGCGGTGATGGATTCGAGGTTGATTGCGGAATCAGTGACTTCTTGGGCAGTGGATTTGGATCCGAACCCGTTACGGTATTTGGATCCGGTGAGGTATTTGAAGGTTTGGAGCATTGTGGGGGAAGGCGAGCAGAGTTGTTCGGTTTAGATTTGTGTGAATTTTGGTAGTGTCAGGTATTTATAGTTAGGATTGAATAATGGTACATGTGGGATACCTGAATCTCTTAAGTATAAGGAAAGAGATTATCTTCATTGTAGACTAGTCGGGAACCGTGCTCCGCACACGTATATAGATAGCCTTAACTTTGGATTAGTGTGTTCGTCGTAGCAATCCTTTTTCATCTCTTTTTTTCTCTTTCTCCCCTCTAATTCTTTCTTTCTTCTCCGGAAGTTAATTCAAACGGTATTGGATTAAGCATAGTAAAATATGTAATTTCAACGTGTGTACACATAGCAATAATGTAAATACATAATCTTTACTAATAATGCAAATACCTTAGGATGGTGAAGTTTTTATGTAGTTCCAAAATTATCCCTAATTTTTAAATAGTCTATGTTATCAGGCAGACTTGACGGTAGGGGAAAATTTGACTTTCAACTTTTAGCGGGAACAGTTATACAATCACCCACTTCCCACCTATTCACGTAAAGCGCATCCATCCACACCCAACTCCACTTATATTTCATCCCAAGGCCATATTTTCCTCCCTCACCCCAAATTAAATCATATTATCAATTGAGCATTTCTCCAGTTGACATCGCGTCCAAGCAAAATCACCATTTCGGGTTCAAAAATAGCAGCGGATTCTTGATAAGGATGGATAAGTTTTTTGTACTGTTCATCGTTGTTAATTTCATTTGTTCAGAATTTCAACGTATAATATACCAAATTGGAAATTCAAAATGTCGATTTCACTGATTTTAATCTCCAATGATATTTTGCACTCTCCTAACGAGATTCAAAGTAATAGACTCCAACAAGGAAAACGAGAAGGTGAAAACTGATTGATCTGAAGTGATTCAAGGTTAAAAATCTAATTTTGAATGTCATTATGCTTTGATGTTTTCCTATTTTTTCCTAAGTTTTTGTAGGTACTCGGTCCATTTGTCTTTGCACATGAAACTGGAGAGCTGTTATTTATGAATCGAACTATTGAAGCAGCCGGAGAAGTGGCAGAAGAAGGAAAAGAGTCCGTTTTGGTTCCTGTTTCATCTTCTGATATGCTAACCATGTTTTTTAAGGTAGTCTTCTTCAATTCTATATCTTTTTGTTGATATTTTGCTAATACTAATTTTGAATCCTAATATGAAGCTGTTAAATGTTATAATCATTGGTTGATTTATTTAATGTTGATAAACTTGATATCTATTGGCTATTTCGTGAAGTGCACAATTTATCAAACATGTAGTGCATGTGAAAAATTGGAAGTAAAAACAAGTAGCAGGGTTGCATCTTCCACATAGTGTTAATTAGGATTTTTTGTTCCTTGGGATATTTTCACTCTGTCATCTATCAACTTTTAAAAGAGCTTCCCCGTTCATCTCAGAAAATTCCACTTAAAATTGCCAAATAAAAAATAAAATAGAATTTTGAATTGTATACATGGTAAAAATTACCTAGGTTATTGTTAAAAGAATGCTGCCTAAAAAGAATATTATCAAAACTTTGTTGCCTTTTGCAGGATGCTTATGTCCATTGGTTTGTAAGCAAGGGATTTTCTTATATGGAAAATGCCAATTGATTGAAATAACGTTGTGATGAATTGTGTACTTTTAAGTCGTTTTGGGTAATCATAAGACCTAGGTAATTTTTAATATATATTATGGTGTGAATGTTAATGCTCCTTTAAAAATTGTTAGAAGCCTAATTTTGAGTCGAATATCATTAAGAAGACTTTTAAATGTCTAAGTGCTTTAAATTTCTGATTGTGTATTTTCCACAAAGATGCTATGCGCTATTTGTCTGCGAAACCAGTCAATCAAACATGCAACTAATATTTAATCTTATGTTTGATAAGTTAAAATCTTCACCAACATATAATTAGGTTGGCATATGATAAATTTATCTATCCAGTTCTATTTCAAAAACATATGTTATCAAGGCTAAATTAGTATGTTAGTTATATAACATACGATCATCAAAAATCATATAAGAATGAGAATGGACCCATTTGCTTCTTTTTGTCATTAGTTTCTCCACTTCCGGTTTCTTTTTTAATGTGGTTCTGTCGTTTTACTTTATTTCAGTGGTTTCTTGGAGTTGTAATGTATTTTTGTATTGGATTGCAGTAGTTCTTGAAAGTTTATCCTTTAACATGTACTGTCTACAACATGTTTGATCAAATGTGTTAGAAGCATAACGTTGCAAATTTCTTTTTCATAAAATATCACCGTGTGCCATATTCTTTTTCAAAGACCTATTGCAGTATTCGGGTTTGTACATATGATGATGTGGGAAATACGTTGGAGATGGCATGCCTTTAAAAATGGTCATGTATTATTGGATCAATCTGAGACTATGATAAAGTTTTTAAGTGAAAAATGAATACTTCTAATGCAAGTACTCAACAACTCTAGATATATTCTGGAATCAACAATAGGAAGTTGATGACTCTATATTACCTACTGCTTTAATCCTCTCAACATTTTATGTCAACTCAACTGCTCTATTGTTGAAGTTTATATAGATGCTTTAATCCACTAGGTAATTATTATTTATTTACATATATATTTACATTTGCAAGGAGTAATAACGAGGCACATATTGAAAACTCATTGCGTACTAAATTAAAGACAGGCCAACTAATAATAATAAGTAACTTCTCATTTAAAATAGACTTATTTTCTCTTTTTTTACTGTATTTGTTTATATGTTTATATTCCACGTACTCTGTAGTTTTAAATTGTTTCCATGAAGTTAATTATATCTAGAAACTTTTAGAAAAACATCACTGAATAATATATTATACTTTTTATTGGGTTATAAGTTGTAACAGAACATAAACAGTGCAGTAAAAAGGACAGTATCATATTAATAGTGCTTTGCATGTGAATATATGCTGGGTTCACCTTTTATACGACTGATCTCTTCACTATCACCACTATATTGAAAAGCTTAGTGATGGCTGAAGTGGTGAAAATGACACTATTGAGATAGTTGTAGACAGTTTTGCCTTCTGTCCAATCAATTACATGTATGAATTCATCTATTGAATATTTATTAAAAAGGTAGATATTTCTGTATGTAATTTAGAACCGTGTGTGGGTATAGTTTTGCAACAAAGAGAAATTAAATCACATATTTCATCATAAACGTCCAACGGACGTGCCATAGTACTTGTACTCAAAAACACATTTAATTTTTTGTTGTCGATTTAATTAAGGTCAAAGTTGCTTTAATAAATGTCTCAAACCACATCATGAATTAAATCAACACCTAAGTTTGCGTGTTGATTAAATCAACATCTAATTTAGACTTTGATTAACTTAATGTTTTTTTAGTGTTTTTAAATAAATGGCCAAAATTAATTATTTAGGAAACATAATTCTAGGGTTTACAAAATTTCGGTACAGAGGCATCTACAGAATGATAGAATTAACAATGTATTCATTCACTTTCCTTTATAAATGGCAAAAATGTATCCAATGTCTTAGATGTATTTGTTATAGAATTAATTTTTTCGTTCGAAACACGCATTTTACAAGTCTTATAGTTTTTAAAGCACAAATTCTTTTCAACATTGAATGGATGTGATTAAAAAATGAAAAAGTTTTTGTTTCCCACTAATCTCCGTCTTCTCCATTCAATTGCCCTTATATGTTATTGAGGGCAAACTTAAACTAAAATTTAACGCTAGTATGAATTTTCACAACCTATGGCAATCTTGATTTATAGTTTATTATTTTAATACTATTTTAGAAATATGATTAAAGATTATTTCTAAACTATTTACGATATTATTCACGATGATTGATGGAGATATTCAATGGTCAAAACATCAACAAAGGTTACGTAAAATGTTGTCTATATTAACGTAATGTGGAGTTTGTCGGTTTGGAAAACGATGTTATTTTTCACTTATAGCTCAAAGGAAAGTCAAAGGTGATGTAATATTGTTATGTAAAAGTGTTTTCTAAAGTGAGGAAATGCATTTTGTCAAAGGGAGAGTGTCACACTACACCATATAAGCAATTTCGCAACACCATAGTGCAGCAAATTCACAACGGACTTAGGCCGTTGCAATATTCCAACGGCTTTGATCCGTTGCGAACCCTTTGGCAACGGCTTTGAGCCGTTGCTATATTAGAACGGGTTAGGGCTTTATACGTGTGGTCTTCGAATAATAGCACGCCCTCAAAACAACGCCCCGTACCCTTCAATTTTTTTTGCTCCCGCGCCTCCTTCCTATTTTCTTCTGGCAACCGGGCGATTTCCACAAATCCCACAAAATCCTAGCTCCACGTTCTTTCCACTTCTCTTCATCGCTACCTTCCTCCTCCCCAATACTAAACCCTAGTGCTGGAATCAAATTCGCGCCTGTTGCCTTGTGGATTTAGCACGAACTTTAGCTTACCACATCTTACGATGCTAATAAATTGTAGGTAATCATCTCAATTCCATTTACATCTCAACAGAATCTTGTAACTCAGCTTTACAGTAGATTAAAATGAGGTTTTGCATTTATTTTGTTTGAGAATTATCTTGGGTTTTCTGGTTTGAAGTTTTTGGTTGAAGTGATAGTTTTAGTTGTTGAATTGAAAAGTAAAACTGAATGAATTCTCACACAATCGATCTCGGGTTATTTAATAGCACGCTTTTGAATTTTACCTTGAAGGATTGAGAAATTGGAATGGTAAACTGTGTTTTGTACTAATTTTAAATGTTGTTGATTTTAGTGTTGTTAATTTCGAATATTAAATTTTTTACAATATATTATCATTTGAAATTTTACTAAAATCAATGAAAAATATACATTAAATATTGTCTTTTAAAATTTATTCTCCACCGTAATAGTTTTAAATGATTACTCAAAAATTGTATATATGTGCAATTATATTTTCGTGTCATGGAGAAACAACAGCGTATGCATTTTTTTAAAGATTTCAACTTTGCTTGCATTGACACTATTTCTGGTACTTTCCATTATTGACTAATAAAATAGATGCGCTGATATTTTGGTTATGTAGTCAACCTAGCTAAATAGTAGGAAATCCCAACTGACTTCACGCTTAAACAATCAGTAATGCTACCCTGCCTGAACAACAAGATATGTTTCTGTCATTGTAGATTTGTAATATCTTTTCAAATATTTTTTATGTTCCAGGGTGACAATTTAAATCATTGTTAATCAGCACAAATTTTTATATAGTATTAAATACAAATATGGCAGAGCATGGTATAAAGTTCATAAAGAGATACATGAAGATTGAATATCTTCCCCTTACAAGACATGTTTTGTAAAACCACTACATTGGTTCCATGCAAAACTCGGAGAATTAGAGGCGAGAGGGCCTAGGTATCCTGACGTTTCTTTTATGCTTTTTGAGTTTTAATCGTTCTGTTTTAGGAGTTTTAATCCAGTCTTTGGGTTTGTTGGAGATTGATGGATCTGTAGAAAAAAAAGGCATTCCCAGGCCAGTTTTGTTTATAGCCATGTTTTATGAATGAAATTTTGATGTTTTATTTTTGATTATTTGTTGATTTTCTTTGTTGAATCTTAGTTTGTTCCGATCATTGATTTTCTTTGTTTCTATTTCAATGTCAGTAACATTATATTGTGCAGCTAATTTGACAAAATCCTTTTGCTTTGGAGTAACAGAAAGTAAAGTTTGGTCCACTGCCTATCGTATTTGTATCTTTTTCTGGGGGATCCAAAGGCTGTCTTTACAAGGTTCTTTGGGTAATTTTTTATTACCTATATTATTTAAATTAATCATAACTTTTCAGTAAAATGTGAACAAGAATTCAAATATTTTAAAGTAAAATCACAGTTACCCAATAAAAAGATGAGTTTCATGCTCTGAATTGAAAAATATAATAAAGCTACAAGCACATTCTACTACTCAAGTTGTTCTTGCTACTAAAGATGTTATGTTGCATTGTATGCGTTACTACTGAAAGTCGTGATGTAGTCGAAATTTGGAACGTTAAACAACTCAAATTTTGATTTATTTAGAAAAGTTGCTCGGTTGAATTTGTTATAAAATTTGATTCATAATTTTTTTTTAATTTTATAACTCAAACTTCAAATTAGTTGAAACAAATTTAGTCCATGAATAGCTGTACAGCTGTTAGCTATATAAACAATTATTCAAAGTTAATAATTAAGCAATCATCTCTTGACACTAATATAAATTCAGTAGTTATGTTTTATCAGATATATCTCACTTGCAGTTAAAGCCAGTATGTAGTAAAAAAATATTCAAGCTTCATCTCCCAAACTTGATGGCTACCAGTTTGAATTTTGATTTATGACTTTCTATTAAAAGTACCTGGTCATTATTAAAAGACCGAACCTTCAAGATTGTGATGTCTGAAGTCTGGTTCAGTTGAAGTCTAGTGTTGTTGAATGATGTTTGGGCAGTGGAAATGGGAGTGTGATGGTGGATTAAGTAGCATCTGTTGATATAGTGGTAAGGAAGTAGACTGTGGGGGAATGAAGTTTGAAAGACAGTGATGAGAAGTGTCATGTGACTGTAGTTCTGGGAAGGAAGAAGTGATGAGAATTGTTTGGGGTTGGTTCGAAGTCGCAGACATGTTGTTGTAGCAGGGAAAAGGAGCAAAGTGTAGTGGTTAATGGTAGTGGATTATGATGGGTAGAGGAGTTTGAGGTTGGCAGATGATTGAAAGTGGTTTGTGGAGATTGAACTGTGGAGATGGTGGAGGTCTGTTGTCGACCGTGGAGTGGGGTGGATTGTTGTAATTTGTTGGAGCTTGGTGGTTTGGATGGAGTTGTTGCCGGGCAGTGGTTTGTTTGGAGTATGGTCGGTCAGTGGGCTAGTATGATAGTTATAATCTTGGTTGGGGAGTATATGTGAAGGCAAGGCAAGTGGTTATGGCGAGAGATTGGAAATGATGTACTTCAATTGAGAAGTGAAGGTAGCAGCAGTGCAAGTTGTTGAGAAGCTGTTGTGCTGTAATGGCAGAAGTGGTGAAGGCTTAAAGAGGTTTGGTTGAAACTGCAGAGGTGGTCGGTGGCTGGTTGGTGATATGTGGGGAGGTTATAGATGGCATTTTGTGAGAAGAGGTAGTTCACTTGCATGTTTGATGATGACAGAGGGTTGAAAGTGAGATGACAGTGATGGGTTTAGTTGAGGAAGGTCAGTGATGTATGAACGGAAGTGGATGATGTTCTGTGATGATCGTTGTGATACGGGCGATGGTTTGATTTTGGTGTGTAAGTGTTTGGTTTGGAGTAAGTGTTGTTGTTGGTTGGGTCAATGAATGAAGTGTGGTAGCAAGGTTTTCAGAAGCAGGCGGGAAATGCAGATGTTGTATATGAATGTGAATTGGGTGAAAACAGAAGTGAATATGGTTTGTGAATGTTTAACAGTTTGAAGCGGTTGAGCAAGAAACTGGTCACAACGACGTATCAGGTTGTAGGAGTTAAATGTTGAACAATTTTGAGCAGTGCAAAATGATTCACAATTGAGATGGTGATTCACAGTTTTGAGGCATGGGTAAGGGATGCTGGCGCTGATATGGTTGATGTGGATGAGGCTAATTGTTGTTATGGGTGGGCAAGTGATATTGGCAATGTTGGCAGGTGGTTGATGTATCTGGATGGTTGAGGAGTTTAGCAGGGAGAAATTTGATGTATATGAAGATGGTTTCTCTAGTGGGGTTGTAAGAGGAATAGTTGCAGGGGCAAGGTCCAGTTGTGAAGGAAGTGGCGAACTGAAAGTTGCATAATGAGGTGACGGTTATGGATTGAAGTTGAGAAGGAGTAGTTGATGGTGATGAGATGTAGTAGTTTGGAAGATCAGAGATGATGAAATGTGTTGTGTAGATGATGCGCACTGAAATATGGTTTGTGGTCTAAAAGAAGTGAACAGAGATGGGAGTATGTAAAAATTTGTAAAAACAAAATAGGAAAGAAAACAAATGTAAATGTAAATTTGAAATGCAAATGTAATACATACATATATATATAGTTTTTGAAATTGTATGTTTTTTTTGTTTTTTAAATAGAAATGCAAATGCAAAATGAAACTAGAAAACAAGAAATGCACACAATCACAATGCAAAAAAAAATCAAATAACAAGTGCACACACAACTTTTTAATGTAAATAAGAAGATTGCACTGTGGGCAATGGAGAAGGATGAAAGGAGGAGCAGGGAGGTTGTTCGGCAAGATGTAGAAATGAATTGAAATGTTAAGAACGATGAAATGTAAAGTTTTGTAATGTAAGCAAAATGTTTTGACAACACAAATGTTAATAAAAAGTTCAGTAAACCCCGGTTATAAGTTGGATGAATTAAAAATTACCGCAAGCGCACGGAGTAATTAAATTTTTTCTTTAAATGTGTTTTATGTCAGGTTTAAGGCTTTTTTACTAAAATGTTGTATATATTTTTGTTGGTAGATCAATATGTCTTCAAGTATAGATAAAGAGTGGATGAAAGAAGCCAATCCAAGAACCCCACGATATATGGAAGGAGTGCAGAAGTTTATTGATTTTGTTGTAGAAAATGGTGGCAATAAGGAAATCTATTCTTGTCCTTGCACACAATGCAAAAATATGAAAATGAAAATTAAATTAGATGAAATTCATTTTCATCTGCTTAGATGGGGAATTGTCCAATCATATACTGTTTGGCATTTTCATGGGGAAGAGTCAGCAATGAACCAAAAACAACCTGTTAGTCAAGCCATAAGTACCGATGACTCTGAACATCCTAGGATGGAAGATCTGGTCAATGATGCTGATAGATTTCATCAATTGCAACCTACAAGTTTGTTGCCGGATAATATTGGGGATTCGCCTACGGTTGATGGTGATTGGCAGGCCAATCAAAGCAAGAAGTATAAATCACTTTTTGATAATGCAAAAGAGCCATTGTATCCTTCATGTCCAAAAGGGATAACAAAATTGTATTTCGTCGTCAAGCTGAATAACTTGAAAACCCAGTATGGCTTTTCCGACAATGGTGTGACTGCACTCCTAGAATTCATAAAAGAATTACTTCCTGAAGGTAACACACTACCAACAAAGTATCACGAGATGAAGAAGATGATTAAGCAAGTTGGTATGGATTACAAAACTTATGATGCGTGCATTAATGACTGCATTTTGTATTGGAAGGATGATGCAAATAGAGTTTTTTGTCCAGTTTGCAAACAATCAAGATATAAAACAACATTCAACGAAGAGAAAAGAGCTGAAAAAGTACCTCAGAAGACGTTGAGACATTTCCCTCTAATTCCTAGACTAAGGAGGTTGTATACTATACCATGGATAGCAGATGCTATGACTTGGCATGGTCGTGCCAAGTCTAATTCAGACGTAATGCGTCACCCATGTGATACTTCTCAATGGCGAGCTACAGATTCTTTTGACAAAACATTTGCTGTTGAATCACGAAATGTCACGCTTGGATTAGCAACGGATGGTTTCAATCCACATGCATCTCTAAGTAACCGTTATAGTTGTTGGCCAGTAGTTTTAGTACCGTATAATCTTCCTCCTTCCAAGTGCATGAAAAGAGAGTTTTCAATGTTGACATTGTTGATTTCTGGACCAAAACAACCAGGAAAGGATATTGATGTTTATTTGCAACCGTTAATAGACGAGTTACAACTGTTATGGGAAGGAGTCGCTGCATTTGACTCATTTAATAATTCTGAGTTTACATTGAGAGCTAGGTTGTTGTGGGCAATTCATGATCATCCTGCACTTGGGACTTTATCGGGATGCACAACTCATGGCTATTTTGCATGTCCTACATGTGGGGAAGACACTTGTTCTTACTATCTTCGTGCAAGCAAGAAGATGTGTTACATGGGACATCGAAGATTTCTTCCTTTCAAACATAAGTTTCGAGACGAAAAAACAAACTTTGATAACAAACAAGAATATCGTCGTCCTCCACGACCATTGACTGGTTATCAAGTTGAAGAGAAGGTAGCTAATATCAAGATGAAAGCTGGTAAAGACAAATTTGAAATCGGTCGAAAACGAAAAAAGAAAACCGATGAAGACGAAGTTGAGAATGTTCCTGCATGGTATAGAAGGTCCATCCTCTTTGATTTGCCATATTGGAAAGCAAATTTGGTCCGACATAATATTGATGTTATGCATACAGAGAAGAATGCCACTGAGCATCTCATTAGCACAATTATGGGTCATAAAGACAAGTCAAAAGACGGCATCAATGCACGTAAGGATTTGAAAAACATGGGTATAAAACAAAAATTGTGGGTGAGTGAAGATCCTGAAAGAAATAAAGTAATCATACCAGATGCAACTTTCACCTTGAGCAAAGACGAAAGGCTACGATTTTGCACCATTTTGAAAAGCCTAAAAGTGCCTAGAAAATTCTCTTCCAACTTCAATAACAATGTGAACATCAATCCTCCTGAACTAACAAATATGAAGTCTTATGATTACCACGTCATAATGCAGCAATTACTTCCGGTATTGCTTCAGCATTCTTATCCACAACATAAGGATCTACGTAATGCTATACATCGTATAAGTCTATTTTTTAACATTTTATGATCAAAGGTGATTAACAGAGAACATCTTTTAAAAGCAAAGACTAGTTTGGTAGAAGCAATTTGTATGTTTGAAAAATATTTTCCACCTGCATTTTTTGACATCAGCATCCACCTTATGGTTCATTTAGCCGATGAAGCATTGAAATGCGGTCCTGTTAGATATAGGTGGATGTATCCTTTTGAATGGTAATTTACTAATCTCAGTTTTGTTCATCATCATTCGATTTAAATAGGTACTAGTTATTTGTAATCGATTTATATTCATAGGTTGATGAAAACATATAAAGGATACGTCCATAACAAAAGATATATTGAAGGATGTATTGCAGAAGGACATATCGTACAGGAAGCTAGTCTTTACTGCATGGAGTATATGCCAAAAGGAGGCGATGGCACACATAAACATACTCGTGAGGCTTTCTTAGACGAGGATGATGAGTTTGCTGGTGAGATGCCTCTAGATAATGGTAAAGACATAACCTTAACCTCGGTGCAGTTTGAACAAGTTCGTAGATGGGTCCTCAATAAGTATGATGGATTGGATGAATGGGAGAAGTAAGTTCACAAATAACTCCTGAATCTCCACCATTGTAAGTATATAAATGTTTTGAAATGTGTTTTTTGTAGGAGGTATAACATCTATGTGAAAAGTACTAAATCTCAATCTCGAAATGGGGTTTCATCTGTGGAAGATTGTCAAAGTTTTACTCTATGGTTACGTGGCGAGGTATATATTAAAGCTTATTTAATATTTCACGCGTACTTAAAGGTATCATACACCTTATTAATTAAACTTTTCACATATTTTATTTTTTTAGTTGGTAAAAACAAACGATGTTGATTCAACTCTTTGGCGCCTTGTGAATGGGCCGAAGTTCAAGGCGCGCAGTTATATGAAGTACCAAGTAAATGGGTTTACATTTTCCCCGAAAAAATACGAAGAGCGGATGGTAACACAAGACAGCGATGTATGTATGAGAGCAATCACAAGATTTAGAGCCAGTGGGAAAGATAAAAATTATGCAGAAGCTAAAACACTGTATTATGGAGTTATTCAAGAGATAATTGAGTTGGATTATATAGACTTCAAACAAACGGTTTTTTATTGTGATTGGGTAAAAGTCGAAGACAAGGTCAATGGTTGCAAGATTGATCCTGTTTCAAACTTGATTACAGTTAATTTAGGGAAATTGAAGACCAAAGATAGGATGAACGATGAACCATTTATTCTTGCGTCAGAAGCGAGTCAGGTGTTCTACTCAAAAGATTTAAAAAATAGCGGATGGTTTGTGGTTTTACACACACCTAAGCGGTTGACTACAATCGTGGATGATCTTGAGTTTCCTACCGTCTATCAATCAGCCTTTGAAGATAACAAAAAATTAGAAGATCTTACCAAATGCCTATGTTAATATAAGATGTATTTCTTAATTTAATTGAGTTGATTTTCAAATGTGGATGAATTTAGAATTTTTTGATTATGAATTTAGAATTTTTCGTGTATCACTATTTAATTATTATTCTAAATTCATGAAATCTGATTGATCAATTTTCAATACGTCTTTTACCATATGGAATTTGGAACGACATACCCGGTTTTTCTTCATTTTCAGGTAATAATGATTATGTGTCATATTTATTACATGCCTAAACTACGATTGTTGTTGATCAATAGTGGCTTTTGTTGCTTCAGTTACACTTATATTTTTTATTCGTAACCGTATAAAATTTTAATCGATAACAATCAAATATCCTTGCTTGCTTTTATTAGACAACCTGTAAAAAAATTGGGCTTTTTCTGTAGGTTTCACTCATACAACTATTTTGCAAGTACAATTATGCTGTACAATTATGTGCTGTGTACAATTATGCTGGGAACTCATATATGTTTATATCTGAATACTTGCAGCAACAATGTCAGAAGCCGCAGAAACGTCGATCCATTCAGTCGCGAATTCGTCATCTTCACAACCCGAGAAAATTGAGACAAATGCATATGGTGTTCCAGTTTCTGATAATGCTGGGAAAATAGGCAGTAGACTTGGTAAATTGGTACGAATGCATGTACCGATATCATATGAAAGTTGGGATAAAGTACCAAACAAATGTAAAGATGACGTTTGGGCTGAATTGCGGGTAAGTCATTCTTTTTTTTTCATTGTTAACCTGTTGAAAAGCACAAATGGCACAACTCATTTTTTTGTTCTATACAAAGATAGGTGGGAAGTTGATTAGTTAATACATTGATTGACAGTATACTAGAGCGGCGACATGGTTACTTGGTTCTATTAATTAACCAAATAAAATCACTGGCTGTAAAATTTGCTTTGACGTCCATGAAGTTTTATCTCTTATAACTAAATTACAAACTTGTATTGTCTAATAAAATTACATAACTTACAAGTGACATGCACTAATGATCTGTGTATTTTCTTGTATGTTCTTATTAACGTATTTTTTATCTTCAATATATACAGACATTTTATGAGCTAGAGTCGGATACAAAAGAGTTGTATTTTAAAAAAATGTGTGAATCATTTAGAAGATACAAAAGTGAATTGAGGACAGGGTACTATGACAAATTTGATAATGATGAAGCTAGAAGGAAAAACTGTCCGCCAAAAGTTAGCGTAGAAGATTGGGACGGATTCTTGAAAAATGAAGCAAAACCCGGCGCACGCGAAAGAAGAGAGCTAGGCAAAAAAAAATAGATCACAATATAGTTATACTCATCACAGTGGTCGTACAAGTCACGCCGTAGTAGAACATAAAATGGTACAGTTTTATTTTTTGTTATTTCGTTGCATTTTACCATTTCGTTGAATGAGATTGTATCGGTAGGAAATAAACTCTTCGAATAAGAATCGGTTGGTTTGATAATCGATGTTTCGGTTGCAGGAAATTGAAAATCCAGGAAAAGAAATCATACGCCGGGAAGTGTGGGAGAAAACTCATACAAAAAAGGATGGCACCATATCGAATTCAAATTCTTCGTACTTTGTAAGTTAAACAATATATTGTTTTAGATGATAAATTAAAAATCATTTACTATTATGACATATATGTTTACATGGTTTATCGGAACTTATATGCATGAAATTAAATATCTCAAGTATTATCATATTTTAGGGTAAAATTGCAAAAGCAAGGGAAACAATCAATGACGACGAGGAACAAGATATGCCATTGGATGAAGACATCTTGTCACAAACGTTCGGCAAAGATAAAAGGGGCCGGACTCGAAGTGTTGGAACTATAATATCAAAGACACAAGTTAAAGCATCTACTATTCCACGTAAACAACTCAGAAGGAGTAAACAAGACTCAAATAGATTGGAAACAAGGATGGAGAAGGTTGAGGGTTCTTTGGAGAATGTGAAGGGGACATTGAACACATTGGTCGACATATTAAAAGGATATGTGAAACAGATGCCAGACATTGCTTCCAACGAAGGAGGAAGTGGTGGGACACATCATGAAAGTGTTGGAAGAACGTCGAACAATGACGATGCTGCTAACCCGCTTATTTCGCATGTTCAGGAAAATCAAAAATGTGAAGTGTTGAACTTTGACCTAGAAGTTATTGCAATAGGTTTTGTATGCAGAGATTTGACGACATCCATAATACATGGAAAACCTGTACCTCCTACACATGAGAATTTGATTGTGGACAATATACTATTACCAGATGAGCCCACAGCCAAACAAAATCATCCTCTTGCTATGACCTTTAATGATGTTGGAATCGGTGGTTATGTGTGTCATCCAAAGAGTTCAATTCGATATCTTTAGACGCAGGAGCAGGTATACATTATTATTATCCAATAAATTCAATCTGAATGGAAACCTATATATGTTCTCTGATATGTTCTTAATATCAGAATCCTCCAATCTTAATATCAAAACTGAAAATTCTACAAAATCGGATAATTCTCTGATCTGTTCTTTGTTTCAGGTTTTTAACATTTGTTTCAGGTTGAAGATGCTTTCTTTGTGTACCTTTCTGGTTTAGAAAAGCTTGATCCGTGAGGTAACATTTTTTTTTGTTCACATTACTACTGAAAATAGGTTGTACACCTAGTCACTGTACTTACACTGCATCACCTAGTCACCACAAACCAACTTGCACACCTACCACTAACTACAGCACTACTATGTTTGTTCACTACTTTTGTTCACTACTATCTTCAAATGATTTCTGCCTATTCATGTTGATTTAATTCAAATTAAATAGAACTATAAATTTGTAATATACCTGTGAAGAGAAGAGGGGGAAGAGGAGGAAAGTGAATCACGTGATGTGAGTTGGAGATCACGTGAGCCAGAATGGGGTAATAGACAAATAGAATTCATTATTATTTTTAGATAAGTAGGATGCGTAAGCAAAGAAGAGGAGAAAGTTATAAGCGATAGACAAAACAAAATTGTCTACAGAGTATAAACAATCAAAGATAACCACTGATATTGGTAGCAATAGCAATTGTGCTTGTAATAACAGCCAATGCTATCATGCTCCCAGCTAGAAATTTATCTTCTCCTCCTGATATTCCATGAAAATCCCCGCCCAAGTAAATTAGTAAATGAGGACACATCAAATAGCATTTACTTTCCTAAGATAATAAGGTAAAGAAATTCATAAAAATGTCGAACTTCACATCACCTAGGAACAATGGCCCCTGGAAAAATTAAGGACATGGAAACTAAAGTTGTAGATCTGATAAACTGAAACAGAACCAAAATATTTGGAATTGTAATATTGGCAACATATACAAGTGCCATCAAGAGAACTGTACTAGTCACAAATCGTGTATTGTCACTTTTCAGTTGTTTTAGTCTGGAAAACAACATCTCATCTATATTGAGTTTCAACGAGAAATTTAGAAGAGGAAACACTAGAATGAGATGCAGTGCATAGCTTATTCTAACTATCTCATTCAGCAATAGTCCAAATTTTGACTGGGAGCTTTCGTTGATTGGGTTGTTCTACTAAATAGAGGCGAGGTCGTGGAATGGTGATCTGTAATGGCAGAGTGGATGGTTTGTGGTCAGTTGAGATTCAGGTCATTTTGTGGTGTTTGGCGAGGTGCAAGTAGGCAGTGTCAGTTGAGAATTAGTAGCAGCTTGATATGGCGAGGAGTGAGATGCAACAGAGAAGTTTGTAGTGTGGTGAGAAGTATTGTGGTTGTGTTGTTGTGAGTGAGGTTGCAAGGAAGGGTTAAGTAGTTGAACAGGGATGTTGTGACAGTGCTTGTACGACAGTGTTTGGTATGCAGTTGGTGTTGTGGATTGAAGTTGCTGCCGATGGTAAGGGGAGTGCACAGTTTGGTTTAATGGCGTATAAGTAGTGTTGAACTGTGGTTGATGGCAGGAATTGTTGTAAACTGTGATGGAGGATATTTGATGTGCAACAACTTGGATTTAGATGGTCGATGTATGTTTGGGGTGTTATTGTGGAAAGTGGTCGTAGTGTATTGTTGTTAGAGGAGGATGAAGGACTGGTGGTGTCTGTAGTTTGCAGTGTGATGACTGTGGATTGACAGAGGTAATACGGTATGCAGTGTATGGGGTGGTTTTGTAAATTGAAGTTTGATTGTGTGCGGTGATAAGGCATGGGGAAGTTTCTGAAGTTATGAAGTATGTTGTATGGGGTGAAGAGAAGAGTATGGCCAGAGGATGGTTTGAATGCGATAGATGGTGGCAATGTCGAGGAGAAAATGTTTGTGGCAATTTGTTTTGAAGTTATGATGAGAGTTGAGATATGTAGACGGTTTTTACAGTGTAGAAGAGGATGAAATGGTGGCAGTGGAAGGTATGTAGTAGTTTGTGAAGAGATTGTTATGGCTGGAGTTTGTTTGTATTGATATGCAGTAGAGGTTGGAAGCAACAGTTTTTGGGGATGGTTCGTGATTGGAGATGGTTGTTGTATTGAGGATGGTCAGGGGAAGAATGTTTTGTGGTGACTGGTATGTAATGTGATGGCTGTGCAACTATTGTTGTATTGGCAAAAGGAAGTAGGTGGTGTAGTGGAGCAGTTTGACAGTTGGTCAGAGGGCAATTTGAGTATGCGGCAAGCAAGTAAGTGCAGTTGAGATATGTGGATGATTAGAAATGATTTATGGATGGTTTGTGAATGCTGGTTTGTGAAACAGGCAGTAAAAAAAATGGTGATGGTTGGAAGTTGTTGCACCACAAAGAGATCATCCGTTGCAAGGAAAATAACAGCCTACCACAAGAAAATATTGGATTCGCTATCATCTCAAATAATCATTGTTCGATCATTACATGCACATGGGCAGTGAATTTAATTGTTTTGTACCTGTAGAAGTCATTAGATTTCTTATTATTATCTTTTGGTTAATAAATTTTCTTATCCAAATTTCTATATGCTAGTTGATATTCTAATACATTATTTGATTTTGTGTTTGCAGGATATACTGCTGCTAGATATACCAGTGTTTGCAGGATATTCTAAATAAGTATTTTATGTCAATATTCCAGTCTGCAGTAAGCGTTAGATGATTGGAGGAAGACGTTATGTACCGTATGTTGTAGTATTATGTAATGATGTCGTTGTTGTACTATGCATGTTATGTATACTTGTTGAACTATATTGTGGTATGTGTTGATGTTGAACATTATAATTCAAACATTTGTTATGTTTGGTTTTTGTGTTTAATCTATGAATAATATTTGGTTTAATAATCTTTTTTTTGTGATAGTGTTAAATTTCCAAATTTTTGTATTAATTATGATAATGAAATGACTGTCACTGGTGCAGAGAATAATTTTAATTTTTTAAAAAAAAATAAAAATAGTAATTAACAACGGATCAAAGCCGTTGCTAATATTTAAAAAAATCAATTATACATCTACATTTCGCAACGGCTTTAAGCCGTTGCAAAATAAAATCCGGAATGGCTACAAGCCGTTGCTAAAGAACATTTTGCAATGGCCCTTAGCCGTTGCAAAATATATATTTCGCAACGGATTTGAGCCGTTGCGAAAATTTTACCACTGCCTATTTCGCAACGGCTCATAGCCGTTGCAAAATTATTTTGCAACGGTTAAAAGCCGTTGCGAAATTAGGATTCTGGTGTAGTGTCAATGACTTTTTAAAAGAATTTAGTTTAATATGCTATAAATATGATAGGCTATTTCTCTCATTTTCCTAAATTATTATTTTAATGGTCCAACTTCTTAAAATTGAAAGAAGAAGAAAATGGACTCAAGTAAGTGGTCGTAGTTGATCTTAGCCACGGGGAGATGTCTGCTTAGTTTAGGCACCGTAATCGCAATGATGTTGAAGGTGGTGCTATCTCATAATGCAACAACAATGGAGCGGACCAGGTACTAAAACACTCGACTAACTTAATCACTCAACCCTGAGGCTGAGTTAGTAGGGAGCGAACTAGGCGAATGAAAGATACCGTGTAATATACAGTTTATAACACTCCTTAAATTTCAATTATAAAATAAATAATTATTAAAAGGTAACATGGTAGTTTTACTAAAAAAAGAAAAATACATTAATTTTTGTAAATGAAGGAATTAAGTGACGCATCTTGCACCGTTGCGTAAAGCATATTTTTCTAGGTCAAGTTTCATTAAAAAAATGTTAAAACGGACACATGAGTATGGAATTAAGGCTAAAAGAATAAATTTAGTGGTATTGGACTTGTTAGTCCTAACAATCCATTAGTACCAAATAAGTTACTAACATCCTATCTCAGCAAAGAAAAAAACATACGTACATTTTCTTTCTTTATCTCCTTCTCTGTCTGCAAAATAGAAACCCTAGATCTAAAATTCTAGATCCAAAACTAAACCATTAAATCTGCACCATATTAAACCACTAAAAATATAAAGAGGTTACATTAAAGATGGCAATAAGACGATACTAAAAGCTAGGCAATTCACGGTGATTGGAGGCTAGGACTAATCCGAAGAGAGGGAAATAAAGCGGATTTCAACACACTTAGAGACAAATATGGTTAATCCATGAGTGGGGTTTTATTTTCTTTACTATATGATCCCAACCATGCTTTTAATTCATTAGTGATAGTCTATGTCAAATAAATGATCATGATTGATATAAATAACCCATAAATACATGTTGAATTGAGATATGTATAAAATTGGGTGTAGAAATGATAATTGGCCACTAAAATTGAATTGTGATCTTTATTGATAAAGAGAAGACGATGTAGAAAATGCGGATTACGGATCTTAAGACAGAATTAACACTAGAAGGGGGGTGAATAGTGTTTAATTAATTTTATGAATCTTTTTGAAATCTTTTCAAATTAAATCCAAATAGATGCAATTCACAAACACAAAAACAATCGCAGAATCAGACACAAATGCAAATAGTAAATAAAAGCAGTAAAAGAAAGAACACAACGGAATTTTATACTAGTTCGGAGTTACCCTACATCCAGTCTCACACAATTTCTTAAGCATATTTCTTTTCAAATATAATATCGATATTACAACCTCGATTTCAAGGCCACGAGATACACCCTCCTGTTTTCGAGTCCAGGGCAAACTCTCTTGATTTAACAAGGCTACAAGATCACCTAATTGATTTACGGCCTACAATCACACCCAATTGATTTATGGGCTACAATCACACCTTTTCCAATATCACTTTGATAGATAGAGAGACTCGATATGCTTCTTTGATTACAAATGATCCTATAACTCTGAATTGCATTGAGATCTTTGAGAGAGAGTGGCAGAGAATCAAACTAGAGATGGTCAAGTTTGATTCACCTAGGATTTCGGCAAAGTTTTGTTAGAATATAAGAGAATATTTGAGTGGAGAAGAAGGAGTGAAGAAATGAAGAAAAACTAACTTAAAATTCGTTGAAAACAACTGGTATTTATAGAAGAACAACAGTCAAATCCATTCGTGAAAGGTTATGACGAATAGACATTTCATTTGAAAATTTGAAATTTGAATTTCTACGGCTACCATGTCGACATGGGGGGATGGGGTATGTCAACATGCCTATGTATATTTTGAAAATTGATTTTTGTTTTTGGAAGATATTTTCTTTCTAAAACTTGTCAAAACAATTTCTGAAGTTTATAAACCATTTTGAATATAGTTTAAACTTGTAAAAGAGATTTATAAAGTAATCTTAAAAATATATAATCTATAATATAAATGTAATATTAAAAACTAAGTATAGAATATATTTTTGAGATTTAAAGCTTATAATGTTAAAACCAGGAGATAGTTTAAAAACAAGAGATGATTTTGAAATCAAAATATAAAAGATAATAAAAATAGTTTAAGGATAAAATATTTAAACTGAGAGAGAAAAGTTTTTTGAAAAAATATTTAAAATAAATCATTTCGAAAATTTCGTGGATTCCATTCCACTAGAGAAGGTCGTGGGTTCCATCCCACTAAAGAGGTTGTGGGTTCCATCCTACTATTAAACTAAGAAGGTGGATTCCATTCCACAATTAAAATCCGAATAAAGATTTTAGTGCTATTATGAAGTTTTAACATATATCTAGACACTGTTACTTATCTTGATATCTTGAACTCTTGAACTCTTGAAATCTTGAACTCTTGATACTCGTGAGTCTTCAGTCTTGGTTTCTTCAATCTTGAATTCGTCAGTCTTGAATCTCTATACTCAGTCTTGAATCTTTATACTATATAGTCTTCATTCTTAGTACCTGCATATATACATATATACATATATATATATATACATATATACATATATATATACATATATACATATATATATCCTGCATATACATATATATCTAGACAAAGATATTAGTATTTATATTTTATAACAAGTCCTAAGGTTGTTGTCATCAAAACCATCATCTAAGGAACTAATAGTCTCCCCCTTTTTGATGATGACAACCTATATTTATAAAATATACTCCAATAAACTTCGATTCTACTTCGACTCCCCCTTATTCCAACAACTCTCCCTTAATCTAAGCCTATCTAACCTATTTTATAATTCTCCCCCTTTGTCATCAACAAAAACTAATCCTAAACTACATAACTCCCCCTTAAACTAATACTAATGGAACTAAATACTAATAACGAAGTATAATTAAGCAAAACATAAATATAATTTTATTATATATATGTTGTTATATTACACATACAAACACAAGTATATACAAATACACATAATATATAAAAACATTAACATAAAAACAATCTAATGAGAGTCTTTGATAATTAGTGACTTGTGAATCGAACAATTTGGGTAATGGAGACAAAAGTTTCCACGTTGTTCGACTAAATTACCATCTTTATCAAAACAGATTTCTCGATGCAAATAAATTTATCGTCTTCGTCCATTTATGCTTCTTCTTCTTCATCATCATTTTCCTCTAATGGATTATGAATATGAATGTTAGAGGAGTCATCTTCAATCACGATCGGATCCGCATGATTATCCAGTAGAAATTTTTGCAAATTTCTAAGGATTTTGCCCTGTTTCTCTTGTTCTTTTTCCATCCTTATTTGAGTGACTTGCAACTCAGTCATCATTTGTAGAGAATCCTTCAAAGTTTCCTCTATCTTCACGACTCGGGCCAATGTAGTTCATTGAAATGGACCAGTATTAGGAGAAGGGAAAGAAACGTTCACATTTTGGTTTGATTTGGAAGAGGAGGCCATTATTTAGAAGTTTATTACAGAGAGAAATGAAGTGGAAGATAGAAGAATTCGAAATATAGAGAATATATAACTACCAAACTAATTTTAAAGGGAAAATCAAAATTTCAAATTTTACTGTTGTATGTCGACATGAAGGGTAGGGGTATGTCGACATCCTTATGAAAATTTTGACAATTTTGTTTTTCTATATTTATTTAAATATATATGTTACTATATCTATATTCTATATCTCAGTTATAGAACAAATACCTAGTTCTCTTCTTAATTTAGTAAAGGTTGATTGATTCAAGGGTTTAACCAAAATATCAGCTATTTGATTCTCAGTGTTAATAAATTCAAGAGAAATAATCTCTTTACTTATATTATCTCTAAGAAAATGATGTTTGATATCAATATGTTTGATTTTAGCATGATGAGTAGGACTTTTGGATAAATTTATTGCACTTGTATTGTCACAATAAATTGGTGATTTTGAAATATTTAATCCAAAATCCTTTAGGGTTTGTTGCAAATAGATTACTTGAGAACAAGCCAAAGCAACAGAGATATATTCTGCTTCAATTGTTGATAGTGAGACAGTATTTTTCTTTTACTAAATCAGGAAACCAGAGAATGTCCTAAGAAGTGATAAGTTCCACTTGTACTTTTTCGGTCTGATTTACAACCAGCATAGTCAGCATCACAATATGAGATTAAATCAAATGAATCATTTTTAGGGTAAAATAGGCCATAGTCTAAAGTGTGTTTAACATATCTTAAGATACGTTTAACAGCTTTTAAATGGGTTTCTTTGGGTTGAGATTGGTACCTTGCACAGAGACAGACACAATACATGATATCAGGCCTACTCGCAGTTATATAGAGTAGTGATCCAATCATTCCCCTGTATAGTTTTTGGTCGACATCTTTTGACATGTCTTCTTTATTCAAGACTTCATTGGTTGCAATAGGAGTGGGTTTTCCACTCGCAGTGGCCATACCAAACTTATTAATTAGATCCCTAGCATACTTTTCTTGACTAATGAAAATACCACTATCTAATTATTTTATTTGCAATCCTAAAAAAAAGTAAGTTCACCCATATGACTCATCACAAACTCTTTTGTCATTATTTCAGAAAACTCTTTGTTCATTTCATTGTTTTTTGATCCAAAAATTATATCATCTACATAAATCTGTACTAATTGGATATCATTTTTGTTTCTTTTAATAAAAAAGAGTATTATCTACTTTACCAATTTCAAAATTTGATTGTAATAGGTAATATCTTAGTCTATCATACCAGGCTCTAGGAGCTTGTTTCAGACCATATAAAGCTTTCTTTAATTTGTAAACATGATTTGGAAACTTCTCATCTTCAAATAGTGGGGTTGTTCAACATAAACATCTTCTTTAACAAAATCATTTAAAATGCACTTTTGACATCCATTTGAAATAATTTGAAATTGTTGTGGTTTGCGAAAGCAAGTAGAATTCTAATGGCTTTTAATCTTGCTACAGGTGCAAAGGTTTCATCATAGTCTATTCCTTCCTCTTGACAATAACCTTGTGCGACTAACCGAGCTTTATTTCTAACGACCTTACCTTGTTCATTCATTTTATTTTTATAAACCAATTTAGTTCCTATTATAGTTTTGTCCTCAGGTCTAGGAACAAGTTCCCATACATCATTTTTGGCGAACTGATTCAGTTCTTCTTGCATAACAAGAATCCATGAATCATCAGATAATGATTCCTTTGGATTTTTAGGTTCAATAGTGATATAAAAGCTACATTACTCATCTTGTTTAATTGATTTCTAGTTCTATCAACAAATTCAATATTTCCTAGTATATTTTCTATAGGAAGATCTTTTAAAAGCTTGATCCTTTTATTAGGAGGAATAGTTTCACAATTTGTTTCATTTGATTCATTATTTAAAGTAACAAAATCATCTTCATCATTTATTTGAACAAAATCTTTGAAATTTTCATCAAAACATACTTGCATTGTTTCTTCACGGGTGTTAGTTTTTAATTGAAAACTCTGTATGCTTTACTTCTATTAGAATATAAAGATTCCTTTGTCGGATTTAGGATCAAATTTATCCAAATTGTCCTTTGTATTTAGAATGAAACATTTACTTCCAAAAACTTTAAAATTAGATACTTTAGGTTTCTTATTGAAAAGAAGTTCATATGGTGTTTTATTGGTTAGAGGTCTAATTAAAATCCTATTCAAAATATAACAAGCTTTAGCGACTGCTTTAGCCCAAAAGTTTCTTGGTAATTTACTATCTGAAAGCATAGTTCTTGCACACTCTTGAATCATCCTATTTTTACACTATACCAGTCCGTTTTGTTGTGGAGTTCTTGGAAAGAAAGAATTATGAGTTATTCCTTTTTTATTTCAGAAATTCTCAAAATTTTCAATTTCAAATTCTCTACCTTGATCACTACAAATAGTTTTGATTTTTAAAGAAAGTTGATTTTGAATTCTTTTTGCAAAAGTTTTAAATAAATCATAAGCATCACTTTTAAGTTTCAGAAAAATTGTCCATGTAAATCTAGAATAATCATCTACAATTACAAAAACATATTTACTGTGATTTATTGACTGAATTTGAGATAGACCAAACGGATCTAAATGAAGTAACTCATGAAGTTTTGAAGTTGAAATTATATCTTTCAATTTAAATGAACACTTTCTAAGTTTTCCTAATTGACAAGCATAACATATACTATCTACTTTAAAATTCATTTTAGAGAGACCTCTTACTAGATCAAGTTTTGAAATTTTAAGTAAGAGTTTGAAATTCAAATGCCCAAATCTTTTATGCCAAATCCAAGGGTCATCTGTATTAGCCAAAAGACATAGGTTATCATTTGAGATTTTCATACTGAGAATATAAATATTTTTCGTCCTAATTCCTTCAAAAATAATATTTGATTTATTATCTTCGATGTGACACTTATCCTTTACAAATTTAATTTTGTACCCCTTAACACATAGTTGACTTATGCTAAGTAAATTGTGTTTTAGATTCCTAACTAACAAAACAGCAGAAATAGTATGAGTTTTAGAGTTACCAACATTGCCGATGCCAATCACATATCCTTTTGAATTGTCTCCAAAGTTGACTAGTCCTCCATCTTCATAAATTATGTCATTCGGTATCTCCGGATTGCCAGTCATGTGTCTCGAACATCCACTATCAAGTATCCATTTATTTTTCTTGATTTGCACCATTTGTCCATTGAGTGTTGATTCATCAAAAGCCATATAACACATCTGTTCCTGCACAATACACCAATTCGGTAGATAACTTGATTTTCTATAATAACAATATGCAGACTTATGAAATAATGATGATATGGATAGTTTTGAACTAGTGTTTACAAAATCTCCAAAAATTGCCATTTTAAACTTTTTCAAAATTCATATTATGAAAACTTTGAAAACCGATGCTCTGATACCAAATGTAGGAGATGCGGATTGTGGATCTTAAGGCAGAATTAATACTAGAGGGGGGGGGGTGAATAGTGTTTAGTTAATTTTATGAATCTTTTTGAAATATTTTCAAATTAAATCCAAACAGATGCAATTCACAAACACAGAAACAATCACAGAATCAGACGCAGATGCAAATAGTAAATAAAAGCATTAAAGGAAAGAACATACCAGAATTTTATACTGGTTCGGAGTTACCCTACATCCAGTCTCACACAATTTCTTGTGCATATTTCTTTTCAAATATAATGTCGATATTACAACCTTGATTTCAAAACCACAAGATACACCATCCTGTCTTCGAGTCCAGGGCAAACTCTCTTGATTTAACCTGGCTACAAAATCATCCAATTGATTTACGGGCTACAATCACATCCAATTGATTTACGGGCTACAATCACACCTTTTCCAATATCACTTTGATAGATAGAGAGACTCGATACGCTTCTTTGATTACAAATGATCCTATAACTCTAAATAGCACCGAGATCTTTGAGAGAAGGAAGATGGTGCTGTTGGAATTTGGATTCGAGCTTCGAGGCTCTATATCAGTGACCTGCACGCGCGTTTGAGTGGGTTCTGTATCACCTATGCACAGTTGTGTTTGAGCGAGGGAGAAAATGGAATGGCAGGGGTATTATTGTAAATTGTTTAAAGTTATTTTGATTTTTATTTAAATTATCGATAACTTCTTAATTGTATATCTCGCTCATATGAGGTCGGATTCGAACGTCATTTTTTGCGTTGGACTCATGTCGTCAAGATCTTCACGATGGAATTGGTTTGGTCGGATTTGGAGCAAGTGAAAATTTAGGCTAAAATTGGACGACCGTTCGATTTTAGTCCAAAATCATAATGATTCGGCATAAATAAAAATCAATGTGAGTTTAACTCACATTTAATTTTATTATATCATACAATGATATTATAAACATTTATTGATTGCTTGGATGTTAATTAAATTGTTTGATTGCTTGTTTGGTTGAATTTCCGTTTGGAAAATGGATTACATATTTAATTGATCGTTATAAACCCATATGATTATCTATATATTATCCATAACCATTGTTTTGTTGGAAAAATCTGTAGAGAGACCAAAAGGGGGTTTCTCACATGTAAATTATTTATTTGCATCCATATGCTGTTATTGATAGTTAATTGAAATTAATTTTTGATATTCCATTTAATAGTTTAAATGTCGTTATAGTGATTTTCACTTTACCGTCGTTTATTAAATTTCATCCTCAAAACCCTGTCATATGAACTTGAGCTTTTGTTTCCACTATAAAGAATATTAAAATTTATTTATCATTTTTATTAATAATAATTTAAATTAATTAATCAGTTTAATTAATTAATTTGAGATTTATTAACTAATTTAATAAATGATGATTAAAAATTGGTTTATCTTTAGATTTAATTATTCATTTTTGCTAACGATGTTTTATACTTAATTAATCATTTTAACTAATGATTATTTGAGTTTAATTCATTCTTTTAGTTAAGGATAATGGAGTTTAATTAATTTATTGAACTTAATTAATTATTTAAATTAATGATAATTGAAATTAATAATCATTTTAATTAATGGTACTTAAAAGTAATTAATCATTTTAAATAATAATATTTAAATTTAGTTAATCATTTTAATTAATGATTGTTTTAAATTTAATTAATTGTTTTAACCAGTGATATTTGAAATTTAGTTAAATCATTTTTAATTAATGATGTTTTATAATTAAATAAATCATTTTTGAAAAATGATGTTTTTAATTAATCATTTTAACTAATGAAGTTTTGAATTTAATTAATCCAATTAATTTATGATTATTTTAATTTAATTAATGGTATTTAAAATTTACTTATCATTTTAATTAATGATGTTTGAGATTAATTATTCATTTAATTAATGATTATTTGAATTTAATAAATCTTTTTAACTATTGATATTAAAAATTAATTAATTGATTTAATAAAAGTGATTAAAGTAAAGGGAATAATATGATAAAAAATGTTTTAAGTCTATTAACTGATTTAAAAGTTAATAAACTGATTTAATAAAGATTTTAAAGTTAATTTGCCAATGTTATATAAATGTTTGGAAATAATTGTCTATTTATTATAGATAATGGATTTGTTTATTTAAAAGAGATTTTAAATGTGATTAATTATCTTTTGGGATAATTAATATTGTTTTAAAGTTATAAAAAGGAATTGGGACTCGATTACTCGGATGGTAAGTTGGACAATCTTCTGGGTGTTCGGTCTGATGTTGGTTTAGGCCTTCGAGGTAGCGCACTTGGAAAAATTATTCTCCTAATGTTTTATCAATCGGGAACTAATTCTAAAAATGTTTTACCAAGGCGGTAATATGGAAATCAAGCACAAGTTTAGTTCATTTTTAAAAGTAAAAGTTTGATTCGTTTGTGGAAATGAATTATTTCCGTAATGCGAATCACTTATATGGAAACGATTTACTTGTATAATTAGCACTAAACATTGAAGAAGTAAACTTGTCGCTATTTCAAAAGTTAAGAGTAATTGTTGGACATGACTTTGAGGTAACACTACCTTGACTTGTCCGGTATTATTGTTAACCAAAAAAAAGTACAAGTTTGAATTCAATGAGTGGTGATAAGTATACAAGAATTAATTTCCATATACGATCGTTTTATATCCTCGATAGTTGATATCCCAGCTATCAGTTACTTTAGCTTCTTTGATTTTGTCACTCTAAGATGATTTATAACTTCGCTGAGCTTTGTTATCATTTATCGAAAATGACTAAAACCAAGGCGTGAAAAAGGGGGGAGCACCCTCCAAGTCATTATTGTGCTTCGTCACTCTAAGACGTTTTATCACTGATATCCAACAATGGAAAAAATAAAACCAAGGCGCGAGTGAGAGCCAAGCTATGTGGGTCACACCCATTAGGGTATGTTCACATCATCTAGAGAGGTTTCGACATGCATGCATTGATGTGAAATATTCAGATGCTCGTGTAAAGCGGGGTCCAGCTTGGAAGTTCCCGGGAGTGGCGCGTATGCTCTTAAGTATATTTTATCTAGAGGTATAATTTCATGGAAAGGGGGGAGCACCCTCCTATTTACGTTGGATAAATTTGTTTTACTGATTTGAATCGAACATTTGAATCAGTTTTTCTGTAACTGCAACGGGAAGAGTCAACCACCCTTTACGATATTTTATTATAGTTTTTCAGTCCATTCTATCAAGCTGGACTGTTACCTTATTCTGTCCATTGTATCAAGTTGGACGGTTACCTTATTTAGTCCATTCTATCAAGTTGGACTGTTTTCCTTATTCTATCCATTCTGTCCAGTTTGGATTTTACTTGGTTCATTTCCATTCTTTCAAGTCTGGTTTAATATTAATTATACTCATTCATATTTGGATTTGTTCTTGATATTTATTTCTGCTTTTGCCTGTATGGATGTTATTATTATGAGGTAAAAACCTATTCTGCGTTAGCGGCATGGTCTCACAGAACTTTTATATATGTTCTCCATTATTCGA
Source organism: Allium fistulosum (assembly GCA_030737815.1). Lineage (NCBI taxonomy): Eukaryota > Viridiplantae > Streptophyta > Magnoliopsida > Asparagales > Amaryllidaceae > Allium > Allium fistulosum. Next base: position 731,237,541 of record CM060904.1, on the reverse strand, counting down.
GTTATCTCACGCTGGTTTTTCCAAACTGATCCGGGTGTTAATTATTTATAATGCTCGGGTCAGACCGAGTATTTTCCCAGGTTTTCCATGGTGTTATGGAGGTCTTGAAGGGGAGCTGAAGATTCACCTATCATAGTTTTATTTTCCGTCGTACTATATAGTATACCTATCGGCATTTTTAAGGTCAGGATTTTATTACTGTCCAGCTGATAAGGTTTGTTTTTAACTCTGATATACTCTGTATGTTTGGAGTGACAGTTTCTACTATCCTTGTTATATTATATGTTGTCGATTCCGGTGTAAGATTCTGTTTTCTCTGTTCTCTATTCTTTTTTTATTGCCCTGACAATCCGCCTTTTTGTTCACTTTGAGTTGGACATGTGTGGTTTATTGTAAGCTCAAAGGGTATGGAAAAACAGTTTGTTACACCCTTCATCTTATTCTCTTATATTCTAACTTTCTACAACTAGAAGAAAGTCAACCCAACTCTTCACCAAACTCTAGTACAAACCTTAAAAAACATTGCAACGATTATTAGCAGCTTGAATCTTGAAGGAGAGGAGCACACAAGCCCAAAGGCCATGAACATCTAAGGCAATTCTTTGCTTAGGCCTTGAGCAAGTGGAAGGGTAGGAGGTGATTTTGGGAGCTTGCAAGTTGAGGTAGGAAGTGGAAGTGTAACAGCCCGACTTTCTACATCGTTTAAAGAAATAAATTCAATTAAAATAAGAATTGTTTGAATTGGAGTTGTGATGATTATATTTTGAAAATAAATTATTAGTTAATTAAATTCTATTTAATAATGGATTTTGATTTAATAAATTGGACTAAATTAATAAATTCTTTTTGAATGATTTATTGAAATCGAATAAATTATTTTAAATAATATGTAATATTTGAGTGTAGATAATTTTTGTATGAGGTTGGAATAAATGAAAAATAAATTTATTTTGTAAATAGAATGATGAATTATTAAATAAAAATAAGCGAGCGACGAATTGAATAAAATCATCCAATATTGAAATATAATCTGTAGACCATCGTGTAAATCAATAAATACAAGATTGAAATTTATTTTGAGGATTAAAATTCAAATTTAAATACATTGCAAATTAATTATAATTGAGTTGAATTAAATTGAAATCGGGTCAAGACAATCATGGCCTAACCCCATTTTCTTTCTCTCTATACTTCTCGAAGACTTTCTCCATTTCTACACAAAACCAAGCTTTTTCCCTTATCATGTTCGAGTCCTAATTTACAAATCAAAAATCGCGACTCTATTACATAAGAAAAGTACAACAAAACACGCAATCGCGTGTACGTATGGGTGACCAACATCATCGGCGATTCTCAAAGGGAGGGGGAGCTACGATGGGCGATGTATGGCCAAGGCAAATAATAATTTGGTGGGCGATCAGGAGCTATTAACAGTCAAAAAGCGGAGAGATGCCACGACGGCAGCTACTGACGAATTGGAGGGAGTGGAGCTGGAGTGTGATGCGACATGAAGACAGCGATGACATGATTTCTGGTGTGAAATGGAGGAAAACACATATGATTGCTGCAATGCTGGCTGGTGTGAGATGAAGCGACCTATAGTTGAGTTGAGTGAGGGCTCGGTTATGCTGAGGAGGACACGATGATAGAATTACAAGTTTTGGTTGGTAGTTAGGTAAAAGCACAGTCATGGTTTGTCTAATTGGAGGTTGGCAGCAGTGAACAACACGATGGAGGAGGTGTTAGGAAAGATGAGGCAATTCGAGTCGGTGGTGGAGAAGAGTGTAGTAGCCGATTTTTTGATATCAAGCGTCGTTTTGGTGAGCTAATCTCACTCACAACTATGTCTTTTCCTTCTTATTTGATGCTTAATCCCCTATATCATTGTTTTAATTATTTGGGTGGTGTAACAATCTGCCTTTCTTACTTCGAAATACGAGCCGTTGAGGTAAAAGAAAAGGAAAGGCAATAAGAAACTAAACAACATAGAATCTCATAACAAAATGGAACGATACATTTAATAGTTAATACATGATCATACATAGTCACTGCTATAACAGTACATTAGCGTCATAATAGTACAAGTTCCAAACTGGGACAGTTATAACTGCCTGTCCCTACATCGTTTACATAAAATATGTCCATACACAGTGGAATAAGATTAATAACTAGCTATCGGTGAAGCCACCTGCTCCAAGCTCCTCCAAAATGCATCTGTGAGAAACCTTGATCACCTGGCTACTCTTACAGATTGAGTACCGAAGATTTTTAGAGAAAGAAAATAAAATTTCTGGGTCGGACATGGGTCTGGTTTGAGTAAACTCCAAAAAACTGAATTATTACTTTAAAAACTCTTTAAAATAAAGGGTATCTCGCAAGACCATGCCGTACATAAACATGGACAAGTTTTTACCTTACGATAACCAAAACACTTTCTATAGAAAATGCACTGATATTATAATAATGTATAGGGTTTAAAGTAAATACTGAACCATGGCCGAAATTATTACATTAGTTAATTCCAGCATAATAGGTATACAACTAAGCCCGAAGGCACTTATTGGAAAATGGGTCTCCATCAATGAGAAGGTAAGGGTCAACCTTCCATATGGTACACCTCTAGAGAAAATGTACCAAGGTTGCAAAACCTTTGCACGTCTGCTACTCAGGACTGGCCTACCCCTTCCAAGGTAGTACCGAAGCATACATTAGTTACCGATCAGGGATGACCATACCCTAATGCGCACGACCCACTTAGCCCTGTGGCACGTCCTTACTTTAGTCATATTCCGAGTGTGAGGCTTGAGGGTACGCTTTACCTTTCTCTAGCAATTCCCACTTTGAATGCTAACACTGCCTTTAAGGCGATAATGCAATGTTAGCATTCATCCATACAAGTCGTTTAGGAGATGAATGAACCGAAGGCACTACTTCTACTACATCCATTTTCGAATCACCATCAAGATTAGTAGCAAGTATCACTTGTACTTTAAGGTCTTCGTCCTGGATTTTATCATTCAGATGTTACCCAATCGAACGTTTACGTTGGTTCGAAGTGGTTTTCAGATAAAAACTGCAATTCGATCTCGGTCTCCCTAAACCAAAATTCGATAATTTTAAAAGGGTCAAGTTATCGATAGTGGACAACTCCACTATCTGGATGTAAAGATTTGTATATCGAAATATCATCCATATACTTAAGTTATCACGACCCGCTTATCGTAATTAACTCCTTTGTATTTATCACGTTTCCGACATTAGGCATTTGTGCTAAATACAAGATGACTTACTTTCAAAAAAATGTGTCAATGTTTTATAATAACTACTGTTATATGTTTGGCTACTTAATAGCACGGACAAGAGATCCTTTGTTTTAAAATCAATTCACTTATAAAAGAAATCTGACTTAAAATATAACTGATAGAGTTTAAAATAAACCTTTAATTAATAATAATTAATTCTTACTTTAATTACTAATAAATCTCAATTAAAACTAAATTTAAATCTTAATTAAACCTTAATTAAATAAATAAATAATCCTAATTAATTAATAATTCAACCTAATTGATTAGTAATATTTAATTAATAATTAACTCTAATTAAAAAATAATTGATTACATAATTAAAAATTAAATAAAAATTAACTCTTTGCTTAATTAATCATTAATTAAAACTCTCTTAATTAATTATAATTAACTTAATTAGTACTTAATTACTAATTAACTACTAATTATCCTTAATTAATTATTAAACTCATACATAATTAAATAATAATTAACTTTTATACTTAATTAATGATTTGAAAATGGTTTCCAAAAATATTTAAAAAGGAACACTTTAAATTTAGAAAACGTTAACTCTTTTCGAACTGCATTCATAGCGACTATCGCTATGGATGCCATAACATAGAGTTGGCTTTTAAGTTAAACTTTTCCAAACTTAACTCCTAACTTTTACTCACTTTAAAAACATAAGTAAAAGGGTTTTGGAAATAAACAAAGTTAGAAACTTTGAATTCATTTTAGTAAATTAAAAACTAGTAAACATGAATTTTGATTTTCAAAAGGATCTCTAGTCACTTTAACATGTCACAATTCTAACATTCATAGCATACAACTACATATCCATGATTATACATGCAAAATCATATTACTACCATAACATAAGCAAAGATCACATTTTTACAACCAAACACTACATTTTAGACTTCGATTTACAAGTCTAAATCCAAATCACAAACTATTAAGATAATTAAATCCGAAAAACATGATAATACAACAAATCAACCAACATATTACACCAAAATATGAACAACATATAAAGTTTAATTTTTTCCCAAAATAAGAGGGTTTACTTACCAAAAGCTAAGATAACAAACCAAACTTTCACTAAAATTCGGATTGGCCTTAGATCTTGTAAACCTTTCTTGTAAAAGATTTGATTTTTGGGCTAGGTAGGTGATTATTTGGCTCGGCCTAGTGGTTATATGGCTCGATCATGGGGTGAATAAGGGTTTGTGGGCATGAAATTGAAAGAGAAAGTGGAGTAGAGGAAAAATTTAAACAAGTTTTTAAAACGATTTAAAGGGAAAAGTTTTAATTTTTGAACTTTGGAATTTAAAATAGAAGACATTAAAGTAGTTTGAAAACTTAAGAAAAAAAATAACTTTTTGAGAAAAAAAATGAGAAAATGAAAAGGGAGAGAGAGAGTTGAAATTGTTTTTATGGAAATGGAATAAGTAAAATTACCTTTAAGCCCTTAAAGTTCACTACCCTCCGCCCATTGCTTGCCACATCATCACCTGGCCCCCACTTCCTTGATCTATATGCAAGCCATAAGGGTGCACCCCTTTATCCATATTCACTTAAGTGTACTAGGATGTGAAAAGAGAATGTGACATTACTTCTTACATTTATTCTTTTATTTAATCTTTTGAAAATGGTCACATATTTTCTTTTCTTTAAGTACACACATATTCACACCTTTTACAACTTAATTATATACATATTATTTATATAAGTATGTGTTTAAGTATATTAAGGTATTTACAACTTCTTAGACAAATTTTTAATGGTGAAAAATTGAATTTTTTGAAAAAGCTTTCTGGTCACATTTTCTATTTTTCTTTGAACTATTTATTTTTGTAAACGGATTTTGAAAACAATTTCACCATTACTAGCTATTATTTAAAAGGGGTATTTTTGAATAATAAAATCAATTTATTAATTGTTTAATAATATATTGAGTATCCATATTTAAAGTGATTAAATTCAGGGTCGTTGTAGTTGGATGGATGGTTGACTTATCGGATGAAATTAGTCATCGTTGATGATTGAAGATTGATGCTGCTTGAACTAAATGAATGATGTTGTGAACTACGATATCTGTTGTGGCGTCGATTATAGTTAGATGGTTGTTTTTGTAGTGATTAGATGTTTGCAAATAAATGAATGATAATCAAAATTGTTTGGAAAATGAAAAAAAAAGTTAAATAAATGTAAAAGATGTGAATTCGAAATAAATATATTAATTTGGAGATAAATAGTGAATTGTAAATGATTTCTTATTTAATAAAAGATGAGAAATAATTTGAAAGTAAACGGTGAATTTTAAAATGATGTTTTATTTAATACCGAGATTTCGATTAATGTAGAATTTGAAAGAAACATAATTTTGAGGATTTTTAAATGAGAAATTATTATAGGAAAAAGATGAATTTTGGGATTTTGGATAAAATAAGGAAATTTTGAAGATTTGTATTTTTATGTGTCGATGATTATAAAAATATTTAGAGGATATTTATGAAATGAAGTTTGAAATTTATATTTACAAAATGATGAATAATTTGAATTAAAAGATGGAAAGTATATAAAAAGATAATTTAAAATAATGGTTAAATGAATGCAGATTATTTTATTTATTAGATGGAAGTAACATTTCTTATAAAATGTGAAGTGAATTTTGGAAGTAATATATTATTTTTATTATTGTTGATGGATTAATAGCTTAAACAGAAGTGTTTGAATTAAAGAAGGATATCAAATAATGATTTAAAAGTGATATATTTGGGTTTGCAAATATTTTGAATCAAGAATATTTTTCGATATGATTTTAAAAGTGATTGGAAAATATAAATTCCTTTGAAGTATTTCTATATTATAAAAAGGACGTTTGAAGTGAAAGTAATTTTGAGGTTTTAAAATTTATTTACGAGTTTAAACATAAGGTTTCTTTGAAACCAAATAAATTATTTTGAAATATGGATTTTTGAAAATAGATGGGAGAACCAATTATTTTAAGAAGATGTAAATAAATAAAAGGGAACTTGGATGTTAAATTAAGTATTTATATAAAAGGAAGAGAATGAAGTGAAATATATTCAAATAAACTCTTTATGTCGTTAAATATTAATTGAGTAGTATATTTATGGGTGAATGTGTAATGACCTGCCATTTCGAACCATTCAAATCGACAATCATCCACACATATTAGACTTGAATTGCTCAAAACAACAGATTGTTAATTTATATTTGGCAAAACTCTGCATATACAGTAAATAAATCAATCATAGAATCACAAGCATAGAGTAATACAACAATAAGCAGCGGAATAGATAAATAGTAGTTCATGAAGCTACTACAGAACATCAGAGTCTAAAATAAAATACAACAGAAATCCCAAATACAAGAAGTCTCAAATACAAAGCAGATGACAAGTCTGAACATAAACTAGGAATAAATGAAAGCTGAATAGATAAAAGACTGATCTTCAAGCAAAGCTCCAAGCTCCGAAGGTGAGTCTCAAATGCTGTGACACTCAGTCTGACCCGAGTATAATGTACAACACAAAACACTCGAGTCAGGATCAACATTCTTATGCTAGTAAATCAACTCAAGTGAAATTTCCATGTCAAATGCAATATAACTTAAAGGACATTTGGGATTCCCATCCTTTAAGGATCCGTTAAACTATCTACATAAATATTATAATACGCTACATAGATAATGTCTATAGTTTTGTAAACTATTAAAATAGCGTTACGGGGTTACCCATATCCCCTTTAACACATTTTATATAAATGCCATAGTCTATATAGTACTGTAAACTCCACCAAACCGGTGGGCTGTCAAAGAGCACTCCATAGGTACAACACAAACCAAACTCGTAGTGGGCGCTATAAGGCACGTGACAAGGCACGCGAGGCAATTCCAGGGTAGGATTATACCATTTGCACTCCCGGACTAGTGGTAACGCATAGCAGCTACTACTGCCTACCTCGAGACATACTCCCAAATCAAAGGTGCACCCAATCAAATCACAAAGTAATAGAATGGTATCGAAGAAATGTGCCCGATAGGGGGAGCGACCCCACTTGGTCCGGTATAGCTCATGTTTTAGCTACATTAAGCTTACTCGAGAGAGTCAGGGCTATGTTCATACCTCATACAGACGTTCGCCAAACCATCCTACTTCGTTCTGGAATCTCCACCACGTGCATAGTTGTTAAAAAGGTTTTCGGTATTGGTAGAGAGTACGACAATATCCGATCCGGGTCTCTTTAACAACCAAACGCTTATTTCACACCGTGGTCATTTTCATTTCAAACAGTTCATACTTCATATCAAAATATCATATACATTTCAAATCATATCACTTTCGAAATCATATTCACTTTTCGAAATCACATCACTTTAAAAATCATTATTCATTTAAAACTTAAACAGTTTGAATATTGAAAATAGTTTATATATTGGAATAGTTATACATTAAAAATAGGTTATATTTAAAAATAGGTTATAGATTAAATAGTTTATATATTAAAAATAGTTTATATATTAAAAATAGTTTACATCGCAAATAACTAGAATTGTTTCTTCCAATTTCACAAATCAATTCAAATCAACTTTAGTTCCAAAATTCAATTTAAATCAATTCTCAGTTCAACAATTTCAATTAAAAGGATTAAAGGTCAAATTCAAATTCTCATTGAAAGCACTTTTAATTTATATTGATTTCAAATCCAGGTTTGAACTACAAATTTAAACCACTTCCAATTTAATAGATTTCAAAGTTTAAATATTCAAACAATTTACCATAACTCAATTTGATAAATTTCATTTATCTTTCAAAAATTCACTTTAATTTTATTTAAAATTTGAAAATATTCACTTAATCATTTTTAACAATATTTAAATAAAATTTCAAATTACAAATTTAAATCGATATTAAATATTCAATTTTATTAAATTGTAAAAATTTTATTCATTTAATCCTCTTTAATCAAAACCCAGCTATCAAGTATTGAAAATCATATCTTTAAAATCTCAAAATTAATAAGTCCAAATCAATTCTTATTTATATCCAATTCTCAAACAAATTAAATTACAAATTGAACTAATTTATCTTTCCAACCTTTATTTTATTAAAGTTATTACAAAATCTATTTTCAAAATATTAATATAAATTTTAAATAAATATTTTAAACATATTATATATATGTTATTAATTAAATTAAATTTATTTAAATTAAATTTTATTAAATTAAATCTTATTATTAAATCTGTTTTATATTAAACCTTATTTTATATATTCAAAAATGATAAAATTATAAGTAAAATCTTAAAATTTACAGTTTTCAAAACCTAACTTATAAATTTAAAAATTTCCAAACATATTATTTAAAAATATAAAATTTACTCATTTATAAAAAAATCTTTATATTATATTTAAAAATCAATATTTATTAAAAACCCATATATTTCCTTTTAAAACCTTGGAAATCATTTTTTTCAAAAATAGACCAACGGTGTTCGTATATAGTTTTCAATCCTATGGTCAAGTGATACAGATATTTATCATTTCAATCCGTAATTATTTAAATTTACGGGTATATATCATTTCAACCCGCAATCCCAAAATTCAAAATAAATAAAATTGCTTGGGTTTATCATTTCAACCCATAACGATTTTCCCCTAATCTATAAGATCGTTTGGGTATTTATCATTTCAACCCATAGGGAATTCCTAACTAACAGGAAACTTGCAGAGTGAGAATAATAAAAATATAAAATAGCATAACATATCTATTACAGCATGGATCATAATTAAAAATATATATATAATATATATACAACGTGGTTATGGTGTCATATGTCAATTACAAAGGTGAACAATTTTAAATAATAACATATCATATTTAATGATCAAATCACTAATCAATTCAAATTTAACAACATATTTAAATCGTCATTACATGTGAAATCAATTTACTAACATAAGAATGTTAATCGTGAGTGATTGCTCACCCTTCGAGGCTAGAGAAAACAACAAGAATGAGAAGCAACGGACACAGATACGCATACGGATACGGGCACGACACGTCAAAGAGCTACGATAAGCACAAAAGCAAATCTAAGTGACTGGATTCAAAAATCATAATATATATAAGTATACTTATATATATAGCTTAGATCAAAGAAAACAAATATATATGTGTGATATATATACTCATTTCCTTTCAAAATAAGTTTCAGAACAAACAATTTAGAATTTTAGGATTTTAGGATCAATAATATAGGTAAGCTTATATTTATAAGCTATATTTTTTTAATATAACAGAGAAGGCTAGGACATAAAAATCAAAACAAAGCAAAGCAAGGCAGATATGAGTTGATGGAAAATAAAATATTTATATATGTATGATATAATATATATATATATATATACATACACACACACTACTATATTTTTTTTAAAAGCTTGCAACTTATCTCTGGAACGAAGCAGGGCTGTCAACGTTGATAGGTTGCTCGAGTTGGAAGTGTGCAGAAGCGGAGAGGGCTGTGCTAGGTTTGGGTCGGCTATTGATGGTGGTCTGGGCACGGATGAAGGTGGTTTTGTTCGGTTGTCAGGGAAGTATGCTTGAGCAGTGGGTATGCGCTATGTGTAGAGGCGATGGAAGACTGCTTGCGGCCGAGGCTTGGAGGCTGACACGGCGATGGAAGGCTTCATGTTCGGGTTTTGGGTCAGGCGGTGAGGTGTCTGCGGCAATGGCTGCTTGTGTGGCAATGGAGGTTTGGACGGCCTTCGGAGGCGGGGAGGCCGATGGAGACGGAGCAAAGGTGATGTTGGAGCCTTGAGGTAGTGGCAGCGCACTGGCGTGGTAAGGGAATGAGGCGCAGGGGACAGATTTGGGAGAAACGATTGATGGGCTCGGAAGTGTTGATAGGTTTGTTGTGACAGGGGCTGCCGTGGATGAGTGGTCTGGTGGAGAGGCAAGGGTCTCGGCTGAGGTTAGAGGGGCAGTGGGCGGTCGAGCAATGAAGGAAGATAGGTGTTGCGTGGTTGCTTGGGCTAGCTTTGGGTGGAGGAAGGTTGCGTGTTGGGAAGTGGAGTTGCATATGGTGGTTGATAGGTGGAGGATGGAAGGAGAAAGGTGTAAGTTAGGTTAGGTTCGAACAAAAAAGGAAAAAAGAGCTGCTCACACCAAACCAATATTGAAACTTATATATATTGATAATTTTTCTCAGATGAAAAAAAAACAGAACAAAAGAAAAGAGGGAAGGGGAAAAGAAAATAGGGGTGGAGAGGACGAACAGAAATATATTGAAGCGATGTGAATAGCAAACGCCAACTGTTGAATTCAGATAATATTTAAAGCAAATGGATATATGGTTTTTACACAGTGGGTAAATGAATAGACACAGAAAGCCCAAAGGCCCAAATGCGGAACCGATACTACTAATCGTTTCGCCAATTTCGCCGCGTACTGGACATCGAAATTCACAAATGAATATACTACGGAGATCAGCCCGACGAGATGAACATAATGGTACATAGATATGAACGATACGACCATCCTATCAAAACTCGATTTTTGCTGCCAAACTATTGCTAAAACATCGAAAATAAGATAAGCGGAGCTAGAGCAGTCCAAATTTGGCGAAACGAAATATGATGCCTCGCTCAAAAATGATTTACAATTTTATTATATAAAAATATTCAGATTTCAAAAATATTTTATTTTTATCAATTTTTAACTGACTTTAAATTTTATATTTTAAATTCCATAACAAAACAAACTTTCATATTTTCAAATGAAAATCTACCACTTGCTATGCTTCAATAGACGCATACCAAATATCAAATTTTCATTGCTAAAATTTTATTATTTAATTTCAAGAAAAATTTAGTTAATTACGCTATTAAAATTGTTAAAATTTCCGAGTCGTTACAGAATGGATGTTGCTGATTGTTTGTTACGAACGAAATGAAGTTATAATTACCCGTTATGTTGAATTATAAAGTAATAATAATAAAGAAAAATGAATTAGGGAATGAGAGAGTTAATTAATAAGCGAAACAAAAATTTATTTGATATTAATTAAGGGTGTTGTGTATATGATTATATTTCACTAGGCGCTATGGGACGTCAGTATGTGGTATATTTATTTATTCAGCGCCAATATAATATCGGGTAACTCATTAAGGACGAGTATTTGATATTTGGATGTCCGTGAATTATTCTATATTATACACAAAGATTAATTGATATTATTTGGATCATTGATTTAACGCATATGGTAAGTTATATTATTACTTATTTTAATTTAAAGCGGGAATATGATTATCTCCGCTTTTGAGTGGAATAAGGAGTACAAAGTCCCAACGAGGAAATGACGGCCAGAAGTACTTTTGCTAGCCCTATCCTAGCTTGACCAACCATGGGGTCGCTCCTTATGGTTGCAGCGACATGACCCCCTCATCGCATGGTCGTAGTCTACTGCATGGACCAACGGGACGAATTCATAACGAATGAGGAGGTTGACGATGGGAGTGAGGAGCAAGGAGGCGAGGAAATATGGAAGTGACGAGCGATGTATTATGCAGCTAAAAAATGGCGAGGATGCTCATAAAAATATTATGAGTTGGGTCTCCCTTTGCACTTGAGAAGCATCGAGGCTCGAGTGTAGACTCAGCTTCTGGCAATAGCATTAAAACAACATGTATAATAACAGTAGTAGTAATGAAATTAAAAATAAAGAATAAAATGAATAAATTTAATGTTGCTAAATGGATATGAACAATTGATGTTTGTGATGTGCTATTTGTGATGGATGTTGTGTGTGATGTGTGTGATGGAAGTCTGATGTATGTTGTATGATGTTTATAATGGTGTTTTGATGTTTGATGGATGTTTTGATGTTTGATGGGTTATGGATGTTGTTAGATGAGTCGTGGATGTTTTATTATTCCTTTGGATCAATTTCTTATTATGCCCTGTATAATATTCTTTTAGATACCATATATATTCTCACCATTGAACATAGAGATAGTCTAATCCTTTTTTATTATTTATATAATACTCAAGTCAGTCCGAGATATTTTAGTTTCAAGGACGATGAGATCAGATGCTTATTGGGTTTAGTTGGAATAGAAAATTAGTTATATTATATATTATAACATGAACTCGTGTATGTATATGACATTGGATAAGATGTATTATGTTTAGCTTGTATATAATTGAGATTTATTGGGAATACGACTTTTGTATCCCACTCAAACTAATGTGATGTATTATATTTTTATCGCTATGTCGATGACTCTGTGTTCTCTGTGATTTATCTTTATATTGTGTATTTTTCTATCCTCAAGCACCACACGTTTTTATTGCTTAGTATTGAGACTGTTTACATCGTGGTGAGTAATTTTTATGTTATGAGACGTATTCGATGTTAGTCAAAGGAAATATTCACGTGTGCTTCACCCACATCTTCTCATTCTCTGTATTACTCGATAGTATTATTCCATAATACTCTTGAGTAATATGTTTACAGAGGTGGGGTGTTACATTATTGGTATCAGAGCAGGTTTAGAACAATACAGAGTATAAGAGACATGAGTCCTGGCCTTAGATGAGACTTGGAGTCCCTATTCTTGTGGATGTGCGCTAGATTTTTGTTTATACTTAATTGATTGTAGCAGTATACGCTGATTATGGGGGTGATCATCTGGGGACGTATTTGTATTTTTCTTATTATATAATCTATTTTCTACCTTTTACCGAGTGTAGATCTCTATATGCGATGTTGAAGATGTAGGTTGAAGAGGTAGAAGTAGTTGATCTGGCCAGTAGTGTCGGTATTGAAGGTGAATGTCATAACTCTTTGTGACTCTGAAGATAGAAATGAAGTTGTTCGGTTAGAGAAGTATAAAAGACTCTAATTCAAATCTAGTGTTGAATACTTCACGATTTTAATTTGTGATGAGATGAAGTAAGATCGGTGAAAAGGTCCAGTGGTGATTAGAGTCATGTGGCCGAAGTATATAGATAACTTTTTGCTAAATATTTTGATTATTTGGCCATCTGATTGGATGATTGATATTTTGACTCCTATGCGTGATTGTATTGATTTATAATTTTCAGTTTGAAGGATTCATCTTGAGTGTGGAATTCGATTGGAACTATCACTCTAGTTAGAATTCCGTATAAGTTTTGATGATTTGATCCCAATGGTGTCTCTGGTTGCGAAGTTACAGCAAGAGATAATAATAATTATTTTAACATAGTGTAACAGCCCAAAATTTTTAAAACGAAATTTTATTTAAAATTATACAATTTTGAAATATTGATTTAAATATAAAGTGTAGTAATTTGTGTAAAACGAAAAATTTAAACTTTACATTTCGTTACGTATATTTATGTCCGTTCTTAACTTTATATTTGAATCAAATTTTATTAATGATGATAATAGCTATTTTAATTTTGGTTTAAAATTATACGTTATATTTTTAAGAAACCGTTAACATTTTTAAATTTATTAATAAAAGAAACAAATAACGGTTGTACGTTACTTTGGGCGTTACACTTTACGTTCGTTGTGCCTTTGTCTATTTGATTTTATATGCGTTGACTTTACAAAATTTCAGCTGTATATTTTCCGTTTGAAAATTTCAATAAAATCTTGCATTGAACCGTTCACGTGAGAATTAGTCCATTTCCCTCTTTGCATTCCTTACGTTTAGTTCCAGCCTTGAATATAATTTAATAGCTTTAACTTCCTACCGTTCAAAACCTTACCCTTTTGCCTTCTCTCATAAAGTAATAAGCAGCTGGCATCTTTCTTTTCACGTTCATAATTTCAATTCTACAAATTTCTTACAGCTTTCAATTGAGATTCACGTGAGCATCTGTCTGGAAGGTAAGGGACAAGCATCTTCTTCCCTTTTTCATTATTTTTGTGTTTCAAATTTTGTGGTCCACTGCTTTTGTTACTGTAACACGTTTTCCCTGCCATCTGCTCCCATGCCTTCACCATTTTTCCCATACGCCTACCTCCTTCACCATTCAATTGTTGTCATCCCCACGTTCCACTTTCCTCTGCCGTCATGTGAAGCCGCTGCCAGGCCAGACCACCCACGTCACCTCCACTGACCCATGCTAGACCACCACGCCACCAGCCGAGAACCCAAGCCACCAGAACGAACCCAACCCCCTTCGTCAGCCCTACCCATCCACCACCACGAGACCAGCCTACACCCAGGCGACCCAACGCCATGCCACCACCACGTACGCCCCACCACGAGACCAGCCTCCACCCAGGCAAACGCCCAAGCCATGACCTGCCTCCTCCACGAGAACCCAAACCCACATCCCTACCGTGCCGGACCCACGAACCCAGGCGGACCAGCCACGCCTCCAACACCCAGTCAACCACCACGTCACGCCTAACCGAGCCTCCCTGCATTGAACCTAGAGCAGTGAGCATTATTGCCGTTTGACACTTTTGTTTTGAATTCATTGTCTCTGTTTTCCTCTAACCTTTGTTATAAAAAAAAAGGAAATGGACAAACTTTGTTGTCACCTTTTATTTGAAAACAGGAATAAGGAAATGAGTACCTTTTGCAATCTTCATTTGTTGGATTGCCAGACCAAGTTGCTTTAGTTTAGTTTTATTGCGTCTGACCTTTGTATTTAAAATCAAGAAATGAGCAAAATAGTTTGTCATTTGTTTTTTTTTTGAAGATGCCAGACCGAGCCATTTTTGTTGAGAAAAAAAAAGGAAATTTTTTTTTCTTTTTGCTTTAGTTTTAGTTGTTGCCTCTGACCTTGTATAGAAGTGAAAAAAAAATATTATTTTGTTTCCCTTTTTGTTTTGGGAACCGGGTCCATATTTTTCCCCTGACTTTGGTTTTGAAAAGGATAAAAATGTTTGTCACTTTACAAATTTAAAGTTATAATCTATGTTTTAAAGGTAGTCGGGCTAGTGCTTTCAATTTTCAACTTGTTTTTCGTTTGTCGCTTCATTTGAAAATTCGTTATTCGTGAAATTTTAGATATTTATTGTGCTTTTGGTTTGAATCCAGTTGGCGCATCCGCTAACGATTGATCGTGCTATCCGCGTGCTTTCAACTTACATCGTATTTCTTTTTCCGAATCTCCAGCTCCGTAGAGGTGAGTAAATCTCACACGAATATCCATACTTATATGATTGTGAAACGACCGCAACTGAATGTGTAGAAATAAATAAATAAATAAATAAATGATGTTATAACTACCTGTGATCTATTTGTAGTCGATGTTAATTGTTAAAACTACATATCGTATCATCTGTTATATTCTGTTCTTATTTTACTGTTATTCTATTCTGTTAATCACACTGCAAGTTCCCTGTAGAATAGAATCACTATGGGTTGAAATGATACATACCCGAACGGACTTTAGAATAAGGGAAGGTCGTTATGGGCTGAAATGATAGGCCTGAACGATTTTCAATTAAATTTTATTTACTTGGGATTGCGGGTTTGAAATGATAAAACCCCGATTTTTCTTTGTAAATTACGGATTGAAATGATATAGTATCCGTATCACTTGAATTAGGCTAGAAAATATTATACAGACCCGTGGTTATTTTTCTGTATTTTCTGGATACTTTTAAATAATTTAAATATTGTAATAAGATTAAATTAATTTAAATCGATTTTTTTAGTGATTTATTAAAAATAGGAATGATTTTTCTATGTGAAAAATATAAATAAAATGGAGGAATATTGATTTTTAAACGAAACTTAAATTTGAAATTTTGACTAAAAGAAAAGATGGAAACTTAAGTAATTAAATTGAAATGAAAATTTTAATTTTAAATTGATGGAAAAATGGAGTTTAAATTTTAAATGTTGAAATGAATGTAATAAGAAAATTTGTAAGTTTTGGTTTTAACTTGTAAAAATTTCTCTTTAAAATAAATTAGTTAAAAGATCGAAATGAACTTTTTTTAATGTATAATTTTTATAAGTTCTGAACTAGGTAGAATCCGTAGCACTTGTTAAGTGTTGTGGATTATATAAGTGAACCAAAAGACTAAAATGAACTAAGGCTATGGTAGTACTTGGTAAGTGCTGTTGTAGCAGAAACTAAATTTGAACCTGAACTAATAAAAGGGCTATTGTAGCACTTGTTAAGGACTGCAGTAGGCTGAAATATGATTTTTGTTTAAACTGAACTGTTATAGCAGTTTATAAATGTTGTTTTGTTGAATAAAACTGTTTTCAAATATAACCTATAGCAGTTGTTTTTAAATGCTGTGAAATGCTGAAATTTTAATAATTAGAGTTTTGACTTAGTAAACGAACTCAGAATGGTTTGAAACTTTGAAAATTGAATACTTGATTTGAAAATATAATAATTACACTTTTGAAAGGTTTAAATGAATTATTTGATTGGAATATAAACTATTTAAAAGGTGATTTGAAAATGATAATAAATGAAGTATACCTTTAAATTTAAAAGGTATTTAAAGTTGAATATTTAGATTTGAACTCAAATGATATTTGGAATATTAAAATGATTTGAAATGAAGTTTTGAAATGATATGATATTTTAAAAATATGGAAATGGTTTAGAATTGATTTAATCTTTATTTTGATAAAGATTTGGATTTGAGATAATATTCTATTTTGAAGTATAAACTGTTTTAAACTTATGACCACGGGTTATAATAACGTTGGGTTGTTAAAGAGACCGGGATCGGATATGGACATACTCTCTGTCTTACCGAAAACCACTTTGGCAACTGTGTACGCGGTGGAGATTCCAGAATGAAGTAGGATGGTGGCGACGTTCTTAAGGTATGTTACGTGGACCCAACTCCCGTGAGTTGGCATAAGGTGGCTAAAACAGGAGCGATCTCGGACCAGTGAGGTAGCACCTCTTCTCGGACGCATTTCTTCGATATTATACTCTTACTTGTGATTTGACTAGATGGCCATCCTCCGATTTGGGAATGTTGTTCGAGGTGGAACGGTAGTGGCTGCTATGCGTATCCATCAGTCCGTGTGCGTAATTGGTATATCTACCCTGGCATTGCCTAGTTGTGCCGTGTCACCTACCATATCGAGCTTTACTACGATTATGATTTTAAGATCCGACCGCGTTAAGGTTCTCCATCCCCTTAACGCTATTTTCCGATATGATTATACTTTACTTATTTAGACACTATTATAATAGCGATTATTACTACATAGTAGATAGTTTAACGGATCCTTAGAGGATGGGCGATCCCAAGCATCTTCTAAGTTACTTGTACCTTTACTACAGTTCATTTGAGTTGGTTTACATTGTATAAGTATGTATATCCTGACTCGAGTGTTTATGTTTTATTTTACGCTCGGGTCAGCCTGAGTATCAGTTGAACTTCATCTTCACGGAGCTAGGACTACTGGAGATCATCCTTATCCAGATGCTATCTGGTTTTATCTGTTCAGTCTGTTGTTCTATTTCAGCTCTTGTATTAGTAGACTTCTATGTCTTGAGACTTCTGTTGTACTCTATTCCTTCTATTGTATCTTATGTAACTTTGTTATATTTATATAGTAGCTTCATGAACTATTATCTCTTTTACTTCCGCTGCATTATTTTACTCTGTGTCTGTGATCTGTGCTTATATTTATTTACTGTATATTCTGAGATTTGCCAAATTTTAATTACAACGCGGTATTTTGAGCAATTCAACTCCGGCATGAGTGTCTACCTATACACTTATAATGGATGCGAATGGTTGAAAATATCGGGTCGTTACAGTTGGTATCAGAGCTTTGGCTTTGAGGCAAAACTTAGAATGTATGGTAAATTTATTTACAGAATCACTTTCGTTCGAGTTTGAATCTCTTCCTTTTGATTCGATTTCCTTTGAATTTTGGAACGTTTCCTACGGTTCCAAAATTCATTCTTGTCCCTCACTATTCATCTTCTTTTTATTTTGGAGTATCACATAACTCCACTTCGAATGGTCTTTATAGTGAATTGGCGGTCTCGCCAATATTCTAATTTTCTTGTAAAGGGGTGAAAATCCTTTATAATCAGCATCGATTAACCAGAGATTTATATCTATCCTTGGTTTAGATGCTAATATCTTTTGTTATTCCAAACTTTATCTCTTGAGATCGAACGTAGATTTATCCCAGAAAAATCCACATTGATCTTATTCTTTAAGTCACGGTTGACCCGGTTAAGGTTGTCCGCGATTTATTTAAGCTTGTCCATCTCCCTACTCTGTTATTTAATCATCCTGTCTTTTGTTCCAATCTATCTTCCTAACATTTTTATTTGTACTTGTAAATCTATGTTTTGTCTTAAATATGGTGTTGTTTGAGTTGTTGATGTTGATTTGGGTTTCCGATCGATTCGTCTGATCAACGCTATCGATAGGATTTCTAAAACACTTTGACAGAACAAACTGACACAATATTATTTTAAAATTTGGTTAATGAAATAAATTTGGATATATAATTTTATGGAACTTAATAAATTGATTTAAATTGATAATTTGAAATGATAATACTTGATTTATCATTTATTGTTCTACAAATGAATTTATAAATAGTTGTTTATAAATTTATGTGGGAACTGAAATGAATTTAAAACAAGAAAATTAAAGAATTTAATTTCCAAGGAATTCAAACCTTATGTTAAAAGTTTTAAAAGGATATATTATTTAAAGTATTTCCAAGTAGAAATTTGTTTCTAAAGAATTTTTAAGTTTAAAAATTTAGTGCTCTTCTCTTTGTCGCTGGAAAATAATTTCGGTGATGACTGCAGCATCATCGACATTCATTTTCGAGTTTCAAAGTGAAGAAACCGTTCTGTAGTCTTACTACAGCTTTGTTTTGGAAAATCTAATTGATTTGAATCTCTAAATATGACTGGATTATAATATATATAGATATATGATTTAAATTTGATTTGACATATTATGTATATATAATTTCTTATCTCTAAAATGTTTTGAAAGGAATCGGAAGTTTAATTCTTAAATTTTTTTTTAAAGAATAATTTCAGTTATAAGAAGAAAAATCCAAAATTTGGATAAATGACTCAAACTTGAGATAATTGAATTTGAAAGTTTTATATTGTATATTATCCAATTCCATATTCAACTTCTGTGTAATGTAGGTAAGTTATGCTGGAATTAAATTGTGTGTTATACACTTAAATTTTAGTTATAAAAGATTTACAGAGGAAAATATTGAAAAAGGAATCTAAAGAGATTTTATTTATATAACTTAATAATCAAATTTGATTTAATATGGAACCTTAAGTCTAACCTAGGAATTTTAATAATGGTTATTTCCTGAAATGAATATGTTGCATAATAAATAATGTATCTTTGAATAGATAAAATAAAATACATTAGAATTGGACATTTTGTAATAAAGTTTATTTAATTTGAATTCATAGTCTAAGTGATGTCTAAATGAATAAAAATTTGATTGTTATATATGCTATGATAAATATTTTATTTATGAATTGATATGTCTTGAAAAATGAATAATTATGATAGTTAAAATGTATTTTAACATCACTAAATTGGAAAATTGAGAATTTGGTTTTTCAAATGGAAAATTTAAGTGTAACTTATTAAAGGAATATCTATTTATGAAATGGGTATTTCAAATAAAGTGTTAGGTTATGTGTTAAATTAAGAGCTAACTAAAATAGTGAACTTTTGAATTAATAAATGAAGTATAGTTTAATTTGGATATTCCATTCATAAAAGTTTGTTTTAATAAGTCATAAGTTAAATGATATCCAAATGAATATTTCTGAAACAAAACTGATTTGAAATACTAATATATCTACTGTAGCATTTTTTTAGTGCTGCCGTTTGAATAAAATGTTTTGGAAATTTTTAAATGAACTTAGAAATGCTACAACTTTAAAATGAATATTATTTGACCTTGAATTAAAATGGTTTTAAGGAAGATTATTTTAAAAGGGTGTTATGATTTTCTAAGTATTATGTACTTTTTAAGAATAACATTTCCAAAGTGTTATGATTTTTAGTAGTATGATTTCCAAATGATAAACACGCCTAAATTGTTTGATTTCAAAGCATTATTGTTTCAAATTTATTATCTTATTTTGTTTTTCGAACTATGATTTGGTTTTCCTTAAGGTCTCTCCCTTAAGGAATGTTATTCGTTTGGTCGTAGAGGAAAGCTATCTCCTAGATTTGTTGGTCCTTTCCTCATTTTGGAAAGAATCGGCTCTCTTGCTTATCGTCTGGATTTACCCGAGAAATTTCTGGAATACACAATGTCTTTCATGTATCTCATCTTCGTCGCTATCTACATGATCCATCTCTTATTATTCAGCCTTATGCTCTTGATAGTTTGGATATTGAGCCAAATCTGACTGTTGAGAGGAAGCCACTTCGTATCGTCGATCAAGGTACGAAGCAGCTAAGAAGAAAATCTGTCAACCTGGTCAAAGTGCAGTGGAGCACTGATGAACGGGATTACACCTGGGAGACGGAGGAGAGCATTCGTGCTTCGAATCCAGAATTGTTTATTTCGGGTACTTTTGCTATTCTGCCTTATCTTTCTTTGTTTTCCTTCTTCGTTCCTTTTCGAGGACGAAAAGCTTTGAGTGGGGGAGAGTGTAACAGCCCAAAATTTTTAAAACGAAATTTTATTTAAAATTATACAATTTTGAAATATTGATTTAAATATAAAGTGTAGTAATTTGTGTAAAACGAAAAATTTAAACTTTACATTTCGTTACGTATATTTATGTCCATTCTTAACTTTATATTTGAATCAAATTTTATTAATGATGATAATAGCTATTTTAATTTTGGTTTAAAATTATACGTTATATTTTTAAGAAACCGTTAACATTTTTAAATTTATTAATAAAAGAAACAAATAACGGTTGTACGTTACTTTGGGCGTTACACTTTACGTTCGTTGTGCCTTTGTCTATTTGATTTTATATGCGTTGACTTTACAAAATTTCAGCTGTATATTTTCCGTTTGAAAATTTCAATAAAATCTTGCATTGAACCGTTCACGTGAGAATTAGTCCATTTCCCTCTTTGCATTCCTTACGTTTAGTTCCAGCCTTGAATATAATTTAATAGCTTTAACTTCCTACCGTTCAAAACCTTACCCTTTTGCCTTCTCTCATAAAGTAATAAGCAGCTGGCATCTTTCTTTTCACGTTCATAATTTCAATTCTACAAATTTCCTACAGCTTTCAATTGAGATTCACGTGAGCATCTGTCTGGAAGGTAAGGGACAAGCATCTTCTTCCCTTTTTCATTATTTTTGTGTTTCAAATTTTGTGGTCCACTGCTTTTGTTACTGTAACACGTTTTCCCTGCCATCTGCTCCCATGCCTTCACCATTTTTCCCATACGCCTACCTCCTTCACCATTCAATTGTTGTCATCCCCACGTTCCACTTTCCTCCGCCGTCATGTGAAGCCGCTGCCAGGCCAGACCACCCACGTCACCTCCACTGACCCATGCTAGACCACCACGCCACCAGCCGAGAACCCAAGCCACCAGAACGAACCCAACCCCCTTCGTCAGCCCTACCCATCCACCACCACGAGACCAGCCTACACCCAGGCGACCCAACGCCATGCCACCACCACGTACGCCCCACCACGAGACCAGCCTCCACCCAGGCAAACGCCCAAGCCGTGACCTGCCTCCTCCACGAGAACCCAAACCCACATCCCTACCGTGCCGCGAACCCAGGCGGACCAGCCACGCCTCCAACACCCAGTCAACCACCACGTTACGCCTAACCGAGCCTCCCTGCATTGAACCTAGAGCAGTGAGCATTATTGCCGTTTGACACTTTTGTTTTGAATTCATTGTCTCTGTTTTCCTCTAACCTTTGTTATAAAAAAAAGGAAATGGACAAACTTTGTTGTCACCTTGTATTTGAAAACAGGAATAAGGAAATGAGTACCTTTTGCAATCTTCATTTGTTGGATTGCCAGACCAAGTTGCTTTAGTTTAGTTTTATTGCGTCTGACCTTTGTATTTAAAATCAAGAAATGAGCAAAATAGTTTGTCATTTGTTTTTTTTTGAAGATGCCAGACCGAGCCATTTTTGTTGAGAAAAAAAAAGGAAAATTTTTTTTCTTTTTGCTTTAGTTTTAGTTGTTGCCTCTGACCTTGTATAGAAGTGAAAAAAAAAATATTATTTTGTTTCCCTTTTTGTTTTGGGAACCGGGTCCATATTTTTCCCCTGACTTTGGTTTTGAAAAGGATAAAAATGTTTGTCACTTTACAAATTTAAAGTTATAATCTATGTTTTAAAGGTAGTTGGGCTAGTGCTTTCAATTTTCAACTTGTTTTTCGTTTGTCGCTTCATTTGAAAATTCGTTATTCGTGAAATTTTAGATATTTATTGTGCTTTTGGTTTGAATCCAGTCGGCGCATCCGCTAACGATTGATCGTGCTATCCGCGTGCTTTCAACTTACATCGTATTTCTTTTTCCGAATCTCCAGCTCCGTAGAGGTGAGTAAATCTCACACGAATATCCATACTTTTATGATTGTGAAACGACCGCAACTGAATGTGTAGAAATAAATAAATAAATAAATAAATAAATGATGTTATAACTACCTGTGATCTATTTGTAGTCGATGTTAATTGTTAAAACTGCATATCGTATCATCTGTTATATTCTGTTCTTATTTTACTGTTATTCTATTCTGTTAATCACACTGCAAGTTCCCTGTAGAATAGAATCACTATGGGTTGAAATGATACATACCCGAACGGACTTTAGAATAAGGGAAGGTCGTTATGGGCTGAAATGATAGGCCTGAACGATTTTCAATTAAATTTTATTTACTTGGGATTGCGGGTTTGAAATGATAAAACCCGGATTTTTCTTTGTAAATTACGGATTGAAATGATATAGTATCCGTATCACTTGAATTAGGCTAGAAAATATTATACAGACCCGTGGTTATTTTTCTGTATTTTCTGGATACTTTTAAATAATTTAAATATTGTAATAAGATTAAATTAATTTAAATCGATTTTTTTAGTGATTTATTAAAAATAGGAATGATTTTTCTATGTGAAAAATATAAATAAAATGGAGGAATATTGATTTTTAAACGAAACTTAAATTTGAAATTTTGACTAAAAGAAAAGATGGAAACTTAAGTAATTAAATTGAAATGAAAATTTTAATTTTAAATTGATGGAAAAATGGAGTTTAAATTTTAAATGTTGAAATGAATGTAATAAGAAAATTTGTAAGTTTTGGTTTTAACTTGTAAAAATTTCTCTTTAAAATAAATTAGTTAAAAGATCGAAATGAACTTTTTTTAATGTATAATTTTTATAAGTTCTGAACTAGGTAGAATCTGTAGCACTTGTTAAGTGTTGTGGATTATATAAGTGAACCAAAAGACTAAAATGAACTAAGGCTATGGTAGTACTTGGTAAGTGCTGTTGTAGCAGAAACTAAATTTGAACCTGAACTAATAAAAGGGCTATTGTAGCACTTGTTAAGGACTGCAGTAGGCTGAAATATGATTTTTGTTTAAACTGAACTGTTATAGCAGTTTATAAATGTTGTTTTGTTGAATAAAACTGTTTTTAAATATAACCTATAGCAGTTGTTTTTAAATGCTGTGAAATGCTGAAATTTTAATAATTAGAGTTTTGACTTAGTAAACGAACTCAGAATGGTTTGAAACTTTGAAAATTGAATACTTGATTTGAAAATATAATAATTACACTTTTGAAAGGTTTAAATGAATTATTTGATTGGAATATAAACTATTTAAAAGGTGATTTGAAAATGATAATAAATGAAGTATACCTTTAAATTTAAAAGGTATTTAAAGTTGAATATTTAGATTTGAACTCAAATGATATTTGGAATATTAAAATGATTTGAAATGAAGTTTTGAAATGATATGATATTTTAAAAATATGGAAATGGTTTAGAATTGATTTAATCTTTATTTTGATAAAGATTTGGATTTGAGATAATATTCTATTTTGAAGTATAAACTGTTTTAAACTTATGACCACGGGTTATAATAACGTTGGGTTGTTAAAGAGACCGGGATCGGATATGGACATACTCTCTGTCTTACCGAAAACCACTTTGGCAACTGTGTACGCGGTGGAGATTCCAGAATGAAGTAGGATGGTGGCGACGTTCTTAAGGTATGTTACGTGGACCCAACTCCCGTGAGTTGGCATAAGGTGGCTAAAACAGGAGCGATCTCGGACCAGTGAGGTAGCACCTCTTCTCGGACGCATTTCTTCGATATTATACTCTTACTTGTGATTTGACTAGATGGCCATCCTCCGATTTGGGAATGTTGTTCGAGGTGGAACGGTAGTGGCTGCTATGCGTATCCATCAGTCCGTGTGCGTAATTGGTATATCTACCCTGGCATTGCCTAGTTGTGCCGTGTCACCTACCATATCGAGCTTTACTACGATTATGATTTTAAGATCCGACCGCGTTAAGGTTCTCCATCCCCTTAACGCTATTTTCCGATATGATTATACTTTACTTATTTAGACACTATTATAATAGCGATTATTACTACATAGTAGATAGTTTAACGGATCCTTAGAGGATGGGCGATCCCAAGCATCTTCTAAGTTACTTGTACCTTTACTACAGTTCATTTGAGTTGGTTTACATTGTATAAGTATGTATATCCTGACTCGAGTGTTTATGTTTTATTTTACGCTCGGGTCAGCCTGAGTATCAGTTGAACTTCATCTTCACGGAGCTAGGACTACTGGAGATCATCCTTATCCAGCTGCTATCTGGTTTTATTTGTTCAGTCTGTTGTTCTATTTCAGCTCTTGTATTAGTAGACTTCTATGTCTTGAGACTTCTGTTGTACTCTATTCCTTCTATTGTATCTTATGTAACTTTGTTATATTTATATAGTAGCTTCATGAACTATTATCTCTTGTACTTCCGCTGCATTATTTTACTCTGTGTCTGTGATCTGTGCTTATATTTATTTACTGTATATTCTGAGATTTGCCAAATTTTAATTACAACGCGGTATTTTGAGCAATTCAACTCCGGCATGAGTGTCTACCTATACACTTATAATGGATGCGAATGGTTGAAAATATCGGGTCGTTACACATAGAAATAAAACAGTATTTATTTTATATAAAAATTAAAATGGGATTGAAATGAACATGAAGATGAAAGCTCGCTTATTTATTATCATGAATGGTTGATTAGTAATGATTGATATTTTATAAGTTGAGTATTTTTATTGTACTCGATTGATTATTTATAGAATTTGATGTAAGCAAGCATACGTTAATTTGGAATCTTTCGGGAATAATATATATATGATTTGGAGAGACGTTTCATAGAAGTTATCGAAAGTTTTTATAAAATATTAAGTTGTTTTGAAGCTAAATATTTAAAAGAATATATGAAGCTAGCTTCTGTTAAAGAATTCTGGTCGATACGTCTGGCCAACGTTACCGATAGGAATTTCTAAACACTAGAATGAGACTTATGGATACAAGATTTTGGAGAGTAATAAGTTGTTATTGAAGAGAAGAACGTGTTTTGAGTTATATTATAAACCAATATGAAATAATATTCGAAGAAAGTTAGATTAATAATTTTGAAGAGATTAGAGGGATATGAAGAAAATTTCAAAGTGTGTAAATTATTTTGAAAACGAAAAAAAAATTATTGTTTTAAAAGAAGTAATATTTTTGAGGAAAAGTATTAGTATATTTTGAGAAAGATGTTTCGAAGAGGAAATGAAATTTTTAAAGAAAACATATTGAGCTATATTTTGGAAAAGATTTTTTGTAAAGGAATTAATATTCTAAAGAAATATTTGAGTTGAGGATTGAAAAGAATATATATAAATAAATTTTGATATGAGGAATATTCCTTTTAGATGAAGGTTTAGAAAAGATGAAATATGATAATTTTATAATATTTTGAAGCTTAGAAATCGGTTTAATTTGATGTATATAAAAAAGTCTTGTATATGAGAATGAGTATTATCATTGTGAGGTAACAAATTGTTTTGAAATTAATGAATTTATTTTTCTATATTTAGATGTTTGATGCTATAATTGCATCCAACAAGCATTAGTGGATAGCTGTAGTCGATGGCGAGGCAATGTTGATCATACGGTCAATACTACATCCAACTGGCGAAGTAAAATACTAGAAATACATGGTGCGACATTGTTACTAGATTAAAGAAAATTGAATTTAAAATTAGTATGTTTGTGATGTTCTATGATTGAGTGGCTACCATATTGTATGATGTTTGTGATTTGGATGTTTGCTATGAAGTTTTTTGTAATGTGATGCATTGCAAAAAATAATAATAATAGATGTAATGGAAACAAATTTGGATTTTGATGCTAGTAAAATAAATTGAATTTAATTGTTTTGAATTGAAATGAAATAATACTATTCAAAGAGATTCAATGAAAGTTATGAAATATGATTTAAAGTATTAGAAGATGTTGAAATGAAGATGATATATATAATTAAAAGTGATGTGATTATTATTGTAGGAGATTTGTAAATTAGAAGTATTGTTTGAATAACAAAGGAAAGAGAAGATTTTAGTTCTTACTAATATAACTATAACTTATAGTAAAGTGATCTGATTTCCTTGATTCGTCTTCCATTAGTTAGGAAATTGTATAAAAAACAACTTGTTATTTGTCACATTCCGAAAATTTGAAGTTTGAGAAGGTTTAAACATGAATTATTGAGTATGTTGTTCGTTGTCCCGAAATGCAATTTACCCAAAAACTAAGATGAATTCATTTAACCATTTCTTTTGAACCGTTTGTCCGATTTTGATTATTTTGCACATTTCGGAAAGCTTAAAACATAAGGTACAACTTTCATTTGAAGCATTATGCAAAATTTTGATGTTTTCAAGGTCAGGAGTACAGTTTTATATGGCAGACCTGTGTATTACATGCAATTTTAGATTTTTTCTTCTTGAAGAAAAACACTAAAACTCATGATGTGGATGATGTTTTTCCAATCTGAGATTCGTTTTGATAAGCTAACACACTATATAATAATTCATGCTTTGATGTTGTAGTCTAATTTTATGTTTGATACCTTCAAAAGTTTGACTCAAGTGGCATAAACCAAAACATCAAATTGTTTATATATGTTGAGTGGATTTATACTTATTCCATCTCTTTTTGTATGCGACTAATGTTTATATTTAGATAAGAATAGATGTTCAAGAGGCTAATTAGACCTATGAGTGGTGATAGCTCACTTATGCATGCTTAGTAGCTAAGAAAGTTGTTTAAAAATGCTAAATAAATGTACGTTTTTATGGTATACGAATATATGCTGGGATATTATATTGTTTTCCCGTATTTTGGGATGCCTTGTGTTAGGATGCCTCTTCAGAGATGTATACTATATAATTATACCGTGTTTTCATTTTTTGGAACACTCTCTATATAAAGGAGACTCTGCCAAAATTTTCCAAAAAATCCAACACTTGGAAATTTTGCATAAAATTTTATCGTATACGAAGAAAAGAAAATCGAATTGAATCTATTTAAGTTAGAATATGATGAGATGATTTGGAGTGTAAGGAGCCACATAAAGAATCGAGTAGTTGAGTTTGATGGAAGAGCGATGAATATGAAGAAAGTTCAGGGTATGAGTTGTAGATGTCAACTTCCTTATAAGAAATTTCAAGGACGCAATTTTCTTAAGGGGAAGTCTGCAATAGCTCGGCTTTTACGTCATATATGAAATAAATTTAATTAAAATAAGAAGTGTTTGAATTCTTGTTGTGATGATTATATTTTAAAAATAAATTGTTAGTTAATTAAATTCTATTTAATTATGGATTTTGATGTAATAAATTAGATTAAATTAATAAATTCTTTCTAAATGATTTATTGAAATCGAATTAATTATTTTAATTAATATGTAATATTTGAAGTGTAAATAATTTTTGAATGAGGTTGGAAGAAATGAATAATAATTTTATTTTGTAATAGAATGATGAATTATTAAATATAAATAAGCGAGCAACGAATTGAATAAAATTATCCAATTATTAAACTATAATTTGTAGACCATCATGTAAATCAACTAAAAATAGATTGAAATTTATTTTGAGGATTAAAATTCATATTTAAATGCATTGCAAATTAATTAAAATTGACTTGAACTAAATTGAAATTGGAACAATCAAGGCCCAAACTCATTTTCTTTCCCTCTATGCTTCTCGAAAGCTCTCTCTATATCTACACAAAACCGAACTCATTCCACTTATCATGTTTGAGCCTTAATCTACAAATCAAAAATTGTGACTCTATTATATAAAAAAAGATAATGAAACATGCAGTCGTGTATGCGTATGGATGGCCACCATCGTTGGCCATTGTCAAGGGAAGGGGGAGCTACGATGGGCGATGTAAGCCCGAGGCAAATCATGATTTAGCGGGCGACTAGGAGCAGTTCACATTCAACAAAGGGAGCGATGTCACGGCGACAGCTAATGGCGAGGTGGAGGGAGTTGATGTGACATGGAGATGGTGATGACATGATTTCTGGTGCGAAGTGGCGGAGAACGCAAGTGATGGCTGCGATGCTGGCTGGTGTGAGATGGCGCGACCTATAGTTGAGTTGAGTAAGGGCTCGGCTATGCTGAGGAGGACACGGTGATAGAATTTCAAATTTGGCTAGTGGTTGGGTGCAAGCATATTCATAGTTTATGTAATTGGAGGTTGGCAGCAGTGGACAACATGATGGAGGAGATGCTAGCAAAGATGAGGCAGTTCGAGAGGGTGGTGGAGAAGATGGTAACTACCGATTTTTGGATATCGAGCGTCGTTTTGGTGAGTAATCTCACTCACAACTGTCTTTTCCTTTCTATTTGATGCTTAAACCCCTATATAATTGTTTTATTTGTTTGGTTGGATGGATGGTTGACTTATTGGATTAAATTTGTCATTGTTGATGATTGATGATTGATGTTGCTTGAATTAGATCAATGGTTTTATGAACTACGGTATTTGTTGTTGCATCGATTATAGTTAGATGGTTGTTTTTCTAGTGATTAGGTATTTGCAAATAAATAAATGATAATCGAAATTGTTTGGAAAACGAAAAAAGATAAATAAATTTAAAAGATGAAATTAGAAATAAATATATTAATTTGGAGATAAATAGTGAATTTTAAATAATTTCTTATTTAATAAAAGATGAGAAATAATTTGAACGTAAACAGTGAATTTTGGAATGATATTTTATTTAATATTGAGATTTGTGACTAATGGAGAGTTTGGAAGAGTAATAATTTTGAATATAATCTATAGGTTTAATAATTTTGAGGATTTTAAAATGGGAGATTATTTTGTGAAAAGGATGAATTTTGGGATTTTGGATAAAATAAGGAAATTGAGTAGATTTGTATATTTATATACCGATGATTATAAAAATATTTAGAGGATATTTGTGAAATGAAGTTTGAAATTTATATTTAAAAAATGATGAATAATTTGAATTAAAAGATGGAAAGTTTATCAAATGATAATTTGAAGTAATGGTTAGATGAATGCAAATTATTTTATTTATTAAATGGATAGCAACATTTGTTATAAAATGTGAAGTGAATTTTGGAAGTAATATGTATTATTATTTTTTCATGGATTAATAGCTTAAAATGAAGTGTTTGAAATAAAGAAGGATTTTCAATAATGATTTCAAAGTGATATATTTGGGTTTGCAAATATTTTGAATCGAGGATATTTTTTGGTGAGATCTTCAAAGTGATTGGAAAATATAAATTCCTTCGAAGTATTTCTATATTATAAAAAAGGAGATTTGAAGTGATAGTAATTTTGAGGTTTTAAAATTTATTTACAGGTTTAAATAAAAGGTTTCTTCGAAACCAAATAAATTATTTTGAAATATGGATTTTTGAAATTAGATGTGAGAACTAATTATTTTAAGAAGATGGAAATAAATAAAAGAGAATTTTGATATTAAATTAAATTGGAGTACTTATATAAAAGGAAGAGAATGAAGTGAAATATATTTAAATAAACCCTTCATCTAGTTAAATATTAATTGAGTAGTATATTAATGTTTGAATGGGTGATTGCTGATTGTTTGTTACGAACAAAATAAAGTCATAATTACCCATTATGTTGAATTATAAAGTAATAAAAATGAAGAATAATGAATCATGAAACAATTTAAGCGAGAGTGAATTAATAAGCGAAGCAGAAATTTATTAGATATTGATTAATTATGGGTGTTATGTATATGATTATATTTCATCGGGCACTATAGGACGTCCGTGTGTGGTATATTTATTTATTCAACACCAGTATAATGTTGGGTAATTCATTAAGGACCGAGTATTTGATATTTGGATGTCGGTGAATTATTCTATATTATACACAAAGATTAATTGATATTATTTTCGATTTCTGACTTGACCTTTGAGGTAAATTATATTATTACTTATTTTAATTTAAAGCGAGAATATGATTATCTTTTCTTTTGAGTAGAACGAGGAGTACGAAGTCCCAACGAGGAAGTGATGGTCAGAAGTACTTTTGCTAGCCCTATCCTAACTGACTGACCGTGGAGCTGGTCCCTGATGGTTGCGGCGACATGGCCCCCTCGTCGCATAGTCATGGTCTGTTGTACATGCCAACGAGAAGAATTCAGAATGAGCGAGGAGGTTGATGAAGGGAGTGAGGAGCGAGGAGGCGAGGAAGCAAGGAAGCGACGAGTGGTGTATTGTGCAGCTAAAGACCAAGGAGGACGCTCATAAAAATATTATGAGTTGGGTCTCCCTTTGGTTCTGAGAAGCATCGAGGCTCCGGTGTAGACTCATCTTATGGCGATAGCATTAAAACAGCACATATAATAACAGTAGCAGTAATGAAATTAAAAATAAAGAATAAATTGATTAAATTTAATACTGCTAAATAAATATGAGCAATTGATGTTTATGGTGTGCTGTTTGTAATTGATACCGTGTGTGATGGACGTCTGATGTATGTTGTATGATGTGTATGATGGTGTTTTGATGTTTGATGGATGTTTTTATGTTTGATGGGTTATGGATGTTGTTTGATGAGTCATGGATGTTTTATTATTCCTTTGGAACAATTTCTTATTATGTTGTGTATAATATTCTTTGAGATACCATATATATTCTCACCATTGAATATAGACATAGTTTGGACCGTTTATTATTTATATAATACTCGGGTCAGTCCAGGACATTTCAGGTTCGAGGATAATGAGACCAGATGCTTATTGGACTTAGTTGGAGGATAAAATATTAGTTGTATTATATATTCTAACATGAACTCATGTATGTATATGACATTGGATTAGATGTATTATGTTTAGCTTGTATATAATTGAGATTTAGTGGGAATTTGACTTTTGTATCCCACTCAAACTAATGTGATGTATTATATTTTTATCGCTACGTCGATGACTTTGTGTTCTCCATGATTTATCTTTATATTGTGTATTATTCTATAATCGAGCACCACATGTATTTTTTGCTTTGTACTGAGATTGTTTATGTCGACTTGGGTGATTTTTATGTTATGAGACGTATTTAGTGTTAGTCCAAGGGAATATTCATGTGTGCTTCACCCACATCGCCTCATTCTCTATATTACTCGACAGTATTATTTAGTAATACTCCATAGTAATATGGGTAAGAGGTGGGGTATTACATGAAGCTAGTTCGAGGCTTGAGCTTGGTTTTGTACTTGGTGATGGGTGAGCAAACGCACCTTTTGAATGTATATGAGTTGTACATGTGCTTATTTAAACTATAATATATTGTTTGACTATATAATTTTATATACTCTTGTGATTCTTACTTTGGAAAGAAAATGACATATGTAAATGATGTATTTGGACTTTTATGACTTTCTATGAGTTGTTACACAGCCTTGAGATGAAGCACATAAAGTTTGGGTAGACTTTGATTGAATCAGACTTGGATATTGAAATGGTTTTATAATGATCTGTCGCTATAGAAGCACTTAGAAATGCCTTATGTTCGGCGTTTTCTATATTAATTTTTTGATAGATCCCTATGTGATTCTCACCAAATCGTGAATTTATATTATATTGCTAATGGTAACAGTATTGGACCTTAATAAGTTTGCCAACATATCGAAAAATTGAAAAAATTTCAAGTATATAAACAGCCCCAGTTCACGATCTTTTACAGCACTCAACGATAGCATTTTCTGGCCATTGTAGTAACTCTTAACCCAATTTACAACATTCCGGAAATTCTGCAGTTTCTATTTTGAAATTTAATCATTTTAAAATGACTTTTAATGTTAGTATTTACTTCAATCTTTTTACAAGTCTTTTCTAACATATATTAGAGTATTTTAAAAGTGGTTTGGAATTAAATATATTTTAAAAATTAATTATGAATTATTAAAGTAGAAGGTTTATTTAAATAAAAGGATTACACGATTTTTAAAGTTTTCACATAAATTATAAAAATATTTACTTTAAGTAATATTCTAAATAAATGTTTAAATCATAATTATAAGTATTTTAAATTATTTTTATTTATATATAGTTTTTAGAAAATTAGTTAATTATTTTACTAAAGTATTAAAAAGCTTATGTACTATAAATATCTTTTAAATTGTTTTTAGAATTTTATTAAATATCTTAGCTTATAAATAAATTATAGTGCATATCTATATCATTTTATAAAAGAATAAAAGAAGTTTTGAATTATAACTCTTATGTTATAAATAATAAATGGTTTTGTAAAGTTAATTAAAAGTATATTCCTTGTTTGATAAGTGTAGATATACTTAGATCTTCAATAAGAATGTTTTTAAAGATAATGACAATTTTGTTGCAACAATGTGTGAATAACATTTGACTTTAGCTCTTTTTTGTTATACTTATGAAAATAATTAGTTTTAAGAATGTTTTAATGATAATTATAAGTGAAATGGTTTTGGGTTTATAGTAACATTGTTCTAATAACATTTGTTTTTAAACCATTTAATTATACTGTTGGAAATGTGAAATCTTGTTTAAGAGTTATGAATATTCTTACACCATTTCGGATAAGAATATGGATACATTTCTAAGTATTGAAAAGAGTATAAATGAATAGTAAAAAAATACAGATTAATAGTGAAATAGTAGTATACATGTATATATCTTTTGCAAAGGTATTTTAAATATGTATGCAAGTATTTACAAAGAAGTTTTAATTAATAAAAGAATTAATTAAATAAAAAGAGGATTAAAAGTTGCTTATGTGAATTAATCGTGCTTTGTGCGACTTAATCATGCTTTATGGGTTTATTTGTTTATGGAAAGTATTTAGTAGTGTACTTAGCACTAAAAGTTGACAAAGTATAATTGTTCTATCTATGAGAATTAAGAATTATGTTCGAGTAGGGTTTACAAGCAACAGTGCTCTAACCTACCGGCTTTACAAGGATGGAGTAATTCGAGAAGGTCGAAAACTTGATAAGTATATGAGACTTGGTTTCCATACGCAATCGTTTATATTTGTATTAGATAGTCCATTAGTCGACTATCGAAATTGGCCAACTTTACTTTAGAATGTAAGTAAGCATCATGTATTGATACGGTTTGAGATCCCCCGGGAAGGACTCATTCATATGAATCGTCTCTTGCTTTAAGAATATGTATATACAAGATCCCCCAGGGGGACTCCATTATATCGTTCGTTTAATTCTTAAAGAACCAGAATTGAGTTAAATGAAATTTTTTGATTTAGTTTTGTAAAACCGGGATCGAATAAATGTATTACTTACTGAAAACCACTTCAAAACTACTATACGAGTCTATGTTTTGGAAGCAGTTGTTTAGTGGAATGTTCAAGTTGAAATGTCTATCCTAAGGTTAAGTTCAAGGGAGAGGTCGGCGTTAACATTTCGGACTAATGCTATAGAGTTGAATTGTCTATCATAACATTAAGTCCAAAGAAGTGGTCATCATTTGCATTCGTCGTACGACTTATGCTGAAATCCATGGAGAGATTCGTGAGCTGTTTGAATGATGAAGACTCATGCGAGAGATGACGAATGTGACTTCACCACTGAAAATGGATAAAGCCGGACTAGGATGCACAATCTGGGGTTTAGCTAATCCAAAGGGTTATATCAACTCCATATCTTTAGATCCTTATCGACGTTGCGTGAGGGGAGTTGACGATACTTGGTTCCACATGTTCGTGCATGTGCCAGTTGTGTTTACATTATGATATATTTTATTTAGAGATATATGATGCTCAGAAGGTAGTTTCTGATCCTTATGCAAGAGGTCGAAATCAATTATACTGAGGAGACCTCCATGAAAATACTTATGCGACCGTACCTTAGCGATTTTAGTTATACTTCTAATAATATTATGTTGTGTGATGCAAGTAGCACGGCTATTTTCTAATTCATATTCTACACTCCAGACATTATCTATTGTGTCACCTTATGTAATTATTAGATGGTTTGGTTCTTTTGAGAGGAAAAATGTTATGGTGATCCAAACAGTCTCAAAAGTACTATTATATGTTGACCGCATATTTTTTAAGTTTCTCGTAGCAGACTTATGTTAGACTCATGGTTTTATACTTTCCTTATTTCCATGGGGGCACTTTCGAGTGGTTTGGGAAAGACAAGTTTTTGTTGATATTCTTTGGAGCTCGAGGAGGCAAGCTGGATGCTTTCACCTACCGTAGTATTCTTATTTCCGCTGCACTACTATTAAGTATATATCAACAATTCAGAGGACAGACTGTTATAATTGTCCTTGATAATAGTACTTATTATTGTGACTCTAAAATGCTATGTATCTTAGAGTAACACTTTGTGCTGTCATTTGGTATTATATATTGTCGTTCTGCTATGAGATTATGATGTTGTCTTCTCTTCTTCCTTGTTCTGTTTCCTTTTCTTTTAATTTTTACCCAAACAATCTATCTTTCTGGCACTTGGGTGTAACGACCCGATATTTTCAACCATTCGCATCCGCACATGTCGGACTTGAATTGTTCAAAATACCGCGTTGTAAATAAAATTTGGCAAATCTCAGAATATACAGTAAATAAATAATCACAGATCACAGACACAGAGTAAAATAATGCAGCGGAAGTAAAAGAAATAGTAGTTCATGAAGCTACTATGTAAATATATCAGAGTTAAATAAGGTACAACAGAAGAAATAAAATACAACAAAAGTCTCAATATGATAACCAAGTACAAGCTGAATAGAACAACAGAACTGAGATAGATAAAACAAGACAAGCAGATAATCTCCAGCGATTCAAATCTCCAAGACAGCGGAAATCCAAATCTGTGAATAACTCAGGCTGACCCGAGCGTAAAGCAAAACACAAAACACTAGAGTCAGGACAATATATACTTATATAATGTAAACCAACTCAAGTGAACTGTAATAAAGGTACAAGTAACTTAGAAGATGCTTGGGACCACCCATCCTCTAAGGATCCGTTAAACTATTTACTATATAGTAATATACGCTATATACAGTAGTGTCTAATCAGTAAAGTATAATCATATAGAAAATAGCGTTAAGGGGATGGTGAACCTTAACGCGGTCGGATCTTTAAACCAAAATCGTAGTGGGCTCGATATGGTAGGTGACACGGCACACAAGGCAATGCCAGGGTAGATATACCAATTACGCATCCGGACTGGTGGTGACGCATAGCAGCCACTACCGCCCACCTCGAACAACACTCCCAAATCAAGGGTGCGCACCAAATCAATCACAAGTAATAGAATGGTATCGAAGAAGTGTGTCCGATCAGAGGTGCTACCTCACTGGTCCGTCAATCTCTCCTGTTTTAGCCACCTTATGCCAACTCACGGGAGTTGGGTCCACGTATATACCTTAGGATCGTCGCCACCATCCTACTTCATTCTAGAAACTCCACCGCGTACACAGCTGTCAAAGTGGTTTTCGATATCGACAGAGAGTATGTCCATATCCGATCCCGGTCTCTTTAACAACCAATCGTTATTATAACCCGTGGTTATAAATTTAAAACAGTTTATACTTCAAAAATAGAATATAATTTAAAATCCAAATCTTTATTAAAATAAAGATTAAATCAATTCCAAACCATTTCAATATATTTAAAATATCATATCATTTCAAAACTTCATTTCAAATCATTTCAATATATCAAAATATCATATTCTTTCAACTTCATTTCAAATCATTTTTAATATATCAAAATATCATATCTTTCCAAAACTTCATTTCAAATCATTTTTATATACCAAAATATCATTTGAGTTCAAATCTAAATATTCAACTTTAAATACTTTTTAAATTCAAAGATATCATTCATTTATTATCATTTCAAGTCACCTTTTAAATAGTTTATATTTCCATCAAAATAATTCATCTAAACCATTTAAAAGTGTAAATATTATACTTTCAAATCACGTATTAAAATTTTCAAAGTTTCAATTCAATTCAATCATTTATTTCGATTAAATTTCCATAGACCATTTCAAATCTTATAAATTTCAAATATAGATTTAATCCACAAAATAACTATTCAAATTATAAAATAAATTCCAAAGCTTTATTATCCTATATTTCATAAGTCCAATATCTTTTAAATAGATTCAAATTACAAGTAAACCAAATATTTTTCATACTAATATAAACTTCAATTATTTATTCCAAGATTTAATATCATTTCAAATTCATTTCAAAATATCAAAATATCATTCCAAAACATCATTTATTTAATTTAAATTTAAATACCATTTAATCACATTTCAAAATAGTTGTATTTCCAAAATCAACTATTCCATTTAAATCATTTAAAGTCAATTCATTATATTTAATAATTAAATATTTAATTTCCAAAATTTAATCTTTTTCAAAGATCATTTATTCATTTGAATTTATTAAACAAGAAAATTCAACTTTCGCGGCACTTAGAAAATGCTACGAAATGTTATGTTTAAAAACAGTTCATTAACAAAAGATGGCATTTAAAATGCTGTAATATCCTAATTTAGTTTCAATTAAAATTTTAGTTAAATTTAACAACTATAGCACTAACAAAGTGCTATAATAACCCTTAGTTCAAATTTGCTATTAGGTTCATTTAAAACAACTACAGCATTTTCCAATGCTGTAATATCTTTACATTACATTTCAAAAATACTGTCAAATCAAATTCAGAGTTTTATTTTTCACTTTCACACATAATTAACTTTTAATATAAATCATTTTAACTTATAAAATCATATATTTTCACATAAAAAAACAATCATTTAAATACCTTTATTTCTATGATTTTATAAAGTCAGATTGCCATACAAAAATCAAATTAAATAACAATTAAATTTTCATTTCTTTAATTAAATTCTTATCTTAACAACTA
Organism: Allium fistulosum; assembly: GCA_030737815.1. NCBI lineage: Eukaryota > Viridiplantae > Streptophyta > Magnoliopsida > Asparagales > Amaryllidaceae > Allium > Allium fistulosum. Next base: position 731,199,778 of record CM060904.1, on the reverse strand, counting down.
AGTTTAAATTTCCAAAATATAACTTATTTCCATTTATTTTACTTAATTAAAATTTCACTTTTAACAAAATTCACAATTTCCCAATTTAAGTTATATTTCAAAAATTTCAACTTAAACATTCATTTATTCCATATTTTAATTTATACAAAATCATTAACACTTTTAAAAATTATTATTACTTAATAAAAATCATTAAATTCGTCCTTTAAATCAAATTTGTCATATATTCTTACTTAGATAAATCCCATTTAAAAACAAAATCATAAATTCCAAAATTTACTTATATTTCAAATTATACCTCACCATTTACTTAATTCACTTATTTAATTTGTAGAAAATCACTAATATTTTATAGAAATCATTTTAAATAAAATTTAAATCAAAATATCATAATATTTACATTTTTAAAATATTTTAAAATTTTCAGAAAAATATATAAACCACGGGTCTGTATAAAATTTTCTAGCCTAGGTCAAGTGATACGGATATGTATCATTTCAATCCGCAGTTTACAAAGAAAAACTAGGTTCTATCATTTCAAACCCACAATCCCAAGTTAAATAAAATAAATAAAAAGTCGCTCAGGCTTATCATTTCAGCCTATAACGATCTTTCCCTATTCTAAAGTCCGTTCGGGTATGTATCATTTCAACCCATAGTGATTTCTAATCTACAGGGAACTTGCAGTGTGATAAACTGATAAAATGAAAAGAATAACATCATATAACAGTAATAGATGATATAACATATGTAATAACAGGGGTAAACATTATATGATCATAATATAAAAGTTACAACAGGATGATATAATTTTACAGATTCAAATGGTGTAAGTTTACTAGTATTATAAGTACACATTGTCTGGTGAGAATTACTCACTTGTTCAAGCTGGAGATGACAACCACAAACACACAACAAAGATTTCCAGAGGCACGAAAGCACGACAATGATTTGAGATTGGAAGACCCAAAGCTATACCCCTTGAAAACATTACACGAAACAAATATATAAAACATAAGTTTCAAAACAGGATGCCACTAAACAATGTTAGGAACAACTGCATAAAACAAAACCAAAGTGTTTGCACTTGCTTTCTACCATCTATGCTTCAGCTCCAGATCTGAAATGCATGGCTAAGGGGTGGGTTTGGATCTGGTTTTGGGTACCATAGGGTCGGCCTAGCATGCGTTAACAAAGTGGTGAAGTCTAGGTGCAAAAACTAGGTGTTCAAGGCTAAACAATGCAACATGACCTCACATCTTTGGCACAAATAGGTTCGACCAGAGGTCATGTGTAACGACCCGTATTTTTACGGATCGAAAAGTTCGTCAAAATCTGGGATTCTTAGCGTTGTTGAGTCATTTCAGATTTTAGGCAAAATATTGTTAAAGTCCTAGGTCGTACACGACCTAAGTGATAGGTTGTGACCGACTTATAGATTGGACGACCTAAGAGTTAGAACGTTAGAAGCTTAGGTCGTGTAGGAAGTAAGTCGTGAGTGGCTTAGGTCGAGTGACGACTTAGAGGTTAGGTCGTCTTGGTTTAGGTCGTAGACGACCTAAGAGGTAGCGCGACCTAAGGGATTGGAGACTTAAGGTTTTGAGCGACCTAGTGTGTGAGCGACCTAAGTTTGGGAGTTGAATTGTTAGGTCGTCTAGACGACTTAAGGAGGTTTTACGACCTAAGGAAGTGAACTGGTTTAGTGTTAGGACGGTTGGAGCGACCTATAGGAGTTAGCGACCTATAGGAGTTAGCGACCTAAGGACCATGTGACCTAAGAGTTAGAGGTATAGGAAGCAGGGTAAGTTAGCAACCTAAGAAGGATAGGTCGGCAACGACCTAAGGAAGGAGTAGTTAGGTCGTATGACCTGTGTGTAGTTAGGTCGCTAGGCTATTAGTCAATTAGGTCGCTTGTGTGTTAGGTCGCGTGGGATTGCTAAGCAGTTAGGTTGTGGCATTGATAGGTCGCGTGGGTCTAAGTGTTAGGTCGTAACACTGTTAGGTCGCGTGGGTAACTCAGTAAGTCGTAGGTCGTGTAGCGCGAATAAGTTAGGTCGCGCGCATGTTAAGTCGTAGGTTGAGGGGCTTTGATAGGTCGTTGAAGCGCCTGGGTGTTAAGTCGTAGAGACTTAGGTCGGTGGGGGTCTTAGGTCGTAGGTCGGAGACGACCTAATTCCGAGTTACGACTTAGGGAGTTTTCGCCTATAAATAGAAGGGGGTTGGCTTCATTTTTGGGATCCGGATTTTGAAGCGACGAAGTGCTGCCATTTTGAGAGCTCGACTTCTACACTTCTTCACTTCTTTTCTCCACTCTAATCTAGTGATTCCATCCATCCAAGTTGAAGATCAAATTGAAGATTCAAGAGCTTAGATTGAAGATCTTCATCCATCAAAGAGAGATTTCTTCGTTTGAAGCGGATTTGTGATAGATCAAGCTTGATCCTTCGCTGTCCAGATCTGAAGCGTTTTGATTTGGGGTTGTTTAGGTGATTTGGTGAGTGGTGATTATCTCTCACACGGATCCAAAGGAGTATATCGGATTGTTGGCTCGATTTGGTGTTAAAATAGTGATTTCCATACATTTTCTTTATCCTAAGAGTAGATCCATATAGATCCATTGTTCATGATGATTTGACAACCATTTTATTACATGTTAACCTATGCAAGTTCATTCATCAAGGTTATAGAGACATTGTTCATGTTTTCATGCTTATTAGACTTTCAACTCTTTAATTACAAAATTGCCATTATTGTGATAATTGTCTACTTAGATCATATTTGAATGCTTGATTGCTTGGATTAATGTTTGATTTGGTTGATTGCTATGAATTAGATGATTGATGATTTGATTTAGATCGAGGATGATTCAAAAGCTAAGGGAAAGGCTCTTGAATGGGAAAAGCTGCTTGTGGCATTTGTAGCGGACGATGAAGCTCTTATGCATAGATTTGATGATGATGTTGAGATGAGACTTTGCAAGGATGTGATGAAGCGAAGTATGATATGAGATAGTCTTGGTCTAATCCAGACGGGATCATTCCAAGCAGGTTGAGGATAATGGATTGCTCGAGAGGCGCTTGAGCTAGTATGGAAATAGTCGTCGAGGAGGATGACTAGAAGGCTGAGATCTCATCGTTGTTGAAGGTTCTAGCATGCTCAAAGCAAGAGTACGTTGGGCAGATTCGATAGTCCCTGAAGGCTACAGATTGGTAGTCAAGTACTCTGGGCAGATTCGATAGTCCTAGGCACGGGTCACGATGACGTGCGGGAGTTATGTCTAGAACCGGGGTTTCCATTAGCCCTTGACGGACGGCTGAAAGAATGTGTCGGTCATTCAATTAACGGTGATATCGAAGCAATGATAACAGTGATAGCCAGAGTCATGGATGTTTGGTTGTATCGTCATTCGATCTCAAGAGCGGTATTTTCTGGGTGCTTATCTGATCTTGGTTTAGGCCTTGGGGGTTTGTACTTGGAAAACATTGCCCTTGACTCGAGTGATAATTGCTTTACTTTACATTGTATGCTCTGCTATGTTTGCTTCTACTTAGTGTGTGTCTGGGGGCTATCACTGTAGAAAGAGGTTGGAGTGGGAGGGTTGTATTCCTATTCCTTTTCCTTTATGCTCTTTTGGTATGTTGTTAGTTAATTTACTGCTCACTAAGACTGTTGTCTGACTCAAGGCTTTATGTTTTAACTCTTATTGCCTTGGGCTGTTCGTCCATTTTGGGACGGGCAGACTAGGTAGCAGGTGACAGGTGCTGCTCTTTCTTTCCATGATGCTGATGACGAGGACGAGCTGGAGTATTGCATATTATCTTCTTATTATATGTAATGGATGTTCCGCTGCTTTGTATTCTCTGAGTGATATGTACTGAGGCTTGTTGTATTAACTATTCAGATGTTTGTATTCAACTATTATGAAGTTTTATTGATGAGATTCTATTCTGTGAAGCTTCACTATATATATGTTCTATTGTATTTTTTCCATGCGCTGTGAGTAATACGATAGATTCTGTTGTTTAAATTTACCTTGACAATCGTCCATGGCTGCTTGGCACACTTTACAGCGCACTTTCTCTAGGTTCAGTGCAGGGGTTATGGGCGGTCGTCACATTTGGTATCAGAGCATTGGTTAATCGATTTTACCCAACGCTCGTTGACGTAACTACGTATGAGAGACGTAATTGTATTTTGATGGATGATTACTATATATAATATAGTAGCTTAGTAGAGTTTGAGTCCTTTAAGCAGTTGTTTCTCAAGATGTTCTGACCATTCCTGTTTATAGATATTGAGAATGAGTCGAAGGGGGAGACCAGCTGCTAGGGAAGGCCGTGCTACTGATGGGGCTGCTGATTATGCAGCTATGTTCGAAGCTATGATGACTTCGATCATGAGGAGGCTACCAGTTCCGGGGGCAGCAGTTGATGTTGGAGTTCAAGTCCAAACTCCAAAACCAGTGGATTTTGCTAAGTTGTGCAAAGACTATACTGCTCTTGGAGGGAAGGTTTTCTTGGGAACATAATCAACTATTGAGGTCCAGAGGTGGATAGATGCTTGTAGAAGGATCTTTGGTGATTTGGGAATTGAGGATGCGACTAAGAGGAAGTTGGCATCGAGACAGCTTCAAGGGAGAGCCTCTGATTGGTGGAACTCTATTACCATCAATACTCCAGAGGAAGAGATTACTTGGGAGCAATTCCAAGTCAGATTTGAGGCTAAGTTCATTTCTACAGCTCAAAAGTCTGTTCTGTTCAAGAAGTTTGTGGAGCTCAAGCAAGGTGGAAGACCAGTTCTTGAGTATGTTTCTGAGTTCGAAGCTTTGTCCAAGTATGCCCGGTCATATATTGAATCTGCTTATCAGAAGAATGAGAAGTTTGTGACAGGCTTGGACAGTTATCTTGGGAGACAGTTGGTGGATCATTTGGACGATTCATTTGAGAAGCTTGTGGAGAAAGCTCTCAGGCATGAGAGTCTGTTTCCTAAGGAAGGATCTGTTGTTGCTGTGACCAGGGAAGAGTCTAAACCCCAGCAGGGTGGAACAAGAAGAGGAAGCAGCAGCAGCAGAAGGGTAAGGATGGCCAGAAGAAGCCGAAAGGCGAGGTGACTTGCTACAATTGTCAGCAGAAGGGCCATTTCTCGAAGGATTGTAAGAATCCGAAGGCACCGATGAAGTGTCACAACTGTGACAAGCCAGGGCATTTCAGGAAGAATTGTCCAGAACCATGGAAGGACAAGCAGATTGTGCAAGCTTATGCTTTGGGAGCTGTTCCGTCGTCTTCAAAAGCTCCTACCGCTGAAGAGAAGGGAAAGAGTGTGGTGGTTCAAGGTACTCTTTTCCTATGTGGTGTTCCTGTTAGAGTTCTGTTTGATACTGGAGCGTCGCATTCGTTTGTTTGTAGTGAACTCGTAGGCCGGTTAGGTTTAGAACCGGATATTGTTGATAGGCCATTGGTTGGGACAAATCCAGTTGGGGGTTCGTCTTGTTTGTGTATGTTATGCCGTGGTCTGATTGTGTCGAGTCATGGTTGCTCTTTTGTTTGTGATTGTTTTGTTCTGAACTTTGTGGGGTTCGGAATTATTTTGGGTATGGACTGGCTTAGGAGGTATGCGGCTAAGGTTGATTGCGAGAGGCTGGAAGTGACAGTCGAGAATGTGGAGGGGCGAAAGATTGTGATACGATGCAAGCATGAAGAAGGCGTCTTCATGAGCTTCATGTATTCGCTAGTTGTTCCACGGGATGGACTGTCATTAGTGCCCAATCGCGAATGGATTCGAAGATGTCTTTGACGAGGTCAAAGGGCTGCCGCCGCATAGAGAGATCGAGTTTCGTATAGATCTAGTTGAAGGAGCCAGGCCTGTTGTGATGCCTCTTAGGCGGATGGCGCCTAGGGAACAGCAAGAGTTGAAGGTGCAAGTTGATGATCTTTTGCAGAAAGGATTCATTCGGCGTAGTGTGTCCGAGTGGGGTGCACCAGTTGTGTTTGCAACCAAGGCAGATGGGTCGTTGAGATTGTGCGTCGATTATCGTGAGCTGAATAAGGTGACTAAGAAGAACAAGTATCCATTGCCGAGAATAGATGACTTGTTTGATCAGCTCCACGAAGCCAAGGTGTTTTCTCAGATGGATTTGGCAACGGGATTTCACCAGTTAAGAGTGGCTAAGGATAGTGTGCCGAAGACTGCTTTTCGAACACCATCCGGTTTCTTTGAGTGGCTGGTAATGCCGTTTGGATTGACTAATGCGCCAGCATATTTTGTGGATCTTATGAATAGAGTGTTCAGGGATCAGTTGAACAAGTTTGTACTTGTGTTTGTAGATGATATTCTGATTTATTCCAGAACTGGAGAAGAGCACAAGACACACTTGTGTATTGTTTTGGAAATCTTACGGAAACATCAGCTGAAGGCTAAGTTTTCGAAGTGTCACTTCTGGAAGAGTGAAGTGAGGTTCTTAGGCCATGTTATCTCTGGAAGTGGAATAGCGGTTGATCCCGCTAAGGTGGCAGCAATCCAGGATTGGGTTAGACCTAAGAATGCATCAGATGTGAGAAGTTTTCTTGGATTAGCAGGATATTATCGTCGGTTTATCAAGGACTTCTCCAAGGTAGCCGCACCGTTAACAGGATTGATGAAGAAGAACCTAGTGTTCAGATGGGATGATAAGTGTGAGCAAGCTTTCGGACGAGTGCTCCTGTTTTGACTATTCCAAGTGGGAATGATGAGATGGTGGTTTACACTGACGCATGTGGTACTAGACTTGGAGCAGTGCTGATGCAGAGGGATAAAGTTGTTGCGTATGCTAGTCGACAACTGAAGCCGCATGAAAGGAATTACCCGACTCATGATTTGGAGTTAGCGGCGATTGTTTTTGCTCTGAAGATGTGGAGACATTATCTATTGCGAGTTCGATTTGAGTTGTTTACAGATCATAAGTCGTTGAAGTATCTTTTCTCCCAAAAGGATTTGAATCTTCGGCAGCAACGTTGGCTAGAGTTTTTGGCATCATATGATTTTGGTATAGCTTATACTCCGGGAAAAGGTAACGCAGTGGCAGATGCGTTAAGTCGAAGACATGCGGGATTGGGAGCCATGTTTTCAGAATGGAAGAGTCTCGAGTATTTAGCTGGATTTGACTTCAGGCCTAGATGCGAATTGGAACCTGAGATGTTGGCAAACTTATCAATAAGACCTACTCTTGTGGAAAGGATTGGCGAGAGCCAAAAGAGAGACGATAAGCTTGTCAAGATTATCCGTGATTTGGAATCTGGATTGGGTCTAGAAAAGGATAAAGGATTCGAGGTCGATCGAGAGGGTTGGCTTCGGAAGCAAGGACGACTAGTTGTTCCCGATATAGATGAAATGAGGAGTGAAGTTCTGAAGGAAAGTCATCACTCGAAGTTGACAATTCATCCAGGTGGAAATAAGATGTATCGGGATATGAAGAGAACCTATTACTGGGAAGGTATGAAGAAGGATGTTGGAAATTTTATTTCCAAGTGTATGAACTGCCAGTTGGTAAAAGCCGAACAGAAGAAGCCAAGTGGATTGCTTCAGCCATTAGAAGTTCCTACATGGAAGTGGGAGCAAGTGTCGATGGATTTTATTGATGGACTACCTAGAACAAGAGCGGGAAATGAAGGGATTTGGGTCATTGTAGATCGTCTGACCAAGAGTGCAAGATTCATTCCTGTTCGATCGACTAGGACTGCATCAAAGTTGGCTGAGTTGTATGTTAAGTGGACAGTTCGATTCCATGGTATTCCGAAGAGTATAGTAGCGATCGAGACCCATTGTTCACTAGTGGATTTTGGAAGAGCTTCCAGGAAGTTTTGGGAACCGAGTTGTGTTTGAGTACAGCTTATCACCCTCAAACCGATGGTCAGACCGAGAGAGTCAACCGAGTTTTGGAAGATCTCCTCAGAGCTTGTGTTTTGGATTTTGGAGGATCATGGGAAGATCACCTTCATTTGGTGGAATTTTCATACAACAACAGTTACCAGTCAAGCATTGGTATGGCACCGTATGAGGCATTGTATGGAAGACCGTGTAACTCTCCGACATGTTGGTTAGAGACAGGAGAAAAGCTTATGCTTGGGCCGATAAGCGTCGAAAGGATTTGGAATTCGATGTAAGCGATATGGTTTTTGTGAAGGTTTCTCCACTGAAGAATGTTATTCGATTCGGGAAGAAAGGGAAATTGACTCCGAGATTTGTTGGACCATTCCCGATCATCGAGCGAATTGGAAAACTCGCTTATAGATTGGAGTTACCAGAGAAGATGTCGAGTGTGCACAATGTTTTTCATGTATCATATCTACGGAAGTATGTGCACGACTCGAATACAGTGGTTTCTGCTGATAGCTATGGAGACTTCGAAGTTGATCCAGTCGATAGAAGACCTCGTAAGCCGCTTCGTGTTGTGGAAACCGACACGAAGCAGCTCAGGAGGAAGGTAGTTAAGTTGCTCAAGATACAATGGAGTGATGATGATAACGACTGTACGTGGGAGGTAGAAGAGAGGATGAAGGCAGCTCATCCTGAACTCTTCAAGGTATGGCCCTAAGGTGTCGTGTCATCTAACGAAATTGTAACTTGTTCTAGTTTTAGAATTCTGCATGCTAAGCTAGAATTGGATGCATGGTTTGTTGATTGCTATGGATGGTAGGCGTGCAGAATAGCTTTGATTGCTTTGTTTGTTTGGAATTTCGGGGGCGAAATTCCTAAGGGGGAGAGAATGTAACGACCCATATTTTTACGGATCGAAAAGTTCATCAAAATCTGGGATTCTTAGCGTTGTTGAGTCATTTCAGATTTTAGGCAAAATATTGTTAAATTCCTAGGTCGTACACGACCTAAGTGATAGGTTGTGACCGACTTATAGATTGGACGACCTAAGAGTTAGAACGTTAGAAGCTTAGGTCGTGTAGGAAGTAAGTCGTGAGTGGCTTAGGTCGAGTGACGACTTAGAGGTTAGGTCGTAGACGACCTAAGAGGTAGCGCGACCTAAGGGATTGGAGACTTAAGGTTTTGAGCGACCTAGTGTGTGAGCGACCTAAGTTTGGGAGTTGAATTGTTAGGTCGTCTAGACGACTTAAGGAGGTTTTACGACCTAAGGAAGTGAACTGGTTTAGTGTTAGGACGGTTGGAGCGACCTATAGGAGTTAGCGACCTAAGGACCATGCGACCTAAGAGTTAGAGGTATAGGAAGCAGGGTAAGTTAGCAACCTAAGAAGGATAGGTCGGCAACGACCTAAGGAAGGAGTAGTTAGGTCGTATGACCTGTGTGTAGTTAGGTCGCTAGGCTATTAGTCAGTTAGGTCGCTTGTGTGTTAGGTCGCGTGGGATTGCTAAGCAGTTAGGTTGTGGCATTGATAGGTCGCGTGGGTCTAAGTGTTAGGTCGTAACACTGTTAGGTCGCGTGGGTAACTCAGTAAGTCGTAGGTCGTGTAGCGCGAATAAGTTAGGTCGCGCGCATGTTAAGTCGTAGGTTGAGGGGCTTTGATAGGTCATTGAAGCGCCTGGGTGTTAAGTCGTAGAGACTTAGGTCGGTGGGGGTCTTAGGTCGTAGGTCGGAGATGACCTAATTCCGAGTTACGACTTAGGGAGTTTTCGCCTATAAATAGAAGGGGGTTGGCTTCATTTTTGGGATCCGGATTTCGAAGCGACGAAGTGCTGCCATTTTGAGAGCTCGACTTCTACACTTCTTCACTTATTTTCTCCACTCTAATCTAGTGATTCCATCCATCCAAGTTGAAGATCAAATTGAAGATTCAAGAGCTTAGATTGAAGATCTTCATCCATCAAAGAGAGATTTCTTCATTTGAAGCGGATTTGTGATAGATCAAGCTTGATCCTTCGCTGTCCAGATCTGAAGCGTTTTGATTTGGGGTTGTTTAGGTGATTTGGTGAGTGGTGATTATCTCTCACATGGATCCAAAGGAGTATATCGGATTGTTGGCTCGATTTGGTGTTAAAATAGTGATTTCCATACATTTTCTTTATCCTAAGAGTAGATCCATATAGATCCATTGTTCATGATGATTTGACAACCATTTTATTACATGTTAACCTATGCAAGTTCATTCATCAAGGTTATAGAGACATTGTTCATGTTTTCATGCTTATTAGACTTTCAACTCTTTAATTACAAAATTGCCATTATTGTGATAATTGTCTACTTAGATCATATTTGAATGCTTGATTGCTTGGATTAATGTTTGATTTGGTTGATTGCTATAAATTAGATGATTGATGATTTTATTTAGATCGAGGATGATTCAAAAGCTAAGGGAAAGGCTCTTGAATGGGAAAAGCTGCTTGTGGCATTTGTAGCGGACGATGAAGCTCTTATGCATAGATTTGATGATGATGTTGAGATGAGACTTTGCAAGGATGTGATGAAGCGAAGTATGATATGAGATAGTCTTGGTCTAATCCAGACGGGATCATTCCAAGCAGGTTGAGGATAATGGATTGCTCGAGAGGCGCTTGAGCTAGTATGGAAATAGTCGTCGAGGAGGATGACTAGAAGGCTGAGATCTCATCGTTGTTGAAGGTTCTAGCATGCTCAAAGCAAGAGTACGTTGGGCAGATTCGATAGTCCCTGAAGGCTATAGATTGGTAGTCAAGTACTCTGGGCAGATTCGATAGTCCTAGGCACGGGTTATGATGACGTGCGAGAGTTATGTCTAGAACCGGGGTTTCCATTAGCCCTTGACGGACGGCTGAAAGAATGTGCCGGTCATTCAATTAACGGTGATATCGAAGCAATGATAACAGTGATAGCCAGAGTCATGGATGTTTGGTTGTATCGTCATTCGATCTCAAGAGCGGTATTTTCTGGGTGCTTATTTGATCTTGGTTTAGGCCTTGGGGGTTTGTACTTGGAAAACATTGCCCTTGACTCGAGTGATAATTGCTTTACTTTACATTATATGCTCTGCTATGTTTGCTTCTACTTAGTGTGTGTCTGGGGGCTATCACTGTAGAAAGAGGTTGGAGTGGGAGGGTTGTATTCCTATTCCTTTTCCTTTATGCTCTTTTGGTATGTTGTTAGTTAATTTACTGCTCACTAAGACTGTTGTCTGACTCAAGGCTTTATGTTTTAACTCTTATTGCCTTGGGCTGTTCGTCCATTTTGGGACGGGCAGACTAGGTAGCAGGTGACAGGTGCTGCTCTTTCTTTCCACGATGCTGATGACGAGGACGAGCTGGAGTATTACATATTATCTTCTTATTATATGTACTGGATGTTCCGCTGCTTTGTATTCTCTGAGTGATATGTAGTGAGGCTTGTTGTATTAACTATTCAGATGTTTGTATTCAACTATTATGAAGTTTTATTGATGAGATTCTATTCTGTGAAGCTTCACTATATATATGTTCTACTGTATTTTGTCCATGCGCTGTGAGTAATACGATAGATTCTGTTATTTAAATTTACCTTGACAATCGTCCATGGCTACCTGGCACACTTTACAGCGCACTTTCTCTAGGTTCAGTGCAGGGGTTATGGGCGGTCGTCACATCATGGGTCACGGCCAGTGGGTGCTGGTGATGGTGGATGATGTGGCAGAGGGTGGAGGTCAGGACAGAGGTGGTGGTGGTGGAGGTAGTGGTGGTAAATGGTGGTAAAGGGTGGAGGTCAGGTCAAACCCGCAATCCCAAGTTAAATAAAATAAATAAAAAGTCGCTCAGGCTTATCATTTCAGCCCATAACGATCTTTCCCTATTCTAAAGTCCGTTCGGGTATGTATCATTTCAACCCATAGTGATTTCTAATCTACAGGGAACTTACAGTGTGATAAACTGATAAAATGAACAGAATAACATCATATAACAATAATAGATGACATAACATATGTAATAACAGGGGTAAACATTATATGATCATAATATAACAGTTACAATAGGATGATATAATTTTACAGATTCAAATGGTGTCAGTTTACTAGTTATATAAGTACACATTGTTTGGTGAGAATTACTCACTTGTTCAAGCTGGAGATGACAACCACAAACACACAACAAAGATTTCCAAAGGCACGAAAGCACGACAATGATTTGAGATTGGAAGACCCAAAGCTATACCCCTTGAAAACATTACACGAAACAAATATATAAAACATAAGTTTCAAAACAGGATGCCACTAAACAATGTTAGGAACAACTGCATAAAACAAAACCAAAGTGTTTGCACTTGCTTTCTACCATCTATGCTTCAGCTCCAGATCTGAAATGCATGTCTAAGGGTGGGTTTGGATCTGGTTTTGGGTACCATAGGGTCGGCCTAGCATGCGTTAACAAAGTGGTGAAGTCTAGGTGCAAAAACTAGGTGTTCAAGGCTAAACAATGCAACATGACCTCACATCTTTGGCACAAATAGGTTCGGCGAGAGGTCATGGGTCATGGTCAGTGGGTGCTGGTGATGGTGGATGATGTGGCAGAGGGTGGAGGTCAGGTCAGAGATGGTGGTGGTGGAGGTAGTGGTGGCAAATGGTGGTAGAAGGAGGAGATGACAATTCTAGGCCATAAGTGATATTTTGTGATGGTTTTTGGTGGATTTTGTGTAGATCTTGGCCTTGGGTTGGTTCGGTCTGGGGAGGAGGTGAAATACGGTGGGTGATGGTTAGAGAAAAGGGGTGGTAGAGGTCAGATCAGATCTGGTTGAGGAGGAGCCAAGCTATGAAGGTGAGAACAAGTACAAAATTTCAAAATAGAAAAGTAGAAAAACAAAGGAAGAAGAAGATAATTTTTACCTCAACTCCTTCAAGCCATGGCCATATTTTTTTTAGATGAGAAATGGATCTGAGATCCACGTGAAAAAATGAAGGAGGAAGTCACGGCTAAATAAAGAAAGAAATAAAATAAAATAAAACCACCAAAGAGTAAATGAGGAAACGGTAAAAGAAACGACTTACGTTTCAAAAGCTTTTAAAAACTTTCCAAATTTCCTAAATTTATTCCTATAAGTTTACCTTACTGAAAATAATAAAAATTTCAGTCACAAATTCGAAAATATAACAAAATATAAAATATATATAAATATTTATTAATTATATAAGGTTAAAATAAGAAAATAGCACAAAATTGCAAACCTAGTCTACAAAAATGGAAAATAAACAGAATGAACTTTGGAAAATTTATATGGACATGTAAAAATATTTATAAAAAAAATAACAACATAAAAGTAAAAATTCATTCACAAATAAATATATAAATTTTAATTTAAATAAAATTTAAATGAAGAAATTAGCAGAAGAATAGAAAACAACCTTTTAAAAATAGGGAATAATTACAGTAAATTTTGGAAAAATCCTGTTATCATTTTAAAAATATTTGAAAGTAAAATATTCATAAAATAACATATTGACCCAGATAAAAATGAAATATGACAATAAAAATATAATTTATACAATTTAAAAATAACAAAATTGCAGAATAAACAAATTGCAATCAATATTGAAATATACATAACTTTTACTGTTTAACTCCGTTTTCAACGAAACGAAAAGCACTGTTCAAGTTATTACATATATTTTCATAATAAAAGATAAAATTTAAGAATTTGAATATTTAAAATTTTAAGTTTAGAAGCCAAAGATTGAACAGTTTGAACAGAAATTCACTTTTCAGTAAAATAACCAATTTATACTAGTTTGAAATTATAGTTCACATAATAATTAACATTTATTTTTAAAAATGAAATGTTTGAAATCAAACAAGTTTAAAATAGTTTCAAAATAAAATAAAGTCAAATTTAAAAATATATGCAAAAATCTAGGGTTGTTACACTCTCCCCCACTCAAAACTTTTCGTCCCCGAAAAGGAATGAAGTACGGGAAAGCACAGAAAAATAGAGTGAAATAAGATTAAGACAGGATGACAAGGAGATTGAGATTATACCTAACAACTATTGTTATAGGTATGTTTAACAAGGTGGATGGCAAGCAATGCTCAGATTAAAATAAGTACCAAAGATTATAGAAAGATTTCTAAATAGAAAGATTATAGAAAGATGCCTATACCGGTCTGTAGCAAGATGAGGAAAATAAGGACAACCAAAAGAAAGTTTGAAAACAAAATAAGATAATAAGTTTGAAAAACAAAATAAGATAATAGGTTTGAAATTTCTATGGTTTCAGCTTGAATTGATAATTAATTTTACACAAGTTAAATAAACCTTACTATCTCTAATTTCATTGTCTTATCATCCAATTTTCTTAAACTAACAATTTCTAAAATCATGGGTTTGAAAAAAAATAATCATTTATTACACTCACAATGTACTTAATAATTTTTATTCTTCTTTATTCCTAATTAAAATTAAATTTATTCCTCTCAATATATTTATCACTCATGTTAAATATACTTACACTTATTATAACTGCTTTCTTTTATCCTTAATTCCTTTCACATCATTTATATTGTAAATTATTCAATTATCTTTTATTCTATTTACCTCAGTTAATCTTTTTATAACTAAAATTTAAGTGTATAACATTTATTATAACCACTCAAATTTTATTTATAAAAATATTTTTATATTGTATATTATCCAATTACATTGTTAACTTCTACAATTTAAGGTAAGTTATATTGGAATGTAATTGAGAATTATACAAATAAAACTTTCTAAAATTAATATACAATATAAACATTCTGATTCAATCATTTCAAGCTTGAATATTTATTCAAAATTTTGATTTTCTTTTTATACTTGAAGTTATTATTCAAGATAGAATTTAAGAATAAAATTTCTGATTCCTTTCAAACATTTAGAGATAAATAAATATATGTACATAATATGTCAAATAAATTTAAATCATATATCTATATATTTTATGAATCAAATCATATTTTAGAAATTCAAATCAATTAAATTTTTTTTCCAAAACAAAGCTGTAGCAAGACTACAGAATGGTCTCTTCACTTCAAAACTCAAAAATGAATGTCGATGATGCTGCAGTCATCACCGAAATTATTTTCCAGCGACAAAGAGAAGAGCACAAAATTATAAACTTTAAAATTCTTTGGAAACAAATTTCTATTCGAAAATACTTTAAATAATATATCCCTTTTAAAACTTTAAACACAAGGTTTGAAACCATCGGAAATTAGATTCTCAAATTCTTGATTTAAATTCATTTCAGTTTCAAAATCAAATTTTTATAAACAACTATTTCTAAATTCCTTTATAGAATGATAAACCAAGTATTATCATTTCAAATAATCAATTTAAATCAATTTATTAAGTTCCAAAATATTTACTTATATCAAAATTTATTTCATTAACCAAATTTTAAAATAATATTGTGTCAGTTTGTTCTGTCAAAGTGTTTTAGAAATCCTATCCATAGCGTTGATCAGACGAATCGATCGGAAACCCAAATCAACATCAACAACTCAAACAACACAATATACAAAACAAAACATAGATTTACAAGTACAATTTTAAAAATGTTTGGAGATATTTTTGGAAACAAGGACAAGATGATTAATTAACAAAATATGAAGATGGATAAGCTTAGATAAATCGCGGGCAACCTTAACCGGGTCAACCGTGACTTAATGAATAAGATCAAATGTGGATGTTTCTGGGGTAAATCTACATCCGATCTCAAGAGATAGAGTTTGGAATAACAAAAGATATTAGCATCTAAACCAAGGATAGATATAAATCTCGGGTGAATCGATGCTAATTTGTAAAGGAGTTTCCCCCTTTACAAGAAAATTAGAATATTGGCGAGACCGCCAATTCACTATAAAGATCATTTGAAGTGGAGTTATGGAATACTCCAGAATCAAAAGAAGATGAATAGTGAGGGACAAGAATGGATTTTGGAACCGCAGGGAACGTTTCAAAATTCAAAGGAAATTCGAATCAAGAGGAAAAGATTCAAACTCGAACGAAAGTGATTCTGTAAATAAATCTACTCCATATGCTGAGTTTTGCCTCAAAGCCAAAGCTCTAATACCAACTGTAACGACCCGATATTTTCAACCATTCGCATCCACACATGTCGGACTTGAATTGTTCAAAATACCGCGTTGTAAATAAAATTTGGCAAATCTCAGAATATACAGTAAATAAATAATCACAGATCACAGACACAGAGTAAAATAATGCAGCGGAAGTAAAAGAAATAGTAGTTCATGAAGCTACTATGTAAATATATCAGAGTTAAATAAGGTACAACAGAAGAAATAAAATACAACAAAAGTCTCAATATGATAACCAAGTACAAGCTGAATAGAACAACATAACTGAGATAGATAAAACAAGACAAGCAGATAATCTCCAACGATTTAAATCTCCAAGACAGCGGAAATCCAAATCTGTGAATAACTCAGGCTGACCCGAGCGTAAAGAAAAACACAAAACACTCGAGTCAGGACAATATATACTTATATAATGTAAACCAACTCAAGTGAACTGTAATAAAGGTACAAGTAACTTATAAGATGCTTGGGACCGCCAATCCTCTAAGGATCCGTTAAACTATTTACTATATAGTAATATACGCTATATACAGTAGTGTCTAATCAGTAAAGTATAGTCATATAGAAAATAGCGTAAAGGGGATGGTGAACCTTAACGCGGTCGGATCTTTAAACCAAAATCGTAGTGGGCTCGATATGGTAGGTGACATGGCACACAAGGCAATGCTAGGGTAGATATACCAATTACGCATCCGGACTGGTGGTGACGCATAGCAGCCACTACCGCCCACCTCGAACAACACTCCCAAATCAAAGGTGCGCACCAAATCAATCACAAGTAATAGAATGGTATCGAAGAAGTGTGTCCGATCAGAGGTGCTACCTCACTGGTCCGTCAATCGCTCCTGTTTTAGCCACCTTATGCCAACTCACGGGAGTTGGGTCCACGTATATACCTTAGGATCATCGCCACCATCCTACTTCATTCTGGAAACTCCACCGCGTACACAGTTGTCAAAGTGGTTTTCGGTATCGACAGAGAGTATGTCCATATCCGATCCCGGTCTCTTTAACAACCAATCGTTATTATAACCCGTGGTTATAAATTTAAAACAGTTTATACTTCAAAAATAGAATATAATTTAAAATCCAAATCTTTATTAAAATAAAGATTAAATCAATTCCAAACCATTTCAATATATTTAAAATATCATATCATTTCAAAACTTCATTTCAAATCATTTCAATATATCAAAATATCATATTCTTTCAACTTCATTTCAAATCATTTTTAATATATCAAAATATCATATCTTTCCAAAACTTCATTTCAAATCATTTTTATATACCAAAATATCATTTGAGTTCAAATCTAAATATTCAACTTTAAATACTTTTTAAATTCAAAGATATCATTCATTTATTATCATTTCAAGTCACCTTTTAAATAGTTTATATTTCCATCAAAATAATTCATCTAAACCATTTAAAAGTGTAAATATTATACTTTCAAATCACGTATTAAAATTTTCAAAGTTTCAATTCAATTCAATCATTTATTTCGATTAAATTTCCATAGACCATTTCAAATCTTATAAATTTCAAATATAGATTTAATCCACAAAATAACTATTCAAATTATAAAATAAATTCCAAAGCTTTATTATCCTATATTTCATAAGTCCAATATCTTTTAAATAGATTCAAATTACAAGTAAACCAAATATTTTTCATACTAATATAAACTTCAATTATTTATTCCAAGATTTAATATCATTTCAAATTCATTTCAAAATATCAAAATATCATTCCAAAACATCATTTATTTAATTTAAATTTAAATACCATTTAATCACATTTCAAAATAGTTGTATTTCCAAAATCAACTATTCCATTTAAATCATTTAAAGTCAATTCATTATATTTAATAATTAAATATTTAATTTCCAAAATTTAATCTTTTTCAAAGATCATTTATTCATTTGAATTTATTAAACAAGAAAATTCAACTTTCGCAGCACTTAGAAAATGCTACGAAATGTTATGTTTAAAAACAGTTCATTAATAAAAGACGGCATTTAAAATGCTGTAATATCCTAATTTAGTTTCAATTAAAATTTTAGTTAAATTTAACAACTATAGCACTAACAAAGTGCTATAATAACCCTTAGTTCAAATTTGCTATTAGGTTCATTTAAAACAACTACATCATTTTCCAATGCTGTAATATCTTTACATTACATTTCAAAAATACTGTCAAATCAAATTCAGAGTTTTATTTTTCACTTTCACACATAATTAACTTTTAATATAAATCATTTTAACTTATAAAATCATATATTTTCACATAAAAAAAAACAATCATTTAAATACCTTTATTTCTATGATTTTATAAAGTCAGATTGCCATACAAAAATCAAATTAAATAACAATTAAATTTTCATTTCTTTAATTAAATTCTTAACTTAACAACTAAGTTTAAATTTCCAAAATATAACTTATTTCCATTTATTTTACTTAATTAAAATTTCACTTTTAACAAAATTCATAATTTCCCAATTTAAGTTATATTTCAAAATTTTCAACTTAAACATTCATTTATTCCATATTTTAATTTATACAAAATCATTAACACTTTTAAAAATTATTATTACTTAATAAAAATCATTAAATTCGTCCTTTAAAGCAAATTTGTCATATATTCTTACTTAGATAAATTCCATTTAAAAACAAAATCATAAATTCCAAAATTTACTTATATTTCAAATTATACCTCACAATTTACTTAATTCACTTATTTAATTTGTAGAAAATCACTAATATTTTATAGAAATCATTTTAAATAAAATTTAAATCAAAATATCATAATATTTACATTTTAAAAATATTTTAAAATTTTCAGAAAAATATATAAACCACGGGTCTGTATAAAATTTTCTAGCCTAGGTCAAGTGATACGGATATGTATCATTTCAATCCGCAGTTTACAAAGAAAAACCGGGTTCTATCATTTCAAACCCGCAATCCCAAGTTAAATAAAATAAATAAAAAGTCACTCAGGCTTATCATTTCAGCCCATAACGATCTTTCCCTATTCTAAAGTCCGTTCGGGTATGTATCATTTCAACCCATAGTGATTTCTAATCTACAGGGAACTTGCAGTGTGATAAACTGATAAAATGAACAGAATAACATCATATAACAGTAATAGATGATATAACATATGTAATAACAGGGGTAAACATTATATGATCATAATATAACAGTTACAATAGGATGATATAATTTTACAGATTCAAATGGTGTCAGTTTACTAGTTATATAAGTACACATTGTTTGGTGAGAATTACTCACTTGTTCAAGCTGGAGATGACAACCACAAACACACAACAAAGATTTCCAGAGGCACGAAAGCACGACAATGATTTGAGATTGGAAGACCCAAAGCTATACCCCTTGAAAACATTACACGAAACAAATATATAAAACATAAGTTTCAAAACAGGATGCCACTAAACAATGTTAGGAACAACTGCATAAAACAAAACCAAAGTGTTTGCACTTGCTTTCTACCATCTATGCTTCAGCTCCAGATCTGAAATGCATGGCTAAGGGTGGGTTTGGATCTGGTTTTGGGTACCATAGGGTCGGCCTAGCATGCGTTAACAAAGTGGTGAAGTCTAGGTACAAAAACTAGGTGTTCAAGGCTAAACAATGCAACATGACCTCACATCTTTGGCACAAATAGGTTCGGCCAGAGGTCATGGGTCACGGCCAGTGGGTGTTGGTGGATGATGTGGCAGAGGGTGGAGGTCAGGTCAGAGATGGTGGTGGTGGAGGTAGTGGTGGCAAATGGTGGTAGAAGGAGGAGATGACAATTCTAGGCCATAAGTGATATTTTGTGATGGTTTTTGGTGGATTTTGTGTAGATCTTGGCCTTGGGTTGGTTCGGTCTGGGGAGGAGGTGAAATAGGGTGGGTGATGGTTAGAGAAAAGGGGTGGTAGAGGTCAGGTCAGATCTGGTTGAGGAGGAGCCAAGCTATGAAGGTGAGAACAAGTACAAAATTTCAAAATAGAAAAGTAGAAAAACAAAGGAAGAAGAAGATAATTTTTACCTCAACTCCTTCAAGCCATGGCCATATTTTTTTTAGATGAGAAATGGATCTGAGATCCACGTGAAAAAATGAAGGAGGAAGTCACGGCTAAATAAAGAAAGAAATAAAATAAAATAAAACCACCAAAGAGTAAATGAGGAAACGGTAAAAGAAACGACTTACGTTTCAAAAGCTTTTAAAAACTTTCCAAATTTCCTAAATTTATTCCTATAAGTTTACCTTACTGAAAATAATAAAAATTTCAGTCACAAATTCGAAAATATAACAAAATATAAAATATATATAAATATTTATTAATTATATATGGTTAAAATAAGAAAATAGCACAAAATTGCAAACCTAGTCTACAAAAATGGAAAATAAACAGAATGAACTTTGGAAAATTTATATGGACTTGTAAAAATATTTATAACAAAGATAACAACATAAAATTAAAAATTAATTCACAAATAAATATATAAATTTTAATTTAAATAAAATTTAAATGAAGAAATTAGCAGAAGAATAGAAAACAGCCTTTTAAAAATAGGGAATAATTACAGTAAATTTTGGAAAAATCCTATTATCATTTTAAAAATATTTGAAAGTAAAATATTCATAAAATAACATATTGACCCAGATAAAAATGAAATATGACAATAAAAATATAATTTATACAATTTAAAAATTACAAAATTGCAGAATAAACAAATTGCAATCAATATTGAAATATACATAACTTTCACTGTTTAACTCCGTTTTCAACGAAACGAAAAGCAGTGTTCAAGTTATTACATCTATTTTCATAATAAAAGATAAAATTTAAGAATTTGAATATTTAAAATTTTAAGTTTAGAAGCCAAAGATTGAACAGTTTGAACAGAAATTCACTTTTTAGTAAAATAACCAATTTATACTAGTTTGAAATTATAGTTCACATAATAATTAACATTTATTTTTAAAAATGAAATGTTTGAAATCAAACAAGTTTAAAATAGTTTCAAAATAAAATAAAGTCAAATTTAAAAATATATGCAAAAATCTAGGGTTGTTACACTGGGTGCTCGGCACATGAATACCTTCGATGAATTAGTATCGACATTCGAAGGTCAAAAACTCATATCATTACATCTGGTACCAAAGCTGAAGATTAAGAGAGAACCTCGATTTTGGTGAGGTATAATTTATTAGAGATAGGGAAAGTGATGCCCTAGAATAAGTTTAGTGTATTACACGTATGAGAGCGTATTTGTATTTGTTATAGTTGTATGCCTTAAAGGTATTACAATTACGAAAATTAAAAGATCTTATATAAGTTTAGATTCTTAAAGTATAGTTTAATTAATATAGGGACTAACAATGTTCATTACTTACCTCTCATTAATTATTTTGGTTTTGCTCAGCAAGTTTATGAACATTGCTATCATTCGTAGATTGATTAGTTATGCTCAGCTAGTTTATAAGCATTGCTATCATTTGTAGATTCCTTATCTATACTCAACCAGTTTATGAGCAATGTTATCATTTATAGTTTAGTAAGTTATGATTGATTAGTTTGTGAGCAATTTACCCTTTACTACATGGGTTGGGTAGACAGTACTTGTAGGAGCATTGAAACGAACACCTTATGAATTGAGTTTCATAGTTTGGTTATAAGATGTTCGATGATAATGTTGGGTTAGAGGTAACTTTAAAATACGATGTTTATTATAATCAAAAGGAAAGATAGAATATATTGAAAATAAATGTTTTCTGAAATTGCTTTATATAAGAATGTGATTTTATATAAGTATGGTCTATAAAATATGGTTTATATACAAAAAGGATTTAAACTGATATTTGAGAACTTAAATCTCGGTGTCTATGAAAATGTTTGTAACAACCCGAGGTTTTTGCATCAATTTAATATCGTCATTAAACGATTAATCCACTAGCTAATTGCTTATTGGAGTTTTGATCAGG
Source organism: Allium fistulosum (assembly GCA_030737815.1). Classification (NCBI taxonomy): domain Eukaryota; kingdom Viridiplantae; phylum Streptophyta; class Magnoliopsida; order Asparagales; family Amaryllidaceae; genus Allium; species Allium fistulosum. The sequence continues at coordinate 731,177,774 of CM060904.1, read as the reverse complement.
TTGAAATTCTTTTCAAAAGTGTTGAGGGTTTGTGGACTTAGAAAAAATATTAAAGCCCACGTTTTCTATTGTTTTAATGCGGTGATACAATCCAATAACCGTTCCACCTTTTCTCCCATTATTATATTTTCGATACTCAAAACCTAAAATAAACGAAGAAACGAAAATGGCGGCTTCTTAGTTGTTCCTCTTCCTCTATTTATTTCCCTATCGCAAGCTAAATCAAACGAGAGAGAGTGACCACTTGTTAGAGTTTCGATTTCGACCTCGTTTAATTTGAGTTCGTCTCCACTTCGACAAGCAACTGTCGGTCTTCGATTCGTGCTGGGGGAAAGCAAAGGTGAGTGATTTTGTAACACTCACATCTAATTCAAGGTTTATTGTTTTTGAACTTGTGATTTCTTGGTTCGTTTGGATTTTGTAGTCGATCTTCATTCATCTGGAAATTGATTTTTGTCCTTGTTGTCTTTGGTTTGAATTGGTTTTGCCGAGGATGAATTTTTGGGGTTTGCGTTTATATGAACTCGTCACTTTCCTATTTCTCGATTTCCTGATATTGTGACAACTTGATACGCACTGGAATATTTTACATCTGCATTGTTGTTCTTCAACTTGTTTAACATCTGCATTGAATTCGAACTTGTCTCCTGATCTTTGTCACATTGTTTCTTGGCATTAATAACTGAGTTTGAATTAGACTGACCCATGTATTATTTTCTTTTGAATTTAATACTCGGGTCAGACCCGAGTTATTTCAGGTTGTAGATTTCCTGCTTTGAGTTGCTGGTGAGCTTTGAAGACTTTTTATATCATTTGAAGTGGTCTTCGTCTTGTTGTAGTAGTCAGTGTGTCTGTTTTAAGATGATATGTATTCATGTATATTAGTCGATAATATACTTGTGTATAACTTCTTGAGTCGACAGTTGTAGTTGTATCATATGTATTGTGTCAACTGTATTGTAACTGACATCAGTTATATATATATATATATGAGATCTTTTGTTATCTGTGTTCCACATTCTTTTGTATCTGTGTTATTATTATATATGTTGTCCTAAACTATTATGAACCATCGTAGTTCGTTTTATACTAGAGTTGGGTATGTCGATGGGGGTAAATAAATGAGAGATGAAAAGTTAAAAGTATATACCACTCCTATCGAGGTAACCAATACTAGTGTAAGGCCAACTACGGATGGCCGCTCCTATCCAGCCTTATTCTTCATAATAATAGACAGTATTTCTTTAATACTCTTTATTATTATGAGCATACAGGTGGGGCGTCACAGTTGGTATTTTTTAGATTTTGGAGAAAATAATGGTAATATTATTTGAAAGTATTTATGAAAACGAATATTTTGAAACGACTTTTACGATTTTTTTTCAAGTTTGACTTTACTCTCAGTATTGATATATTAAGTCGGGAACAAAGTATATTTACGTTATCTAGTTTGAGTGGCTCAAAAGCGGCTAAAAACAGGTAAGAGATGTGTTCGGTTGATAATCACTTCTCATGGGCCTTACCCTTCTTAGTGAGGGAATATATGCTACGACCTGGTAGGACCTATTTTCATGGTATCGCTTTTGTATTATTCGATCTATATGTATAGCTACTATAGATTTTAAAGTATATATTTGGGAAATTTGTTTATTATTTGAGATTATGATATTTAGTAATATTTACGAAGTGTTTGATACCGCTTTGAAAATGATTTTAGCTAAATCCCGAGAGTATGATTTGATACATAAAACATATATGTACATGTTATTATGTCAAATGATTTGATATAAAAACCTGGAGCTTAGTTCTATAGTATTCTTTAAAGAAGTTCTAAATAAAATATATTGTAGTTTAATAAGGAGTCTTTTGGTAATACCTATTTTGAAATGAGCTTTTTGTAGAAATTTTTTGTTTGTATGTCATGTAGGACGCCCAAGTGGTAGTGGCCCAACCCGAACAATTATAGAACCTTTCCTTGTTTTCCCTTATAGTAAGTGTGTCTAATAAATAAATAAAACTTTATTAAGTTAACTTATTGCAACACGTATCATAAGCATTAGGACAGTGTGGTATGTTTATCATATTATTTTGTGTTTGTTTATTAGTATTCATTTGTTACAATGAGATGCATTTTTAGGTGATTTTAGATAGCCTAACACTTTCGAATTATTATAAAACTTAAGGTTAAGTGTTTATGAAAATATAAAGATGAGTTTACATAACACTTGAATTGAGAATGTGGTACGTTAAAACAAGTTTTATATTTGTTTTTTTTTTGGCAAAGCCGACGGGGTTAAATGGACCCCTACCATTTTATTGCTGCACCAGGAGGGGGCGGAAGAACAAGTCAAAAACTTGCAAGAAATACAAGGAAAACTAAGTGCAACAATCATTGAGGAAAACAAAGAAAACACAACAAATAAACATAAAGAAGATGAGTAGACTAACAGAAGATGCTAGGGTCAAAAGCAAAAGAGATATGGCAAAAATCACGCCTAATCTCCCTCATCAAATGCTTCTCGAACAACGCTGGCGTGAAGCTTTTATCCGGCTGGAAAACACGACGGTTTCTTTCGTCCCAGACCACTTTCATGAATCTTTTGACGACGTATAAGAATAGTCTATTCGAATCACCTTTACCACCAGTGTTATCATAGATGTACTTCCACTTCACGACATTGTTAGCTCCTTTCCAGTTTCGACCTATTCTCCCAATCCAAGTCCTCCAAAGAGCATTAAGATAAGTGCATTCGAAAAACAAATGCTCAACCATCTCAGGGGAATTATAGCAGAAGACACAGCATGCATTAATAGGAACCCCTTTGGATAGTAACTTAATTTTAGTGTTGAGAGCCTAATTCATAACTTTCCAGTGAAAAAGATTATCAGACAGAACACTATCAGTGCTCCATATTCGTTTCCTCCATTTGCATTTCTCTCCTACTGCCCCAGACAGGAAAGAGTAAGTTTCTTTAATACTGAAATTATTAGCTTTACTTCCCCACTGGACACAGCAGCCACCATCGTTCATTATTTCACAATGAGCCGCCTTATTCCAAAGCTGTTGAACTCTAAAGTTGGAAGTCCTTGGAAGACGTAATGTATTTCCATTGATGAAGCTCTGAACAGACGCTTCCTGTCTCACACCAGTTTGCACTAACTCGGCGTATGAAAGAACACGCCTCAAGATCACTCCACTATCTATCCAAGGATCGTCCCAAAAACTAATAACATTGCTATTACTAATAGGGTATCGGACAAGGGGAAGAATAGCGTCCTTAAGCTTGAAAATAGATCTCCACGTCCAGCTGATCTTAGAAGGAGCAGTCATATTCCAAAAGTTTGAGCCACGAAGAACGTGAACCTTGGACCATTTTACCCATATATTACTTTTGGCAGTAATGCAGTCGTAGATAAGACGAGCCATAGATGACCTATTCCAGTGAAGCATGTTAATAATTCCAAGGCCACCGAAAGCAATGGGCTTTTCAATTTTCTTGAAACTAACAGGGGCTAAATAACGACCCACAGTTTTACCAGTCCAAATAAATCTCATGAAAGCAGACCGAATCATGTTGATGAGTTTCTGAGGTAATATGAACGTTCTAGCCCAGTAGACCTGAATAGAGAAGATCACGGACTTAGTAAGAGTGACTCTTCCTGCTTGGCTCAGCATTTTGTTCGACCAGGACTCAAGTCTAGAGATGATATTTTCATAAAGGGGTAAACATTGGTTGACTGTTATTTTGGAGGAAGTGATGGGAAGCCCAAGATAAGAGATAGTGTTGTTGCTGATCATTAAACCAGTAATAACCTGAATAGCAGTGTTTTGGGTAGTAGTGAGGCCAGAAGTTTTCATTTTAGATTTGTGAAGATTGACAGATAATCCTGTTATGGCATAAAAAACATGAAGAGTATCCATAATGGCGTGCATAGTAGAGTTGTCCGGAGAACAGAAAATAACAAGGTCATCGGCGAACATTAAAGATAGAATCTTAGGGTTAGAGCATCTCGGGTGGAGCCTAATATGACCAGTAGACGGCTTTTTTTTAAACAGTTGCGTGAGAAGTTCCATGGCAAGAATGAATATATACGGCGATATTGGGTCCCCCTGACGGATGCCATGCCTGCTACCGAAGAAACCCACACTGGACCCGTTAACGATGACCGAGAAACGAGCGGTGGATATACACTCAACAATCCAAGCAATAAAGGTAGCAGGAAAATTCATATACCGCATAATTTTGACAATGGCTTCCCACCTAAGCGTGTCGAAAGCCTTCATGATGTCCAATTTCAGCATAGCTTTAGGAGTAGAGTTCTTGTTATTATAACCATTCAGAAGTTCATGAGCAAGTAATATATTATCTAAGATGTTTCGTCTTGGCATAAATGCAGCTTGGTTAGAAGATATAATGTTATGCATGACAGATTTCATCCTGGTCGCAATAATTTTAGAGATAAATTTGTAGATAGTATTACAGCAAGAGATAGGCCAGAAAGAAGACACCGTGTTAGGATTGTTAACTTTAGGAATCAACGCAATGTTAGTGTTGTTGAAAGAAGGAATCAGTTTGTAATTTTTGAAAAAGTTCTTCACAACACGAAGCACTTCCAATTTGACAATGTCCCAACAAACAAAATAGAAATTAGCATTGAAACCATCCGGACCACCAGTAGATTTCCTATTAAGAGAAAACATAGCCGACTTGATCTCTTCATCAGTAACAGCTAGTTCCAAGGACGCATGATCGTCAGCAGAAAGCTTGGGAAGGATTGTTGGATCGATGAGGTTAGTGTCAGGTTCATAGTTGCCGGAGTTGTTGAACAGATTGGTGAAGTGTTGTATGAATGCCTCGTCCACTCCCTGTTTAGTATTCTGAACGTTACCAACTACGTCGAGAATGGTAACTATATTTTCTCTGGAATGCTTAGCTTTTAAGTTAGCGTGGAAGAAAGCACTGTTCCTATCACCGTCAGTACTCCATTTAAGTCTTGCTTTTTGATTCATCATAGAGATTTCACTGGTTAGAGCATTGAAATACTGCGTAGAAATATACGTCACCATAGCGCTGATAGTAGAGTTGTGGGGATCATCCTGCAAGTTGATTTGAATCTCTTCCAGCTTGTTCCTCCAGTAATTACTTTGTTTACTTCCTTCTCCATATCTGTTTCTTGACCATTGTTTGAGAGCAAGCTTGGAATTTTTCAACTTGACCTGCAAAATAGACATAGGGTTACCATAAACAGGTTTCGCCCAAACTTCTCTAACAATGTCAAAGAAATCAGGTTCATTAACCCAAGTATTAAAAAATTTGAAACTTGATATGCTTTTGATGCCATCTTCCCGTAGATGAATAATTTGAGGAGAATGGTCGGAAAGGAGCGGAGGAGGAAGGTCATTATATAAGGTCGGCCATTTGGATAAGGCGAGGAGGTTACCAAACGCATGGTCAATCTTAGTGAAGGTCCGACTCCCATGTTTACGTTTTTTGTTCCATGAGAATCTCATGCCAGTAGTCTTAATTTCCACTATGTTAGAATCATTTACTGCAGCACGCAGAGGTTCAATTTCATTAATTGATAGCAAATTTCCACCAAGTCTATCAGCAAGCTTGTTACAGCAGTTGAAATCACCAAATACGATCCATGGATGAGTATCTTGACGGAGCATGGGCAGGTCGTGGAGAAAAGAAATTCTAGCAGCTCTATTATTAGCTGCGTAGACAACAGAAATGTAGAAAGTGCTAGAGGTGTTGATATTTTTAGCGTGGCAGTGAATGATTTGGGAATTAGCGAAAACTTTGGAGAGGAGGATCAAACTAGGGTCGAAAACAATGAGGATTTTACCATAAGGCGCCTCATCAAGATTGTGAATGACATCCCAAGCAGGGTTAATATATTTAGCAGCTCTGATAGTGTGGTCAAGATTTAACTTTGTTTCAAGAATGGCTAACATACACAAATTATGCTGTGATATCATGGTTTTGCACTGGGATAGTTTGGTTTCATGGTGTGCCCCCCGACATTCCAAGCTCCAATGTTTTGCATCATTGGGCAGACGAATTTTCAAATGGGGAGATGGATTTCTTGCTTCGAAGGACCATGTTCGAGGCACTGTTGTTGTGAGGAGAGAGAGTATGGATCTTAGATATTTTAGATTTTTGAGGGGAAGAAATAGATAACAGAAGGGTACTGATCAGCGGAGGCAAGATATTTTTTGGGGGAGTGTGATTAGTTGTAGAAATTTCAGTGGCATTGTTTAGGATGCTGAGGTTAGATTCTGGAGAGAAGGATTGGGGAGGGTTGACGATGTTAGAGTTAACTGGGGGTCGAACGAAGTTGAGACTTTCATGCACGTGCACACTGTGCATGTATGGATTTGAACTTGATGATGGCTTTTGAGGAGTAGTGAAGTTTTGCTGGAGAATAATTGATGGATTATTAGTGTCAGAAGTGTTGGTTGTTCTTGTATTCAAAGATCGAATTGCCGAGCTTAACGACAATGGAAGAGAAGAATTTAGATCTTCATTGGAATACTCACTGCATTGTCTCTCTCCCGTAGAATATTTGGAATACTCAGTGCATGGTGCTTCAGAAAAGGAAGCATCAGTTGCATTGTTTTGTATAAGTGTTGAGGCAGTAACTAATAACTCTGCAGTATTACTTGAAGGAGATACAGGCAAGTTTTCAACAGATGAAAAGATTGCCTCGTGGGGTTGCTCCATTTCTAATGTATTATTTCCTAGCATTTGAGCGTTGTCATTACCACTTTTACCTTCCTTTATTTGGAGAATATCAAAGCTGTTGCACATCGATACCTTGAAACCAGTAGCATCCATTGGAAGGACCACAGTAGAAACCTCTGGGTTGTCAGTATCCAAAATATACACCTCGTTTTGTTTTTGATTTCCTTCCTTATCAATCCTCACTACATTCTCTTTATTCATCTTTGTGTTTTCCTTTACCACTTCTTCCTCTGTTCCATTTTTGCTCTCATTTTCTTCAACTCTAACCTGAATATTAACCTTATTATTCACCCTTCTGAAGCTCCTATTCGATCCCATCTTTTTTCTGGTGTACCCTACCTTTTGCCTTGTTTGAACTTGCCTATTAGTCTTTTCTTTGTTTTTTGAAAGATTTTCCTTGTGTTTATTTCCTATTTCCTTGCCATTCACAGAAGAAACATTTTCAACCTTCATGTCACACGATTCCATAACATGCCCGAAGGAGTTGCACTGCACACAGATGTGTGGTTGCCATAAATACTCTACAAATATACGCTGAACTCCTCCATCAGCCAGGCTAATTAGGAAGTCATTAGGTAGCTCCCTATTTGGCTTGATTTCTATCATGTACTTCACAAATTCCAATCTTTCAAGTCTCTCAGTCCTTTCACCCATACAGAGTAATTTACCAATTCGACTACTAATCCAGTTAATGCCTAGGTGAGACCAGGCAAACAGAGGAATATTGCGCAAATGAACCCATACAGGCACTGTGGGAACAGTTCCACAAACATTGCTTACAGTTGCATCATATGGCCTAATGATAAATACTTTATTGTTCATAATAATGGGGTCACCAAGTAAAATTTTACTTTTATCTTCTTCAGACGAAAGAAGGAATAGAAAAATCACTCCATTAGATTTAACTTGCACAGAACCTTTAAGTTTCCATATAGTTTTTAGTTTAGCAACAACAGTGGAGTAAGACAATGGTTTATCAAGGAAAAAACCCACCAAGTATTCCTTCCAGACAGAGGAGCCAGCCTGAACAACGTCGTCGACCAAGTCAAGCACATCGTCAGTGAAAGAAGGAACAAAGTCAACAGGCTTGTACTTCCCCGCGTTGAGAGGCTTGCGTTTGAATAAGGAAGTCCAAGCTTGTTGACTACATCCAGGCAGGGGAGGAGATGGATCAGCAAGAGGGGGAGGTAGCGGAAAGACATTGGGCGCAGGAAGAGGAGGTTTACCCAACAGAGAAGATTGGGATGAGAAGATCAGTGGATGAGGGTCAGGCGGGTATGGAGGTGGTTTTTGCTTGGCAGCAAGAAGGGTGGTAGCTAGGATAGGAGAACTTACGTTGATGGGATGGAAGTCTAGCACAGAGGTGGGAGGTGGAACGGTCAGAGGTGGAACAGAGGATGGAAGAATAGGAGATGGTGGAACAGGAGACTGAGGTATGGGATAGGAAGCAACAGGTACTGGAGGAACAAGAGATGATGGAATAGGTACGGGAGGGATGGAAGAAAAATGTACGGGAGGGATGGAAGAAGATGGCACCATTTTTGAAAAATATTAATATTTGTTGAACATCATTGTTAAGTAATCATTCGATGTTATTGGGTCAACTAATAAATGCCTTTACCATAGGCTTATCTTAGGAAACTACACTCTAGTTCTAAGTTTGGATACCTGTGTCATGCTCTTCCTAGCTACTTTCCGAACCCGAAGGGTAAATAAGTTAAAAAGATTGACTTTGTTACAAGACCCATATTTATTTTGGTCCTTTGTCGGAATTTTAGAAAGCAAAATGAATTTGTTGTTTTGTATATACTCTTAAGATGTAGTAGAATATTATATGAGTAGTATAGTGAAGTAAGTTTTTCTGAAATGTTTTATAAATAAAGTTATGTCTTTATAAAATATTTATAAACATGAGTTATGTTTTATGAAATGGTCATGAATGATTTTAATATTGAATGACCCACTATTTGTGTAAATGAATGTGTTATAAAAATGTAACTGATGTAGTTAATAAACCAATAGGATAAAATAGGTAAGTTGTACGCATTTCATTTTATTCGCATGATTGTTCTAGATCCAGGATTCGAGTACATGATTTTTAGGTGATTTACACCGGTTCGGATAAGGATTCTTCACTTGATTCTTGACGGAAAACACTTGAAACAGATTCTTGATATGATTCCATGGTTTTCTATCATAGTATATGGATATGTAAGGGAAATAAATTTTCTAATTAAGGAACCTGATCGGAGTCCGCACTAGTGAGGTAAAAGATCTATACTAGTTTAGAAGTGAAATTTATGCGATTGAGCAAATGATTAGATTAAATATTCCGTACAGATGATCCATGTAGATCATACGAGCTAAAATATATGCATATTATGTTTTATTGGCTTATGGAGAGTTCAGGGAATGGCTCCTCAATTTGCTATGGGGTAGCCTTAATAATCGTCTAAGCAATAATCTAAAGTTGTTGAGCGTAAGGTATGCTTAGTAAGTTATTTATCGCCTATGTGCGATAAGAGGGTTTTTCGAACTTGAGCAAATTGTGAGCTTTGTTTGCTAGTTAATTTAGAATGCTGTTAAGTATTGATTTGTACTTGTTGCTTTTTGTTGTCGGTCGAGTTGGAGTTTCGAGGGCAAAATGTTTTAAGTAGGGGAGACTGTTATGACACGAAATTTCGAATACTTAGTATTGAAATATCTGAATTATCTATATATCTAAATCTTGGTTAAATGTAATTAAATTGATTTAATAACCCTATTAACAACCTTTTAATTTAAAACTAATGATAAGAATTTGTTTTTGAAATTTGTTTACAAAAATAAATATTTTGAAGAAATATCGATAATGTGACTGAAAATTGAAAGAACTATATGTATGATGATTTAATGATAACAACCATACGACAGTTCTAACAATCTATTTATTGAGTAATTTAAGATTAAGCAGCTATATGATGGAAGAAAAGTTTATACAAGCAAAATTATATTGTAGAGAGAAGCAAAATTATGCTGCTGAAAAAACGGACATGATGGGATTTGATCGATGGTCACCTAGAAGATATGCATTGCTACACCAAAAACATAATGAAGGCAAGACTTGAACCCAGGAGGTAGAACAAGAAAACAGCCTTTTAACCAACCATACTACATGCACATTTGTTATATATTGCTCAGTTCATTTAATTAGGATAGAAACGCAGAACTAAATTGGTGCTAGAACTTTAACCAATGCAGTTGAAGATGGAAGTGGGCCCTTTACCAACTGCACCGAAGGACCTTTTGTTGAAGAGGAAAATAGCTAATTTACTTAATGCGTTACAATGAACAAGGAGCAAAAATTAATCGAACAAGGAGCAAAAATTAATCGAACAAGGTGGGATTCGAACCTAGCACAACAAACAAGGACGCCGCATGCTTTACTAACCACACTACATACCAGTTTGAACTGAAGGCCAATGGCTTCTTTATATTACCATTACTAAATGAATATTTAAGTGCCTATTCAAGTGACTATTAGACCAATTGCAAACTTTCAACAGATGCGTCTTTTCTAATGCGAATTTCTGAAGGATTGCAGCTATTTGTTGGCTTTCGATCACTGCCATACATGCCTTCAACCATCCTACAAACCAAAAACCAACAACTCTATTCTTTCAAATAAGTCTCATATTTCTTTTAAATGCTCTAAACTCCATATTAATTTTAAAAGAAAACTTAGACCAGCGCTCTTTCACTCCACTATAATCAATTCTGGCCTTAATTCACTTCCTAACCTCTGCATACTCGTTCTGCTTCAATTTTAGAAGTTATAGAAGTTGTACTCCAATTCGACTACTCAGTGTATTAAAGACACAATATATAGTCAAGTTATTTCTTTGTAAAAGAAAAGATTGAAGTCTCGTTTGGTTGCTTGGGAAAGTGCACTGGAATCCTATTTTGTTGCTCAAGTGCCTATTCCTCTGGGCGAAGTGAGGGTGTTTGTTAGTTAATTTCAAAAGGAGTCTGAGACTGGATGTAGGATGGGAAGTTCGAACCAGTATAAAAACTCTGGTGTGATCGCTTCTTTCTTTACTTTACTATTTATTCTCCCTACTATTTCATTTGTATTACTGCTGTTGTGATTACTGTGCTTCAATTATTTATCTATATATTTGGTCATCACCGATCCATTGCATAGTGGCTTCTAAATAATATTGATCGATGCTACATGACTAACAAGTGGTATCAGAACCTGGTGTTTTACTGACGTAACAACATCCTAGAACCATGGCCAGAAAGAGAAAATCTAGTTATAGCTCGAAGACAGTTGAGAAAAAGCAAATTTCTGAAAGCAAGCAACTAGAAATTGAATCTTGATACATGTGCAATGTGGCTACACTCAGATCAAAATCGGTACGCAATGATTCTATTTATAATGATCTTTTTGCATCACATGATAGTTTATTTAAAAATTTAAATTGTTACAAAAGGTCAATAATGTTGCTTTGTAGAAACTAAGTATTGTGAACTTAAATACGATAAATTAAAGGAAGAAAATGATTTCTTATTAAAACAAACTAGAATTTTTGAAACTACCATTGAAAAACTTGTTTCACAAAATAATTTCTTTTTAAAACAGAATGAGCTTTTGACTAATAATAATGCTAATCGTTTAAAGGAAAATGCATCTTTTCAAAATAAAATAAAATTTTTGGAAATTCATTAAATGAATCTAATTCTAAATTTTTGTTTCTCATAAAAGAGAATAGTGCTTTGAATGCTAGAAATTTAGATTTAATTAATGGATGCAAGCTTTTAAAAGAAAATAATGTTATTCTACAAAAGGATTTTGTGACCCTAAAGCGAATTTGGACAAATGAAATGAGAAAGTTACAAAATTTAATAAAGGAAAAGATGATTTATCTTCCTTAATGATAAACACAACAGTTCACGATAATAAAAGCGATTTAGGCTATAAGTGCGATAAGCATAAAAATAATACTAGATACACATTCCTGTATAAACATTTTAATACCAGTTCTAAGAATAGAGATAGTTCTAAAACAGCTTCACGTCATTTTAGTACTATGCTTAGAAATAAAAAAGTAAAACTTTAATGATATGTCATTTTAAAATATGGGTTCCCACTAATTTGAAAAAAACGATAAACAAATATATTTTATCAACTAGTTTGACATCGTTATAAATAATGAAAATTATATTTACAAGGGATCGGTCACATCCAACTAGATATGGTTTTCTAAGTCATGAACTCTATATTTTTATAAATGAGTACCAATTTGCTTACACTTGACATATCTATTACATACGCATCACTTTCCATTAATGTTATTATTTTTCTACGATACTCTCTATTTCTTTTACAAAGGGGGAGAAAAGTACATAAATATATTTCTTTAGTAAATATTATATTTAGAGGGAGTTTCTAAAATATAATATGTCTATGCTTTTATTCATTTTTGTTGATGATAAAGGGGGAGAACAACGTGTGTTTTACATATTTTATATTTGCAGTTATATAAAGTTGAGGAAATTAAACTTATATTATATATAGCATATATTCAGTGGGAGCTATTATTTTATATTATAAAGTTGTGTGGTAGTGATCATCAAAAAAGAGGAGAATGAAAGAACTATATATATATATATGTGTGATTTTTTGATGATAACAACCATACGACAGTTCTACTAGTGTGTTTATTGAGTAATTTTAGATTAAGCAGCTATACGATGAAAGAAAATTTTATACAAGCAAAAATATATTGCAGAGAGAAGCAAAATTATGCTATTGTAAAGAAGGGACATGATGGGATTTGATCCATGGTCACCTTGAAGATACGCATTGCTACACCAAAAACATAAAGAGGGCAAGACATGAACCAAGGTGGTAGAACAAGAAGACGACCTCTTAACCAACCATACTGCATAAACTTTTGTTAAATCTTGCTCGGTGCATTTAATTTTACATAGAAAGGCTGAACTAAATTAGTGAAAAGAGGTATGTGCTAGGACTCGAACCCATGCACATGTAGAAGGAAGTGGCCCCTTTACCTACTGCACCGAAGGACCTTTCGTTGAAGAGGCAGATAGCTAATTTACTTAATGCGTTATAATGAACAATGAACAAAAATTAATCAAACAAGGTGGGATTCGAACCCAACACAACTAACAAGGACTCCGCATGCTTTACCAACCACACTACATACCACTTTGAAGTGAAGGCCCATGGCATCTTTATATTACCGTTACCAAACGAATGTTTAAGTTCCTATTCAAGTACCTGTTCAACCAATTGCAAACTTTCAACAAATGTGACTTTTCTAATGTGAATTTTGGAAGGATTGCGACTATTTGTTGGCTTTCAATCACTCCTCTATAAGCCTTCCACCATCCCACAAACCAAAAAAACCATTCTATTCTTTCAAATAGTTCTCATATTGCTATTTGATGCTCTAAACTCCATACTAATTACAAAAGCAAACTTAGACCCGCGCTCTTTCCCTCCATAATATTCAAGTTTGGTCTTAATCCACTTCCTAACCTCTACACACTCATTCTGCATCATTTTTAAAGGTTATAGAAGTTGAACTCCAATTCGACTACTCGGTGTATTGAAGACACAATATATAGTCAAGTTATTTCTTTGTAAAAGAAAATATGAAAGTCCCGTTCGATTGCTCGGGCAAGTGTACTAAAATCTTGTTCTACTGCTTAGGTGCATATTCCTCTAGGCGAAGGGTGTTTGTTAGTTAATTCCAGAAGGAGTCTGAGATTGGAAGTAGGACGGAAAGTCCGAACCAGTATAAAAACTCCGACGTGATTGCTTCTTGCTTTACTTTATTATTTATTCTTGCTACTATTATATTTTTATTGATGCTGTTGTGATTGTTGTGCTTCAATTCAATATCTATAATTTTGGTCATCATCGATCCAGTGCATACGACTTCTAAGTAATATTGATCGACGCTACACGATTAACAAAAATTATTTTATCAATAAACATATTTTTAGTCAATATAAGTTGTTCAAATATTGTATATATGTCTAAATAACTTATTAAGTCATTAATTGGTAATAAAATTATTTTTAATATTTATGGTTAACAAAAATCCACTTTGGAAAGCTTCTAGAAGGTCGAAGGTGGAAGATACTTTGTGTTGATATTTGCATTGGCTCAGAAGGTGGAAAGTAAGGCGCATGGGGGGTGAGGGTCTTTGGCCGGCTATAGGAGGTAGGGAGTAAGGGTGACTCTTGTTGCTTATATAAGTGACCTTATATCACATAGAAACCCTTACATTTTAGGCAAAAATAAATAAACTCTTCATCTCTTATTCCCCTCCAGTCCGACTTCCTTAAACTAGAAGCAAATTAACTTAACTCTTCACCAAAAGCTAGTATAAGCCTTAAACAACATTGCAACTAGTATTAGAAACTTGAATCTAGAAGGAGAGGGGCACACAAGCCAAAAAAGCCCAAGGCCATAAGCATCAAAGGCAATTCTTCACCTAAGCCGTGAGCAAGTGAAAGGGTAGAATGCGATTTTAGGAGCTTGTATGGTTGAGGTGGGAAGTGGAAGCTAGTTCGAGACTTGAGCTTGGTTTTTTACTTGTTAAAGGGTAGCTAACTCACCGTTTGAATGTATTTGACGCGTATATTTGCTTGTATAAGCAATAGTATATTGTTTGACTATATATTGTTATATACTCTTGTGATTCTTGCTTTGGAAAGCAAATAAAATATGTAATTGATGTATTTGGACTTCTATGAATTTATATGACTTGTTTAAGAGTCTTAAGATGAGGCACATAGGGTCTGGTTTGACTTTAATTGGACTTGAATAACGACATAGTTTATAGCGACTTCCAGCATTTTCTATATTAATTTGTAGACAGATCATTATGGAATTTTCGCCATGATTGTGTTATAAATTGAGTATATTGTTTACTGCAAAAAAGATTGGACCTTAAAGAGTTTGTTAGCATATCAAAAAATGACAACTTTCAAGTATACAAAATTGTCCCGGTTCGCTGTCTTTTAGAGCACTCAATGATAGTTGTTTCTGCCCGTTGAAGTAATTCTAAAACAAATTTATAGCATTCTGGAAATGTAAGAGCATCTGTTTTGAAATTTAGTTGCTTTGAAATGACTTTTAATTTAACTATTTTTCTTCAATCTGTTTACAAATCTTTCCTAACATATATTAAATTATTTTGAATATGGTTTGAAATTTAAATATATTTTTAATGATTAATTAGGAAGTATTAAAGTAGAAGGTTTATTTTAATAAAAGGAAAATATGCTTTCTATAGTTTTTAAATAAATTACAAAATAGTTATTTTAAGTAATATTTTAATAAATGTTTAAACTATAATTACAAGTATTTTGAAGTACTTTTATTTATATATAGTTTTTAGAAAATCAGTTAATTATTTTATTAAGGTATTGAAAAGCTTATGTAATATAAATAGTTATCCCGCCTTTTGGCAAGGCCGTGACACCAAGGACTTGACTAAAGACTGAAGATAATCCGCTCCGTAGATCAATTATCTACGAGTTCCCGATGGATACAGGAAAACTTGGTCCGAGTTCGGATCAAGCTACGATTAGCATGTTATGACAAACAGAGCTACCATATTCCTAATTTTAGGTCAATCAGAGTTCGTACGCTCAAGTTATGGATGGATCAATATTCAAAAGAAATGGCATCACATCGATACTTTCGTATCGATCGCTGCGGCATTGGTTTAGATCGATTGATATTCGTATCGATACACCTCGTATCGATACATTTCGCATCGATCAATTAACTCCAGGATGGAAAACATGCCTTGCATCTTGCTTCGAATCGATCATGGTTTGTGTCGATCCAACTCGGATCGATACAGAAACATATGCTTTATCAGAGCGCATCGGATCGATGCAAAGACAAGGATATTTGATGGATACGAAAAGCAGCAAGCATTCAGAAGCCACTTCGTATCGATCGCGTTCGTATCGATCGATACGACGGAACCGGTCAAGCAATGGAGCGCATCGCATGGATCGTAGTGCAAGACTTGGATGGATGGTAGCCTGATGGATACGAGCTGATGGATACGAATCCATCGATACGAAGGCTTCAGATTAACTAGCAAACTCAATCTGGGATCGATTATATCTCTCAAACCACAAATCCAAATGCCATGAAATTTTCACAGAAGATTGCATGTCACCTCAAGAACGTCCATGATCGATCGTAGCTCAATTGGAGAATTTCCTAATCGATACGAAGCATGCATGGATCGATTAGGATCGATCCCAAACTACTCCAAATCGATCATGTGGGCCCACCTATGTATGAAAAAGGGTATTCCGAGGTTTGAGGCAGATATTTCCAGCTCTACGCCTATAAATGCACCTCCACGTCAACTAGAAAGGGGCTTTTGGACTTTGATGATGCTGCTCTGCTGAAACTCCATTGTAACTTGAGTGCTAGCTATTATACTATTGTAAATCAGTTGATAATCAACAATAAACTGCAAATCTTTCAGAGTGGACGTAGGCTACAACACCGAACCACTATAAATCCTTGTCTCCTTTTACTACTGTTCATTTTTCTTGGTGCGATTGTTAGGTTAGCCTCATTTTTTATTTTATTTCTTCAATCTAATCTCTTCAATTACATCCGAAGAGTGTTGTGCCCAATTCTGGTACAAACACTTTGGTGCTTTCATTGAGAATTAATTTTTCAGTCGGATTGGATCTCATTCTCTACTGGTGGATTCCCATGTTCATGAAATAAATCCATCTTTTGATTGAAAAGTTTCCTACTCTATTCAGATTTGAAAAAAGTCTAGATGGAACTTGCTGTATGTAGCCATGAAATCATGCCGGCTATCTTGACTAGACGAGGAAATGGTGAGATCAACAACCATGTAACCATGTGGCTCGTGAGTATCTTAGCATTCCCAAGATTGCAAGGCATAAAGACGATCGACATTTGACCTTATACCCCTACCAATTGATTTCACACGTTCTGGCCATGTACGATCATCCTTGACAAGCCCTCCATCCAATCGTTTTCAATCCCATCCTTATGGCTTCTCCATATTTTCGTATCCAGAAAATATGGTGATTTTCGTATCCAGGAAATATGGTGATTTTCGTATCTAGAAAATATAGTAATTTCGTATTCATATTTTCGTATCCAGAAAATATGGTGATTTTCGTATCCATATTTTCGTATCCAGAAAATATGCTGATTTTCGTATCCATATTTTCGTGTCTTAAAAATATGACTATTTCCGTATCCATATTTTCGTATTCAAAAAATATGGCAACTTTCATATCGATCCAGTTGTGCACCTTTCGTATCGATCCTCAAGCATAACTTTCGTATCGATCCAGTTGTGCACCTTTCGTATCAATCCTTAAGCACAACTTTCGTATCGATCCAATTGTGCACCTTTCGTATTGATCCTCAGATACCACTTTCATATCAATCCTGTTGTGCACCTTTCGTATCGATCCTCAAGCACAACTTTCATATCGATCTAGTTGTGCACCTTTCGTATCGGTCTTCAAGCACAACTTCGTATCGATCCAGTTGTGCATCTTTCATATCGATCCTCAGATACCACTTTCGTATCGATCTAGTTGTGCAACTTTCGTATCGATTCTCAAGCACAACTTTCGTATCGATCCAGTTGTGCGCCTTTCGTAATGTAACAACCCAAAATTTTAACCCATGATAATTAATTCGTTAATTAATTAAATAATAAAATAACTTTGTGAAATTATCAGAATTGAGCCATGGGAGTTGCACCATTGTGTCCGTGGTAATTTTCTAGTCAATTTCCTTATATAGAACTTTAGAATCCGAGCTAAAATGAACGAGATATGAATTAAACAAAATAAGAAGATATATATATAGGCCAGGTCGACCGGTCGGTCGACCTGGGCACAAGGGCGGTCGACCGCCCTGTCGACACACCTGTGTTCAGGAACGAAGAAAAATTTTCTTCGTTCCATTCGTACCAGAGGCTTCCTATGACGTGTTTTGCATTTTTTATTTCAATCCGGTCCTTCTATTCTTACATCCGATGGCTCCTATTCAGCCTATGATGTGGTTGCATCCTATTCAATCCCCAAATCCAACAGTCTGAGATCCACTTCTACCCCTATAAATAGAACCCTAGGCCTAACACTTTTTCTCATTCTAAGATTTTCTCCAATTGGGTTCACCTATTCAGGAAGGACCCTAAGCGGAATAATTTTCCAAGGAGGAAATCGTTTTAAATAAAAATATTTAACAACCCCAAGTGGATCCGTGAAGGTCCATAGGGAAGAGTTAAGGACCAGAGGTGTGTGATTGTAATTATTTTAAATTTCTTTAAGTAATTTAAAATAATAGGGTTTTCCAATAGTTGTAGTTTTACTACGATTTTTGGAGTAACATTTTTAGTAATTTATTTACAGTTTTTAGAATTATTTTCAATTAATTTTAGTTTATTTCTAGCTTTTCCATTTATTTACAGTTTATTTACAATATTTTAGTTTATTTACTGTTATTTATGCGTTATTTATATCTTCTCCATACGCCTTGGATTTCCTTCTATTTTCAGTTTTCTTTTATTCCTCCTTCTTCTTCGCGTATGGATTAGAATAGAATTAACGTGAAATTGGATTAAATTATAAGAAATGTGAAATAATGGAATATAAGATGTAAATTATAAAGACTATAATATAAATGGAATTGGACTGAAATTATACCTAATTATGATATTAATTGGACTGAATTAAAGAGATTGGCCTAGTTATAACTTAGAATTATAACTAAAAGAATAAAAGAAGAAAAGAAGCTTATTTTCACACTTAGACCTTTGGTTAAGTAATAAGCAAGATTATAACGAAGGTTATAATAAGAAATAGAACAGAATAAGGCTTATTTTAAGACTTAGGATAAATTAATAAGCACAGATAGTAACAACAAGAGTAAAGGCTTATTTAAATAATTTATCTAAGTTAATAAGAAAAGAATTAAAGTAGGACATGTACCAAATAGCATTCCCCTATTATTTATTATAGGTACAGTGTTTCACATAATCATGAAGGGGCACACTTATGCTGAGTCGAGGTAATAATACGACCCAATAGGTAGAGCAACATGTAGCATGAGCATGATGGCGGTTACGTGTGCGACTTCCATTTCGGTGCTCAGTAATCGCTATGAGTTCAAAGCGCTTAGTATGTGTGTCTTTCGTAGGCACCATTACCTTCTATGTAGAGAGCTATGTACCGTCTAGTCCACAGTGGGTGCTTTGTGTATCTTTCTTATTTACCATTGGCTGCTGTGTAGTGAGTTATATAGCGTCTAGTCCGCAGTAAGGTCTATGGAGTAGCAGGCCGATCAAAGGTAGAATTAGGATTTCAGCCTAATTATAGGATTAGGAATTCAGCCTAATCAAGAAGCTATCAAAGACAAGGGCAAACAATCAAAGTTGACCTATCTTATCAATTGTAATAGTTTAATCGTATTTTCCAGTTTATCTCTTTCCTATTTCCTTTGTTTCCTTTTGTATATAATAGAACTATTGAAGTGTCTATTACCTTTACTTTGCTTAAAGATTCTAGCGGTTACTATCACTCACCAGACATTTAGTCTGACCCACTCCTCTATTTTCCCTTTTTCCTCTCATAGGCAATCAAGGGAGAGAGTTGTAGATTGCGGTTGCTTGGAGGATTTTGGGAGAAGATCTCTACCATGTATTTCTTTTATTCTAGCTTTAACTCTTTCTGTGTACTGGCTTATTATGAGGAATATTATGTACTCTGATTTTGAGACTATGATTTTTTTTTCATCAGACATTTTGGTTTTTGAGACATGTATGTTATATTTAGTATTTGACTTATTTGGTTTATGAGCAATTATGAAGCTTTTGTTTTAAATAAGTATTATTTTAGTTTCCGCTGTTTTTACCTGTTTTTGTCTTGTGAATCTTAGTCTCTGTTAGTTTCAGTTATACCTACAATGCACCACACCTTTTAATGTGTCCTATTAGATATATTAAGGGGTGTGGGGGTGTTTCACTTGGTATCAGAGACTAAGGTTACAGGATTCCAAAAAATTTATTTTAAAAATAAAGTATTTTTCGAAATAACTTGTTTTAAAAAGTACTTTTCAGAAAAGAACTCTTAGAAATGTTTTTAAGAATAAAAGAGTTTTTATAAAAATCCCCTCATAAGTCCAATTCAATCTCCCTTTGACTCTTTCCTAAACTATCTCTTTCTTTTCGTAGAATAGCTGATGCCCCGAACCTTCCCCAGGGCATTCTAGTACCAGCCTGGTTTCGTAGGTACTTACAAGCCACGACTCCAGAGGTGCACGAGCCAGCACCCAATCCTGCACCAGCGGGTGGGAACCCCATCAACTCACCTGCCGTCATCAATTTCTCTAAGCTTTGTAAGGATTTTGCGACTTTGGGCGGAAAGACTTTTTCTAGCAAGGAGACTTTTGTGGAGGCGAGAGCTTGGCTTAGAGACACCGATAGGATATTTGGCTTATTAGGATTGGAGAACGAACAGCGGGTTCAGCTAGCCTCTTGGCAGCTGAAAGAGGAGGCTTCTTATTGGTGGGAGGTTGTTGAGTTGGAAGGAAGAGAAGTTTTTTGGAATGGGTTTAGGCAGAGGTTTGAGAGGAAATTTCCGTCTCAAGCGGAAGAGAGTGTTCAGCTAGAGAGGTTTATCAATTTGAAGCTAGGGAGTTTGTCCGTCAAGGAATACATCACTCAATTCAATGAGCTATCGCAGTTTGGTATGGAATTAGTGAACACGCCGCATAAGAAAGCTATGAAGTTTGTGAAGGGATTGAATCAACCCCTTCAGGGATTATTGTCAACTCACATACCGATAGGAGCTACTTATGAGTCTTTGGTTGAAATGGCGCTTATGTCGGATGCAGTCAAGGAAGGAGAGTCTAAAGAAGTGGTTAAGTTAGAAGGTCCAAAGAAGAAGTGGTGGAAAAACAACAAGGAGAAGAAGAAAGGTGATGGCCCTCATAAGCAGATTAAGAAGGGATCGAAGTGCAATAGCTGTGGGATTGTTGGACATATCGCCAAGGATTGCAAAAGGGAAAAGATGAAGGGAAAGTGCTTCAATTGCGAGCAGCTCGATCATATGAGTAGGAGTTGTCCCCAAAGAGCTGGTTAGGGAGCGAGTGCACCAGTCGCACAGATTCAGGCGTTAGAAGCGGGACCTTCCAGTAGCATTCCGGATAAAGGTAGGAAAGTCACAGTTGAAGGTTTGATTTCTATATCTGGTTTTCCCATTTGGACTTTATTCGATTCTGAAGCATCACACTCTTTTATTTCTAGTTCTCTTGTGGATTGTTTGCACTTAGACATTTCTTTAGTAGTGGACCCCATCGTTGTTTCAAACCCCATAGGTGGATCGGCACACTTGTCTATGGTTTGTAGGGGTTTGAAAATTTATATCCTAGGTGTAGAGTTTGACCGCGATGCCTATGTTTTGGGATTCTCGGGGTACGGGATGATCTTGGGTATGGATTGGCTATCCACATATGGAGCTATTTTAGACTGCGAGAGGAGAGTCGTTAGATTAGAGACTTGTAGTGGTAGGACTCTCGAGGTATCTTTTGACCCGCAAGGGTTAGCCATGTTGAGCTTTCTCTATTCCCTCGATTTATCTTCAACAGAGTTTGATTCGGTTCCCGTCGTCAGAGATTTTCCCGACATCTTTGAGGAGGTTAGGGGACTAGCCCCTAAGAGAGAAATTGACTTCAGAATTTATTTGACCGGGAATGCTAAGCCAGTGGCGTTACCTGTGAGGCACATGGCACCTAGGGAGAGGAAAGAGTTGAGCAAACAAGTCAGTGAGCTTTTGGAGAAGGGTTTTATAAGAAGGAGCATATCGGAATGGGTTGCACTAATCGTCTTCACTACTAAGGTGGATGGTTCTCTTCGACTTTGCGATGATTATAGAGAATTAAATAAGCTCACCAAGAAGAACTGATATCCACTCCCTAGGATTGATGATCCTTTTGACCAGTTAGTTGGCTCTTCGGTTTTCTCTCAGCTTGATTTAGCCACGGGATTCCATTAGCTTAGGGTTGCCTATGACAGCATAGATAAGGCAGCATTTAGGACTCCAGACGGACTTTATGAATGGTTGGTTATGCCTTTTGGGCTAACCAATGCCCCAACCTACTTTGTTGACTTGATGAGCCGTGTCTTTAGAGAAGTCCTAAATAAGTTTGTGGTGGTATTCGTGGATGACATCTTGGTATTTTCCAAGAATATGGAGGAGCATGCTATTCATTTAGAGGAGGTTCTTCGCACACTTCGTAGTCATCATTTGAGAGCTAAGTTTTCGAAGTGTCACTTTTGGAGAGAGGAGGTACGTTTCTTTGGGCATGTGGTTTCAATGGAAGGTTTGGATGTTGACCCCGCTAAGGTGATAGCTGTACAAGATATGAAGGCCCCCAAGAATGTCACTGAAGTTAGGAGCTTCCTAGGATTGGCTGGCTACTATAGGAAGTTCATTAGAGACTTTGCTAAGATTTCGGCACCATTCATGCGCCTTACTAAGAAGAATAAAGCTTTTGTGTGGGACGTGGATTGTGAGGATTCCTTCACAAAGCTTAAGAGAGCCCTTACTAGTGCACCAGTGTTAGTACTACCCAATGGAGCTAAGCCTTTTACTGTATACACCGATGCATGTAGGACGGGCCTAGGAGTGGTGTTGATGCAAGAAGGAAGGGTGGTATGTTATGGTAGTAGGCAGTTGAGGACATACGAGAAGAACTACCCTACCCACGATTTGGAGTTGGCCGCCATAGTTTTTGCACTCAATTCTTGGAGGCACTATTTGCTTGGAGAGAGGTTTGAGCTTTTCACCCACCATAAGTCATTGAAGTACCTATTCTTGCAGAAGGACTTGAACTTGAGGCAATAGAGATGGATGGAGTTTTTAGCCTCGTACGATTTTGTGATTGCTTATACCCCTGGCAAGGGTAATGTGGTTGTAGATGCATTAAGTAGAAAGAAAGCAACCCTTAGTCCTTTGTTCGTAGAGTGGAGAAGCTTGGAGTTTATTTCTACTTTTGATCTTAAGCCCTCTACGAACATTACTCCCGGATTGTTAGTGACATTAGAGGTGAGGCCTACCCTTATGGATCAGATTGGCTCGAGGCAGCAAGGTGATTCGGAACTCATGGACATTATGGATAGGATTAGCCGAGGAGAGGTCTCTAGACATCTCCAACGTTATTTCATTGATAGCAAAGGGTGGCTTAGGAGAAATGGGAGGCTTTGTGTTCCACGCGCTAGAGATTTGTTGAGAGAGGTTTTGGAGGAAGCACACCATTCCCATATGACTATTCATCCGGGTGGTGACAAAATGTATCAGGATATGAAGAGGATGTTCTGTTGGAATGGCTTGAAGAAGGACGTGGCAGAATTCGTAGCTAAGTGTCTCATATGCCAAAGGGTAAAGGCAGAGCAGCAGAAGCCCGGTGGACTACTTCAGCCCTTAGATGTGCCAGAGTGGAAGTGGGACAGCATTTCTATGGATTTTTTAGATGGTTTACCCCATTCTAGGAAGAGGAATACTAGCATTTGGGTGATTGTTGATCGGTTGACCAAGAGTGCCCACTTCATCCCAGTTAAGAGCAAGCATACAACATCATATTTGGTACCCCTTTATGTTCGAGAGATAGTCCGACTTCACGGAGTCCCTTCTAGTATAGTGAGTGATAGAGATCCCATTTTCACTAGTGAGTTTTGGAGGAGCTTACAGGAGGCGCTAGGGACGCAACTTAGATTGAGTATGGCCTATCATCCTTAGACGGATGGCCAAATGGAGAGAGTGAATAGAGTGCTTGAGGATTTACTATGGATGTGCATTTTGGACTTTGGAGGAACTTGGGAGGAGCATCTTCCATTGGTTGAGTTTGCGTATAATAACAGTTACCAAGTAAGCATAGAAATGGCACCATTTGAGGGTTTATATGAGTGACGTTTCAAGTACCCTTCATGTTGGGTGGAGTCTACGGAGAAGTTGCTACTTGGGCCTGACATGGTCAGGGAGACATCGAAGAGAGTGGATTTAATTCGGCGGGGAATGAAGGCGACCCAAGATAGGCAGAAGTCTTATGCGGATAAACGGAGGAGAGACATTGAGTTTGAGGTGGGGGACTTAGTTTTTATCAAAGTATCCCCACTTAGGAAGGTGGTAAGATTCGGATCGAATGGAAAGTTAGCCCCCAGATTTGTTAGACCATTCCCTATCATGGAGAGAGTTGGGAAGATGGCTTACCGAGTGAAGCTACCAGAGAGGGTCGCAGGTGAGCATGACGTTTTCCATGTTTCGCACTTGCGAAAGTGCTTACATGACTCGGCGGAGGTTGTAGAGCCCAGTCAGCTAGAGGAGGTGGAAGTAGAAAGGGAAGCATCTATTCGGTGTATCCCCATGAAGATTGTTGGAAGAGACATCAAGCGACTAAGGAATAAGGAGGTTCCGCTAGTGAAGGTGCAATGGGGAGATGATGTTGTAGACGCCACTTGGGAAGCTGAAGAGAAGATTCGTACTTCCTATCCTCATCTTTTCGATAGTAAGTTTATAGAATTTCATATTTCCATCTTTAGTTTTGAATAGGTTCTTTCCTTTATTATCCTTTGGGAGGGTAGAACTTAAGATTTAACCTATAGATGTAGGATTAGATGTAAACATGTTATCAGAACATGTTATGAATGATGTATGCTAGTGAGTGCAGGTGTTTGCTAGTGGATGCTAATGGATGCATACAGGTACACTAGGCATTATTATTCTTTAGGGATCGGCCTAACTAGGACACTAGAGCATATCATATGGATGTGTGCGCATTTTTACCCTAATTTTCATGGTTGCTATAAATGGATGGTTAACACATGATTGTTGCATTTAGATGATGTATGCAGCACGCATATAGAACTATCAGTTATCATTAGGGAATTTTTGCATTCATTTGGATACATGGCACAGACATGATTGCCAAAAAGGAGGTTAACAGAATCAGTGGACTGCCTAACCTTTTGCATCAGTTAGGGACATTGACAGTACACTAATTGCATAAGTATCATAAATCACATTAGAAAAACTTAAGGACAATGGATGTAATGGGTGACGATTGAGTAGTTGGTTATAGAACTTGGATGAAAACTCTTATTTCATTCTTCTATCCTTAGAGATTTCAGGGACGGAATCCTTTAAGGAGGGGAGAATGTAACAACCCAAAATTTTAACCAGTGATAATTAATTCATTAATTAATTAAATAATAAAATAAATTTGTGAAATTATCATAATTGAGCTACGGGAGTTGCACCATTGTGTCCGTGGTAATTTTCCGGTCAATTTCCATATATAGGACGTCAGAATCTAAGCTAAAATGAACGAGATATGAATTAAACAAAATAAGTAGAAAAAAATATAGGCCAAGTCGATGGGCCGGTCGACCTGGGCACAAGGGAGGTCGACCGCCCGGTCGATCCCCTTATGTTCAGGAACAAAGAAAATTTTTCTTCGTTACGGAGGCTTCCTATGACGTGTTTTGCATTCTTTATTTCAATCCGGTCCTTCTATTCTTACATTCGATGGCTCCTATTCAGCCTATGACGTGGTTGCATCCTATTCAATCCCCAAATCCAATGGTCTGAGATCCACTTCTACCCCTATAAATAGATCCCTAGATCTAACACGTTTTCTCATTCTATGATTTCTCCAATTGGGTTCACCTATTCAGGAAGGACCCTAAGCGGAATAATTTTTCAAGGAGGAAATTGTTTTAAATAAAAATATTTAACAACCCCAAGTGGATCCATGAAGGTCCAAAGGGAAGAGCTAAGGACCAGTGGTGAGTGATTGTAATTATTTTAAATTTCTTTAAGTAATTTAAAATAATACGGTTTCCAATAGTTGTAGTTTTACTACGAGTTTTGGAGTAACCTTTTTAGTAATTTATTTACAGTTTTTTGAATTATTTTCAGTTAATTTTAGTTTATTTCTAGCTTTTCCATTTATTTACAATTTATTTACGGTATTTTAGTTTATTTAATGTTATTTATGCGTTATTTACATCTTCTTCTTACGCCTTGGATTTCCTTCTATTTTCAGTTTTCTTTTATTCGTCCTCCTTCGTGTATGGATTAGAATAGAATTAACGCGAAATTGGATTAAATTATAAGAAATCTGAAATAATGGAATATAAGATGTAAATTATAAAGACTGTAATATAATTGGAAATGGACTGAAATTAAGCCTAATTATGATATTAATTGGACTGAATTAACGAGATTGGCATAGTTATAACTTAGAATTATAACTAAAAAGAATAAAAGAAGAAAAGAAGCTTATTTTCACACTTAGACCTTGGGTTAAGTAATAAGCATGATTATAACGTAGGTTATAA